>CM019066.1:386008190-386608190 GCA_009667805.1 Leptobrachium leishanense | reverse complement strand
GCAGCTGCAATCGAGAGAACCGCAGCCGCAATCGAGAGAACCGCAGCCGCAACCGAGAGAACCGCAGCTGCAACCGAGAGAGCCGCAATCGAGAGAAACGCAGCCGCAACTGAGAGAACCGCAGCCGCAACCGAGAGAAACACAACCGAGAGAACCGCTGCCGCAACTGAGAGAACCGCAGGTGCAACCGAGAGAACCACAGGCGCAACCGAGAGAACCGCAGCCGCAACCGAGAGAACCACAGCCGCAACCGAGAGAACCACAGCCGCAACCGAGAGAAACGCAGCCGCAACAGAGAGAACCGCAGCCGCAACCGAGAGAAACGCAGCCGCAATCGAGAGAACCGCAGCCGCAACCAGCGGCGTAGAGTGGGTTGTCAGCGCCCGGGGCAGGGCAAGAATTGTGCGCCCCCCCAACCTGTGGACACGGTAACACACCATGATTCCCTGACACCAGTAGAGTATTGACCCCCGTTACCCCACAAGCACATGTATTGTGTATTATTAACAAAATACTGATATAATAAAAAAAATTAAGCACACATGCCCCCCTCGCTACGCCACTGCTACCATTCACCCTGTCAAAGTATACCCTATCATAGTTCCACTCTCATACTATACCCAGTCACTCTCTCCCAGTACCCCCAGTCACCCTCTCCCTCCAAGTACCCCAGTCACTCTCAGTACCCCCACTTTCTCTCAATACCCCAGTCACTCTCCAATACCCCCACTTTTTCCAAGTACCCCCAGTCTCTCTCTCTCAAAGTACCCATCACTCTCTCTCTCTCCCAGTACCCACGGTTACTCCCCCAGTACCCCCCAGTCACTCACTCTCTTCCAGTACCCCCACTCTCTAAGTACCCCTACTTTTTCCCAGTAGCCCAGTCTCTCTCTCTCTCCAAGTACCCGTCACACTCTCCCAGTAACCCAAGTCACTCTCCCAGTACCTTCAGTCACTCACTCTCTCACAGTACACCCAGTCACTCTCTCCCAGTATACCCAGTCATTCTCTCTCTGAACCTCCAGTCACCCTCTCCCTGTACCCCCTCACTGTGTGTTGGTCACACTGCTTTGGTGTCATACAGTGTCGCCTACCTGCATGAAGTTGTTGGTGGCCCGGGGGAGCTGTCCAGGGGGCTTAGTGGAGACCGGATTTTAAATGTGCTGCAGGGCAGGCGCCTCCCTCCCTCCTTCCTGTTCAACGGCTGCAGGGCTGCCAGAGGCAGCGGGGCTAGTACAGGGCTTCAAAGGGGGCTGACAAGCATGGTACAGGGTGTTCCGGTGAATAATGCTGTGCTGCTTCATGTGACTCATGTCAGCGTTAAGGAGGAGACAGAACAGGACCAGAATTCTGAGTGCTAGGTCACCGCCGGTGTGGCAAAACTGGCCAACACCTTGCTGATTCCTGCTGGAAAATATTAGTGGTTCAAATTTGTTTTGAAATTTTGCACCCCCTAAGAAAATTGCGCCCGGGGCGACTGCCCCCGAGGCACCCCCCACGCTACGCCACTGGCCGCAACCGAGAGAAATGCAGCTGCAATTGAGAGAACCGCAGCTGCAACGGAGAGAAACGCAGCCGAGAGAACCGCAGCCACAACCGAGAGAACCGAAGCCGCAACTAAGAGAACCGCAACCGAGAGAACTGCAGCCGCAACCGAGAGAACCTCAGCCGCAACCGAGAGAACCGCAGCTGCAACGGAGAGAACCGCAGCCGCAATGGAGAGAACCGCAGCCGCAACGGAGAGAACCACAGCCGCAACCGAGAGAAACGCAGCCGCAATCGAGAGAACCGCAGCTGCAACCGAGAGAAATGCAGCCGCAATTGAGAGAACCGCAGCCGCAACTGAGAGAAACGCAGCCGCAATCGAGAGAACCGCAACCGAGAGAAATGCAGCTGCAATTGAGAGAACCGCAACCGAGAGAACCGCAGCCGCAACCGAGAGAAATGCAGCCCCAATCGAGAGAACCACAGCCGCAACCGAGAGAAACACAACTGAGAGAAACACAGCCGCAATTGAGAGAACCGCAGCCGCAACCGAGAGAACCGCAGCCGCAACCGAGAGAACCGCAGCCGAGAGAACCGCAGCCGCAACCGAGAGAAATGCAGCCCCAATCGAGAGAACCACAGCCGCAACCGAGAGAAACACAACTGAGAGAAACACAGCCGCAATTGAGAGAACCGCAGCCGCAACCGAGAGAACCGCAGCCGCAACCGAGAGAACCGCAGCCGCAATCGAGAGAAACGCAGCCGAAACCGAGAGAACCTCAACTGCAACCGAGAGAAAAGCAGCCGCAACCGAGAGAACTGCAGCTGCAACCGAGAGAACCGCAGCCGCAACTGAGAGAACCGCAGCCGCAACCGAGAGAACCGCAGCCGCAACCGAGAGAAATGCAACCGAAACGCAGCCGCAATCGAGAGAACCACAGCCGCAACCGAGAGAAACGCAGCCGCAACCGAGAGAAACGCAACCGAAACGCAGCCGCAATCGAGAGAACCGCAGCCGCAACCGAGAGAAACGCAGCCGCAATTGAGAGAACCGCAGCCGCAACCGAGAGAACCGCAGCCGCAATCGAGAGAAACGCACCTGAAACCGAGAGAACCTCAACTGCAACCGAGAGAAAAGCAGCCGCAACCGAGAGAACCGCAGCTGCAACCGAGAGAAACGCAGCCGCAACTGAGAGAACCGCAGCCGCAACCGAGAGAACCGCAGCCGCAACCGAGAGAAACGCAGCCGCAACCGAGAGAACCGCAGCCGCAACCGAGAGAAACGCAGCCGCAACCGAGAGAAACGCAGCCGCAACCGAGAGAAATGCAGTCACAATTGAGAGAACCGCAGCCGCAACCGAGAGAAACGCAGCCGCAACCGAGAGAAACGCAGCCGCAACCGAGAGAACCGCAACCGAAACGCAGCTGCAATCGAGAGAACCGCAGCCGCAACCGAGAGAAATGCAGCCGCAATTGAGAGAACCGCAGCCGCAACCGAGAGAAACGCAGCCGCAACCGAGAGAAACGCAGCCGCAACCGAGAGAACCGCAGCCGCAACCGAGAGAACCGCAGCCGCAACCGAGAGAACCGCAGCCGCAACCGAGAGAAACGCAGCCGCAACCGAGAGAAATGCAGTCGCAATTGAGAGAACCGCAGCCGCAACCGAGAGAAACGCAGCCGCAACCGAGAGAAACGCAGCCGCAACCGAGAGAACCGCAGCCGCAACCGAGAGAACCGCAGCCGCAACCGAGAGAAACGCAGCCGCAACCGAGAGAAACGCAGCCGCAACCGAGAGAAATGCAGTCACAATTGAGAGAACCGCAGCCGCAACCGAGAGAAACGCAGCCGCAACCGAGAGAAACGCAGCCGCAACCGAGAGAACCGCAACCGAAACGCAGCTGCAATCGAGAGAACCGCAGCCGCAACCGAGAGAAATGCAGCCGCAATTGAGAGAACCGCAGCCGCAACCGAGAGAAACGCAGCCGCAATTGAGAGAACCGCAGCCGCAACCGAGAGAACCGCAGCCGCAACCGAGAGAACCTCAACTGCAACCGAGAGAAAAGCAGCCGCAACCGAGAGAACTGCAGCCGCAACCGAGAGAACTGCAGCCGCAACCGAGAGAACTGCAGCCGCAATCGAGAGAAATGCAGCCGCAATCGAGAGAAATGCAGCCGCAATTGAGAGAACCGCAGCCGCGACCGAGAGAACCGCAGCCACAACCGAGAGAACCGCGGCCTTGAGAGACTCGTCAAGCAAAACTGATTCAAGAATTTGGGTGAACTTCACAAGGAATGGACTGAGGATGGGGTCAAGGCATCGAGTGCCACCACACACAGATGCGTCAAAGAATGTGGCTACAGTTGTCGTATTCCTCTTGTTAAGCCACTCCTGAACCACAGACAACGTCAGAGGCGTCTTACCTGGGCTAAGGAGAAGAAGAGCTGGCCTGTTGCCCAGTGGCTCCAAAGTCGTCTTTTCAGATGAGAGCAAGTTCTGTATTTCTTGAGTCTGGAGAAAGGGGGGAGAAGCTCATAGGCCAAACTGCTTGAAGTCCAGTGTGAAGTTTCCACAGTCTGTGATTTGGGTGAAATGTCATCTGCTGGTGTTAGTCCACTGTGTTTTTTGAAAACCAAAGTCACTTCACCCGTTTACCAAGACGGTTTAGAGCAGTGGACCTTCAGGACCCACAATTATTTATTTATTTTATTTATAAAGTGTTTTCCCAGGACGGACACATTCAGATTTCTCTGGTTTCAGTTCGTCCTGGATTCAAGAACATTGAATTGTTACAGAAACACAAAGTAATAAAATGCAAGATATTAAAAACACAAATATACAGATTAACATATTTTGGGAAGGACTAGAACCTTGGGTTAATTAGGTGATTTGCAAAGTGGAAGCAGCTGGAAATGAAGCTACAAATTTCAGACCAGCACTGGGTGGGTGGGACAGCAGATCCCAGAAGCAGGTGCTGTGACTGAGGGAGATGTGAGCTTGTGGTTGGGCTGTTGAATAAAGAGGTTGCAGAATCAGAGCGTGTGGGCTGTGTAATAGGCAGGTATTTTTACAACATGGTGAGGGGGAGGGGCGGCCAATATGAGAGCATGGGTTTAACATAGCAGAGCATACATTTATCAAGAAAAAACAAACAGCCAAAATATTAATAGATAGATACAAGCATAAAATATGACCAGTAGGATTAAAGTAGAGATTGTCCTTGGTCATTAAGGCTAGGGTCAGACGAGCGTGATTTCTACGGACTGTATGTCCGTGCACACGGACGTACGTTAGTACGGAAGACGCAGTAGTGGCCAGACAGTCCGTTTTTTTCACTGACGTATATTTTGACGGATGTAGGAGGGAAAATAAATTAAAAAGCAAAACCATTTTGTCCGTGAAAAATGCTGGACGTATAAATGCAGTCTGTCTGACCACGTTCCATCACTCACACACAAAGCTATGCAGACGTTGCGGACGCAGCGCACTTTGTGCGGCAGTTTTAGCGGTTGTACGTTCTTGCCTGCCTTGCGTCCGTGGGCCGCGGCCGTTGTGCGTCCGCAGTTCAGTGCGGACGTACTTCGTGTAACGGGCTCCGATGGGCTTCCTGTCATGCTATCACGGACGTACTTTTAGGCGCAATCACGGACGTGAACACTACGCTCGTCTGACACGGGCCTTAGTCGCGACCCAAAAATAATTGAATTTCTGATACATTATAATTTTTTTCCACAAAACGTGTGCAACATTCTACAATGTACAACGTATGCACTTTTTAAACCATTTTGTAAACCAACAGGGATTCTTTCCAAAATGGATAGAGCAGTAATCACAGAACTAGTGAAAACAAAAGCAAAAACCCAATAAAATAAACTAATTTGAAGCCTATGAAATTAATCAGAATTTATGGGAAAACTGGGGATGCTTCTTGCTCTTAGTAAGTGTCTCAGAGCTGCTTTGTCTACCATCACCCCAGACCTTAATTTAAATCACTAGTGAATGAATAATAAAATAGTATAAAAACTTAAACTCCCCTGCTCCGGGTTCCCCCGCCGTCTGTCTCTACATACAATATTTCTTCACAGCAGTGGCAGCCTGCCCTCCCGAGCCTATGCAATTTGCGTAGCTGAATGCTACGCTACATCGTGTAGTCTGCAGCGGGTGTCTTGCGTTGCCTGCTTCCTGAACATACGCTCTTCAGTGCCTCAGAGGCACTAAGAGCAATGGAATAGCTTGGACCAATGGGAAGCACCATTGGTCCAAGCCATTCAAAAAATGCCTCAATGGGAGGCTGGCCTCCCATGCATTGATTGACACAAGACAGTCATGTGACTGTTCACTGTGGCGGCACCTCCTCTCTCCAGGTGGAAGGGGACAGAGTGCGGCTGACACTCGGCTGCCTGCCTGGAGTGGACGATGCAGATCCTGGGGAGCGCCGAGAGCAGCCAGATCCTGGGGAGCGCCGAGAGTAGCCAGATCCTGGGGAGCGCCGAGAGTAGCCAGAACCTGGGGGGCACTGAGAGCAGCCAGATCCTGGGGAGCGCCGAGAGCAGCCAGATCCTGGGGAGCGCTGAGAGCAGCCAGATCCTGGGGAGTGCTGAGAGCAGCCAGATCCTGGGGAGCGCTGAGAGCAGCCAGATCCTGGGGAGCGCTGAGAGCAGCCAGATCCTGGAGAGCGCTGAGAGCAGCCAGATCCTGGGGAGCGCTGAGAGCAGCCAGATCCTGGGGAGCGCTGAGAGCAGCCAGATCCTGGAGAGCGCTGAGAGCAGCCAGATCCTGGGGAGCGCCGAGAGCAGCCAGATCCTGGGGAGCGCCGAGAGCAGCCAGATCCTGGGGAGCGCCGAGAGCAGCCAGATCCTGGGGAGCGCTGAGAGCAGCCAGATCCTGGGGAGCGCTGAGAGCAGCCAGATCCTGGAGAGCGCTGAGAGCAGCCAGATCCTGGGGAGCGCTGAGAGCAGCCAGATCCTGGGGAGCGCTGAGAGCAGCCAGAACCTGGGGGGCACTGAGAGCAGCCAGATCCTGGAGAGCGCTGAGAGCAGCCAGATCCTGGGGAGCACTTAACCTGAATCTACGTAACCTGTGTATATCTGGCTCTGATACTAGCCAGTACCTCACCAGCCACTGACCTCACCGCACATCCCTGGTATGCAGGGAGGCCAGGAACAGGAAGCAGTGTGTGATTCTGCTGAAAATTCAGTGTACATTCTAGTTTTCTGCAGGGATTATCACATCAGGAGGACGGCAGGAAAGGAAGAGTGAGATTTATAGAGTAAAAGGGAGAGAGTGATAGAGAAATGGAGAGGAAGACATACATACAAGGACAGATGGAAAAATACAGAGGACACACAGATATAATTGGATAGACAGAATAACAGATATTCAGAAAGGATGCATAATTAGGTAAAAGGCCAGATTAACAAAAGGACAGACAATCAAATATACACAGTGAGCCCTCCTTACCCAACAGCCTTTTGCTTCACTGAGATGTACATTGTGCAGTGGCTCCTGGTTTTGGCAGTCAGTAGTAGAATGCTCTGGACGCATGTCAGTCCATGTTGGGAAGGTGTGGGGTGGGACTCAGTGACTGGCGGCAGCTCTGTACTCCCATTACAGATCCACCCCCCACACACACACCTTGCCATTACAGAGGATTTTACCTGATGCAGCGAGTCCTGTGTGGCGGCTGGACCTGTAGCTGAGGGGGTGAGGCTATCCCTGCCTCCCTCACTAGCAACTGCGCACCGGAACTTCCTTCAAGAAGGTGAGGGGTGGCAGAAGTAGCCGCACCGCCTTGGACCCTCTGCTGCAGGTAAGATGCATCATTGGGTCCCAGGCATTAGAGAGGCCTGGGGGCACTTGCCCCGTGACCCAGTCTGCTTTTGATCGCGACTAGGGATGAGCTGTTCGGTTCGATCAGTTCGGAGTTCGATTCGAAAATTGGCAGTTCGAAAGTTCACGAACTTCGAACTTTTTGGCGTGTTCGGTTCGAGTTCGAAAAAATATATTTTTAAAAAAGTATAAAAAATGCTTAAAAATACTAAAAAATCGAGAAATAAAGAGACTCTTTACTGCAGAATATTATAAGCAACGGTTTATTAGATATTGAATTAAAAACTAATGTCTAGGTGCAAAGATTCTCACCTCTAAATGACCTGTGCTCTCAAACGGCGTAAACAACAGGTGTTTAATTCGTGTTTGGAAATAACATGTGCTTCTAATTAGTCCGTCTCATGAGTTTGATACATTGTATGTAGACTGGAAGTGCTAGGTGTCGTGTGTGGGTCTGTGATGGCGATGTTTCCATACATCCTACAAATCCGCCACTTCACGGGTAGGTTATGGGGACCTCTTAGGCACGATATTTGAAGGAATTTTTCGTTTTTATTTTTAACCCTTATTTTATGGAAAACTCACTGTTCCTTTAACCCTTTCACTGCTGAGGCATTTCACGCCTCTGTGCTGAGCTAATTTTTACCGCTTTCGCTGATCATGTTTAAACGCGATTTGAAGCCACATTTTATTATACGACCCAGACATATTATATATCATTCTTTCCGGCAGACTCGGCAGATTCATAATATATTATTTTTATATGTATACATCATGTTCTGCCTGTATATTATAACAAAAAATGCAATTAAACTTGAATTTTTAATCATCTGCAGCGCGTAAAGTGTTTTTTTTTCACCTTTTATCACAAGAACATTTGCGGTTATATTTTCTATGGGGTGCGCTTGTAACAAAAATTAGAAATGGCGACTTATTACATTTTTTGGGGGGAATTAAAGGTGATTTTTAGTAAACGCACACCATAGAAAAAAATCATTAGTGCAGCATCATTGTTCACATTATAATTGAAATATGAACAATAAAGCTACATTAATAAAAACAACACACAAAAAAAATACATGTTTTTTATTTTTATTTTTTTACTTTATACCTGGTCATGTTGGGTATCATTCGAAAGGCCATGCTCACCCTCCATGACCCCCTAGCTGCCATGGTTCTGGAGATATTGGGATTCAAATGAACCCCCTATCTCCACC
The DNA here is from genome assembly GCA_009667805.1 of Leptobrachium leishanense. Classification (NCBI taxonomy): domain Eukaryota; kingdom Metazoa; phylum Chordata; class Amphibia; order Anura; family Megophryidae; genus Leptobrachium; species Leptobrachium leishanense. The sequence continues at coordinate 386,599,662 of CM019066.1, read as the reverse complement.
AGGGGATTCCGGGCAGCTAGGGGTTCCCCTGCTATCTGACGTCATCACGCTATGCGTGAGGACGTCAGGCAGTGAGGGGGGACCCGGGGGTGGAGCCGCCATCCAACAAGGTGCCGAAGTGCGACCCGATGCCTAAGGGGTTAAAGCCAGGCAGCGCTTAAAAGGGGAGACTCTCCCCTTTTAAGCGGTGCCTGGCTTTTTTCTGTGGGACCTACCGATCGGGAGGAAGAGGGATCCGAATGGATCCCCCCCTCCCTTCCAGGCGATCTCCCGGCATTGCGTTACGTTGGGAGGAGCTTGACTTCAGCGTCCTCAGACGCTGAAGTCAGAACGCCGCGGGACCCCGGACAGAGAGGTGAGTATCTCCGCCTGGGGTACCGCAAAGCTGATGACATGTGGGACACGTCCTCCTCAGCATACAGCGGGAGTAACTGAAGACCTGTCCCACACGTCGTCAGTGAAGGGGTTAAAAATGTCTTTTTTTTAAACTTTTTGTCCTTGTTTCCTGTCCCCCAGGGCACTACCCGGACCCCCATACATCTTTTATGGCAAATATCTTGCATATATGCCCTTTTGGAGGGCACTCGAAAAACTGAACTTTGAGTCCCATTGACTTGTACTGAGTTTGTGTTCGAGTTCGAATGCGAACCGAACTTGGGGGTGTTCGGCTCATCCCTAGTCAGTGACCCACTACTTGAGAAACACTGGTTTAGAGCACTTCATGCTTCTTCTGCTGAGGCAGCTTTTTAAAGATGCGGATTTCATTTTCCAGCAGGATGTGGCACCTGCCCACACGGCCAAAAGCACCAAAAGGTGGTTAAATGACCATTGTGTTGGTGTGCTTGACTGGCCGGCAAACTCACCAGACCTGAAGCCCATAGAGAATCTATTGTCAAGAGGAAAATGAGAAACAAGAGACCAGAAAATGCAGATGAGCTGAAGGTAGGCCACTGTCAAAGAAACCAGGGCATCCATAGCACCTCAGCAGTGCCACAGACTGGTCACGTCCATGCCACGTCACTTCCATGCCACACCACCACCATGCCACACCACCTCCATGCCACACCACCTCCATGCCACGCCACGTCACCACCATGCCACACCACCTCCATGCCACACCACCTCCATGCCACACCACGTCACCACCATGCCACACCACCTCCATGCCACACCACCTCCATGCCACGCCACGTCACCACCATGCCACACCACCTCCATGCCACACCACCTCCATGCCACGCCACGTCACCTCCATGCCATGTCACCTCCATGCCACACCACCTCCATGCCACACCACCTCCATGCCACGCCACGTCACCACCATGCCACACCACCTCCATGCCACACCACCTACATGCCACGCCACGTCACCTCCATGCCATGTCACCTCCATGCCACACCACCTCCATGCCACACCATCTCCATGCCATGCCACGTCACCTCCATGCCACGTCACCTCCATGCCATGTCACCTCCATGCCACACCACCTCCATGCCACGCTGAATTGAGGCAGCAATTAAAGCAATAGGACACCACTACTAAGAATTGAGAACATTTACAGTAAATGAACAGACTTTCCAGAAGGCAACAATTCACTAAAAACACTTTTTTATTGGTCTTATGACGTTTTCTAATGTGTTGAGAGATGGTGAATTAGTGCTTTTTGTTAATTACCGTATGTGAGAAAAATCATCACAATTAAAAGAACCAAAGATTTAAAAAACTCCTTCAGTCTGTGCGCATTGAATTGATTTAACTCCTTCAGTCTGTGCGCATTGAATTGATTTAACTCCTTCAGTCTGTGCGCATTGAATTGATTTAACTCCTTCAGTCTGTGCGCATTGAATTGATTTAACTCTTTCAGTCTGTGCGCATTGAATTGATTTAACTCTTTCAGTCTGTGCGCATTGAATTGATTTAACTCTTTCAGTCTGTGCGCATTGAATTGATTTAACTCTTTCAGTCTGTGCGCATTGAAATGATTTAACTCTTTCAGTCTGTGCGCATTGAATTGATTTAACTCTTTCAGTCTGTGCACAATGAATTGATTTAACTCCTTCAGTCTGTGCGCATTGAATTGATTTAACTCTTTCAGTCTGTGCGCATTGAATTGATTTAACTCTTTCAGTCTGTGCACAATGAATTGATTTAACTCCTTCAGTCTGTGCGCATTGAATTGATTTAACTCTTTCAGTCTGTGCACATTGAATTGATTTAACTCTTTCAGTCTGTGCGCATTGAAATGATTTAACTCCTTCAGTCTGTGCGCATTGAATTGATTTAACTCCTTCAGTCTGTGCGCATTGAATTGATTAAACTCCTTCAGTCTGTGCGCATTGAATTGATTTAACTCCTTCAGTCTGTGCGCATTGAATTGATTTAACTCTTTCAGTCTGTGCACAATAAATTGATTTAACTCCTTCAGTCTGTGCGCATTGAATTGATTTAACTCTTTCAGTCTGTGCACAATGAATTGATTTAACTCTTTCAGTCTGTGCGCATTGAATTGATTTAACTCTTTCAGCCTGTGCGCATTGAATTGATTTAGCTCTTTCAGTCTGTGCGCATTGAATTGATTTAACTCTTTCAGCCTGTGCGCATTGAATTGATTTAACTCCTTCAGTCTGTGCGCATTGAATTGATTTAACTCTTTCAGTCTGTGCGCATTGAATTGATTTAACTCTTTCAGTCTGTGCGCATTGAATTGATTTAACTCTTTCAGCCTGTGCGCATTGAATTGATTTAGCTCTTTCAGTCTGTGCGCATTGAATTGATTTAACTCCTTCCGTCTGTGCGCATTGAATTGATTTAACTCTTTCAGTCTGTGTGCATTGAATTGATTTAACTCTTTCAGTCTGTGCGCATTGAAATGATTTAACTCTTTCAGTCTGTGCGCATTGAAATGATTTAACTCTTTCAGTCTGTGCGCATTGAATTGATTTAACTCTTTCAGTCTGTGCGCATTGAAATGATTTAACTCCTTCAGTCTGTGCGCATTGAATTGATTTAACTCTTTCAGTCTGTGCGCATTGAATTGATTTAACTCCTTCAGTCTGTGCGCATTGAATTGATTTAACTCCTTCAGTCTGTGCGCATTGAATTGATTAAACTCCTTCAGTCTGTGCGCATTGAATTGATTTAACTCTTTCAGCCTGTGCGCATTGAATTGATTTAACTCTTTCAGCCTGTGCGCATTGAATTGATTTAACTCCTTCAGTCTGTGCGAATTGAATTGATTTAACTCTTTCAGTCTGTGCGCATTGAATTGATTTAACTCTTTCAGCCTGTGCGCATTGAATTGATTTAACTCTTTCAGTCTGTGCGCATTGAATTGATTTAACTCCTTCAGTCTGTGCGCATTGAATTGATTTAACTCTTTCAGTCTGTGTGCATTGAATTGATTTAACTCTTTCAGTCTGTGCGCATTGAAATGATTTAACTCTTTCAGTCTGTGCGCATTGAAATGATTTAACTCTTTCAGTCTGTGCGCATTGAATTGATTTAACTCTTTCAGTCTGTGCGCATTGAAATGATTTAACTCCTTCAGTCTGTGCGCATTGAATTGATTTAACTCTTTCAGTCTGTGCGCATTGAATTGATTTAACTCTTTCAGTCTGTGCGCATTGAATTGATTTAACTCTTTCAGTCTGTGCGCATTGAATTGATTTAACTCTTTCAGTCTGTGCGCATTGAAATGATTTAACTCCTTCAGTCTGTGCGCATTGAATTGATTTAACTCTTTCAGTCTGTGTGCATTGAATTGATTTAACTCTTTCAGTCTGTGCGCATTGAATTGATTTAACTCTTTCAGTCTGTGCGCATTGAATTGATTTAACTCCTTCAGTCTGTGCGCATTGAATTGATTTAACTCCTTCAGTCTGTGCGCATTGAATTGATTTAACTCCTTCAGTCTGTGCGCATTGAATTGATTTAACTCCTTCAGTCTGTGCGCATTGAATTGATTTAACTCCTTCAGTCTGTGCGCATTGAATTGATTTAACTCCTTCAGTCTGTGCGCATTGAATTGATTTAACTCTTTCAGTCTGTGCGCATTGAATTGATTTAACTCTTTCAGTCTGTGCTCATTGAATTGATTTAACTCCTTCAGTCTGTGCGCATTGAATTGATTTAACTCCTTCAGTCTGTGCGCATTGAATTGATTTAACTCTTTCAGTCTGTGCGCATTGAATTGATTTAACTCCTTCAGTCTGTGTGCATTGAATTGATTTAACTCTTTCAGTCTGTGCGCATTGAATTGATTTAACTCTTTCAGTCTGTGCTCATTGAATTGATTTAACTCCTTCAGTCTGTGCGCATTGAATTGATTTAACTCCTTCAGTCTGTGCGCATTGAATTGATTTAACTCTTTCAGTCTGTGCGCATTGAATTGATTTAACTCTTTCAGTCTGTGCGCATTGAATTGATTTAACTCTTTCAGTCTGTGCGCATTGAATTGATTTAACTCTTTCAGTCTGTGCGCATTGAATTGATTTAACTCTTTCAGTCTGTGCGCATTGAATTGATTTAGCTCTTTCAGTCTGTGCGCATTGAATTGATTTCACTCTTTCAGCCTGTGCGCATTGAATTGATTTAACTCTTTCAGCCTGTGCGCATTGAATTGATTTAACTCTTTCAGTCTGTGCGCACTGAATTGATTTAACTCCTTCAGTCTGTGCGCATTGAATTGATTTAACTCCTTCAGTCTGTGCGCACTGAATTGATTTAACTCCTTCAGTCTGTGCGCAGTGAATTGATTTAATACACAAGTTTCACAATTTGACTTGAATTAATGAAATAAATGAACTTTTCCACCACATTCTAATTTATTCAGATGCACCTGTATATATGTATTTAATATCTATATTTGTACTTCTTTTTTCCAAGCCGTGACAATCCCGCGCAGAGCGACGCAGCCCTGGATTCTGCAGGTGACACATTGTATTTATTAGATCTTATTATAAATGGAGATCGCAGCCTGAGCAGCAGGTGTTTGCATGAAATGTACAATTTAATCTGTGACTGCTGCTTGTGAAGTATTAAACCCCCGGGCATTACAGGAATTTACATACAATCCTCGCACAATAGATTACAGGAACATGGTGTCTATATTAACATCACACGAGGCCCAGGGCGGGCGATGCCAGAGACTCTTATATAATGACAGGCTCTTACCATCATGTACAGGAGGGCTTAATGATTGTAAAACCTGAGACTCTGCATGAAATAATAACGCTATGAATTAACCTCTAAACCGCCACCTATATGTGTGGCAATGTCACAGAAATCCCCTGGGCCGAGCTTTTCCTTTATTACTGTTTAATTTGGGGAATATTACGATGTCATTCAAAGCTGACAGCTAATATCCATTATGCGTGTGACATGACGGACGCCTCTTATTGCCCGCCATGATTACAGCGTGTTTCCTGCTCCTCCAGGTGATTACGCTTTCCATATAATATTCATATTTAAGCATTATATTCCTTTCTTGCTGTTTCTTAACTTAACCCCTTCACTACCAAGTGGTTTTCCTTAAAACGACAGGGTGGGACCAGTGGCTTTATGGAAAACCAATTAACTTTTCACCAAAAGGGGTTATTCAGAGCACCAAAATCTCACCAAAATTGCATTCGGTGCACTACGGTGAGCTCAATTCGTGACCCTGCAGAGAATTCAGCATTCGCCGAAGGGTCCCCGAAGTGCACCGAATCAATCCACCGGACACCATTGATAAACCTCCAAACGCATGCGACAAACTGCTGAGCACAGCCGACGATCCTATTAAAAGCCGCTGAAAAAAAGCCGACCAGCCGCCGAACAGGGGTACAAAAAAAGGCAATTTTTAAAAGGTGTTTAAAACAAAACGAATGCATGAAAATGCCTGGAATTAATATATAAGGTCATACGAATAATAAAAAGGTCTGTTACAGAAAAAAAAACTAACATCCTCTGGAACGCCTACCTCACAAAATACTTATCTCATAGATTGTAAGTTCTTGGGAACAGGGACCCCCTGAATCAGGCCGTATCATCCATGTGTGGTATTCTAATGTATTAACCCTTTGTACACTGATCTTGTAAAGCGCTGCGGAATATGTGGCGCTATATAAATAAAGGGTAATAAGAATAACCCCCCTAGTACTGTCAGACTTTCCCCTAAAGACTTTCCTATTTAGGGAAGCCGACCATCCGACTCACTGACACAACCAGTCCATCACTCTCACCAGTCCATCACTCTCACCAGTCCATCACTCTCACCTTGCAGTCCATCACTCTCACCTTGCAGTCCGTCACCTCACCTTGCAGTCCGTCACTCTCACCTTGCAGTCCGTCACTCTCACCTTGCAGTCCTTCACTCTCACCTTGCAGTCCTCTCCGGTTTCCACTCCCAGTCCTTCTAGATTGTGAGTTCCCCTAGTTTCCCTTCCTTCAAACGCTCCCTTAAGACTTTCCTATTTAGGGAAGGCGACCACCCGACTCACTGACACAACCAGTCCATCACACTCACCAGTCCATTACTCTCAGCAGTCCATCGCTCTCACCTTGCAGTCCATCACACTCACCTTGCAGTCCATCAATCTCACCTTGCAGCCCATCACTCTCACCTTGCAGCCCATCACTCTCACCTTGCAGTCCATCGCTCTCACCTTGCAGTCCATCACACTCACCAGTCCATCACTCTCACCTTGCAGCCCCTCACTCTCACCTTGCAGCCCATCACTCTCACCTTGCAGTCCATCACACTCACCTTGCAGCCCATCACTCTCACCTTGCAGTCCATCACTCTCACCAGTCCATTGCTCTCACCTTGCAGTCCATCGCTCTCACCAGTCCATTGCTCTCACCTTGCAGTCCATCACACTCACCAGTCCATCACTCTCACCTTGCAGCCCCTCACTCTCACCTTGCAGCCCATCACTCTCACCTTGCAGTCCATCACACTCACCAGTCCATCACTCTCACCTTGCAGCTCATCACTCTCACCTTGCAGCCATCACTCTCACCTTGCAGTCCATCACACTCACCTTGCAGCCCATCACTCTCACTTTGCAGTCCATCACTCTCACCAGTCCATTGCTCTCACCTTGCAGTCCATCGCTCTCACCAGTCCATCATTCTCACCTTGCAGTCCATCACTCTCACCTTGCAGTCCATCACACTCACCTGGCAGTCCATCACACTCACCTTGCAGTCCATCACACTCACCTTGCAGTCCATCACACTCACCTTGCAGTCCATCACTCTCACCTTGCAGTCCATCACTCTCACCTTGCAGTCCATCACACTCACCTGGCAGTCCATCACACTCACCTTGCAGTCAATCACACTCACCTTGCAGTCCATCACTCTCACCTTGCAGTCCATCGCTCTCACCTTGTAGTACCTATGGGATTCGCCTGATTAAACCTGTCGAATGAAACCACTGAACATCAGGGCATTTCACTGACATTTCTCTGCTGCTCAATGTGAATAGAGTAACCATTGCTTCTCTATGGGGGATTTCACTGCCGCCGAACAGACACCGTATTTCACTGGCAATTTGCAAAATTTCCCGAACTGCCTGCTCTCTGAATAGCCGAATGGCCACGAAATGTCCCCATACAGGGAAACTCACTGTTCTGTGCAATTTCAGAGCCAATTCAGCTCTCTCTGAATAACTCTCTATATGTAGACACATTGTCAGACGTATCATATAAAACACAAACACAGTGTAACACGTATCGTCACACATGGAGCTAATTATCTGGGTGTTATTGTTTCGCTTCAGGATGTATAATAACACTTATAAACAAACACCTTACAGTATTTTATGTGACCTGCACGCAGCGATAATATATGAATGAAAAGACCCGGCGCTGATTTATCTTCGTTATGAATTGGATACTGTAATTGTTTTCCTTTCTTTTTGTTCTGCTTTGTTATTTACATTCACTGTAACCTTGTATTATGATATATGACAAGGCGAGGGAGCGTTCCCCCACATTCAGCTTTATGTTTTCATTCAAACTGAACAAAAAGGAAAACAAAAGACGCCGAAAGCGATCCATAAAAAGGAGAATACATTATATAACAATACATTGCCGTTCTTCTTGCGTCAGTAGATTCTTGGGATTCAGGAAAATTATTAATAAACCCATGTGTCAGGGCTCACAAACTCACAGCCCTCCAGGTGTTGATGCCTACATTTCCCAGGATTGCTTCAATGCAATAGATGGCCAGAGAATCATGGGAGTTGTAGTTCAGAAACATCTGGCGGGCCGGACAGCCCTGACATATGTACCTAAAATGATTCGTAATGCTTGAGACGTCACGTCGCTGCCAATGTGAAGGTGAACATGGAGGAGCTGATGTTTGTGGCCGGTGTTGCTGTGGTCTCAGGTCAGGGATTTCTGTCAGTGCTTTTACATGGTTTTAAATATAAAAAAACAATATATCCAGACCCCGGCCGCAGCGGAATATTCCACCGATTCCTGCTACTTAGAATATAATAATAATAATGGTGAAAAGCAGATTGAGTTAACTCGCTTTATTCTGGACCTGTCTGCTTGTGGACTCCATAATATATTCCTAACGTTACATATCGGTGCAGCAACACACAGAGCGCTCACTGAAATCCGGAGACCTGTCGCAGTACCGCGATTGACCAGCAGAGGGACACGGTGAATGCAGTCTCTAAACGCACCGTTATTCATGTAAAATATTTTCCCATAAAACTCTCGGTTCCTGCTTGTACTTTTAGGGAAAACCACTTTGTAATGAAGGGGTTAAGACTCAGAGCTCATGAGGGACAATTTGTAGGAGATACAATGTTCAGTTTGTGAGTTTGCCACAAATTATCCCGGGATCTGGTTTGGTATGAGGTCATAACGTAAACACGGATTTCAAACACTGGAGAAGCAGCTGAAACTCCCCCCTGTAATATGTGCTTGTGTCGCCTTTTTCTGTGATCGCGTCACGCATTCGCCGCGGCATCGTGTCGATAAGCTCATGCGATGTCACAGCATTTATTGGCGTCCAGAGTGGCATTAATTTGTGGCCGGGATCTTGTATTGATGATGGGAGAGTCGCGGCGCTGCGTAAAGTCTTCTCCAGCACATTATCCCAAAGATTAACCTCAATGGGGTTAAGGTCTGGACTGTGCGGTGGCAAAATCCATGTGTGACAATGATGTCTCGTGCTCCCTCAACCACTCTCGCACAATGTGAGCCTGATGAATCCTGGCATTGCCATTTTGGAATATGCCCGCTGTGCCATCAGGAGAAAAAAACACATTGATGGGAAAACCTGCTCTTTCAGTATATTCAGGGAGTCACATGACCTCAATTTATGCTGAAACATATTAATCACTGCAGGAATTATCCAATGGAAGGCGAGCGCCTATTGGCTGAGTTACATCCAGGCGGGGACTATTGCTTTGGCCAGGCCGTGTATTTTCCAAATGATGTCATTACACTCGATGGTTCTTTTGGACCGATCGGGGAGAAATCTGGTCAAACACCAGAACATCCACTTGGTAATTACTGATGATTCAGAATGACAGTGTTTTCCGGCTTATGTCGACCGGCCTGGCCATGTGTCAGTTTTAGGAAGACATGGTTTGGAGCATTTTTACACCAAATTGTACAAACCAACAGCTCAGGACAAATAAATGACCGTTTTAACCCAATACTCCCGTATCTTACCGTGTCTCTGGTAGTTTTGCCGTAACGTCCAGGCCGCAGTTACCAATCAAATAATAATCAAGAGGTGACTCCGCTGCTCCTGCGTTCCTGAGTTAAAGGGGAAAATTGCTGTTTTTTATTGATATTTTTATTTTTTCCTCCCTTTTTTTATGTTTTTTTTTTGTAAATTCATTAAACGTCCTGAGGATAAAACGGATTTCTCGCCCTCGCAGCCGCTCGGCGTCACGTTCCCAAGCCAACGTCGAAACATTCTGCACTCGTAAATCACTTCACCTTCAAACGCCGGAGAAAATTACACGGCTGCGGCAGATGCCGATTAAAAAATATTCTGGGAGAAAATCGTTGAATAAAAAAATAAAATTAAAAAGCTAAAGAATAATAATAATAATAAAACCCACGTATCCGCTCTATTATTAATCCTCCGCCTCCACCCCCGGCGGAAATAATTTCATTTCAAAACCATTTTGTTGGTGGGTTCATTATGTTTCTCGTTGCACAATGGCCTCCCTGCATTTATTAAGCAGCCCTGTCCATCAATCTTCCCGGCAGCCCCGTGCTAAAGTATAATATGGTTTGGTTTGGTTTCATGGCAACTGTGACACCCGTACTGTAAGCCAGAGAAAAGACGCTGCCGAGGTGCGGAGGTTCATTCTTATAGGATCCCTTCGCGCTGCACGAACAGATGTGCAAAGCAGTCTTATAATCTTATAATTATACATGTTCTTTCTGGAGTTAGTGGAAACGTCTTCCAGCCGATGGGGTGAATTCTTCAGGGTTTTACTTGAAGGTAACCGGAGGCTGCCCGTTACACACCAATGGGCTTTATAGTGATGGGTCGCTGAGCTCTTTGGAGCAGAATTCAACTTTTTATTGTCAGAGGGACCAAAACGATGTCGGCATGAGCTCTGAGAGGCGACAAGACATGACAATATGTAGAGTCGCCTGCAAAGCAAGCTGTGCTCGGAGGCACAAACTTAGGCACCACTTGTTTAAAGTTGGTCTGGAGAAAAGTCCAAGTAATAAGCACAATAAACACCTCCCAAGTTGGTTTTTCATTAACCATGGGATTTTGTGCAAACGTCTTGAATATAAATACCCAACACTGTTGGTGTTAGACCAAGTTGTTTGAGGTTGTTACATTGTGGTCAAAGATGTTCCTTGGTTTTCAAAATTGGTCCATGTCAGCCCAAGTTAATCCAATTTGTTTTACGTTGGCCAAAAGTGTTCCAAGTTGCTCCACGTCGGTCCAAATCGACTAAGTTGTTACATGTTGGTCCAAGTTTGTCTATGGATTCCAAGTTGTTCCATGTCGGCCCAAGTTGACCCAATTTGTTCCATCTTGGCTGAAGATGCTCCACACTGTTCCATGTTGGTCCACGTTGTTCCATGTCGGCCAAGTTGTTCAGTGTTGGTCCTAGTCGTCTCATGGTTATACAAGTTGTTCCATTTTGGTCCTAGTTGATCCAAGTTGTTCCATGTCGGCCCAAGTTGACCCAATTTGTTCCATCTTGGCTGATGATGCTCCACACTGTTCCATGTTGGTCCACGTTGTTCCATGTCGGCCAAGTTGTTCAGTGTTGGTCCTAGTCATCTCATGGTTATACAAGTTGTTCCATTTTCGTCCTAGTTGATCCAAGTTGTTCCATGTCGGCCCAAGTTGACCCAATTTGTTCCTTCTTGGTTGAAGATGTTCCACACTGTTCCATGTTGGTCCACGTTGTTCCATGTCGGCCAAGTTGTTCAGTGTTGGTCCTAGTCATCTCATGGTTATACAAGTTGTTCCATTTTAGTCCTAGTTGATCCAAGTTGTTCCATGTCGGCCCAAGTTGACCCAATTTGTTCCAGCTTGGCTGAAGATGCTCCACACTGTTCCATGTTGGTCCACGTTGTTCCATGTCGGCCAAGTTGTTCAGTGTTGGTCCTAGTCGTCTCATGGTTATACAAGTTGTTCCATTTTCGTCCTAGTTGATCCAAGTTGTTCCATGTTGGTCCTAGTTGTCCCATGGTTTTACAAGTTGATCCAGGCTGGTCCAAGGTGTTTGTGGTCAGGCCATGCTGACCCATGTTGGCTTTTGTTGTTCCATAATTTTCCTAATGCTTCCATATTGGTCCAAGTTGTTCTAAGTTGGTCCATGTTGGACACGGGTTTAAAAAGTCAATGTGAAAGATTCAGCTTGTATTTTACGTCCGAAACTAAACTGATTGACTCAAGTGGAAGATTTCTGGTAATTTGACCAAGACGTAACATACATAAAGAAGGTGAGTGATGTTTGAATAAAAACATTTGTGAATACAAACAAATCACTGGACCAGAAGACTAATCAGAAGACACATTCCTGATCCATTACACCATGAGCAGTAGGAGTGCTTGCATGAACCCGACACTAGCCAAGGAGAATTTACACCTTCCACTTCACACATCATCTAACTGGTTTGGGGTAAGAAATGGAGCTATGACAGGCCACGCCAAAACCTTGACAGGCAACGCCAAAACCTTGGGATCTCAGGGTAAAAGCATGTTAATAGGACTCTCCAAGCCTATGTACAAGGGAGTGATACATTAGAACAGGGCTCAAAATTTCAAGTCCCAAGCTACTAACCAGGCCATAAGAGTTACTCGCCACCAGTTGCTCCACCTAACCACTACCCAGCCCTTAACTCTGCCCCTAAACACACCCCTTATATTATCTTATGAAATTACACTATTAAAGGTTTTATTTAGAATAAAGTTACAAAAATAACATTAATACCCCGACATCAGACCCCAGATACATGCATACCCAGTCATCCGACCCCAGTATGAGCAGAGCAAGGAGGCAGGTAAGCTCCTCTCCACCCCCTGCCAGTGACAGAGACGAGCTGGTCAGGATAGGAAGCTGTTTCCTGCCACCAGGTAGCCTGGGGAAGGGGGAGCTGCACGGTGGAACCGCCAGAATACGCAGCACAAAATAATTTATTGTGCTGCCTTTGTGTGCATTTCCACTCGCCCTCACTTAATTTCTACTCGAAAAATGCGAGTAGGCGAGTGGAAATTTTGAGACCTGCATTAGAATAACAAGCATAGCTTAACAAGGACGACATAGTAAGGTTGGACATTCTCTGCAAATGAAACCCAACCACGAGTGAGAGGAGCATTCAAAACGGCCTGGCCACAGCACGTCCAGAAGGTGACATTTCCAGTGACATCCCTTGAATAATAAGAGCCCCACAATGCGTCGATTTAATTATTTTCTACCCAAGTAACACTTATACAATGAATAAATCGAGGTCCTGATGCTCCAGTCTCTGCATCGTATAATCCCATGTGTCTGCTCCATATTATGTTGAGAAGCCGCTTCATTCATCTCCCATTCTGGGCGCTGAATTAGGAAGGACGGACGGCCAGACGATATTACCTCAATTACAATTCCGGGGATGTCTCCAGCAACTTGGGCAACGCATCTCTCGTCCAGTTAATAAAAACAGACAAAGCCATGAAAAATGATTCCAGAGTCACGGAGAGGAGGACGACGTTCCTTGGCCGCGCGTTTCATTAGTTCTATTAATAAAAAATATCTAAATGAATGTAAAAAGATTAATAGACTCTCCATCTGAATGCGAGCGAACGCCAAGCTGCGAACGCCTGAACATGCAATTTCTCGGCTTCACTGGTCACCTGCCTCCACGGCAGATCAGACGATCTCAGCAGAATCCTACAGGGGCCTCCACCTGTCTACCCTGGAAAGCGTCCGCGAAAATGGGAACAATCCAGAGACACGACACTCCAGTCTTCAGCCTTCGTGCCGGCTTCTTGTCCTGCTCCGGAATGTGGCCGCGCTATTGTGTTGATCAAAGAATGAATCCTAAAAGGAGATCCCAAACTATTGTGTGAATTTGGGCCAGGAGGATTATCAACATTTGCAGCGAGCGAGCGATGACACGCGCACTATACTAAATTACTGACACAGTTTAAAATATATCCATAATATTCCTGGATAAAGTTCATTTAACCCCTTTGCTAAAAATCAATATTTGTTAAAGGTTTTATCGTATCATTTATGTGACATACGAGATGCAAAGTTAACAATTAAATTTAGGGTAAAATAGAAACTTTACACAGAGATTGTTATTCTGACGTCGTTAAAAAATGTAAATAATGGAAATTTGCTCATTTTTTATTTTTCATGTGTTGGTTTCTCTATTACAGTAATATCACTGGGAAGAAAGGTTGTATGTTCTACATGGCGTCCCTTATCTGGCACAATGCCGCATGGGGTCTGTATTATCTGCATAAAGGCAGAAATATCAAGGGATGAAAGGTTGTAAACTCTAGATGGCGTCCCTTATCTGGCACAATGTTGCACGGGGTCTGCATTATCAGCATACAGGCAGATGCAGTAAATGTGCTGCAGACAGATAATAAAATGGTGAAATCTCCTGCTTACATGGGTTCTGCATTATCAGCATACAGGCAGACGCAGTAAATGTGCTGCAGACAGATAATAAAATGGTGAGATCTCCTGCTTATGGGGATTTGTAGCGATCAGAATGAGATTATTAGCAATGCAATATCTGTATGTGCTGCATAATGCCTGTGTATGGCAATTACAACAACACCTTGTATCTGTATGTGCTGCATAATGCCTGTGTATGGTAATTACAGCAACACCTTGTATCTGTATGTGCCGCATAATGCCTGTGTATGGCAATTACAGCAGCACCTTGTATCTGTATGTGCCGCATAATGCCTGTGCATGGCAATTACAGCAACACCTTGTATCTGTATATGCCGCATAATGCCTGTGTGTGGCAATTACAGCAACACCTTGTATCTGTATGTGCCGCATAATGCCTGTGTATGACAATTACAGCAACACCTTGTATCTGTATGTGCTGCATAATGCCTGTGTATGGCAATTACAGCAACACCTTGTATCTGTATGTGCTGCATAATGCCTGTGTGTGGCAATTACAGCAACACCTTGTATCTGTATGTGCTGCATAATGCCTGTGTGTGGCAATTACAGCAACACCTTGTATCTGTATGTGCTGCATAATGCCTGTGTATGACAATTACAGCAACACCTTGTATCTGTATGTGCCGCATGATGCCTGTGTATGGCAATTACAGCGACACCTTGTATCTGTATTTGCTGCATAATGCCTGTGTATGGCAATTACAGCAGCACCTTGTATCTGTATTTGCTGCATAATGCCTGTGTATGGCAATTACAGCAACACCTTGTATCTGTACTGTACAGGGATTTACACTCATTATAACCCCTGAATCTTAACCCTGTGCAGCAGCATACACAGCTCTGCACCATAGGAGGGGGTCACAGCCTGGGCCATCCAGATGATTTAGAACTACATCTCCCATGATGCTTGGTCACTCATTAGCTGGACTGAGTATCAAAGGAAATGCAATTCCAAAACATCTGATGGGCCCAGGTTGAGGCCCCCCTGCTGTACATGAATAGTGCTGCAGGGTAATGCGAGGACTGGACTAAATATATATTATGTATTTATCTATTTATTTATAAAGTGTTTTAGCAGGATGGACACATTGAGATTTCTCTGGTTTTCAGTATGTTCTGGGTTCAAGAACATTGAAGTGTTACAGAAACACAAAGTAATAAAATGCAAGATATTAAAAACACAAATATACAGATTAACCCAAAAATAAATATGTAGGAAATATACAGGGTTATTCAAAGAGATCTGAATTGCTGGAGAAAGGTAACCGAACGCTGATTTTCAGCGTTCGGTTACCTTTCCTGACCATTCGGCTATCCAGAGAGCAGGCAATTCGCCAAATCCTGGAGAATTGCCTGCACATATGGTGCCTGTTCGGTCCCTGTTCGAGGGCAGTGACATCCCCATAGAGAAGCAATGTTTCGTCTATTCAGAGAACACAAACCAGCAGTGAAAGGTTCCCCTAATGCCCTGCCATTCGGTGGTTTCATTCGACAGGTTTATTCAGGCGAATCCCATAGACTTCAATATTAAAAATATTCCCGTTTTAATTCAATATCTAATAAACCGTTCATTATAAAATTCTGCAGCAAAAAGTCTCTTTATTTATAGATTTTTTAGGATCTTTTAAGCATTTTTCTGGATTTGTTTTCTTTTTAAAAAGTCAGATTTTGTTGTTTTCTTAAAACATTTTTGTTTTTTCTGTAACAGCCCTCTTTATTATCATTCATTGGATTTTATGTAAATTTCAGACATTTTTGCTCAGTAGTTTCTTAGCAAACAGTGTTTCACTTTTCAATCATTCAAGCAAACTGTTTATCCTAATTTATTCACTTCACTCGTCTGCGGTGTTGGGTTTTTCCAGCAGCTTCGCTTTCGGCAGGTTAATCCAGATGTTTTTGGGGCTTTTCGGCGTGCATTCGCTGGGTTTCGCGGTTAGTTTTCGTCGGGTTTGCGGCAGCTTTTCCCTGCAATTCGGGGACCCTGTGGTGCTTGCTGAATACACCGCAGGGTCACCAAAATGGGATCGGCAAAAGGAACCGAATTGAAGAGAACGAAAAGTCACCGAACGTGCGGTGACTTTTCGAATCTCTTTGAATTACCCTGATAGTCACTATGTTACATGTTTACAGGTGCATTCTGTATATAGTCACTGTGTTACATGTTTACAGGTGCATTCTGTATATAGTCACTGTTACATGTTTACAGGCGCATTCTGTATATAGTCACTGTGTTACATGTTTACAGGAGCATTCTGTATATAGTCACTGTGTTACATGTTTACAGGTGCATTCTGTATATAGTCACTATGTTACATGTTTACAGGCGCATTCTGTATATAGTCACTATGTTACATGTTTACAGGCGCATTCTGTATATAGTCACTGTGTTACATGTTTACAGGCGCATTCTGTATATAGACAATGTGTTACATGTTTACAGGCGCATTCTGTATATAGTCACTATGTTACATGTTTACAGGCGCATTCTGTATATAGTCACTGTGTTACATGTTTACAGGCGCATTCTGTATATAGACAATGTGTTACATGTTTACAGGCGCATTCTGTATATAGTCACTGTGTTACATGTTTACAGGAGCATTCTGTATATAGTCACTGTGTTACATGTTTACAGGTGCATTCTGTATATAGACACTGTGTTACATGTTTACAGGTGCATTCTTTATATAGTCACTGTGTTACATGTTTATAGGTGCATTCTGTATATAGTTACTATATTACATGTTTACAGGTGCACAGTGGCGTAGCGTGGATTGTCAGCGCCCGGGGCCAGCCAAGAATTGTGCGCCCCCCCAACCTGTGGACACGTTATCGATATTGCCCCAGCTCTCACATGAATATTGCCCCAGCTCACACATGGATATTGCCCCAGCTCACACATGAATATTGCCCCAGCTAACACATGAATATTGCCCCAGCTAACACATGGATATTGCCCCAGCTCACACATGGATATTGCCCCAGCTCACACATGGATATTGCCCCAGCTCTCACATGGATATTGCCCCAGCTCTCACATGGATATTGCCCCAGCTCACACATGAATATTGCCCCAGCTCACACATGAATATTGCCCCAGCTCACACATAGATTTGCCCCAGCTCACACATGGATATTGCCCCAGCTCACACATGAATATTGCCCCAGCTCACACATGGATATTGCCCCAGCTCACACATAGATTGGCCCCAGCTCACACATGGATAATGCCCCCAGATCATGGATATGCCCCAGCTCATGGATTTGCCCCCAGCTCATGGATTTTCCCCAGCTCATGGATTTGCCCCAGCTCTCACCTGGATATTGCCCCAGCGGCAGCCAGCTCTCACATGGATATTGCCCCAGCTCCGGATCCAGCAGGGGTTGAGGGGGCCCAGATGCCGGGTAGCGGGAGTGCCTGCCCGGTCCTGAACAGCGTGTGAGTCCGTCCGTGTTGAAGGGGAGGCGGCTGCGTGCGTGCGCAGGTCACGCGGTCCGGCCAGTCAGGTGGTACAGAGACTCAGTACCACCTGATTAGCCGGACCACGTGACCGCCTGCACGCAGCCGCATCCCCTTCAACACGGACGGACTCACTGTTCAGGACCGGGCAGGCACTCCTGCTGCCGGCATCTGGGTCCCCTCAGCCCGCGGGCCTTGGGCAGCGCCCGAGGGCCCGGCGGGTCAGTCCGGTCCTCAAGTTTTAGGGGCGCAAATTTCTTTTGAAATTATGCGCCCCTAACAAAACTGCGCCCGGGGCCACGGCCCCCCCAGCCCCCCCACGCTACGCCACTGCAGGTGCATTCTGTACATAGTCACTGTGTTACATGTTTACAGACGCATTCTGTATATAGTTACTGTGTTACATGTTTACAGGTGCATTCTGTATATAGTCACTGTGTTACATGTTTACAGGTGCATTCTGTATATAGTCACTATGTTACATGTTTACAGGTGCATTCTGTATATAGTCACTATGTTACATGTTTACAGGTGCATTCTGTGTATAGTCATTGTGTTACATGTTTACAGGTGCATTCTGTGTATAGTCATTGTGTTACATGTTTACAGGTGCATTCTGTATATAGTCACTGTGTTACATGTTTACAGGTGCATTCTGTATATAATCACTGTGTTACATGTTTACAGGTGCATTCTGCATATAGTTACTGTGTTACATGTTTACAGGTGCATTCTGTATATAGTCACTGTGTTACATGTTTACAGGTGCATTCTGTATATAGTCACTGTGTTACATGTTTACAGGTGCATTCTGTATATAGTCACTGTGTTACATGTTTACAGGCGCATTCTGTATATAGTCACTATGTTACATGTTTACAGGTGCATTCTGTATATAGTCACTGTGTTACATGTTTACAGGTGCATTCTGTATATAGTCACTATGTTACATGTTTACAGGTGCATTCTGTATATAGTCACTGTGTTACATGTTTACAGGTGCATTCTGTATATAGTCACTATGTTACATGTTTACAGGTGCATTCTGTATATAGTCACTGTGTTACATGTTTACAGGTGCCTTCTGTTTATAGTCACTGTGTTACATGTTTACAGGTGCATTCTGTATATAGTCACTGTGTTATATGTTTACAGGTGCATTCTGTATATAGTCACTGTGTTACATGTTTACAGGCGCATTCTGTATATAGCCACTGTGTTACATGTTTACAGGAGCATTCTGTATATAGACACTGTGTTACATGTTTACAGGTGCATTCTTTATATAGTCACTGTGTTACATGTTTATAGGTGCATTCTTTATATAGTCACTGTGTTACATGTTTATAGGTGCATTCTGTATATAGTTACTATATTACATGTTTACAGGTGCACAGTGGCGTAGCGTGGATTGTCAGCGCCCGGGGCCAGCCAAGAATTGTGCGCCCCCCCAACCTGTGGACACGTTATCGATATTGCCCCAGCTCTCACATGAATATTGCCCCAGCTCTCACATGAATATTGCCCCAGCTAACACATGGATATTGCCCCAGCTCACACATGGATATTGCCCCAGCTCACACATGAATATTGCCCCAGCTCTCACATGGATATTGCCCCAGCTCACACATGGATATTGCCCCAGCTCTCACATGGATATTGCCCCAGCTCACACATGGATATTGCCCCAGCTCACACATGGATATTGCCCCAGCTCACACATGAATATTGCCCCAGCTAACACATGGATATTGCCCCAGCTAACACATGGATATTGCCCCAGCTCTCACATGGATATTGTCCCAGCTCACACATGGATATTGCCCCAGCTCTCACATGGATATTGCCCCAGCTAACACATGGATATTGCCCCAGCTAACACATGGATATTGCCCCAGCTCACACATGAATATTGCCCCAGCTCACACATGAATATTGCCCCAGCTCACACATAGATTTGCCCCAGCTCACACATGGATATTGCCCCAGCTCACACATGGATATTGCCACAGCTCACACATGAATATTGCCCCAGCTCACACATGAATATTGCCCCAGCTCACACATAGATTTGCCCCAGCTCACACATGAATATTGCCCCAGCTCACACATGAATATTGCCCCAGCTCACACATAGATTTGCCCCAGCTCACACATGGATATTGCCCCAGCTCACACATGAATATTGCCCCAGCTCACACATAGATATTGCCCCAGCTCACACATAGATTGGCCCCAGCTCACACATGGATTTGCCCCAGCTCATAGGATTTGCCCCAGCTCACACATGGATAATGCCCCCAGATCATGGATATGCCCCAGCTCATGGATTTGCCCCCAGCTCATGGATTTGCCCCAGCTCATGGATTTGCCCCAGCTCTCACCTGGATATTGCCCCAGCGGCAGCCAGCTCTCACATGGATATTGCCCCAGCTCCGGATCCAGCAGGGGTTGAGGGGGCCCAGATGCCGGGCAGCGGGAGTGCCTGCCCGGTCCTGAACAGCGTGTGAGTCCGTCCGTGTTGAAGGGGAGGCGGCTGCGTGCGTGCGCAGGTCACGCGGTCCGGCCAGTCAGGTGGTACAGAGACTCAGTACCACCTGATTAGCCGGACCACGTGACCGCCTGCACGCAGCCGCATCCCCTTCAACACGGACGGACTCACTGTTCAGGACCGGGCAGGCACTCCTGCTGCCCGGCATCTGGGTCCCCTCAACCCGCGGGCCCTTGGGCGGCGCCCGAGGGCCCAGCGGGTCAGTCCGGTCCTCAAGTTTTAGGGGCGCAAATTTCTTGTGAAATTATGCACCCCTAACAAAACTGCGCCCGGGGCCACGGCCCCCCCAGCCCCCCCACGCTACGCCACTGCAGGTGCATTCTGTATATAGTCACTGTGTTACATGTTTACAGGCGCATTCTGTATATAGTTACTGTGTTACATGTTTACAGGTGCATTCTGTATATAGTCACTGTGTTATATGTTTACAGGTGCATTCTGTATATAGTCACTATGTTACATGTTTACAGGTGCATTCTGTATATAATCACTGTGTTACATGTTTACAGGTGCATTCTGCATATAGTTACTGTGTTACATGTTTACAGGTGCATTCTGTATATAGTCACTGTGTTACATGTTTACAGGTTCATTCTGCATATAGTTACTGTGTTACATGTTTACAGGTGCATTCTGTATATAGTCACTATGTTACATGTTTACAGGTGCATTCTGTATATAGTCACTGTGTTACATGTTTACAGGTGCATTCTATATATAGTCACTATGTTACATCTTTACAGGTGCATTCTGTATATAGTCACTGTGTTACATCGTTACAGGTGCATTCTGTATATAGTCACTGTGTTACATCTTTACAGGTGCATTCTGTATATAGTCACTGTGTTACATGTTTACAGGTGCATTCTGTATATCGTCACTACATGTTTACAGGTGCATTCTATATATAGTCACTATGTTACATGTTTACAGGTGCATTCTGTATATAGTCACTACATGTTTACAGGTACATTCTGTATATAGTCACTGTGTTACATGTTTACCAATGCATTCTGTCTATAGTCACTGTGTTACATGTTTACAGGTGCATTCTGTATATAGGTCACTGTGTTACATGTTTTCAGGTGCATTTTGTATATAGTCACTGTGTTACATGTTTACAGGTGCATTCTGTATGTAGTCACTATGTTACATGTTTACAGGAGCATTCTGTATATAGTCACTGTGTTACATGTTTACAGGCGCATTCTGTATATAGTCACTACATGTTTACAGGTGCTTTCTATATATAGTCACTGTGTTACATGTTTACAGGTGCATTCTGTATATAGTCACTATGTTACATGTTTACAGGTGCATTCTATATATAGTCACTATGTTACATGTTTACAGGTGCATTCTGTATATAGTCACTACATGTTTACAGGTACATTCTGTATATAGTCACTGTGTTACATGTTTACCAATGCATTCTGTCTATAGTCACTGTGTTACATGTTTACAGGTGCATTCTGTATATAGGTCACTGTGTTACATGTTTTCAGGTGCATTTTGTATATAGTCACTGTGTTACATGTTTACAGGTGCATTCTGTATGTAGTCACTATGTTACATGTTTACAGGAGCATTCTGTATATAGTCACTGTGTTACATGTTTACAGGCGCATTCTGTATATAGTCACTACATGTTTACAGGTGCATTCTATATATAGTCACTGTGTTACATGTTTACAGGTGCATTCTGTATATAGTCACTATGTTACATGTTTACAGGTGCATTCTGTATATAGTCACTGTGTTACATGTTTACAGGTGTATTCTGTATATACAGTCAGGTCCAGAAATATTGGGACACTGACACAATTGTAACATCTTTGGCTCTATACACCACCACAATGGAGTTGGAATGAAACAAACACAATGTGCTTTAACTGCAGACTGTCAGCTTTAATTTGAGGGTATGTACATCCAACTCATAGGACTTACAGCAGTTTGCAGATGTGCCCCCACTTGTTAAGGGACCAAAAGTAATGGGACAGAATAATAATCATAAATCAAACTTTCCCTTCTTAATAATTGGTTACAAATCCTTTGCAGTCAATCACAGCCTGAAGTCTGGAACGCATAGACATCACCAGACGCTGGGTTTCATCCCTGGTGATGCTCTGCCAGGCCTCTACTGCAACTGTCTTCAGTTCCTGCTTGTTCTTGGACATTTTCCCTTCAGTTTTGTCTTCAGCAAGTGAAATGCTGCTCAATGGGATTCAGGTCAGGTGATTGACTTGGCCATTGCATAACATTCCACTTCTGTCCCTTCAAAAACTCTTTGGTTGCTTTTGCAGTATGCTTTGGGTCATTGTCCATCTGCACTGTGAAGCGCCGTCCAATGAGTTCTGCAGCATTTGGCTGAATGTGAGCAGATAATATTGCCCCAAACACTTCAGAATTCATCCTGCTGCTTTTGTCAGCGTCACATCATCAATAAATACAAGAGAACCAGTTCCATTGGCAGCCATACATGCCCACGCCATGACACTACCACCACCATGCTTCACTGATGAGGTGGTATGCTTAGGATCATGAGCAGTTCCTTTCCTTCTCCATACTCTTCTCTTCCCATCACTCTGGTACAAGTTGATCTTGGTCTCATCTGTCCATATAATCTTGTTCCAGAACTGTGAAGGCTTTGTTAGGTGTTGTTTGACAAACTCTAATCTGGCCGTCCTGTTTTTGAGGCTCACCAATGGTTTACATCTTGTGGTGAACCCTCTGTATTCACTCTGGTGAAGTCTTCTCTTGTTTGTTGACTTTGACACACATACACCTACCTCCTGGAGAGTGTTCTTGATCTGGCCAACTGGTGTGAAGGGTGTTTTCTTCACCAGGGAAAGAATTCTTCGGTCATCCACCACAGTTGTTTTCCGTGGTCTCACAGGTCTTTTGTTGTCGCTGAGCTCACGGTGCGTTCCTTCTTTTTGAGAATGTTCCAAACAGTTGTTTTGGCCACGCCTAATGTTCTTGCTATCTCTCTGATGGGTTTGTTTTGTTTCTTCAGCCTAATGATGGCTTGCTTCACTGATAGTGACAGCTCTTTGGATCTCATCTTGAGAGTTGACAGCAACAGATTCGAAATGCAAATAGCACACTTGAAATGAACTCTGGGCCTTTTATCTGCACATTGTAATTGGGGTAATGAGGGAATATCACACACCTGGCCATGGAACACCTGAGAAGCCAATTGTCCCATTACTTTTGGTCCCTTAACAAGTGGGAGGCACATCTGCAAACTGCTGTAAGTCCTACACCGTTCACGAGTTGGATGTACATACCCTCAAATTAAAGCTGACAGTCTGCAGTTAAAACACATTGTGTTTGTTTCATTCCAACTCCATTGTGGTGGTGTATAGAGCCAAAGATGTTACAATTGTGTCCATGTCCCAATATTTCTGGAACTGACTGTAGTCACTGTGTTACATGTTTACAGGTGCATTCTGTATATAGTCACTGTGTTACATGTTTACAGGTGCATTCTGTATATAGTCACTGTGTCACATGTTTACAGGTGCATTCTGTATATAGTCACTGTGTTACATGTTTACAGGTGCATTCTGTATATAGTCACTGTGTACATGTTTACAGGTGCATTCTGTATATAGTCACTGTGTTACATGTTTACAGGTGCATTCTGTATATAGTCACTGTGTTACATGTTTACAGGTGCATTCTGTATATAGTCACTGTGTTACATGTTTACAGGTGCATTCTGTATATAGTCACTGTTACATGTTTACAGGTGCATTCTGTATTGAGGTATGTTAGTAAGGAGCTCTTAAGTGACTTTAGACTGGGGGAAGATTTGATGGCGTCTGGGAGCTTATTCCATAATTGTGGTGCTCTGTAGGAAAATGAGGACCGAGCCACTTTCTTTTTGTATTGTGGTGCAAGTAAGGTGCAGGTCCTGGATCGGAGGTTATAGGATGAGGGAACTGCTGGGGGAAGCAGCATATTCAGGTAGGGTGGCAGCTTTCCAGAAACCTTTGCAGGTTGGAAAGGTGAAGGGTGCGTCTGGATTCCAGCGACGGCCAGTTTAGCTCTTTTAACATGTCACAATGGTGGGTCATGTAGTTACATTGTAGCGCAAAGCGACAGAATGATACCGGTGCATAAAAAAAATACAATACACAAAAAGTAATTATATATATAAATAATTAATGTAATTTTAATTTATAAATTTAAAATGATAGAAATAAAATGCTGCTAAGAGCAATAATGAGGCTAAGTGGTTTTTCAGAAGGTGATGGTGAAGGGGTTACGTCGCACCTTTGCGGATGTAAGATCCGAAGCTTCTCCCCGCAGCCGGGCTGCAGCAGCGGCCTGACATCAGACGGAAGATATACCGCCGCTTCGATTCACATTAATAATCTAAGGAAGACGTCTCTAACGACAGAAGAAATTTAAAGAACGTGAAATAAATCACTGATGGCACAAGGTGCGGGTTTTTCTGTTTCTTCATAAATTAAGCAAAGTCATCCGATAAAATCTATTTTTTTATTTTTTTTGCAGAAAAGGCAAATAATACGTATTTTCCCGCATCGTTATTGCCTGGAGCGACTATTTATTTATTTATCTATTTTAATGAAGATTTTTTTTTAAATCACTGGTTAATTAATATTCTTTAACCCAGGCATGTCAGACTCTGGGCAACCCCTGATGTTGATGGCCTACAACTCCCAGAATTCTCTGACTGCAATAGATGGTGAGGGCGTCATGGCAGATGTAGTTCAGAAGCATCTGGGAGGGGGGGGGCAGAGTTTGAGATTCCTGCTTTAACCCCTTCAGGCCTGAGCTGTTTCACACCCTGAGCTCATTTTGACCATTTTTCTTGCTGAGGAGTTTTGTTGTCATCATGTTGTATGATTTTTGTTTTTAACCCCTTCACTACCGAGATCGAGATATCTCTATCTGCAGCCAAAAAGCTAATGAAATTAGTTTGCTTTTGGGCTGCAGAAGGTGTCCCCGAAGTTTTATCCCCGTAGTCATAATGCCTGTCATCCGCAGTGAAGGGGTTAAAGGGACATTCTTTTGAAAATAGAGTTTCCCTTTATTGCCCTTAAATAATTGAGCAGATCCTGCTGACAGCCTGCTGCCTCTGCACTCCTATTTTTAAGGGGTTTGTTTTAAATTTTGGTGATTTTTACTCTTTTCCCCCTCGACGCGCGCAGCTCCTCCTCTTTTCCCCCTTGACGCGCGCAGCTCCTCCTCTTTTCCCTCTCAACGCGCGCAGCTCCTCCTCTTTTCCCTCTCGACGCGCGCAGCTCCTCCTCTTTTCCCCCTCGACGCGCGCAGCTCCTCCTCTTTTCCCCCTCGACGCGCGCAGCTCCTCCTCTTTTCCCCCTCGACTCGTGCAGCTCCTCCTCTTTTCCCCCTTGACGCGCGCAGCTCCTCCTCTTTTCCCTCTCGACGCGCGCAGCTCCTCCTCTTTTCCCCCTCGACGCGCGCAGCTCCTCCTCTTTTCCCTCTCGACGCACGCAGCTCCTCCTCTTTTCCCCCTAGACTCGTGCAGCTCTCCTCTTTTCCCCCCTCGAACGCGCGCAGCTCCTCCTCTTTTCCCCCTCGACGCGCGCAGCTCCTCCTCTTTTCCCCCTCGACGCGTGCAGCTCCTCTCTTTTCCCTCTCGACGCGCGCAGCCCCTCCTCTTTTCCCTCTCGACGCGCGCAGCTCCTCCTCTTTTCCCCCTCGACGCGCGCAGCTCCTCCTCTTTTCCCCTCGACTCGTGCAGCTCCTCCTTTTCCCCCTCGACGCGCGCGCAGCTCCTCCTCTTTTCCCTCTCGACGCGCGCAGCTCCTCCTCTTTTCCCCCTCGACGCGCGCAGCTCCTCCTCTTTTCCCCCTCGACTCGTGCAGCTCCTCCTCTTTTCCCCCTCGACGCGCGCAGCTCCTCCTCTTTTCCCTCTCGACGCGCGCAGCTCCTCCTCTTTTCCCCCTCGACTCGTGCAGCTCCTCCTCTTTTCCCCCTCGACGCGCGCAGCTCCTCCTCTTTTCCCCCTCGACGCGCGCAGCTCCTCCTCTTTTCCCTCTCGACGCGCGCAGCTCCTCCTCTTTTCCCTCTCGACGTGCGCAGCTCCTCCTCTTTTCCCCCTCGACGCGCGCAGCTCCTCCTCTTCGGCTCAGGGATTCCTGAACCCGGACGTGCCTGAGGATTTTCTGCACAATTTGCGCTCCTGTACAACTTGAGTAACATAGGAACCGCAAACTGCATAGTGCCGCGTGGCCTGCACACCCAGCATCACCAGCAGCCGGGATTTTGAATTTCTCGGCTGCTGTTTACCAGATCGGTTACTAATGATGTCACAAATAGAGAGCCCAACCTGTCTGGCAGCAAGGGGTTAAAGTGGTCAGGATGTGAGCAGTGCACCCCTTCCCCAGCTCAAATTCTGGGTAAAGTGTAGGAGCCCCCCCCACACACACAGCGTCACCAGCAGCCAGGATTTTGAATTTCCCGGCTGCTGGTCACTAGTGATGTCACACAGAGAGCGGGCGACGTCACCCTGTGAGACCAATCACTGTAGCGAGTGTTCTCAGAGAGGCAGCGATGGATCAGATCTGTGCATGCGCGTGCAGCTCCCACCCATCGCTCTGTGCATGCGCGTGCAGCTCCGACCCATCGCTCTGTGCATGCGCGTGCAGCTCCCATCCATCGCTCTGTGCATGCGCGTGCAGCTCCCATCCATCGCTCTGTGCATGCGCGTGCAGCTCCCATCCATCGCTCTGTGCATGCGCGTGCAGCTCCAACCCATCGCTCTGTGCATGCGCGTGCAACTCCAATCCATCGCTCTGCGCAGGCGTTAAGGCTCTTGTGTATGTAAAGTGTGTAATTTCTGAGCGATACGTAGTTTGTGTATCCTACACAATGTAATGACTGCAAATTGCATAAAAATGCCGCTGGGGCTTCTGGATTCTGGAAACCTGGAGCTGATGGGAAGGAGCCGCGCGCTGAGGGAGAAGCGGGGAATATTATGACGAGCTCATACAAAAAATAAACAGAAACCTGTATTTGTTTGGAGGCTGTCAGCAGGTTCTGCCCAATTATTTTAGGATGAAAAGGGGTATTTCTTCTTAGTTTCCTTTACTAACTGTCAGCATGAGAATAACGATCGCTTCCCCGGCCGCTCGTTATTACTATCTCGAGGCGGAATGCAGGAACGAGACCCTGGTGTTAAGTGATTATGCCTTTACCTTCACGTACCGTCACACCTTGCGCCTCGAAACCCGCACGAGTCGTTTGGAGGAGAACCGGAAGAGAAAAGCCGACACTTGTCAATATTTGTCAGCGGCGACTCGATGAATAATGTGCAAACAATAATATCCTGAGTGAAACATTAATAAAAGTAAAAGTAACGCAAAGTAAACTATTAACATTTTTTTGTTCTTAAATTTTTTTTTTCCTTTTTAAACTTTTAGGTAAAAATATTAAAGTACCCTAATATTATATCTTAATTTCACCAGGACATTCCGACACCCGGAGATATAAACCAGCGTCTGGTATATTCAGAAAGAGCCGACCTGGCCCCGAAATGTCACTGAACAGTAAGTTTCCCCGTACGGTGACATTTCGTGGCCATTCAGCTATTAAAAAAGCAAGTGCCTGTTCGACAGCAGTTAAATACAGTGCCTGTTTGGTGGCAGTGAAGTATGGCACCTGTTCGGCAGCAGTGAAATGCAGTGCCTGTTCGGCGGCAGTGAAATACAGTGCTGTTCGGCGGCAGTGAATTACGGTGCCTGTCCAGTGGCAGTGAAATTTGGTGCCTGTTCGGCGGCAGTGAAATACGGTGCCTGTTCGGCGGCAGTGAAATACGGTGCCTGTTCGGCGGCAGTGAAATATGGTGCCTGTTCGGCGGCAGTGAAATACGGTGCTGTTTGGCAGCAGTGGAAAACGGTGCCTGTTCGGCGGCAGTGAAATACGGTGCTGTTCGGCAGCAGTGAAATACAGTGCCTGTTCGGTGGCTGTGAAATCCCCCATAGAGAAGCAATGGTTAACCACTTGAATGCTAAGGACGCGCTCAGCGCGTCCTCAGCATTCCCGCTGGTGTGCTGAGGACGCGCTGAGCGCGTCCTCACATCGGGGTCAGCGTTCAGCCGGGTTCCGGCCGATCACTGGCCCCTCCGGTGCGGGCTGACATCCTGGATGTCAGCCCGGCATCCGGACCAGCAGCCGCCATTATTAGGTGTCATCGCGGGGGCGCGATGACACCTAATTCAGGCGCCCCCCCCGCATGTGCGGAGGAGGCGCCTGAAAGGGAGGGGGGGAGGTCCTTCGGACCTCTCTCCCTCCCGATCGGTGGCTCTGCGGGGCTTAACCCAGGCATCATTTGGAAGGGCACAGCCTGCCCTTCCAAATGATGCCTGGCATTAACCCCTGGGGAGCTGGATCGCGAATCGGCGCTGAAAAGCGCCGGTTCGCGATCCTTTCCCGGAGCTGGCCGACATCTTGGATGTCGGCCAAGCTTCCGGGAACTCCCCCAGAGGACTGGCGTCATCGTGCGTAGCACGATGACGCCAGTCCTACAGTTAACCCCTAACTGCCACCAAGTGTGGAGATAGGGAGTTCCAATGAACTCCCTATCTCCCGATCCGTGGCAGTTAGGGGTTAAATTTTGATATGGTTGGATCGGCCAGAGCATGGCCGTTCCAACGATACCAAACATGAAAGTTAAAAACTTTGTAAAAAAAAAAAAAAAAAAAAAGAAAAATTAAAAAAAAAAAAAAAAAACACTTTTTTTTTATTTTTTTTGGTTTGTTAGTGTAGCAATATTGTTCCCATTTCAATTATAATGTGAACAATGATGCTGCACTAACGATTTTTGTATGCGGTGCGTTTGTTAAAAATAGTGTCATTTTCCCCAAAAAAAAATGTAACGAGACCCCATCTCTAATTTTTTTAACAAGCGCACCCCATACAAAATATAACCGCAATTGCTCGCATGTTAAAATGTGGAAAAAAACACTTTACACGTTGTAAATTATTGAAAATACATATTTTATTGCATTTTTTGTTATAATATACAGACATGACATAACGTATACATATAATAATGACATATTATGAATCTACCGAGTCTGACGGAAAGAACGATATATAATATGTCGGTGTCATATACTAAAATAAGCCTTAAAAACACGTTTAAACATGATGCGCAAAACAGGTAAAAAATGACCTCAGCACAGGGGCGGGAAAAGCCTCAGCAGCGAAAGGGTTAATCTATTCACATTGAACAGCAGAGAAATGTCAGTGAAATGTCCTGATGTTCAGTGGTTTCATTCGACAGGTTTAATCAGGCGAATCCCATAGGTTTCAATGTTAAAAATATTCCCGTTTTATTCAATATCTAATAAACCGTTTATTATTTTAATCTGCAGCAAAAAGTCTCTTTATTCACTGATTTTTAGGATCTCTTTTTGCATTTTTTGGGATTGTTTTGCATTTTTTTTTCTGTAACAGCCCTTTTTATTATCATTAATAGGATCTTTATATGTAAATTCCAGACATTTTTGTTGAGTAGGTTTTTTTTAACTAGCAAATAGTGTTTCCGGCAGCTTGTTGGCTTTCTCCTGCAGCTGGTCAGCGCTGTGCTCGGCGGCTCGTCAGCTGCGTTTGGCGGCCCTCCGGCATGTTTGCGGCAGATGTTCTGCGGGTTGGCAGCAGGCTTGCGGTGGGTTTGCGCCAGCGGCTGGAGGATTTGCGGCGGGTTTGCGGCAACAGCCAGTGGGTTTGAGGCGACATTCGGCGACCGATTCCCTACATTTCGTGGACCCTGTGGTGAATGCTGAATTTACCGCAGGGTGGGGAAATTTGATTCATTGAACTGCGGGGAACGACAGAGCACCACAATGTCAGCGCCATTTCTGTGCTCCCTGAATAACCCCCTTTGTGTCACCGTCTGATGGACGATACATTCTCTGTGTGTGTGAGCTGCAGTTGTGTGTAAGGAAAGCATTGTTGCTGCAGGTGTGCATTGTGCTTTGTGACATAACTCTGGCCTGCTTTCTTTTAATACCTTCTTAACCCTTTGGCTCCCATGCCAGAGGATGGACGGGTTGCTCCGGGTTGCTCTGGGTTGCTCCGGGTTGATGCGTCTGACTCTCGCCTGAATCTCCAGTTATTACAAAGTAACAGACGCATTATCGATAAGCAAATAAACACAACGGGGCGAAGGGCTTAAAACCATCGACATAAGACAGGGTTTTGTTGACGGATATTATTTATTGATACCCTGAGCTCCCAGAGGACGAGCAGCAGATTAAATAAGAAATTCACTGCTCAATGCTCTGGAACCGGATAATTACCTAGAACAATTCACATTATAAACTGTTGGTGCAATGAGACGGTGTTAAACCGAGGAGGGAGAGGAATATATATGATGTAGAGCTTAATGATCCCAGTGAGGCCGGTAACGTACGGACGCTCGAGAGTCATCGCTATGAGATAATGTCACGAGATGGATTATTTTATTATTATTATCCTTTATTTATATAGCGCCACATATTCTGCAGCAATTTACCAGATCAGTGCACAAGGGGTTAATACATTGGAATACCACACATGGATGATACGGCCTGATTCAGGGGACCTTTGTTCCCAAGAACTTACAATCTATGAGATGTACCAGTATTTTGAGATGTAGGCGCATCCATATCGTTGGGTGTTTTGCCCAAGGACACTCGCTGGTGGCGTCTTCTGAGTGGGATCGAGTCGTCTTTCCATGATTGTAGAGCAGTGACCTGGTGGTGAGGTTGAACCCGCTTCTCGTAAAGTCGAGACTTCTCCACAGTTGTACCGGAGGATGCGCTGAACGGGACCTTGAGTTGCTTCTCCACAGTTGAAGGGTAGAGACGTCACCACTGGACTCCACAGCCGATCTTGTGTGGTAGGCAGTCATGTACCGTTGGGTGTCTTGCCCAAGGACACTTTCTGGAGAGGTACCCTGGCTGGGATTCAAACCTGTGCCTCCACAGCTATAGAGCAGTGATGTTACCTCTACTCCATCCAGCCGGTACATTATTCCCTGCTTTCCGGTGAGGGTTTTGATGCAGGATGCGCGCATCATTCTGATATTTATCTCCTGGGTGCATCATGATTGTGACATAATAAGATGTGTTAGATTTTGCAGGTGAGGTCATAGGACTCGTTTGAGGTATAAAGTCTCTCCTCCCTGGACTTCTTGCCCTGGTGCAGCCAAATAGTGAGTTTGTTTACTGGCTTGTCCTGACCCGGTTTGATTTCTGGTGTCCTGGCCTGGACTTGGCTCTGCTGTATCGACATCGCTGTCTCCTGGATTCCCTTGATTCGGCTCTGTATTCGTGTGTGATTTCTGGTGTCCAGGCCTGGACTTGGGTCTGCTGCACTGACATCACTGTGTGCTGGATTCCCTTGATTCGGCTCTGTATTCGTTTGTGATTTCCGGTGTCCTGGCCTGGACTTGGCTCTGCTGTATCGACATCACTGTCTCCTGGATTCCCTTGATTCGGCTCTGTATTCGTGTGTGATTTCTGGTGTCCTGGCCTGGACTTGGCTCTGCTGTATCGACATCGCTGTCTCCTGGATTCCCTTGATTCGGCTCTGTATTCCTGTGTGATTTCCGGTGTCTTGGCCTGGACTTGGCTCTGCTGTATCGACATCGCTGTCTCCTGGATTCCCTTGATTCGGCTCTGTATTCCTGTGTGATTTCCGGTGTCTTGGCCTGGACTTGGCTCTGCTGTATCGACATCGCTGTCTCCTGGATTCCCTTGATTCGGCTCTGTATTCATGTGTGATTTCTGGTGTCCTGACCTGGACTTGGCTCTGCTGCACTGACATCACGGTTTGGGGTGACAGCTTTATGAGGAGCACAATAAATGATTTAACTCTGAGGGCTTTGTTTTATTTGCTCCATGGACATTTTGTTCCTTTTTTTTATTGGGCGGTTCAGGATGGGATGTTTAATTTCCTCCATAGTCATGATTATATACATACCAAGAAGAAAAAGCCGGCTCCAGAGCGGGTGTGAGATACAAAATAATTATTCCAAAAGCAACAAAAGAATAAAATGAAGCCACGTTTTGGTCACAGGACCTTCATCACACATTACTGAAACGTGGCTTCATTCTATTCTTTTGTTGTTTTTGGAATAAATATTTTGTATCTCACACCCACTCTGGAGCCGGCTTCTTCTTCTTGGTATGTGCTGTGACTGTCTGTGATGGGAGTGGTGGTCGCATGAAGGAGGGGTCTGTTGAGCCAGTGGGGTTTCTACTTATATAGTCATGATTTATACACTGTCCGGCCAAAAAGAACCTCGCCCCCTGTAATATGTGGTTGTGTCGCCTTTTTCTGTGATTGCGTCATGCATTCGCCGCTGCATCGTGTGGATAAGCTCATGCAATGTCACAACATTTATTGGCGTCCAGAGCGACATTAATTTGTGGCCAAGATCTTGTATTGATGATGGGAGAGTCGCGGCGCTGTGTAAAGTCTTCTCCAGCACATTATCCCAAAGATTAACCTCAATGGGGTTAAGGTCTGGACTGTGCGGTGGCCAATCCATGTGTGACAATGATGTCTCATGCTCCCTCAACCACTCTTGCACAATTTGATCCCGATGAATCCTGGCATTGCCATCTTGGAATATGCCCACTGTGCCAACAGGGAAGAAAAACCCATTGATGGGAAAACCTGCTCATTCAGGGAGTCACATGACCTCATTTTATGCTGAAACATATTAATCACTGCAGGAATTATCCAATGGAAGGCGAGCACCTATTGGCTGAGTTACATCCAGGTGGGACTTTTTTTTATTTTTGACCAGACAATAAAGGGTTTGAAGCTGTGTCTGTGACAGTTTTTGATGGATCTCAGAGCTTCCTACTGGAGCAACCTTTGCACAGTCAGCTTTTTGTTCTTTGGTGTCTGAGCTTTGTGTGCGACTGTGCGTGTGATTGACCCCTTAGAGCAGCAACGCCAAGAGTGCCAGTATCCTGCAGCGTAGTCATTGTTCCCGCCAATATGGCGACCATCCCTCCACCTGTCTTTGCTGGCAAGATGTTCCGACCAGGATCCGATCCTGCTTTTCATGGTTATAATGTCGAGACAAGTTGGTGAGGTTGATGTCGTTTCTCCACATTTCTAAGACAGAGAACCGTTACTCCATAGTTATAGTGGGGTGACATGCTGGTCAGGTGTTAAGATCGTGGTCCTGTTTTTCCACAGTTGTAAGGTAGAGTTCTGCTATTCTATGATGGTACAGACATTCTGATCCGGTGTTCTGACTGGCAATTAAACCTGCTTCTCCATGATTGCAGAGAGTAGATGTTACCGGTATGCTATGCACCAAAATGGCAAGTATGCATCGTTGGGTGTCTTGCTGAAGAACGCTTGATGGTCATTAGCTCCGATCACCAGTGTGATGTGTTTCTCACTTTAAGTCTACAGGGTAATCCAGACGTGGACCTCTTGCTCGATGTGCCTTGAGGGGTGTCAGCTATACCTCCTGACGAGGCCTAACAAGGCCGAAACAATCGTCGGGGGTTGCTGCACCTCTCGTGTAAGGTGACGTCCTTGGCAATCAGTACTGGCCGCCCTTTCTGGGTGAGAGCAGGCTGATTTGCATGTGGAGCAGTTGTCCCTGTAATGGCACAAACGAGCTAAAACCTTGTGAGACTTGAGCGGCCCCACCGTAGAGCAGGCCACTAGTGCCGTTGCTCGTTCTCAGGATCGTTGCTCGTTCTCAAACCTCTCCGTTTCTCACATGTGTTGGCAAGGACTCGAACTGGCATCTCCATAGTTGACACATTATGTCCCACTCTTGGATCACTCCTCGACTAGGGTTTTAAACTTTGACTTTGGCTTTTGATGCTCCCAGAAGCTGTCATCTTGGCGTTATGACACCAGGTAACACCAGGTGACATTGTTGGCTTAAATTTGAGGAATGAGAACACAGTATTCAGGGAATTTATTCAATGTATCAAATCTAGTGTCTGTGAGTCAAGTGTTTGACCTGTTACTTCGAAGTGGTCTGGTTCATCCCAGCTGAGCCCGTACATAACGGCCCACCATGTGCCCTGAGTCCTGATGGTCGATTACCCAATAAGTTATCTGACCTCTCGG
This sequence comes from Leptobrachium leishanense, assembly GCA_009667805.1. Taxonomy (NCBI): domain Eukaryota; kingdom Metazoa; phylum Chordata; class Amphibia; order Anura; family Megophryidae; genus Leptobrachium; species Leptobrachium leishanense. The sequence goes on along the minus strand of CM019066.1, from coordinate 386,565,413 downwards.
AAAGCTGCTCTCCACCAAGTCCTCTCGACGAGGCCTTCACCAAGCTTCTAGAAACTCTCCATTTCTTTCCCTCTGCAATACGTCTCGCCGGATGTCTCCGGGAGGACGGTGATGCCATTGTTAGTAGAGCTTGAAAGCTCCTGCCAACGTGGAGTCGCAGATGGGAAAACAAACACAGCCTGCGCTTGATATGTTGATTAACTTTAATGGCATTATTTCATCGTCGAAGTGAACGATCATTAAACTGACTCGGTGCGTCACGAGAGAGGGTTTTCTTCTCTTATTTTGCATTTTGTAATTCTTCGGGGACTATTAATCAGAGGCAGAAAACAAGCAGAGAGACCTAAAACGACGAGACGCATCCGGGCCGCGCGAACCGGACGCGGCGGCGCACTTGTAGCCTCATTCACAAAGTCTTAGAGCTAGTTAGTTTCTGCAGGGAGGATGGTTTTATGCGTTTTATGGTCACATTAATGGCACTTTATGCGCAGCCGGATGCCTGATTTATACACCTTTCAATGTCGGCGTAATTTAACGGCTTTATTTGGTTTTCAAGCTGTGATTTGCAGGATGAGAGGTAAAAGTTTGCGTGTTGGATGGCAGCCGCGCTCCTCTGAAATCCGTCTCACTATTACAAAGCAATTGGCTCCCGCTTATCGGAGCGGACGTGGCTGTTTTATTTATTTTATAAAGTTTTTTTTTCTTTTTTTACAAGATTGTTCTGATTTCGATTACTTCACGCAGAGCGCGTCTGCCGGCCCACTTAAAGGAGAATAAAGGGTGAGAAATGTGAAACGAGACCCAGAAAAAAACTCACTACTGTCATAATAGAATGAACTCATTTCCCTGAATATTTTCTGCCTGTGCCGATTCCTGAAAACCAATCAGCTGGTATTATATTCGTCTCTGCAATAAACCCTTCACTTTGTAAAACTATGAATAAATGGAAGAAATATTTTTTAAAAATCAAGTTGCTTTTCTGACATGTATGAAAAGTTCTTATCCCTGTACTGACACCATCTACAGTTGTGTTCAAAATTATTCAACCCCCACTGAAATTGAGTGTTTTGGCCAGTTTGACATTGATTTTGATCATTCAGTCATCTTGCTTACAATTAAATCAAAGAGGCACGTGTAGGTCAGACAAATATAACATAACATTTATAATGAAATAACCACAAATGTCTTTTCTGTGCTCACATCATTATCAGTTTTATTCAACCCCCAAGTGACATTCAATCTTAGTACTTAGTACAACATCCTTTTACAGTTATAACAGCTTTTAAACGTGAAGCATAGCTTGACACAAGTGTCTTGCAGCGATCTACGGGTATCTTCGCCCATTCGTCATGGGCAAAAGCCTCCAGTTCAGTCACATTCTTAGGCTTGCGCACTGCAACTGCTTTCTTTAAGTCCCACCAGAGGTTCTCAATGGGATTTAAGTCAGGTGACTGCGATGGCCACTCCAAAATGTTCCAGCCTTTAATCTACAACCATGCTCTAGTGGACTTGGAGGTATGCTTGGGATCATTGTCCTGTTGAAAGGTCCAACGTCTCCCAAGCCTCAGGTTTGTGACGGACTGCATCACATTGTCATCCAATATCTCCTGGTACTGAAGAGAATTCATGGTACCTTGCACACGCTGAAGCTTCCCTGTACCTGCAGAAGCAAAACAGCCCCAAAGCATGATTGACCCCCCGCCATGCTTCACAGTAGGCAAGGTGTTCTTTTCTTCATAGGCCTTGTTCTTCCTCCTCCAAACATAGCGTTGATCCATGGGCCCAAACAGTTCTAATTTTGTTTCATCAGTCCACAGAACACTATCCCAAAACTTCTGTGGTTTGTCCACATGACTTTTGGCATACTGCAGTCGACTCTTCTTATTCTTTGGAGACAGCAAGGGGGTGCGCCTGGGAGTTCTGGCATGGAGGCCTTCATTACGCAGTGTGTGCCGTATTGTCTGAGCTGAAACTTCAGTACCCACATCTGACAAATCTTTTCTCAGTTCCTCAGCAGTCACACGGGGACTTTTCTCCACTCTACGCTTCAGGTAGCGCACAGCAGTCGAAGTCAGCATCTTCTTTCTGCCACGACCAGGTAGCGTTTCAACAGTGCCCTTTGCCTTGAATTTGCGAATGATGCTTCCTATGGTCTCTCTTGGTATGTTTAAGATCTTTGCAATCTTCTTATAGCCATTGCCCTTCCTGTGAAGAGTAATCACCTCTTCTCTTGTCTTCCTGGACCATTCTCTTGACTTCACCATGTTTGTAACCACACCAGTAAATGTCTAGAAGGAGCTGAGTATCACAGTCATTTTAAAGCTGCCTAATTGGTGCTTATTATGCTTTATTGCTGCTCCGTGACATCCACAGGTGTTTTCAATACCTGATTGAAAACACTTGAATGAACCTCTGTTCTTCAGAGTGGTAGTCTTTAAGGGGTTGAATAATTGTGTCAATGAAGAATTCACAAAAGAAACATTTACTACTGTATTACAAAACCAATTGATGTCATTTTAGTTGCATATGGTTCTTTAAAAAGTCCTTGTAGGATTTCATTCTGAATACAATTACAAATGTCACTAAATTCCCTAAAACCCTTTACAGCATTGGGGGTTGAATAATTTTGAACACAACTGTATCTGTACTATACAGGGATTTAACAACTGCAAATCCCTGTATAGTACAGATATATGGTGGCAGTACAGGGATAAGATGCAGGGTGTTATAGAAGCTGTAAATCCCTGTATAGTACAGATATATGGTGTCAGTACAGGGATAAGATGCAGGATGTTATAGAAGCTGTAAATCCCTGTATAGTACAGATATATGGTGTCAGTACAGGGATAAGATGCAGGGTGTTATAGAAGCTGCAAATCCCTCTTTAGTACAGATATATGGTGTCAGTACAGGGATAAGATGCAGGATGATATAGAAGCTGTAAATCCCTGTATAGTACAGATATATGGTGTCAGTACAGGGATAAGATGCAGGGTGTTATAGAAGCTGCAAATCCCTCTTTAGTACAAATATATGGTGTCAGTACAGGGATAAGATGCAGGATGATATAGAAGCTGTAAATCCCTGTATAGTACAGATATATGGTGTCAGTACAGGGATAAGATGCAGGGTGTTATAGAAGCTGTAAATCCCTATATAGTACAGATATATGGTGTCAGTACAGGGATAAGATGCAGGATGTTATAGAAGCTGCAAATCCCTGTATAGTACAGATATAACATCCTGCATCTTATCCCTGTACTGTACGGACCAATACCAAAATTGTAATACAGTAATAATAAATATTGATGGTGATGATATTACTGAATGATAAAAAATCTATTTGGGGTGCACAGCCTGTATATTTAGCCGCTAATGGATGGATTTTGGTCGCCAAAATATATTGACTGCTCTTATTTTTTTATCCTTTTAGGCAGTCAAGACCACGGCTGGAGTTTATCAGTTCGGATGCACTGGATGGTGTTTTGTTTGTGAATAACAGAACATTTGTCAATAATCCAGACACTTTTAATGCCCAAGAGGAAATTCTTCAAGAAATATCTGTGTGCTCAGGGTTCACGGTACGTGGCCAGCTCTCCCGGCATTGTCAATACCCCAGCCATGCCCAGCTTGCACGGATGGTTCTGTTCATAAATTTTCTGGGGCAGCAGGGAGAGCCTGTGTAGGGTCATTACATTATTGGTTGATGATGGATGTTCGCGAGCCCAGAAAGCACATCACTGTATAGAGTTCTGACCTGGCAAACTCCTAGATCAATGCGTCGAGATATTATGGGAAAGAAACACAAACAGTAACATCTCATAAAGAATAAGAAACCAATACAGTTTTCAGGGCTCAAAATTTCAAGTCCCAAGCTACTAGCCAGGACGTAAGAGTTACTCACCACCAGTTGAGCCACCTAACCTGTACCCCGTCCTTAACTCTGCCCCCAAACACACCCTCTTAAATTATCTTATGAAATGATACTGTTAAATGTTTTATTTAGAATAAAATTACAAAAATAAATAACAATATTAATACCCAGACCTCAGACCCCAGATACACGTATACCCAGACACACCCCAGATACAGGCATACCCAGAAATCAGACCCCAGGTACATGTATACCCAGATACAGGCATACCCAGAAATCAGACCTCAGGTACATGTATACCTAGAAATCAGACCCCAGGTACATTTATACCCAGAAACAGTTCCCAGGTACATTTATACCCAGAAATCAGACACCAGCTACATGTACAGTATACCTAGAAATCAGACCCCAGGTACATGTATACCTAGAAATCAGACCCCAGCTACATGTATACCTAGAAATCAGACACCAGCTACATGTATACCTAGAAATCAGACCCCAGGTACATGTATACCTAGAAATCAGACCCCAGGTACATGTATACCTAGAAATCAGACACCAGCTACATGTATACCTAGAAATCAGACACCAGCTACATGAATACCTAGAAATCAGACCCCAGGTACATGTATACCTAGAAATCAGACCCCAGGTACATGTATACCTAGAAATCAGACCCCAGCTACATGAATACCTAGAAATCAGACACCAGGTACATGTATACCTAGAAATCAGACACCAGCTACATGTATACCTAGAAATCAGACACCAGCTACATGTATACCTAGAAATCAGACCCCAGGTACATTTTATACCCAGATATCAGACCCCAGGTACATGTATACCTAGAAATCAGACCCCAGGTACATGTATACCCAGATATCAGACCCCAGTTTGAACAGAGCGAGGGACCATATGAGAACCGTCAGGGCAGGGACAATGCAGGTCACTGTATTTTAGCACTTTAGTAATATAGCACTTTATTAATGGAAAGAATATTGCACTTTAGAATACAGTAGGGATATACCCTTAACACTATGCATGGATTTATATTGGTCTAGCCCCCTTTTGGGGAGTAAGAATGCACAACTTTTATTTTCCTACAAGATTGCACAGTATTTTAAATATTAAATATTCCAATTCCATCTACATCACCACAGGTCATATGTGGAATTAATTATGCACCTAACAACCATTCACTAATTTAAGATATAAATGGCACTTTATTTAACAATAAGGATATATTCGGTCACATTAGGGCCATGTTCGTAGGATTTGTAATTAATGTATGCACAAGATGTGCCCTTATCCCCCATATGTGATAGAGTTGGGGAAGATAACGGGATTTTTAAGTTAAGTTCGTGTTGTAACTATGAGGTTAGAGACGTGTCCGGGGGCCACAGAGGGTGAATACGGACAGTTTGTTATAATGAAAAGGAAAGCAAAGAACCAGAGCAACCGAAAATCCAGCGTGACACGCGCGGTGGAAAGCATGCACCATCCGGGAAAATGGCGCGACACGCAAAATGGAACGCATACAAAGATAGAACACATGCGCAAAATGGCGGTGCCTTCCTCATGCCGAATGCGGTGCAGTTTGAGGCGCGGAACGTACGCCAATTACACGATTAAGAACATGTGGGGACATTTTTATGAATGTATGGACACTATTTAAACGCTATGTTGACATTAGCCTGTAAACCAGCTGAGGAAGCCACTTTAGCTGGCGAAACGCGTCCTGGTCATCTGGCTGTGCCAGTTTATTGTTTTATTTACATTTATGTTTTAATCATTTTTTTATTGAGCTCTAGTCCCCGGTGTTCTGAGATTCGAGAGGGTTTTCATGGACTTGGTAATAAGTCCATAGGCGCACCCACCAAGAGCTTGTTCTTAAGCTCCACCAAATGTGAGTTGGTAGTCTATATTTTACGATATGGTATTGGATTTGTGGGATCTACACAAGGAAGTTTCCTTGTTTTTTATTATTTCATATATACTCGACATAAGAAGAAAGTCCTTCTACCAAGAGGTGTGGGTCACCTTAAATGCGGAGAAGCAAAGTACCCGAATGTACCGGCCCACTCAGAGCCAGTGTTGGGGCTCTACATTTGTGAGTGGAGCCATTGTATAATAATCCTTCTACTATCCTATATAGTACGCTCTGCACTATTATGTTGTCTGCTTCTTTTTATGTGATCCATATGGACAATATGAATTAAGAGAACCACCGGTTACCCAGAAGCGTCCACCATCGCGCCACCAGATACGTACTTTTGGCACAGAGATAAAGTCAGTGTTTATGTTTTTCATCATGAACCAGATCAGGGACATCTAAAATGTCAATAGAGGAGGTGAAAGAGGAGCTCTTCATCCAACATTAGGGGGTGCCAGGGAGCTCTATGCACAACCCCTGCGCACGCCTAGAGAAACACACAAACCAGTTATGAAGGCGTTCTTATCTCGCTGCGGCTTCCTCAGTCGTCCATACACAAAAAACATGGACTGGAAATATCGAGCTACTGTTAAAATGTATCCTTCCTGATAAAAGACGTTATAAATAAATAAGAACAACAAAACATAAGGGTTTATTCAGAGAGCGCCGGGATGTCTCGTTCCCTGCACTTCGGAGAATCAAATTCCCCAACCATGCAGTGAATTCAGCATTCACCGCAGGATCCCCGAAGTGCAGGGAAAATCCACGGATAACCCCGCCCTTAAGCCGCCAATACGATCCGTAATATCGGATCGATCCAAAATGCCGCAGTAAACCTGACGAACGTACCTGACGATCTGCTGCAAATCCACCTACCGCGTCTGAAGAAAAGTGATGATCCCCTCTAACACAGCGCCGACCAGCTGCCGGAAAAAGTTGACGAATGGGGTAAAACGAAAAAAAAAAAAAAAAAAACTATCCTTGGCCATCGTTTCCCGACATAGAAGACCTTTTTGGTGACGTCGCCCGCTCTGTGTGTGACATCACTAGTGACCCATCCGGTGACTGATTTGTTTAAATTAATTTTACAGTAAGAAATATTTGTAAATATACCCAGTGTATTCCTTACTGTAATAACCTATTTGACAGGGAGATGTCTCCATCTGCTGGCCAACAGGAGTTACTGCAGTTAGAACTGCAGCTCGTGTCTCCGTGCATCAGCTGGTTAAAGCCGGATTTATTTATATATATATATATATATATATATTAGTCAAGAGGTCCCGCACTTCACATACCAGAAAGTTTTTGCTTTGGTGAATTAAATCCAGCTGCAAGTAGATAAGGAACCAAAATCCGTACGCACACGGAGATTTCTTGTTAAAGATTAATAAAACTCAATTTTATTAAGGCACCAGTTTCAGTTTCAACGTTTCAGGCCCCGGAGGGACTTTCCTCAGGAATATACCTACAAAAAAAACATACAAAAAAAGACGAAATGGATGTGGTTATAAAGCTATACACCCTAAAGCGTGGGCGCCTATAAAGTTATACATCGTTTTTACCAATAAATGCAGTTATCATGATAAGTTATAACCAGTGAGTGATATGATGCCGCCCTGGGATAAAAAACACAGAAAAAATAACCAAAATCTGTGCTAAACAAAGATGAGGGAGGTGTGGCGGGTATCCCTGACATCGCATCAATAGTGCAAAACACTGGAATGCTATTGGAAGATTTGCCTATATAAATAATGAAATAAAGTGCAACAAAACAGTAAAGTGCAGCGGTGCCTTAAAAGAATAAAACCAGCAGGGCTAAGTGCAATAGTGCATATAGGAGGATACGTGGATACCTGTAGATAATAATCAATAAAGTGCACAAATTAAATGTCCATTGCTATTCCGATGGACAGGCTCAAAAAGTGCAAAAAGTCTCCAATATTCCAATTGAGTGCAATAGTGCGTATAGCAGCCCGTGAAGATGGAGGATAAAATACTCAGGAGTCCCAATGTTTGTGGTGTCTCTTCTTATTCCGGTGGAAAGTTCGTCACGTCCTCGATTTCATAAGAGAGAAGGGAGAAGCAGACGGGGAAATCTTTGGTGCAGGAGATTTTATGACACATTGGAGAAAGATTATTACTGCTAGAGGTATATACACTCACATTTAAATGAGCCTAAAGGTTTCCCGGCTCTAGGTTTAATCGCCTATGGCCATGTAGAGAGTGGCGCTTCCCTTCTTTACCAAGTAGCAGATCCTAGACGAGTTAAGAACAGATGGGAGACAATGCTCCCATAGCGTAATACTGCCGGGTAACCAAACACAGGTAATTACACAGTGCACTCACCAATTAAGGAGCCTTTCAATCTCAGGCTCAGTCAGTAAAGCCTTAGGCACTCTTACGTAGGTGCCCTGGACCTCTTTTCCTCGTTGGTAGATCAAGTGGTGTTGTTCCCATGAGGTATCAGGTTGGAATTAGCAAAACACGGCCAATGAAGGGTTAAAAAGTTAAAATATACATTTATTTCATAAAAGGGGACATAAAAATACCGAGACGCGTTTCGTCTGTGGTAGCCTTCCTCAGTCGCTGAATTTTGTCCGGTCCCATTTTTTAAAACAGAGACACCAATCGATCTGCCAACGAGGAAAAGAGTTATTTTCATTAAGACCATGAGGGGCCAATGAGTCCAACGTAAAAATCCAAAATGACTCTCGCTTAAGAAGTTCTTTAGCGCGATCCCCCCCTCTCGCGAGCGGGGGAATGTGGTTAATAGCCATCACTCGTAGGCTGGACAGATTATGTCCAGCCTCACAGAAATGGCGTGCCACCGGTTGTGGGTTATCATGTCCATTTAGTGCTGCCCTAATGGCCGACCTATGATTTGCCATACGTAGTTTCTTTGCAAACAGCGTTTCATTTTCACAGATTCATACAAATGGTTTTGCTAATTTATTCCCTGCCTCCTCTGCGTCTCAGCTGCTTTGGCTGCGTGTGATCGGCTCCTGTTCGGCTGCTTCGCTGCGTGTGATCGGCTCCTGCTCGGGTTTTTCGAAGGTTAATCCAGATGTTTTTGCTTGTTTTCGGCGTGCATTCGGTGGGTTTTGCGGTTCATTTTCGTCGGGTTTGCGGCAGCTTTTCCCTGCAATTCAGGGACCCTGTGGTGCTTGCTGAATACACCGCAGGGTCACCGAAATGCAATCGGCAAAAGGAACCGAATTGAAGAGAACGAAAAGTCACCGAACGTGCGTTGACTTTTCGAATCTCTTTGGATAACCCTGTTAGTATCCAGCTCTCACAGTTACTCTGTCATTATGAGACTTCAGTGTGATTTATTTGAATGTTTTCCCTGGATTTAAAGTGCTTTATTTTATTATAAAATAAAATTTGCACCAGTCATCTCTTCTCTGAGCTTTCAGACCGATTTACGTTAATATTTTCCCTCTCCCCTGCTTTTATAATCCTGTGTCTCCCCCACAGAGATACAAAGTTTAAGTAAAAGTTCCCTCTCCCGTGCTGGATAAGCATTGCATTCCGAAGTTCTGCACCCTCCACATGCCAATGCAGTAGGATGTTCTATACAGAGAGGGGCATTAATCAATGCAGGAGGATGTTCTATACATTACACAGAGATGAGTATTAATGCAGGATGATGTTGTATACATTATGCAGAAAAAGGTATAAATTGAGGAGGATGTTCTATACAGAGAGGGACCACTACAATAGTAAGTGTATCCACTGGTTTTCGGATGAATGAAATTAGTTTTCATACTAAAGAACTGAAAACGAATTTCTTTAGCAACTAAATAAATTGCATTTTAGGACTAATCCATTAGTTCAAAACGAAATTTTGTGCTGTGCATATGTCTAATGTTTACAGGCGCATTCTGTATATAGTCACTGTTACATGTTTACAGGTACATTCTGTATATAGTCACTATGTTACATGTTTACAGGTGCATTCTGTATATAGTCACTAGGTTACATGTTTACAGGTGCATTCTGTATATAGTCACTGTGTTACATGTTTACAGGTGCATTCTGTATATAGTCACTATGTTATATGTTTACAGGTGCATTCTGTATATAGTCACTGTGTTACATGTTTACAGGTGCATTCTGTATATAGTCACTGTGTTACATGTTTACAGGTGCATTCTATATATAGTCACTGTGTTACATGTTTACAGGTGAATTCTGTATATAGTCACTATGTTACATGTTTACAGGTGCATTCTGTATATAGTCACTGTGTTACATGTTTACAGGTGCATTCTGTATATAGTCACTGTGTTACATGTTTACAGGTGCATTCCGTATTGAGATATGTTAATAGGGAGCTCTTAAGGGACTTTAGACTGGGGGAGGATTTGATGGCGTCTGGGAGGTTATTCCATAATTGTGGTGCTCTGTAGGAAAAATGAGGATTGAGCCACTTGCTTTTTGTATTGTGGTATTGCAAGTAAGGTGCAGGTCCTGTATCGGAGGTTATAGGATGAGGGAACTGCTGAGGGAAGCAGCCTATTCAGGTAGGGTGGTAGTTTCCCAGAAAAGCTCTTAAACACCAGGTTGGAAAGGTGAAGGGAGCGTCTAGATTCCAGCGTTGGCCAGTTTAGTTCTTTTAACATGTCACAATGGTGGGTGATTGTAGCACAAAGCGACAGAATGAGTTATACAATGTAGTAAGTTTCTGGAGGTGTGTTTGCGGGGCGGCTGCATACACTACATCTCCGTATTCAATAGTCAGCATAAGCATTTGTTGTACAATCTGCTTTCTTACCGCGGGGCTCAGGCAGGATTTGTTTCTGTACAGGGCACCTAGTTTGGGGTAAAGTTTAGATGCGAGTTTTTCGATGTGGGGGCCAAAGGATAGATTTGGGTCTAACCACATACCTAGATATTTGAGAGAAGTGAATGTGGTCAGCGTGCCATTTGATCTTGTTCTGACACATAGATGGGGATTTTGCAATTTGTGTAGTTTAGGTGCTGTTCCAAAGAGCATTGTAACAGTTTTGTCAGCATGTAGAAAAAGTTTGTTCTGTTTGATCCACTTTTCTACCTCTGTGAATTGTTCTTGCAGCACGGCCTCCAGCTGTGGGAGATTTGGTTTGCTGGTATAGGTTACAGTGTCGTCTGCGTACATGTGTACAGTTGAGGCTTTGCAGATGTTGGGCAGATCATTTATGAAAATTGTGAATAGCAGGGGGCCGAGTATCGAGCCTTGGGGTACACCGCACGTAACTGGGAGGGGGAGGGAGGAGCTGTCAGAAATGGACACATATTGCAACCGATCAGATACATATGATTGAAACCGGGTTAACGTGCGATCACCAATGCTGGAGTTTTTACGTTTTTGTAATAAGATGCCATGGTTTACCGTGTCAAAGGCCTTGGCAAAATCAAGGAAGATGGCTCCAGTTAGGTTTTCTTGTTCCATGCCAGCCTGGATATCATTGAAAACTTTTAAAAGGGCAGTTGTGGTTGAATGATTTGGACGGAAGCTGGATTGATCTGGGGTTAAATAGTTCCAATACTGATAGTAATCGCGTAGTTGAGTGTAGACACATTTTTCCAGAATTTTTGACCACACAGGGAGCAGTGATATCGGGCGGTAGTTGGATACCAAAGTATTATCTCCACTTTTATGGATAGGTACCGCTCTCGCAGTCTTCCAGAGTTTGGGTAAATATCCAGTCGCCAGTGATTCATTGATTAGGGTTGCGACAGGTTTTGCAATTGCCGGCGCGCTGATTTTCAGCAGCATTGCTGGGATTTGGTCAGGTCCTGACTGGTGTTTCATTTTTTGGTTACAGAAACGTTTAGTAATGGCACTGACAGGCACTGGTCTAAAACTGAATTTCTCTTTGATACAGGGTTTTTGTAGAGTTGGAAAGATCTGACTTGTGTGCTGCCTTTCTGAATGTGTTTGAATTGCTAGCTTAGCAATCAGGGTGTTGGCGCATCCAACAAAATAGTTATTAAAGGCATTTGCTACATCTAGGGGGTGTTGCAGGGTTTGGTTGTTTACTTTGACAGCAGCCGGCTGGGAGTGGACTGGGGGTGCTTGTATGTTACTTATAGTTCTCCAAAAATTTATCGGGTTTGATATGTTATTGTTTAGATTTTCATTGAAGTAATGGGCTTTGGCCATTTTTGTTTGCTTTGTGCATGCATTCTGCCATTTTCGGTATTCACAGTGATCGTTCATGGATCCAGTACTCTTGAAATTTGACCAGAATGAATCTCTAAGCTGGTACATGTGTGTGAGATCTGCTGTAACCTATGTATATTTTACCACAGGGACACAAAATCCTATAAACGACATAGTGAGTTGTACAGGTAATCCGGTGTTGAATCTGTCCAGCCTACGAGTGATGGCTATCGACCACATTCCCCCCGCTCGCGAGAGGGGGGGGGATCGCGCTAAAGAACTTCTCAAGCGAGAGTCATTTTGGATTTTTACGTTGGACTCATTGGCCCCCGTGGTCTTAATGAAAAGAACTCTCATATGTCTTTTTTGCCCTTACGTTAGTTCATCTAAACAGTAGCGAGGTATGCAGTATTATAAACCCTCTCTGTGGGTGAAGCCCCCCCCCCCACAGGCAATTGCTTTTAACTAATACACTTTTTTAGTTTGTCGATTGCGTTTTTTCTTTAATGCGCGGGTTACATGGATCCCTTTAACGGGCAAGTTACTATATGTTGCTGTAGCTCTGTGTGCATTTAGTGCAATATCTGTTTTTTGCCATATATTATGGATTACTATCTCTAGCTATGTTAATTATTTTGTTATATCTATAGCAAAATGTTAATGTTTCTTTGACTGTAGCTGGAATATTGTATCATTGTATCCTACACGCTGATCCTTTTTTTCTTGATGTGTTTCTGTGATTTATGTTTCATTTATTATTGTGTTGGCTATGAGGCTTGCAGAGTGTGTCCATGCCTGCTGCTGCTTGACTGCAGGGTGGACACACCTGCGGGATCTTAATTGGTTGATATACTGTATATATATGTCTTTTTTTGTATGTTGGCTATTCCTGAGGAAAGTCCCTCCGGAGACTGAAACGTTGAAACTGAAACTGATGCCTTTAATAAAATTGAGTTTTATTCATCTCTAGCAAGAAGTCTCAGTGTGCGTCCGGATTTTGGTTCCTTATATATATATATATATATATATTTCCCAGCTGATTTAACCAGTTTTCACACCTCAGGCTTTATGCCCAAAGAGCTAAAACTTTGGGGTCACCTTCTGGAGCCCAAAAGCAAACGAAATTCATTTGCAACAAAGGATTTTCATTTGCAATAATATAGCACAGCCCCAGATAACGTTAACTTGACCTCCAAGCTGCTGTGTCTGTTACCGCTCATCATGTATACACTATCACGGCAGTGAGGGGTTAAACGTGTGCCTTGTAAGAGTCCAAATCTCCACAGCGGTGATATTCGAGTTAAAAAGAGCCTTAAATCCCCTGGAAGGAGTCAGCGCGCCGATACAGATAATGTGACTTAATTAAATATTATTAATTCATGGGACGTATCAGACGCGTCTTTGTCTAATGAAGGAAAGGAGATTATTACTGGTCTGTGTTTCCTGTTTCTTCATCGCGGTCGTTCATTTCTCTCTTTTAGAAGTTGTTGTTGTTCGCTGAGCAGTATTAAACGTCACCCGTCCTCTCGATACAAAAGGAGACGGAGACATGTAAACGGAGGTTTCTGCGTGTCGTGCTCAGAGCGGAATGCAGCATTATAAACCGTGAATGAATTCTCATAGGATCTGTCCTCAGGGAGCTCTAGAACGTGCACTAACAAAGGCTTCACCCTGGTGGCAGCGTAGCAGTGCGCAGAAGGTGGAGTGCGTCGTGTTTGTCCACCAATGGATCCCAGTATTAAAAATAATAATCAATACCTAGGGTCACTTGAAAGGCTGGATGGCTATTTTAAGCGTAGTCACAGTAAAACCCACATAATGTTAACCCCTCCACTACCAAGAGCAACTATACTCCATCTATAAGGTACCTCCTGGTGCAGCGATATCGGGCCCTATCAGCTGTTGTGATTTAAATCTAACCCTAGCGTCGGCCTGTTTTCGCGTCAGCGCCAGGTAAATTCAGTCTAGCGCCGGACCAACAGATCATTTGCCTCTCGCTACAAATGGCGATAACCACTTAGCGAGCGGTAATTAAGGATTCGAGTTGCGAGTTTACTGTACTCACCGCGTCCTATACTTAACACAGGCAGCGCTACAGAGCACTTTCACTATTCTAACCAACACATCGTTTGGTCCCTGCGATAATGTTAGAACCGACGCTAATCACAAAAATTTACCGACTGCTCAACCTGGTGTTAACAGAAAAGGGAGAAGGGAGAAAAAAAGTCAAAAATCCCAAAATTAACAGGCGATTGAAAGAATGCAGCGCAGGTGTCTCTCGGCTCGCTGAATGTAGTTTATGTGTAAAAGATGCATTGTATGGTTAAACCGGCGTGCTTCGGGGAAACGTAAGAAGAGGCATTGTATGGTTAATCCGGCGTGCTTCTGGGAAACGTGAGAAGATGCATTGTATGGTTAATCCGGCGTGCTTCGGGGAAACGTGAGAAGATGCATTGTATGGTTAATCCGGCGTGCTTCGGGGAAACGTGAGAAGATGCATTGTATGGTTAATCCGGCGTGCTTCGGGGAAACGTGAGAAGATGCATTGTATGGTTAATCCGGCGTGCTTCGGGGAAACGTGAGAAGATGCATTGTATGGTTAAACCAGCGTTCTTTGGGGAAACGTGAGAAGATGCATTGTATGGTTAAACCAGCGTTCTTTGGGGAAACGTAAGAAGATGCATTGTATGGTTAAACCAGCGATCTTTGGGGAAACGTGGGAAGATGCATTGTATGGTTAAACCAGCATTCTTTGGGGAAACGTAAGAAGATGCATTGTATGGTTAAACCAGCGATCTTTGGGGAAACGTGAGAAGATGCATTGTATGGTTAAACCGGCGTGCTGCAGGGAAACGTGAGCAGATGCATTGTATGGTTAAACCGGCGTGCTGCAGGGAAACGTGAGCAGATGCATTGTATGGTTAAACCGGCGTGCTGCAGGGAAACGTGAGAAGATGCATTGTATGGTTAAGCCAGCGGCTTCGGGGAAACGTGAGAAGATGCATTGTATGGTTAAACCGGCGTTCTTCGGGGAAACGTAAGAAGGTGCATTGTATGGTTAAACCGGCGTGCTTCGGGGAAACGTGAGAAACATAGAAAATGTCGTCAGATAAGAACTTTTCGGCCCATCTAGTCGCCCAATTACATGGATACTTTACCTGGATTTATCTTTTGTTTAGGATAGCCTTATGCCTATCCCATGCCTGCTTAAATTCAATTACTGTTTTGGCCTCTACCACTTCAACTGGAAGACTGTTCCATGTATCCACCACCCGCTCAGTAAAATAATGCTTCCTGATGTTACTTTTAAACCTTTGCCCCTCTAATCTAAGACTAACAGGGTCATCCAAAGAGATCCGAATTGCTCGAGAAAGGTAACCAAACGCTGAAAATCAGCGTTCGGTTACCTTTCCTGGCCATTCGGCTATCCAGAGAGCAGGCAATTCGCCAAATCCTGGCGAATTGCCTGAAGATACGGTGCCTGTTCGGTGCCTGTTCGAGGGCAGTGAAATCCCCATAAAAAAGCAATGCTTCGGCTATTCAGAGAACACAAACCAGCAGTGACAGGTTCCCCTAATGTCCTGCCATTCGGTGGCTTCATTCGGCAAATTTATTCAGGAGAATCCCATAGGCTTCAATGTTAAAAATATTCCCGTTTTAATTCAATATCTAATAAACCATTCATTATAAAATTCTGCAGCAAAAAGTCTCTTTATTTATAGATTTTTTAGGATACTTTAACCCTTTCGCTGCTGAGGCTTTTCACACCTCTGTGCTGAGGTCATTTTTACCAGTTTTGCTCATCATGTTTAAACGTGTTTTGAAGGTTTATTTTAGTATATGACTCAGACATAATATATATCGTTCTTTCCGTCAGACTCGGTAGATTCATAATATATCATTATTATATGTATACGTTATGTCATGTCTGTATATTATAACAAAAAATGCAATAAAATATGTATTTTCAATAATTTACAATGTGTAAAGTGGTTTTTTTCACATTTTAACATGCGAGCAATTGCGGTTATATTTTGTATGGGGTGCGCTTGTTAAAAAAATTAGAGATGGGGTCTCGTTACATTTTTTTTTGGGGAAAATTACACGATTTTTAACAAACGCACCGCATACAAAAATCGTTAGTGCAGCATCATTGTTCACATTATAATTGAAATGGAACAATATTGCTACACTAACAAACCAAAAAAAAGAAAAAAAAATGTTTATTTTTTTTTTATCATTTTTTTTAAATATTTTTATTTTTATTTTTATTTTTTTTTTTTTTTTTTTTAAACTTTTTTCACTGTAGTGTTTGGTATCGTTGGAACGGCCATGCTCTGGCCGATCCAACCATACCAAACTTTAACCCCTATCTGCCACGGATCGGGAGATAGGGAGTTCAATGAACTCCCTATCTCCACCGTTGGTGGCAGTTAGGGGTTAACTCTAGGACTGGCGTCATCGTGCTATGCCGATGATGCCAGTCCTCAGGGGGAGTTCCCGGAGGCTTGGCCGACATCCAAGATGTCGGCCAGCTCCGGGAAAGGATCACGAACCGGTGCTTTTCAGCGCCGATTCGCGATCCAGCTCCCCAGGGGTTAATGCCAGGCACCATTTGGAAGGGCAGGCTGTGCCCTTCCAAATGGTGCCTGGGTTAACCCCCGCAACACCGCCGATCGGGAGGGAGAGAGGTCCGAAGGACCTCCCCCCTCCCTTTCAGGCGCCTCCTCCGCACATGCGGGGGGCGCCTGAATTAGGTGTCATCGCGCTGCCGCGATGACACCTAATTTCATCGGCGGCGGTTCCGGATGCTGGGCTGACATCGAGGATGTCAGCCCGCACCGGGGGGCCAGCGATCGGCCGGAACCGGCCGAACGCTGACCCCAAAGGGAGGACACGCTCAGCGCGTCCTCCGCACAGCAGGAGCCATGCGGAGGACGCGCTGAGCGCGTCCTCCGCATGGAAGTGGTTAAGCATTTTTTTTTTTTATTTTTTAAAAAGTCCGATTTTTTTTTTTTTTTTAAGTTTACTTATTTTTTCTGTAACAGCCCTCTTTATTATCATTCCCTGGACCTCCTGTGTAATTTTCAGACATTTTCGCTCAGTAGTTTCTTTGCAAACAGCGTTTCATTTTCACAGATTCATACAAACGGTTTTGCTAATTTATTCACTGCCTCCTGCGTCTCAGCTGCTTTGGCTCTGTGTGATTCGGCTCCTGTTCGGCTGCTTCGCTGCGTGTGATTGGCTCCTGCTCGGGTTTTTCGAAGGTTAATCCAGATGTTTTTGCGTGTTTTCGGCGTGCATTCGCTGGGTTTTGCGGTTAGTTTTCGTCAGGTTTGCGGCAGCTTTTCCCTGCAATTCGGGGACCCAGTGCTGTTTGCTGAATACACCGCAGGGTCACCGAAATGGGATTGGCAAAAGGAACCGAATTGAAGAGAACGAAAAGTCACCGAACGTGCGGTGACTTTTCGAATCTCTTTGAATAACCCTGTATGTCCTCTTGTTTTGCTACTTGTTTCCTTTTAAATATACTCCCTTCCTCTTACCTTGGATTCCCTTTACGTATTTAAATGTTTCTATCATATCTCCTCTGTCTCGTCTTTTTTCCAAGCTATACATGAGAAGATGCATTGTATGGTTAAACCGGCGTGCTTTGGGGAAACGTGAGAATATCCATTGTATGGTTAAACCGGCGTTTTTCGGGGAAACGTGAGAAGATGCATTGTATGGTTAAACCGGCATTCTGCAAGAAGATGCATTGTATGGTTAAGCCGGCATGCTTCAGGGGAAACATGAGAAGATGCATTGTATGGTTAAGGCTAGGGTCAGACGAAAGCAGTTTTAACGTGCGTTTAGTCGCACGAAATCACGGCTGTGCTAGCAGCAAATGACTTCCGATGCCGGGGAACACACGAAGTACGGCCGCATGAATGTTCGTCCACGCAACGCAAGTGGCAAACGAACGCATTTTTTCTAGAACGTCAAACCGCTAGTACGGACGTACAGAGTGCGCTGCGGCCGCATAGCGGCGTGTTTGCGTGATTGGGAGACGTCAGACGCTGCTAATGTCCGGCCAACATAACGTCCAGACGCAAAAAGGGTTTTATTGATGATCCATACAAAATCACGCACGAAAAGGCGCATCGTATGACCGCTATCGCGTACTCCGTGAAAAAATGCGTCCATTCGTTCGAACGCACTTTTTCACAGACAACGCGAAAATGCGTTCGTCTGACCCTAGCCTTAGCCGGCGTGCTGCAGGAAAACGGGAAAAGATACATTGTATGATTAAGCCAGCGGCTTCGGGGAAACGTAAGAAGATGCATTGTATGGTTAAACTGACGTGCTTTGGGGAATCGTGAGAATATGCATTATATGGGTAAACCGGCGTGCTGCAGGGAAACGAGAAGATGCATTGTATGGTTAAACCGGCGTGCTTCGGGGGAAACATGAGAAGATGCATTGTATGGTTAAACCGACGTGCTTCGGGGAAACGTAAGAAGATGCATTGTATGGTTAAACCGGCGTGCTTTGGGGAAATTTGAGAAAATGCATTATATGGTTAAACCGGCGTGCTTCAGGGAAAAGTGAGAAGATGTATCGTATAGGAAAACCTGCTGTGTGTGAAGCCCATAGGATTCAATGTAAAAAATATTATCGTTTCTATTATTTATTTATTCAACCGTTTATTTTTTTTAATCTGCAGCAAAAAGCATTTTTTATTTATTGAATATTTACAGGGTTATTCAAAAAGATCCGAATTGTGGCCAAAAGGTAACAGAACAGTGAAATTCAGCATACGGTTAACTTTCCTGGCCATTCGGCTATTCAGAGAGAAGGCAGTTCGCCAAATGTTGGCGAATTGCCTGCACATACGGTGCCTGTTCGGTGCCTGTTCGAGGGCAGTGAAATCCCCATAGAGAAGCACTGCTTCGTCTATTCAGAGAACAAAAACCAGCAGTGAAAGGTTGCCGAATTGCCCTGCCATTCGGTGGCTTCATGCGGCAGATTTATTCAGGCGAATCCCATAGGCTTCAATGTTAAAAATATTCCCGTTTTAATTCAATATCTAATAAACCATTTATTATAATATTCTGCAGCAAAGAGTCTCTTTATTTATAGATTTTTAGGTTCTTTTAGGCATTCTTTGGGATTTATATGCGATATTTTTATTTTTTTATCGTGTTTTCCTTTTTCTGTAACTTCCCTTTTATTATCATTCGTTGGGTTTTATATGTAAATTCCAGACATTTTCGTTCTGTAGTTTCTTTACAAACAGCGTTTCACTTTTCAAACATTCAAGCGTACTGGTTTTCTTTTTTTCACTCCATTCGTCTGCAGTGTCGGGTTTTTCCGGCGGCTGCTCTGCGCTGTGATCGGCGGCTGCTTGGGTTTCTCCGGCGTGTTCGGCGGGGTTAATCCAGATATTTTTGCGGGTTTTGGTGAGCCTACGCTGGGTTTTGTGGTGAGTGTTCGGCAGGTTTGCGGCGGCTTTTCCCTGCACTACGACGACCCTGTGGTGCTTGCTGAACACACGGCAGGGTCGCCGAAATGAGATTGCCAAATCGCCCCGAATTGAAAAGAATGAAAAGTCACTGAACATAGGGTGAATTTTCGATTCTCTTAGAATTTATTTGGTATTTTTCTGAATTTTTCAGGTGAAATTTGCTGTTACGATTTTGTTTTAAAACAAAAAAAAGAGACTTTTTTTTGCACGCTTTTTATTTTTAACCATACAATGCATTAGCGCTGGTTCTCAACCTGGGTCTGAGCGTTTCCCTCGTGCGCTAATGAATCTTGTACACAGACAGCCGCGGACAAGGTGATCTGTTGGTGGGTTTTTCAGGCGCTACTTTTTAGCGTCTCGCGCTGGAATTTTCATGTAGCGATGGCGTGTAGCGATGGCGTTTTAACTCACACCAGCTGATAGAGCCCATCGAGTACAGCCGATATGATGTTCAACAGGAGCGATGCAAAGAAAATGCGTTTATTGCAAACTAAATTAATTTGCATTTGGGCTCCAGTAACATTTTAGCAGCAGTGGGCATCGTGCCGGGCGCTGACACTTTTTAAAACCAGCTGGGAATGTGTCTGAATGACCTCTCCCCAGCTGACCCTGCACGGAGACCTGAACTGCAGTAACTCCTTATGGCCAGCAGATGGAGACATCTCCCTGTCACACAGGTTATTACAGTAAGGAATAGATTGGGAATATTCCCGAATATTTCTCCCGTATAAAATGTTAAACATACTTTTCCAAAACGGCGTTAAAACGCAGAAAAGGTGTTGATGGAATGGCGCTCAGCAAATGCCACATCAATGGAAAGATGCTCAGCACAGGCCTCCTCCAAGGAATGACGCCCAGAGTGGTTTGAGTTGCCAGAATGACACCTGGTGTCAATGTGCACTGCGGCGACCAACCCTGCCTAGTGCAGCGTAGGCTTGTGCACCGATTTTTTTTTCAGTTCGATTCGATTTTTCGGATTTTCAAACTTTTCGATTCGGCTCGTTTCGACCGATTTCTGTTTCGATTCGGTTCGGCTCGACTCGTTTTTCATGTACATTTTTTTTTCGGAATATCGACCATTTTTCGTATTTTCGTGTCACTTTGCTCGTTTTTTGTATCGACTTTTCGTGATTTCGGAAATTTTCGTTTTTTTGGAACGTCTGTTCTCCTCGTTTCAAAGCAATAAATTTCGATTTGACACATTTCAAGTCCATTCGAAAATTCCGAAACTATTTCGTTTCGGCTCGGAAAACTTTTCGGATCTGCCGTTTTCGGATCTAAAAATTTTCGGAAAATCGGCCGCATCCGAAAACACGAATCGGGAAATTTTCGTGAAAATTCCGAAATTCCGAAACCCGAAACGCACATCCCTAGTGCCGCGTCAGCGGCCCCAGAGAACCTGCGAGGCGCAGAGGTAGGTAAGGAGGCGTAGAGGTAGGTAGTGGGCAGGCACCTTTGTAGCACTGGCCTCCTCCATGGTGGGCAATTTCCAAGTCACTGTCATCAGGGGTCTGGGTTTGGTGCCACCCATTATGTCATGTAACATTTTTTTTTGTCTGATGTTATGTTGGCTTCACATGTTCCACGTGGTGTTGTCACCATGTGTCCCTATTTATCTAGATCGGGCCCTTGGGATGTCCTCATTGCGTCCCATCTCTATGTTCCTGCCTTGTCTTCTTTACTCTCCTCCCTGGTAGTGGGTTCCGTTAAGATCACCCACCTCAAAGGAGTGATATACCACCTTTACATACATCTGCTTGCTCTAATACAGGGCTGTCAAACCCCCCCCCCCCCACAGACGTTGAGGCCTACAATTCCCAGAATTTTTCCAAAGTAATAGATTGTAGAGAATCATGGGAGTTGTAGTTCAGAAACATGTGGGGAGCCGGAGTTTGACAGTCCTGCCCTAATAGTATCCACATTGCGCGGTAATAAAGGGGAAATAATAATAGTTTTATAATAGGGGAACCCTCCGAGGCCGCGGCTAATTATTGAGCCTGTGAAGGTCTGACTTTAAACGGGTAATTCGATTTATTTAGGACTAAATGTCACATTATCATCTGTAAACATAAGCCATGCGATTCCGCAGCCACGCTGGAATACATTTCATCTGACCTTATTCTATACGGAGGAGACGCGTATGTGTTTTACTCGCAGGTGATATCGAGGGAAATGTTTTATTGCCTTTTCTCTGTGGAAGGTTATCTCATGGGACGCCATGTGAAATGTCTCTGCATTAGACTAGTATCGAGTGGCTGCGGACGCAAAGGAGGAAATAAATCACTGCCCGGAGCAGCTTCCTGATTTACCTCCATATTAACCACATATTGTTATAATATCAGTCCCTGGACTCCGTTGTTTGCGGCGCTCCCTCATGTACTTATGCTCTCAGGCACTCAGTGTCAATATTACGCTTTCTTCTTCATGCATTCACATTCTTGATCATTCATACACTCACATTCTCGTTCATTCATATACTCACATTCCCGCTCACTCATACACTCACATTCTCGTTCATTCATATACTCACATTCCCGCTCACTCATACACTCACATTCTCGCTCATTCATACACTTTCATTCTTGCTCATTCATACACTCACATTCTCGCTCATTCATACACTTTCATTCTTGCTCATTCATACACTCACATTCTCGCTCATTCATACACTTTCATTCTTGCTCATTCATACACTCACATTCCCGCTCACTCGTACACTCTCATTCTCTCCCATCATACAATCACATTCCCGCTCACTCATACACTCACATTCTCAATCATCATACAATCACATTCCCGCTCACTCATACACTCACATTCTCACTCACATTCTCGCTCACTCCTACACTCACATTTCCGTTAACACATATACTCACATTCCAGCTCACTCATACGCTCACATTCTCACTCACTCATACACTCACATTCTCGCTCATTCACATTCATACACTCACATTCCTGCTCACTCATACACTCACATCCCTGCTCATTCATACACTCACATTCTCGCTCATTCATACACTCACATTATTGCTCATTCATACACTCACATTCCCGGTCACTCGTACACTCACATTCTTGCTCACTCATACACTCACATTCCTGCTCACTCATACACTCATATTCTCAGTCACTCTTACACTCACATTCCCGCTCACTCATACACTCACATTCCCGCTCATTCATACAGTCACATTCCTGCTCATTCATACGCTCAGATTTCCACTCTTTCATATGCTTGCATTCTCGCTCACTCATACACTCACATTCCCATTCATTCATACGCTCGCATTCTCACTCACTCATACACCTCACATTCCCATTCATTCATACACTCACATTCTCGCTCACTCATACACTCATATTCTCAGTCACTCTTACACTCACATTCCTGCTCACTCATACACTCACATTCCCCCTCATTCATACACTCACATTCCTGTTCATTCATTCACTCAGATTCCTGCTCTTTCATACGCTCGCATCTCGCTCACTCATACACTCACATTCCCATTCATTCCTACGCTCACATTCCCGCTCACTCATACACTCACATTTTAGCTCATTCATGCACTCACATTGTCGCTCATTCATACGCTCACATTCTCGCTCACTCTTACTCAATTTTTCATTTTTATGATGCCACCTTGTGGATGAGGCTGCAAACAAATGGAGCAGAATCTGATGCCTGAAAAAATGGATCGATCCAAATTGCCGATATCTAAACCAAATCAGTTTCAAGATAAAAATATTCAAATCAATCAGAATTTTTCCAATTATAATCGGCCAGGTCTGAAATATAACGGGAAAAATTCATATTTAAACAGAATAGTGAAAAAATAGATGCAAAGAAACCCCAACAGTATCACTAACCCTATCCCTAAACGTAAACCTAACCTTAGCTCTAGCTCTAATCATGACACACAGAATCTGTAATCCTAACCTTAAACCAAACCCTAGCCATAACCCTAACAATAATCATATGACACACAGAATCTGTAACCCTAACCTTAAACCAAACCCTAGCCATAACCCTAACAATAATCATATGATACACAGAATCTGTAACCCTAACCTTAAACCAAACCCTAGCCATAACCCTAACAATAATCATATGACACACAGAATCTGTAACCCTAACATTAAACCAGACCCTAGCCATAACCCTAACAATAATCATATGACACACAGAATCTGTAACCCTAACCTTAAACCAAACCCTAGCCATAACCCTAACAATAATCATATGATACACAGAATCTGTAACCCTAACCTTAAACCAAACCCTAGCCATAACCTTAACAATGATCATATGAAACAGAATCTGTAACCTTAAACCAAACCCTAACCATAATCCTAACAATAATCATGACACACAGAATCTGTAACCCTAATCTTAAACCAAACCCTAACCATAACCCTAACAATAATCATATGACACACAGAATCTGTAACCCTAACATTAAACCAGACCCTAGCCATAACCCTAACAATATCATATGACACAGAATCTGTAACCCTAACCTTAAACCAAACCCTAGCCACAACCTTAACAATGATCATATGAAACAGAATCTGTAACTTTAAACCAAACACTAACCATAATCCTAAAAATAATCATGACACACAGAAGCTGTAACCCTAACCATAGCCCTAACACACACCTAAACCTAGCCCTAACCTAACCCTAGCCTAACTCTAACCTCATTCCCTCACTCATACACTCACGTTCTATCTTGTTAATACACTCACATTCTATCTCACTCATACACTCACATTCTATTTCATTCATTCACTCAAGTTCTATCTCACTCATACACTCACATTCTATTTCATTCATACATTCACATTTTATCTCACTCATCCACTCACATTTTTTCTCTCGCATTCACTCTCATTCTAGCTCGCTCATTCACTCGCATTTTATCTTGCTCATACACTCACATTCTTCCTTGCTCATACACTTACATTCTATCTCAATAATTTGCTCACATTCTATCTCGCTCATTCACTCACATTACTCACTCATGCACGCTCTCGCTCACATTATTTCTCCCTCATTCTAATCTCACCATGAATGTGTCGCTTATTCACTCACGTTCTATCTCGCTCATACACTCACATTTTACCTGACTCATTCACTCACATTTCGCCTCGCTCTTTCACTCATATTATTTCTTTCCCACACACTCACATTCTTCCTCGCTCATACACTCACATTTTATGTCACTCATTCACTCGCATTTTACCTCGCTCATACACTCACATTCTATCTCACTCATTCACTCAAATTTTATCTTGCTCATTCACTCTCATTCTTACTTCCACGCACTCGCTCACTTTATTTCTTGCTCATTATGATCTCACTATGTTTCGGATGTTTTTTAACAAAACAAACCCCCAAAACATGTTGTGACTTTTTTCTCACCTTTTTTCATATAAATTCCTGCTTTTGAGTTCATTTTACTGAAAGTAAAGCTCACCTGGCTGTCACAGCGCCTGCACAGGCCGGGAATCATGCAAATCCATTCTAATTCTCTTTTGTTTTCTCCCTCCCTGGACTCCCTGATTCACCGAAATGGTAGCAGCGCGTATGATTTGCGAGCGATTCTCAGGACGCATTACTAAAGGCTAAGATTTCTCACTTCACAGATGAACAAACCGGAGAAAGAGAATCAGAGGAAATTTTCTCCAAAACATTGCAGACCTGCAGGAGCCAGAGGGATGATGGCAATGCGGCACCTCTAGAGTAGGGCAGGTGACGGTACGCGCCGCCGACTTCATTCAGCACCGGTGACTTGATTATGCTTACACTCCTACAGGAAATACTAGTTTACCAAAATAAATTAAACAAAAATCAGAAAAAAAACTGAAAAAAGAAACTTGCTTTGGTGATTTATTGGGTCAAAGCTGTAAGAATCCAAAGTAAACCTGCGCCCTGCACGAGGCAAGCGGTATATTACAAACCATATACTGTAACCATAATAAGCTATTACTATGAAATCTATTACTTATATTATAATTACTATTATCACTATAATCAAATTATAATTATTATTATTACTATACTCAAATTATTATTATTAATATACTCAAATTATAATTACTATTATCACTATACTCAAATTATTATTATTAATATACTCAAATTATAATTATTATTATCACTATACTCAAATTATTATTATTAATATACTCAAATTATAATTATTATTATCACTATACTCAATTATATTATTATTATTACTATACTCAAATTATAATTACTATTATCAATATACTCAAATTATAATTATTACTATACTCAAATTATAATTATTATTATTAATATACTCAAATTATATTATTATTATCACTATACTCAAATTATAATTACTATTATCACTATACTCAAATTATTATTATTAATATACTCAAATTATAATTATTATTATCACTATACT
Source organism: Leptobrachium leishanense (assembly GCA_009667805.1). Taxonomy (NCBI): domain Eukaryota; kingdom Metazoa; phylum Chordata; class Amphibia; order Anura; family Megophryidae; genus Leptobrachium; species Leptobrachium leishanense. The sequence continues at coordinate 386,539,508 of CM019066.1, read as the reverse complement.
CAAATTATTATTATTAATATACTCAAATTATATTATTACTATACTCAAATTATAATTACTATTATCACTATACTCAAATTATAATTATTATTATTACTATACTCAAATTATAATTACTATTATCACTATACTCAAATTATTATTATTAATATACTCAAATTATAATTATTATTATCACTATACTCAAATTATTATTATTAATATACTCAAATTATATTATTATTATTACTATACTCAAATTATAATTACTATTATCACTATACTCAAATTATAATTATTATTATTACTATACTCAAATTATAATTACTATTATCACTATACTCAAATTATTATTATTAATATACTCAAATTATAATTATTATTATCACTATACTCAAATATTATATTAATATACTCATATTATAATTATTATTATTAATATACTCAAATTATATTATTATTATTACTATACTCAAATTATAATTACTATTATCACTATACTCAAATTATAATTATTATTATTACTATACTCAAATTATAATTACTATTATCACTATACTCAAATTATTATTATTAATATACTCAAATTATAATTATTATTATCACTATACTCAAATTATTATTATTAATATACTCAATTATATTATTACTATACTCAATTATAATTACTATTATCACTATACTCAATTATAATTATTATTATTACTATACTCAAATTATAATTACTATTATCACTATACTCAAATATTATTATTAATATACTCAAATTATAATTATTATTATCACTATACTCAAATTATTATTATTAATATACTCAAATTATATTATTATTATTACTATACTCAAATTATAATTACTAATATCACTATACTCAAATTATAATTATTATTATTACTATACTCAAATTATAATTACTATTATCACTATACTCAAATTATTATTATTAATATACTCAAATTATAATTATTATTATCACTATACTCAAATTATTATTATTAATATACTCATATTATAATTATGATTATTAATATACTCAAATTATATTATTATTATTACTATACTCAAATTATAATTACTATTATCACTATACTCAAATTACAATTATTATTATTACTATACTCATTCAAATTATTCATACAGGGGGTTATTCAGAGAGATCCGAAATGTGGCCGGCGGCCGCGTGATCGTGTCACAGCCTTGCGACCGGACCCTCCGCTGGGTAAGTAATGCGGCCCGCCAGAGGGGAACGCTGGCCAAGTGCTTTTCATGCATGCGGCCAGCTTCCCCAGCCCCGCGGATACCGGCAAGCCGGCCCAGGGCAGGCTTCCGGTATCGGGGGGAGTTATCGGGCCATTTGCATGAGTACCATGTACCATGCAAACGGCAGTATCGGCACCGATACCGATACTAGTATTGGTATCGGTGCATCCCTAATTAGTAGCGTTACATATTTTATTATCCTTAGCAGTATTGCATATTATGATTATTATTATTATTAGTAGCAGTTTTACATATTTTATTAATCTTAGCAGTATTACATACTATTAGTAGTAGTATTAGCAGTATTACATATTCTATTATTCTCAGCTGTCTTACTTATTATTATTATTAGTAGTAATAGTTGTAGTAGTAGTATTACTTATATTATTATTCTTAGCAGTATTACAAATTAATTTATTATTATTATTAGTAGTAATAGTAGTAGTAATAATAGTAGTATTACATATTTTATTATTCTTAGTTGTAGTATTACATATTTTATTATTCTTAGCAATATTAATTATTAGTTGTAGTAGTATTACTTATTATTAGTATTAGTGTTACATATTATGATTATTATTAGTAGTATTACTTATTTTATTATTCTTAGCAGTATTATATATATTATTAGTATTATTATTAGTTGTAGTAGCAGTTGTAGTAGTATTACATATTTTATTATCCTTAGCAGTATTACATATTATGATTAGAATTATTATTAGTAGTAGTAGTATTACATATTTTATTATTCTTAGCAGTATTACATATTATTATTAGTATTATTAGTATTAGTAGTAGTAGCAGTTGTAGTAGTGTTACATATTTTATTATCCTTAGCAGTATTACAAATTATGATTATTATTATTAGTAGTAGTAGTATTACATATTTTATTATTATTATTAGTAGTATTAAATATTAGACATGTGCACAGCACAAAATTTCGTTTTGAACTAATGGATTAGTCCTAAAATGCAATTTATTTAGTTACTAAAGAAATTCGTTTTCAGTTCTTTAGTATGAAAACTAATTTCATTCATCCGAAAACCAATGGATACAATTACTATTGTAGTGGCTCCTCTGAGTACTGAGATCACTGTTGTTACAGTATCTCTTCACTCTCAGCACAATGTGGGCCATATTACATAGTTGGTGCTAACATAACCAGAGCTGTTGTAAACTTCCCAGAGCCATTATAGCCTATGGAGGTTTTCAGTTTACAACAGCTCTGGTTAAGTTAGCACCAACATTGTAATACTGCCCCGTGTCAGGCAAAGCTGTTACAGTAACTGACTGCTGCTCATCACAGCGCTCAGAGTTTCAGTAAAACTAGTAAATAATATTTTTATATATAAGAGGTTAGAACAATATTATTTCCTTGTTTCACTGAAACTCTGAGCGCTGTTCCAGTCAGTTACTGTAACAACTGAGCCTAATACATTGTACTGAGAGATAATGTAACAAGCAGCCGATCTCAGCGCTCACAGCCACTGGATTTAAAGGGCTGAAAAAAAGGATCCTCTCTGTATAATGTTTAGAACATCCTCCTGCATTAATTAATACCCCTCTTGTATAATGTATACAACATCCACCTGCATTAATTAATACCCCTCTCTGTATAATTTATAGAACATCCTCCTGAATTAATTAATGCCCCTCTCTGTATAGAACATCCTACTGCATTGGCATGTGGAGGGTGCAGATCTTCCGATGTTGCGATGTTGCGCTCTCATTGCTGGTCTCCTTCACTCATCAATGTAATATCACAAAAAGGACTGAAACTAAAATGTAGTGCATTTTATTTTAGTTTCTTTCGTTTTTTGTACTCAGCAGTTTCGTTTCTCTTGAGTCATACTAAAACTAAATTATCCCAAAATTCTGACTAAATCGTTTTAGTACTAAAACGAATGCACATGTCTATTAAATATTAATTTTGTTATTCTTAGAAGTATTACATATTATTATTAGTAGTAGTATTACATATTTTATTATTCTTAGCAGTAGTACATATTATTATTAGTATTATTATTATTAGTAGTAGTTTTACATATTTTATTAATCTTAGCAGTATTACATACTATTAGTAGTAGTATTAGCAGTATTACATATTCTACTAATCTCAGCTGTATTACTTATTATTATTATTATTAGTAGTAGTAGTAATAGTTGTTGTAGTAGTATTACTTATTATTCTTAGCAGTATTACAAATTTATTATTATTATGCAGTGAGTAATAGTAGTAGTAATAATAGTAGTATTACATATTTTATTATTCTTAGCAATATTAATTATTATTATTAGTTGTAGTAGTACTACTTATTATTAGTATTAGTGTTACATATTTTGATTATTATTAGTAGTATTACTTATTTTATTATTCTTAGCAGTTTTACATATTATTATTAGTAGTAGTAGTATTACCGGTACATATTTTATTATTAATAGTAGTAGTATTATTTATTGTTATTATTAGTATTACACATTTTATTATTAGTAGTAGTATTACTTATTATTATTAGTATTACATATTGTATTATTATTATTTATTGTTATTATTAATATAACATATTTTATTATTACATATGATTATTATTTGTATGACTTAGCATATGGCAGTATCATACTCTCCTCCCTGTAGCTCTTGTAAAGATGTTGTGTGTTGTGAATTTTTGCTGTTCTGCATGGGTTCCTGTGTCGCGCTGCAGTGAGTGCTGTGGTGCTGTGATATGCTTGTACAGAGTGCTCATTTCTGTGTGTTTTATTGCTGTGCAGCTCTGTGATACGCTCATACACAGTGGCACATTTCTGTGGGTTTTATTGCTGTGGTGCTCTGTTACATGCTCATATTCAGTGCATATTTCTGTGGGTTTTATTGTTCAGTTCAACCAATTAGACAAACCTAATTCCACCAATTAGAGCGGCTGTGATCCAGTATACTTGACATGCGTGGCTGATCTTTGTAAAAATGGTTGAATTTACACATTTCATAATTTTGATTATCTCTTAAAATAATAGATACAACATTTGAAATGGTATTCAAAACAACAAAATATACAAGTAGGCACTTGGTATCCACTTTAAATATACAGAGAGGAAGAGGTGGAGCTCTAAAGAGGAAAAGGTAGACCTAAAGAAGAAGGGTGGGGTTTGAACAGGAAGAGATGTGGCCATGGTGGGAAGGGGTGTGTCAAATTTAAATTAGGTATGTATGAGTTTAGTCAGGTGTAGGGCACCACAAAACCTAAAAACACTACTGATCTCCGTCCCCATGCATCAGATATGGTCGGTTGGGATGTCATTGGAAAGAGCAGAGTGTGGCCTTTCCAATAATAAATTACCATATTCAGTGTAAAGTAAATATCATAAATAATAAAATTATAATGTAATGGGGTTAATGGGTAGGCTACATGCCTCACAGTGTATACATTTCATGCTTTCCCTTGATTACTGCCATTTTAGAGGTTAATGTGTAGGCTACATGCCTCACACTGTATATATTTCATGTCTTCCCTCGATTACTGGCATTTTACAGGTTAATGTGTATGCCGCATGCATCACAGTGTTTCATTTCACTAACATAAGCTGTAACTAGATTACTTGTGAATTACATAAAACACATTACAAACACATTATAATCCACATAATAAAGGGCATTATAAACACATTATAAACACATTACAAAAGAAAGTGGCTCGATGCTCATTTTCCTACAGAGCACCGCAGTTATGGAATAACCTCCCAGACGCCATCAAATCTTCCCCCAGTCTTATGTCACTCAAGCGCTCCCAATTAACATACCTCAATACGGAATGCACCTGTAAATATGTAACATAGTGACTATATACAGAATGCACCTGTAAACATGTAACATAGTGACTATATACATAATGCACCTGTAAACATGTAACACAGTGACTATATACAGAATGCACCTGTAAACATGTAACACAGTGACTATATACAGAATGCACCTGTAAACATGTAACACAGTGACTATATACAGAATGCACCTGTAAACATGTAACACAGTGACTATATACAGAATGCACCTGTAAACATGTAACATAGTGACTATATACAGAATGCACCTGTAAACATGTAACACAGTGACTATATACAGAATGCACCTGTAAACATATAACACAGTGACTATATACAGAATGCACCTGTAAACATGTAACACAGTGACTATATACAGAATGCACCTGTAAACATATAACACAGTGACTATATACAGAATGCACCTGTAAACATGTAACACAGTGACTATATACAGAATGCACCTGTAAACATGTAACATAGTGACTATATACAGAATGCACCTGTAAACATGTAACACAGTGACTATATACAGAATGCACCTGTAAACATGTGACACAGTGACTATATACAGAATGCACCTGTAAACATATAACACAGTGACTATATACAGAATGCACCTGTAAACATGTAACATAGTGACTATATACAGAATGCACCTGTAAACATGTAACACAGTGACTATATACAGAATGCACCTGTAAACATGTAACACAGTGACTATATTTCCTGCATATTTATTTTCTGGGTTAATCTGTATATTTGTGTTTTTAATATCTTGCATTTATTACTTTCTGTTTCTGTAACAATTCAATGTTCTTGAACCCAGGATATTTATTTATTTATAAAGGATTTTACCAGGAAGGATACATTGAGATTTCGCTCGTTTTCAAGTATGTCCTGGGTTCAAGAACATTGAAGTGTTACAGAAACACAAAGTAATACAATGTAAGATATTAACAACACAAATATACAGATTAACAGAAAATAAATATGTAGGAAATAGTCATTATGTTACATGTTTACAGGTGCATTCTGTATTGAGGTATGTTAATAGGGAAGTCTTAAGTGACTTTAGACTGGGGGAAGATTTGATGGCGTCTGGGAGGTTATTCCATATTTGTGGTGCTCTGTAGGAAAATGAGGATCGAGCCGCTGTCTTTTTGTATTGTGTTATTGCAAGTAAGGTGCTGGTCCTGGATCGGAGGTTATAGGATGAGGGAGCTGCTGGGGGAAACAGTCTATTCAGATAGGATGGCAGCTTCCCAGAAAAGCTCTTAAACACCAGGCTGGAGAGGTGAAGGGTACGTTTAGACTCCAGAGATGGCCAGTTTAGCTCTTTTAACATGTCACAATGGTGGGTCATGTAGTTACATTGTAATGCAAAGCGGCAGAATGAGTTATACAATGTAGTAAGTTTCTGGAGGTGTGTTTGCGGGGCGGCTGCATACACTACATCTCCGTATTCAATAGCCGGCATAAGCATTTGTTGTACAATCTGCTTTCTTACCGCGGGGCTCAGGCAGGATTTGTTTCTGTACAGGGCACCTAGTTTGGGGTAAAGTTTAGATGAGAGTTTTTCGATGTGGGGGCCAAAGGATAGATTTGGGTCCAACCACATACCTAGATATTTGAGAGAAGTGACTGTGGTCAGCGTGTCATTTGATTTTGTCCCAACACATAGATGGGGATTTTGCAATTTGTGTAGTTTAGGTTTTGTTCCAAAGAGCATCGTTACTGTTTTGTCATTATTTAAAAAAAGTTTGTTGTGTTTGATCCACTTTTCTACCTCTGTGAATTGTTCTTGCAGCGCGGCCTCCAGCTGTGGGAGATTTGGTTTGCTGGTATAGATTACGGTGTCGTCTGCGTACATATGTACAGTTGAGGCTTTGCAGACGTTGGGCAGATCATTTATGAATATTGTGAATAGCAGGGGGCCGAGTATTGAGCCTTGGGGTACACCGCACGTGACTGGGAGGGGGAGGGAGGAGCTGCCAGAAATTGACACATATTGTGATCGGTCGGATACATATGATTGAAACCAGGTTAACGTGCGATCACCAATGCCAGAGTTTTTAAGTTTTTCTAACAAGATGCCATGGTCTACCGTGTCAAAGGCCTTGGATATACTGAAAACCAGAGAATCTCAATGTATCCGTCCTAGCAAAACACTTTATAAATAAATAAATTATAATCCACATTATAAAACACATTATTAAACACATTATAAACACATTATTAAACACATGCTGGTTTTTTTTTTGGAGGAATTTTATGTAAACAGGAAAAATAAAGTTAGATTTTTATCTCTTCTTTCCATTTTGTGGATTTTTCTCATGATGCAACATTTACCAAACTCTTATGGTGAGTCTCACATTACAGCTGTGCTATAGGATAAAGCAGCAGTAAAGAGGAAATTAGGTGGGGGAGGCAATGTTAGAACAAGACTTCCGGGGAGCTATTGTGTTGTCTAGGCTACCTGAGATTGGAGATGGGAAGGCCTGGAAAAAAACAGGGCCACATTACAATAGTAGCGGTAAAACGCGGGCACAAGGGAGGAAAAACTGCGGTCAGCAGTTTTCCCCCTTGCACCCGCGTTTTAACGCTGGATTACAATGCAGGCGCAAAAAAATGCTGCCTGCATTGTTTGCGGCGCTACCACCCCGCGATGCTCGCTGCAGCGCTGAGCGCAGCTGCGAGCATCCACTCGATGGAGTCCATACGACTCCATTGAGTTTCCCCCTGCTGGTCACATGACTCGCGAGATCCGGCCGTTCGGCATAGTGATACGCTGGGAGAGACTGGGGGGACTTTTTCCCCCAGTCTTTCCCTGCTCTCGCCGGCCGCAGGAGGCGGTTGGAGCCGCGGTCCTCGCCGCGAGACAGGAGTTGAGTATACGCTTCTGTTTTTTTATTTTTTAGGCTGATGTTAACGGATTCTGCAGAAGCGGAATCTGTTAACACCAAGTCCTAGCTGTGGTTAACTTTCCGCTAACAAGAGCCGGACGTTAATCAGCGCTGGGACTTTTTTTTCAAGTGCTGATTAACACTTTGTGCTCCCTATACTTAACATGGGGAGCACAAAGTACAGTAACCTCGCGCTGAAAAGCGCAACGTACCAACGCAAACGGTTACTTAACCCCTTTGCGTTTGGATCGTAATATCCGGTAGACAGCGCGGCTAACGTTAACGTCAAGATTGTAATGTGGCCCACAGTTTTTTCCCGTTTCTTTTCCAAACCATTTTTTGTTTTTTTCCAGAAAAATTGGAAAAAAAACAAAAGTGTGTGATATGTTCCTTTTTCAATGATATATAATATGTCTAATATCGATTTAATCCATATCATAGCATTAAGAGGTTAATGAAAGATGTCTGAGACTTTATTTAAAGTGTTAAATCATTCCAAGTTCTCTCGGCTCAAAACGAGCAAATACAATTCAAGTAACACGTCTCAATGCGATATTGAATACAACACAAATATGCATTTCAGCCTCTAGGGGGCGCTGCAGGGAAAAGGCTTCCGTTTAGCTTGATTGGGAGCTTCATCTTGTACCTCCCACAGTGCTTGTTGGGATACAGTTGATGATAGTTTCTGTCTTCTCAGGCCTTAATTGGTAAGAGGTTAACTTTGTCCCTATTTGATCCCTGTTAATGTTCTCTCAGCACAGTCTGGGATTCTGCAAAACATATCCCTCCTGCAACATGGTGGCAATGTCTCTGCACAACACGACCTCTGACACTAAATAAACTGTACTTTTATTTCAAGTGATAAATTAATTTTAATTTGTAAACCTACTCCATGGTGCATATTTTAAATTTTTTCAAACATTTCCAATTTTTCCTGAAAAAAAAATGTTGTTTTTTTTTCCATGGCTTCAAAATTTCCAGAAATTTTACATCTCTGCCTTAGATAAGAGATGGCAGCTGAATGAAATAAAACAGGGAGCTTATAAACCTTCTAATCTACCCCCTGGTGATGTCCTTTGAAATTGAATACATCCCACATAATACAATGATGTGAGTCGGTGACTGACCCATTCACTCCATTCTATGACCAAAGCCACACAGTGAAGAGCAAGTGATGGAAAGATACAAAATATCACACAATGGATGCACCCAGTGACATATATAGAGGGAAATATCACACAATGGATGCTCCCAGTGACATATATAGAGGAAAATATCACACAATGGATGCGCCCAGTGACACATATAGAGGAAAATATCACACAATGGATGCGCCCAGTGACACATATAGAGGGAAATATCACACAATGGATGCGCCCAGTGACACATATAGAGGAAAATATCACACAATGGATGCACCCAGTGACACATATAGAGGAAAATATCACACAATGAATGCACCCAGTGACACATGTAGAGGAAAATATCACAGAATAGATGCACCCAGTGACACAGAGGAAAATATCACACAATGGATGCGCCCAGTGACACATATATAGGAAAATATCACAGAATGGATGCACCCAGTGACACATATATAGGAAAATATCACAGAATGGATGCGCCCAGTGACACATATAAAGGAAAATATCACACAATGGATGCACCCAGTGACACATATAGAGGGAAATATCACACAATGGATGCACCCAGTGACACATATAAAGCAAAATATCACACAATGGATGCACCCAGTGACACATATAGAGGGAAATATCACACAATGGATGCACCCAGTGACACATATAGATGAAAATATCACACAATGGATGCACCCAGTGACACATATAGAGGAAATATCACACAATGGATGCGCCCAGTGACACATAGAGGAAAATATCACACAATGGATGCACCCAGTGACACATGTAGATGAAAATATCACACAATGGATGCACCCAGTGACACATATAGAGGGAAATATCACACAATGGATGCGACCAGTGACACATATAGAGGAAATATCACACAATGGATGCGCCCAGTGACACATAGAGGAAAATATCACACAATGGATGCACCCAGTGACACATGTAGATGAAAATATCACACAATGGATGCACCCAGTGACACATATAGAGGGAAATATCATACAATGGATGTGCCCAGTGACACATAGAGGAAAATATCACACAATGGATGCACACAGTGACACATATAGAGGAAAATATCACACAATGGATGCACCCAGTGACACATATAGAGGAAAATATCACACAATGGATGCACCCAGTGACACATATAGAGGAAAATATCACACAATGGATGCACCCAGTGACACATATAGAGGAAAATATCACACAATGGATGCACCCAGTGACACATATAGAGGAAAATATCATACAATGGATGCGCCCAGTGACACATATAGAGGAAAATATCACACAATGGATGCGCCCAGTGACACATATAGAGGAAAATATCACACAATGGATGCGCCCAGTGACACATATAGAGGAAAATATCACACAATGGATGCACCCAGTGACACATATAGAGGAAAATATCACACAATGGATGCGCCCAGTGACACATATAGAGGAAAAATCACACAATGGATGCGCCAGTGACACATATAGAGGAAAATATCACACAATGGATGCACCCAGTGACACATATAGAGGAAAATATCACACAATGGATGCGCCCAGTGACACATATAGAGGAAAATATCACACAATGGATGCACCCAGTGACACATATAGAGGGAAATATCATACAATGGATGCGACCAGTGACACATATAGAGGAAATATCACACAATGGATGCGCCCAGTGACACATAGAGGAAAATATCACACAATGGATGCACCCAGTGACACATGTAGATGAAAATATCACACAATGGATGCACCCAGTGACACATATAGAGGGAAATATCACACAATGGATGCGCCCAGTGACACATAGAGGAAAATATCACACAATGGATGCACCCAGTGACACATGTAGATGAAAATATCACACAATGGATGCACCCAGTGACACATATAGAGGAGAAATATCATACAATGGATGTGCCCAGTGACACATATAGAGGAAAATATCACACAATGGATGCACCCAGTGACACATAGAGGAAATATCACACAATGGATGCACCCAGTGACACATATAGAGGAAGATATCACACAATGGATGCACCCAGTGACACATATAGAGGAAAATATCACACAATGGATGCGCCCAGTGACACATATAGAGAGAAAATATCACACAATGGATGCACCCAGTGACACATATAGAGGAAATATCATACAATGGATGCGCCCAGTGACACATATAGAGGAAAATATCACACAATGGATGCACCCAGTAACACATATAGAGGAAAATATCATACAATGGATGCGCCCAGTGACACATATAGAGGAAAATATCACACAATGGATGCGCCCAGTGACACATATAGAGGAAAATATCACACAATGGATGCGCCCAGTGACACATATAGAGGAAAATATCACACAATGGATGCACCCAGTGACACATATAGAGGAAAATATCACACAATGGATGCGCCCAGTGACACATATAGAGGAAAATATCACACAATGGATGCACACAGTGACACATATAGAGGAAAATATCACACAATGGATGCGCCCAGTGACACATATAGAGGAAAATATCACACAATGGATGCGCCCAGTGACACATATAGAGGAAAATATCACACAATGGATGCACACAGTGACACATATAGAGGAAAATATCACTTAATGGATGCACCAGTGACACATATAGAGGAAAATATCACACAATGGATGCACCCAGTGACACATATAGAGGAAAATATCACACAATGGATGCACCCAGTGACACATATAGAGGAAAATATCACACAATGGATGCACCCAGTGACACATATAGAGGAAAATATCATACAATGGATGCGCCCAGTGACACATATAGAGGAAAATATCACACAATGGATGCGCCCAGTGACACATATAGAGGAAAATATCACACAATGGATGCGCCCAGTGACACATATAGAGGAAAATATCACACAATGGATGCACCCAGTGACACATATAGAGGAAAATATCACACAATGGATGCGCCCAGTGACACATATAGAGGAAAATATCACACAATGGATGCGCCCAGTGACACATATAGAGGAAAATATCACACAATGGATGCACCCAGTGACACATATAGAGGAAAATATCACACAATGGATGCACCCAGTGACACATATAGAGGAAATATCACACAATGGATGCACCCAGTGACACATATAGAGGAAAATATCATACAATGGATGCGCCCAGTGACACATATAGAGGAAAATATCACACAATGGATGCGCCCAGTGACACATATAGAGGAAAATATCACACAATGGATGCGCCAGTGACACATATAGAGGAAAATATCACACAATGGATGCACCCAGTGACACATATAGAGGAAAATATCACACAATGGATGCGCCCAGTGACACATATAGAGGAAAATATCACACAATGGATGCACACAGTGACACATATAGAGGAAAATATCACACAATGGATGCGCCCAGTGACACATATAGAGGAAAATATCACACAATGGATGCGCCCAGTGACACATATAGAGGAAAATATCACACAATGGATGCACACAGTGACACATATAGAGGAAAATATCACTTAATGGATGCACCCAGTGACACATATAGAGGAAAATATCACACAATGGATGCACCCAGTGACACATATAGAGGAAAATATCACACAATGGATGCACTCAGTGACACATATAGAGGAAAATATCACACAATGGATGCACCCAGTGACACATATAGAGGAAAATAATCACACAATGGATGCGCCCAGTGACACATATAGAGGAAAATATCACACAATGGATGCGCCCAGTGACACATATAGAGGAAAATATCATACAATGGATGCACCCAGTGACACATATAGAGGAAAATATCACACAATGGATGCACCCAGTGACACATATAGAGGAAAATATCACACAATGGATGCACCCAGTGACACATATAGAGGAAAATATCATACAATGGATGCGCCCAGTGACACATATAGAGGAAAATATCACACAATGGATGCGCCCAGTGACACATATAGAGGAAAATATCACACAATGGATGCGCCCAGTGACACATATAGAGGAAAATATCACACAATGGATGCACCCAGTGACACATATAGAGGAAATATCACACAATGGATGCGCCCAGTGACACATATAGAGGAAAATATCACACAATGGATGCACACAGTGACACATATAGAGGAAAATATCACACAATGGATGCGCCCAGTGACACATATAGAGGAAAATATCACACAATGGATGCGCCCAGTGACACATATAGAGGAAAATATCACACAATGGATGCACCCAGTGACACATATAGAGGAAAATATCACACAATGATGCGCCCAGTGACACATATATAGAGGAAAATATCACACAATGGATGCGCCCAGTGACACATATAGAGGAAAATATCACACAATGGATGCACCCAGTGACACATATAGAGGAAAATATCACACAATGGATGCGCCAGTGACACATATAGAGGAAAATATCACACCATGGATGCACCCAGTGACACATATAGAGGGAAATATCACACAATGGATGCGACCAGTGACACATATAGAGGAAAATATCACACAATGGATGCACCCAGTGACACATATAGAGGAAAATATCACACAATGGATGCGCCCAGTGACACATATAGAGGAAAATATCACACAATGGATGCACCCAGTGACACATATAGAGGAAAATATCACACAATTGATGCGCCCAGTGACACATATAGAGGAAAATATCACACCATGGATGCACCCAGTGACACATATAGAGGGAAATATCACACAATGGATGCGACCAGTGACACATATAGAGGAAAATATCACACAATGGATGCGACCAGTGACACATATAGAGGAAAATATTTTCTAAACATACAAAGAGAGAAACAAAATACATGTAAGATATCAGCACCATAAAACACACAATAAGGACACGGCATGTTTTGGTGGTTCTGGCCCTTTAACATATTAATAATGTGTAAACCTGACAGTAAGAGAAATAATATGAATGTGTGTTTTTATTCGATGTCTCTTTAATTGGATGAGAATGAAGAGGGGTGTTTGCATTCTTTCTGGAAGTGTTTGTGGGGATTCCCTGGGAGCCGGGGATGACCGTTCTAGGATTACTTGATGGCTGGCACATCCCCCTCATTCATGCTGTGCAGGCACGGAGCCCCCTGGGTTGAATGGGTTAATCTGGGAGCAGCGGAATGCTGCGATGCATGTCTTTGCATTATGTGCTCCATCCTTTCCTATTAGAATCTCTCCCTGATTGTGTCAGCAGCCCCGGCACCTTCTGTCATTAGCAGCAGCCGCGGCAGCGCCGGATCCTGTGCTGTCAGTCGGTGTCTCTGCCGCCCTCCCTCCCTCCTTCCTCGCTCTTTTATACTCTGTGCCCTCCAGCACTCTCTCTCCAGCTTCCCAATCCCTGCCCATGCCTCCACCTGCCAAGAGACGCCTCTCCATCCTCATCCACTCGCACAACTTTCTTCCTCTCTCCCGTCATCTCGTTTTCTTCCCGTTGTAGAGGTTCCTGCTTGACTCTTTTTTCTCTCTTGTCTCACAATTCCGGGTTCATTTTCCGTGACCTGTTCCAAGGTTCCAGGTCATTGTTCCCCCCCCCCGAATCTCACCGGCATCCTACAAGGTACCATCAGGAATCCCTGTGCCCGGAGAATCCCAGGAGCATCTCTCAGCCCAGCGTCTCGTCACGGGCTTCTCCTCCAAATCATCTCCTTTCCTTCCTCAACTTCTTCCGCATTGATTTCCTCCGGAGCTCAAGATAATTCCAGATGAAAAGCCCTCACTTCCTCCTGAGTTTCCTCCTGCTCCTGGAGATGGGGACATCGGGGTCCAAGAAACAGGTGAGGAGGATTTCATTCGAAAAATATAATGTGGCCATAATGTAATCTATGCATCTATCAAAATGTATCCAACTATATCTGTGTCTGTATCTATCTGTATATATATATATATGTATCTGTATCTATCTGTAATATATATATATATG
This sequence comes from Leptobrachium leishanense, assembly GCA_009667805.1. Lineage (NCBI taxonomy): Eukaryota > Metazoa > Chordata > Amphibia > Anura > Megophryidae > Leptobrachium > Leptobrachium leishanense. The sequence continues at coordinate 386,524,400 of CM019066.1, read as the reverse complement.
TATCTGTATCTATCTGTATCTATCTGTATATATATATATATATATCTCTATCTGTATCTATCTGTGTCTATCAAAATGTATCGAACTATATCTATCTGTAACTATCTGTATCTATCAAACTATATATATCTATCTGTATCTATCAAACTATATATATCTATCTGTATCTATCAAAATGTATCGAACTATATCTGTGTCTGTATCTATCTGTATATATATATATATACCTGTATCTATCTGTAGCTATCTGTATATATATATCTGTATCTGTATCTGTATCTATCTGTGTATATATATATATATATCTGTATCTATCTGTGTATATATATATATACCTGTATCTATCTGTAGCTATCTGTATATATATATATATATATCTGTATCTGTATCTATCTGTGTATATATATATATATCTGTATCTGTATCTATCTGTGTCTATCAAAATGTATCAAACTATATCTATCTGTAACTATCTGTATCTATCAAACTATATATATCTATCTGTATCTATCAAAATGTATCGAACTATATCTGTGTCTGTATCTATCTGTATCTATCTGTATATATATATATATCTGTATCTATCTGTGTCTATCAAAATGTATCGAACTGTATCTATCTATCTGTATCTATCAAAATGTATCAAACTATATATATCTGTATCTATCTATATCTATCTATATCTATCTGTATCTATCTGTATCTATCTGTATCTATCTGTATATATCTGTATCTGTATATATCTGTATCTGTATATATCTGTATCTATTTATCCATTCGAGTCTCAATCTATTGATTTTGTATATCTATTTGTCTGTATCTGTATCTATCTGCATCTGTATCTATCTATATCTATCTATCTGTATCTATCTATCTGTATCTATCTATATCTATCTATCTGTATCTATCTATCTGTATCTATCTATATCTATCTGTATCTGTATATATCTGTATCTATTTATCCATTCGAGTCTCAATCTATTGATTTTGTATATCTATTTGTCTGTATCTGTATCTATCTGCATCTGTATCTATCTATATCTATTTATCTGTATCTGTATCTATTTATCCATTCAAGTCTCAATCTATTGATTTTGTATATCTATCTATCTACCTGTATCTCTATCTATCTATCTATCTGTATATGTATCTATTTATCTGTATCTATTTATCTGTATCTATCTGTATCTATTTATCCATTCGAGTCTCAATCTATTGATTTTGTATATCTATCTGTCTGTATCTGTATCTATCTGTATCTGTGTCTGTATCTATCTATCTATCTATCTATCTATCTATCTGTATATGTATCTATTTATCTGTATCTATTTATCTGTATCTATTTATCCATTCGAGTCTCAATCTATTGATTTTGTATATCTGTCTGTATCTATCTGTATCTATTTATCCATTCGATTCTCAATCTATTGATTTTGTATATATTTCTGTCTGTATCTATCTGTATCTGTGTCTGTATCTATCTATCCATTTGAGGCTCAATCTATTGATTTTGTATATCTAACTGTCTTCATCTGTATCTGTATCTATCTGTATATCTATCTGTATCTGTATCTATCTGTATATCTATCTGTATCTGTAGCTGTATCTATCTGTATATCTATCTGTATCTGTATCTATCTGTAGCTGTGTCTGTATCTACCTGCATCTGTATCTATCTGTAGCTGTATCTATCTGTATCTGTGTCTGTATGTATCTGTATCTGTGTCTGTATCTACCTGTATCTGTATCTATCTGTATCTGTAGCTGTATCTATCTGTATATCTATCTGTATCTGTATCTGTCTGTATCTGTGTCTGTATCTGTATCTGTCTGTATCTGTGTCTGTATCTACCTGTATATCTATCTGTATCTGTATCTATCTGTATATCTATCTGTATCTGTATCTGTATCTATCTGTATATCTATCTGTATCTGTATCTACCTGTATCTGTATCTATCTGTATATCTATCTGTATCTATCTGTATATCTATCTGTATATCTATCTGTATCTGTATCTACCTGTATCTGTATCTATCTGTATATCTATCTGTATCTGTATCTATCTGTATCTGTGTCTGTATCTACCTGTATCTTTATCTATCTGTATATCTATCTGTATCTGTATCTATCTGTATCTATTTATTCATTTGAGTCTCAATCTATTGATTTTGTATATTTAACTGTCTGTATCTATCTGTATCTGTGTCTGTATCTACCTGTATCTGTATCTATCTGTATATCTATCTGTATCTGTAGCTGTATCTATCTGTATATCTATCTGTATCTGTGTCTGTATCTACCTGTATCTGTATCTATCTGTATATCTATCTGTATCTGTAGCTGTATCTATCTGTATCTGTATCTGTATCTGTCTGTATCTGTGTCTTTATCTGTATCTGTCTGTATCTGTGTCTGTATCTACCTGTATATCTATCTGTATCTGTATCTACCGGTATCTGTGTATCTATCTGTATATCTATCTGTATCTGTATCTACCTGTATCTGTATCTATCTGTATATCTATCTGTATCTGTATCTATCTGTATCTGTGTCTGTATCTACCTGTATATCTATCTGTATCTGTATCTACCTGTATCTGTGTATCTATCTGTATATCTATCTGTATCTGTATCTACCTGTATCTGTGTATCTATCTGTATATCTATCTGTATCTGTATCTACCTGTATCTGTATCTATCTGTATATCTATCTGTATCTATATATCCATTTGAGTCTCAATCGATTGATTTTGTATATCCATCTATCTGTATCAGTTAGAGATGTGAATTCGTTGGCAATTCGGTATGAATTTCATTAATTCGTATTTTGGATGTGCTTTGAAAATAACAAATTGATTTGAAATGAAAACGAAACGAAATGGTATATAATGAATTTAATTTGTTATGCTGTTTCACTAGAGAACCATTAATTAAATTATTCCTGAGAAGAATTTGATTAATTGAGATTTTATTTGATGATCCGAAATTCTATCGATATGAACTATCGAATCTATGTTAACTCATAATACACAACACACACGTATTAACTAAAGCAAACGGCTTTATGAAATGTATCACAATCGCTAGACCAATAGTCCAATGGACAGCTCAACATTAACCCTAGCTTGCCTTTTGGCAGCAGGATTTATTTAAATGGGGATTTATTTAGTGATCTGAAATTCAAATTGATATTAACTATTGAATCACTGCAGTATCAATTTTGTTTTACTGTTTCACAATGCACCCCGTCCCTGTCAACTGGTTTGGTGCTAAACCTGCTGCATTCAGCACAACAGGCCAATGGACAGCTCAACATTTAACCCTAGCTTGCTTATTAATAGCAGGATTTGATCCATTGGTTATTTAGTCATCCGAAATTCGAATCTATATCAACTATCGAATCGATCTTAACTTACAATGGGTTTTTTAGTGATCCGAGATACCAAATGAAGCAAAACTAAATTAACCCTTTCACTGCTGAGGCATTTCACCGCTGTGTGCTCAGCTCATTTTTACTGCTTTCGCTCATCATGTTTAAACGCGATTTGAATTCACGTTTTATTATACGACCCAGACATATTATATATCATTCTTTCCGGCAGACTCGGCAGATTCATAATATATCATTATTATATGTATATGTCATGTCCTGGCTGTATATTTTGACAAAAAATGCAATAAAAATTTAAAATTTAATTTTTAATCATCTGCAGTGTGTAAAGTGTTTTTTTTTCACATTTTATCACATGAGCGTTTGCAGTTATGTTTTCTATGGGGTGCGCTTATACAAAAATTAGAAATGGGGACTTGTTACATTTTGTGGGGGGAATTACGTGATTTTTAGCAAACGCACCCTATAGAAAAAAATCAATAGTGCAGCATCATTGTTCACATTATAATTGAAATGTGAACAATATTGCTGCATTAATAAAAAAACATGTTTTTTTTGTTTTTTTAATTTATTTATTATTTTTATTATTATTTTTTTAAAATTTTTTTGCTTTGTACCTAGTCATGTTGGGCATCATTCGAAAGGCCATGCTCAGAATATCTACCACGGGTCTGGAGATATCGGGGTTCACAGGAACCCCCTATCTCCACCAGGGGATTTCCTTGGGAAATCCTCCTGCAGCTAGGGGTTCCCCGGCTACCTGACATCATCACGCTATGCGTGATGATGTTGGGCAGCGAGGGGGGACCCGAGGGTGGAGCCGCCATCCATGATGGCGGCCCCCACCGGAGCTAGGCCGCACTTCGGTGCTGCAAGGCGCTTTAGTGCGACCCGGCGCTTGAGGGGTTAAAGCCAGGCACCGCTTAAAAGGGGAGACTCTCCCCTTTTAAGCGGTGCCTGGCTTTTGGCGCTGCTCCTTCCCGATCGGGAGGGAGAGGGATCCAAACGGAGCCCCCCTCCCTTCCAGGCTATCTCCCAGCATTGCCGGGGGTCACCTGGAAACGACGTCACCCCGGACAGAGAGGTGAGTATCTCCGCTGGGAGTCCCGCACAGCTGATGACATGTGGGACACGTCCTCAGCATGTAACGTGCATCAATGAGGACGTGTCCCACACATCGTCAGCAGTGAAGGGGTTAAGAAAAAACCCAAAATGAAATTCAAAATGAAATAACGAAAACTAAATTAATTTGAACAAAACAAATTTTCCAGCCGTGTACACCTCTAGTATCAATCGGTATCTTTCTATCTGTATCTACTTCTAACTATTTCTATCTATCTGTATCTACCTGTGTCTATCTCTATATGTATCTGTATCTATCTGTATCTATCTGTATCTGTATCTGTATCTATATGTATCTGTATCTATCTGTATCTATCTGTATCTGTATCTGTATCTGTCTCTATCTTTATCTATCTGTATCTATCTGTATCTGTATCTATCTGTATCTATCTCTATATGTATCTATCTCTATATGTATCTGTATCTATCTTTATCTATCTGTATCTATCTCTATCTGTATCTACCTGTGTCTATCTCTATATGTATCTGTATCTATATGTATCTGTATCTATCTGTATCTATCTGTATCTGTATCTGTCTCTATCTTTATCTATCTGTATCTATCTCTATCTGTATCTATCTGTATCTATCTGTATCTATCTATATCTGTATCTATCTGTATCTGTATCTACCTGTATCTATCTCTATCTGTATCTATCTGTATCTGTATCTATCTCTATATGTATCTATCTGTACCTGTATTTATCTGTATCTGTATCTGTATCTATCTGTATATCTATCTGTATCTATCTGTATCTGTATCTGTATCTATATGTATCTGTATCTATCTGTATCTATCTGTATCTGTCTCTATCTTTATCTATCTGTATCTATCTCTATCTGTATCTATCTGTATCTATCTCTATCTGTATCTATCTGTATCTGTCTATATCTGTATCTATATCTACCTGTATCTATCTCTATCTGTATCTATCTCTATCTGTATCTATCTGTATCTGTATCTACCTGTATCTATCTCTATCTGTATCTATCTGTATCTGTATCTATCTCTATATGTATCTATCTGTATCTGTATTTATCTGTATCTGTATCTGTATCTATCTGTATATCTATCTGTATCTGTATCTATCTGTATCTGTATCTGTATCTATCTGTATCTGTATCTATCTGTATCTGTCTCTATCTTTATCTATCTGTATCTATCTCTATCTGTATCTATCTGTATCTATCTCTATCTGTATCTATCTGTATCTGTCTATATCTGTATCTATATCTACCTGTATCTATCTCTATCTGTATCTATCTCTATCTGTATCTATCTGTATCTGTATCTATCTGTATCTATCTGTATCTGTATCTATCTGTATCTATCTGTATCTATCTCTATATGTATCTATCTGTATCTATCTGTATCTATCTATCTCTATATGTATCTATCTGTATCTATCTGTATCTGTATCTATCTCTATCTATATCTATCTGTATCTATCTATATCTGTATCTATCTCTATATGTATCTATCTGTATCTATCTGTATCTATCTATATCTGTATCTATATCTACCTGTATCTATCTCTATCTGTATCTATCTGTATCTGTATCTATCTCTATATGTATCTATCTGTATCTGTATCTATCTGTATCTATCTGTATCTGTATCTGTATCTATATGTATCTGTATCTATCTGTATCTATCTGTATCTGTCTCTATCTATCTGTATCTATCTGTATCTGTATCTATCTGTATCTGTATCTATCTCTATATGTATCTATCTGTATCTATCTGTATCTCTATATCTATCTGTATCTATCTATATCTGTATCTATCTCTATATTTATCTATCTGTATCTATCTGTATCTATCTCTATATGTATCTATCTGTATCTATCTCTATCTATATCTATCTGTATCTATCTATATCTGTATCTATCTGTATCTGTATCTATCTGTATCTATCTGTATCTGTATCTATCTGTATCTATCTCTATATGTATCTATCTGTATCTGTATCTATCTCTATATGTATCTATCTGTATCTATATCTATCTGTATCTATCTATATCTGTATCTATCTATATCTGTATCTATCTGTATCTGTATCTGTATCTATCTCTATATGTATCTATCTGTATCTATCTGTATCTATCTGTATCTATCTGTATCTGTATCTATCTGTATCTGTATCTATCTCTATATGTATCTATCTGTATCTATCTGTATCTGTATATATCTGTATCTGTATCTATCTGTATCTGTATCTATCTCTATATGTATCTATCTGTATCTATCTGTATCTATCTGTATCTATCTGTATCTGTATCTATCTGTATCTATCTGTATCTGTATCTATCTCTATATGTATCTATCTGTATCTATCTGTATCTATCTGTATCTGTATATATCTGTATCTGTATCTATCTGTATCTGTATCTATCTCTATATGTATCTATCTGTATCTATCTGTATCTATCTGTATCTGTATCTATCTCTATATGTATCTATCTGTATCTATCCATATCTATCTGTATCTACCTGTATCTATCTACCTGTATTTATCTGTACTTATCTTTATCTATTTCTATCTATCTCTATCTATCTATCAGGGTTATTCAAAGAGAATCGAAAAGTCACCGCACGTTCGGTGACTTTTCGTTCTCCACAATTCGGTTTGACTTGCCGATCCCATTTCTGCGACCCTGCGGTGTATTCAGCAAGCATCACAGGGTCCCCAAATTGCAGGGAAAAGACACCACAAAACCCAGGCGAACGCACACCAAAACCCGCAAAAACATCTGGATTAACCCTACCGAAAACGCCAGAAAAACCCGAGCAGTAGCCGATCACACACAGCGAAGCCGCTGGAAAAAGCCGACACCGCAGACCTGTGCAGTGAATAAATTAGAAAAACCGTTTGCTTGAATGATTGAAAAGTGAAATGCTGTTTGCAAAGAAACTACTGAGCAAAAATGTCTGTAATTTACATATAAAATCTAATGAATGATAATAAAAAGGGAAGTTACAGAAAAAAGAAGTAAAGTTTAAAAAAATCAGCTTTTTAAAGAAAAAAAACCCCCAAAAAATGCTTAAAATATCCTAAAAAAATTATCTATAAATAAAGAGACTTTTTACTGCAGAATTTTATAATGAACGGTTTATTAGATATTGAATTAAATCGGGAATTTTTTAACATTGAAGCCTATGGGATTCGCCTGAATAAACCTGCCGAATTAAACCACCGAATGGCAGGGCATTAGGGGAACCTTTCACTGCTGGTTTGTGTTCTCTGAATAGACGAAGCATTGCTTCTCTATGGGGATTTCACTGCCCTCGAACAGGCACCGAACAGGCACCGTATGTTCAGGCAATTCGCCAAGATTTGGCGTATTGCCTGCTCTCTGAATAGCCGAATGGCCAAGAAAGGGAACCGAAAGCTGAATTTCAGCGGTCGGTTCCCTTTCGGCAGCCATTCGGATCTCTCTGTATATATATATATCTGTATCTGTATCTATCTATCTTTATCTGTATCTATCTCTGTCTGTCTATCTGTATCTGTCTATCTGTATATATCTATCTGTATCTATCTTTCTTTATCTGTGTCTTTCTTTCTTTATCTGTATCTATGTGTATCTATATATATCTGTCTGTATCTACAGTATCTGTATCTATATTTATCTGTATCTATCTTTCTTTCTTTGTATATATCTGTATCTATCTATTTATCTGTCTGTATCTATCTGTGTATCTGTACAGTATCTATTTATCTATCTATCGGTATATGTATCTATTTATATATATGTATCTATCTGTTTATCTATCTGTCTGTATCTATCTATAGCTATTTCTTTCTATCTCTGTCTGTATCTCTCTATCTGTATATATTTGTATCTATCTATCTATCTGTATTATTATTATTATTATTATTATTTATTAAGCGCCAACACATTCCGCAGTGCTGTACAAGGTGTAATCGGTAAAGACAGGACAATTCTACAATACATACAGGAGACAGATCAGTATTCCTGCCAGCAGATACGTGAGGATATGAGGGCCCTATTCCTGTGGGAATTTACAATCTAGATGTATCTGTATCTATTTATCTGTCTGTAATTATCTGTATCTGTATCTATCTGTATCTATCTATCTATCTATCTGTATCTATCTATATCTCTCTCTCTATCTATCTGTATATATATATATATATACCTGTATCTATATCTATCTGTATCTATATATGTCTGTATCTATATCTGTCTGTATCAATATCTATCTGTATATATCTGTCTGTATCTAGCTATCTATCTGTATCTATCTACCTGTATCTATATCTACCAGTATCTAGTTATCTATCTGTATCTGTATCTATCTGTATGTATCCATATCTATCTATCTATCTATCTATCTATCTATCTATCTATCTATCTATCTATCTATCTATCTATCTATCTATCTATCCCATATCTATCTATCTATCTATCTATCTATCTATCTATCCCATATCTATCTATCTATCTATCTATCTATCTATCTATCTATCTATCTATCTATCTATCTATCTATCTATCTATCTATCTATCTATCTCTGTATCTATCTGTATCTGTATATATCTGTATCTGTATCTCTCTGTATCTATATATGTCTGTATCTTGTTATCTATCTGTATCTATCTCTCTGTATCTTTCTGTATCTATCTATCTATCTATCTGTATTTATAGTGGCAAGAAAAAGTATGTGAACCCTTTGGGATTACGTGGAGTTTTACATGAATTGGTCATAAAATGTCTCTGATCTTCATCTAAGTCACAACAATTTGAAAAACACAGTCTGCTTAAAATAATACAACACAAACATTATATGTTTTCATGTTTTTATTGAACAGAACATGTAAACATTCACAGTGCAGGGTGGAAAAAGTACGTGAACCTTTGACTTAATAACTGGTTGACCCTCTTTGGCAGCAATAACCTCAACCAAACGTTTCCTGTAGTTGCAGATCAGACCTGCACAACGATCTGGAGTAATTTTTGGACCACTCCTCTTCACAAAAACTGTTTCAGTGTAGCAATATTCTTGGGATGTCTGGTGTGAATCGCTCTCTTAAGGTCATGCCACAGCATTTCAATCGGGTTGAGGTCAGGACTCTGACTGGGCCACTCCAGAAGGCGTATTTTGTTTTGTTGAAGCCATTCTTTCGTTGAATTACTTGTATGCTTTGGGTCATTGTCCTGTTGCATCACCCATCCTCTGCGGAGCTTCAGTTGGCGGACAGATGGTCTTACGTTTTCCTGCAAAATGTCTTGATAAACTCTGGAATTCATTTTTCCATCAATGACAACAATCCGTCCAGGCCCTGAGGCAGCAAAGCAGCCCCAAACCATGATGCTTCCTCCGCCATGTTTTACAGTGGGGATGAGGTTTTGATGTTGGTGTGCTGTGCCTTTTTTTCTCCACACATACAGGGTTATTCAAAGAGATTCGAAAAGTCACCGCACATTCGGTGACTTTTCGTTCCTTCAATTCGGTTCCTTTTGCCGATCCCATTTCGGTGACCCTGCGGTGTATTCAGCAAACACCACAGGGTCCCCGAATTGCAGGGAAAGGCCGCCGCAAACCAACCGAAAACGAACCGTAAAACCCACCGAATGCACGCCGAAACCCCCCAAAAACATCTGGATTAACCCGTCGAAAAACCCGAGCAGGAGCCGATCACACGCAGCGAAGCAGTCGAGACCGCAGACAGAGGGCAGTGAATAAATTAGCAAAACCGTTTGTATGAATGTGTGAAAGTGAAACGCTGTTTGCAAAGAAACTACTGAGCGAAAATGTCTGAAATTTAAACATGAGGTCCAGGGAATGATAATAAAGAGGGCTGTTACAGAAAAAAGAAGTAAACTTTAAAAAAAAAAATGCTTAAAATTTCCTAAAAAATCTATAAATAAAGAGACTCTTTACTGCAGAATTATTATAATGAACGGTTTATTAGATATTGAATTAAAACGGGAATATTTTTAACATTGAAGCCTATGGGATTCTCCTGAATAAATTTGCCGAATTAAACCACCGAATGGCAGGGCATTTCGGGAACCTTTCACTGCTGGTTTGTGTTCTCTGAATAGCCGAAGCAGTGCTTTTTCATGGGGATTTCACTGCCCTCGAACAGGCACCGAACAGGTACCGAATGTGCAGGCAATTCGCTAGGATTTGGCGAATTTCCTGCTCTCTGAATAGCCGAATGGCCAAGAAAGGTAACTGAATGCTGATTTTCAGCGTTCGGTTACCTTTCTCAAGCAATTCGGAGCTCTTTGGATAACCCTGATAGTGTTGTGTGTTTTTTCCAAACAACTCAATTTTGGTTTCATCTGTCCACAGAATATTTTACCAGTAGTGCTATGGAACATCCAGGTGCTCTTTTGCAAACTTCAAACGTGCTGCAATATTCTTTTTGGACAGCAATGGCTTCCTCCGTGGTGTCCTCCCATGTACTCCTTTCTTGTTTAATGTTTTCCTTATTGTAGATGTGTCAACAAAAATGTTAGCATGTGCCAGAGATTTCTGTAAGTCTTTAGCTGACACTCTAGGATTCTTCTTTACCTCATTAAGCATTCTGCGCTGTGCTCTTGCTGTCATCTTTACAGGACGACCACGACTAGGGAGAGTAGCAACAGTGCTGAACTTTCTCCATTTGTAGACAGTCTGTTTTACCATGGACACATGAACATCAAGGCTTTTGGAGATACTTTTTTTAACCCTTTCCAGCTTCATGCAAGTCAACAATTCTTGATCGTAGGTCTTCTGAGAGCTCTTTTCTGCGAGGCATGGTTCACATCAGGCAGTGCTTCTTGAAACCAGTAAACCCAAAACTGGTGTGTGTTTTTAAAGGGCAGGACAGCTTTCAGCAACACATCCAATAATATCACACTGATTGGACTCAAGGTTGGCTCACTCCTGGCTCCAGTTAGTTCTTGGCGAAGTCATTAGACTAGGGGTTCACATACTTTTTCCACCCTGCACTGTGAATGTTTACATGTTCTGTTCAATAAAAACATGAAAACATATAATGTTTGTGTTGTATTATTTTAAGCAGACTGTGTTTTTCAAATTGTTGTGACTTAGATGAAGATCAGAGCACATTTTATGACCAATTCATGCAACACTCCACGTAATCCCAAAGGGTTCACATACTTTTTCTTGCCACTGTATATCTATCTGTATTTATCTGTATCTGTATCTATATCTGTATCTATATGTATCTATCTGTATCTATATCTATCTGTATATATTTACCTGTTTCTATATCTATCTGTATCTAACAGCCATTAAAGTGTAAGCTCCTCTACCAGTATCAAGCCACGCCTCTCGTACCCTGTGCTCACATCTCACATTGGCTTCTATTGGCTGAAACACAAAATGTTATGTGAGACAGAGGTTTCTCTATATCCGCTCATTCACTCAGGTGTTGGTGACGGGGAGATACCATAGAACAGCGCCGCACTGACACTCCCACCACACTCAGGTGGCCGCATAGAGCTCATATTGATTAGCCATACTCTATGCACGAAATATAAAGTAAATACTCTGTGACATGCCGTATACTGTATCTCACGCTGTGATAGTGTCACGCCGTGCTGTTACATTGTATCTGCCATTACGGAGGAAGGACGCGGGGTGAGAGGACGCGGGGAGGGAGAACGCGAGGTGGGAGGACGCGAGGTGGGAGGACGCGAGGTGGGAGGACGCGGGGTGAGAGGATGCGGGGAAAGAGGACGCGGGGAGAAGGACGCGGGGTGGGAGTATGGGGGACAGAGGACGCGGGGAGAGAGGACGCGGGGTGGGAGGACGCGGGGTGAGAGGACGCGGGGAGGGAGGACGCGGGGAGGGAGGACGCGGGGAGAGAGGACGCGGGGAGAGAGGACGCGGGGTGAGAGGACGCGGGGTGAGAGGACGCGGAGTGATAGGACGCGGGGAGAGAGGACGCGGGGTGAGAGGACGCGGAGTGATAGGACGCGGGGAGAGAGGACGCGGGGAGAGAGGACGCGGGGTGATAGGACACGGGGTGGGAGGACGCGCGGGGAGGAGGACGCGGGGAGGGAGGACGCGGGGAGAGAGGACGCGGGGAGAGTAGGACGCGGGAGAGAGGAACGCGGGGAGAGAGGACGCGGGGAGAGAGGACGCGGGGTGGGAGGACGCGGAGTGGGAGGACGCGGGGAGAGAGGACGCGGGGTGATAGGACGCGGGGAGAGAGGACGCGGGGAGAGAGGACGCGGGGAGAGAGGACGCGGGGAGAGAGGACGCGGGGAGAGAGGACGCGGGGAGAGAGGACGCGGGGTGGGAGGACGCGGAGTGGGAGGACGCGGGGAGAGAGGACGCGGGGTGATAGGACGCGGGGAGAGAGGACGCGGGGAGAGGAGAGGACCGGAGAGAGACAGCGGAGAGAGAGGACGCGGGAGAGAGGACGCGGGGTGATAGACGCGGAGAGAGGACGCGGGGTGGGAGGACGCGGGGAGAGAGGACGCGGGGTGATAGGACACGGGGTGGGAGGACGCGGGGAGGGAGGACGCGGGGAGGGAGGAGGCGGGGAGAGAGGACGCGGGGAGAGAGGACGCGGGGAGAGAGGACGCGGGGAGAGAGGAGCGCGGATGGGACGCGGGGTGGGAGGACGCGGAGTGGGAGGACGCGGGGAGAGAGGACGCGGTGTGATAAGGACGCAGGGAGAGAGGACGCGGGGAGAGAGGACGCGGGGAAGAGAGGACGCGGGGAGAGAGCACGCGGGGAAAGAGGACGCGGGAGAGAGGACGCGGGGTGATAGGACGCGGGGAGAGAGGACGCGGGGTGGGAGGACGCGGGGAAAGAGGACGCGGGAGAGAGGAACGCGGGGAGAGAGGACGCGGGGAGAGAGGACGCGGGGAAGAGGGTAACGAGGGAGAGAGGACGCGGGGAGAGAGGACGCGGGGTGAGAGGAAGCGTGTGGAGACGCCGCCGTGAATTTCTGGAATATTCCTCCCTGGAAGGAGACACGTTCATTTCCTGCCAGCGGACGGAGAAGCTGGATCAAGACGCAGCTCCACACATGAGCCGCATTATGTTCCAGCTGTGCGACTATGAGGGCCAAACATCAGCGCAGCGACACATGCAGACTGCGTTACTCATAATGCCACGTGATCCTCTGGCATCAGATTGCAAGCTCACGTTACCAGGCTCCTCTACTCCTGCCAATCTCCATGTGTCAAGCTTATCTGTCAGTATTATGTTTATTTTGTCCCAACCATTGTACAGCGCTGTGGAATATGTTGGTGCTTTATGAATAATTGCCATTAAACCTGAGCATTCAGGGCGTTTAACGAAGCTCTGACATGAGCGGAGAGACGGACGTCCATCCACTTGATCCGCTGGGGTTTGAGGCTGAGCGGGACTGGCTGCTGCCCACGTTTCGGCCGCAAAATCTTTGCGGACTACAGGAGTCCTGAGGAAGAGTAAACCTTGGGGCAAAGTTCTAAAAGCAGAGCAATCTCCATGGAAACCGGTGCAATCCTCCTACTCATTGCCCTAAACTTAGTACATGCAGAATTTTTTCCGATCATCATGTAGAACCCGCTACGCCCCGTGTCACCCGCCCGTTACTACGTGCCGGCTCTTGCAGCTCGTTTCCAGGGGAGCCAGTGCAGCCGCCAGCTTCCAGGTGGTTTGTTGTGGCAGGTTCCACTCCTTAGTTCGGCTGAGCATCATGGGACGCGGTTCTGAGATATTGGATGCACAGATTTGTAACTCAGATCCAGTGTGGGAGAGCCAGAGCCACCGCTCGGAGCTATGCACGGGGACTCTCACAGCTAGGGTTGCTGGAGGACACCTGGACAGGCAGTGCGGCTGATGCTCCTGAAACGCAGCTCATATCAAGCCTCAGCCTGCCTCCTGCATCACCTGGCTGCCCAGGAGGGGGGGGGTGGCACTGGCAGGGTTTAATAATCCCTCCAAGAGAATCCCATCAAATTCCGATCAAATCACACAGGAAAGCTAAGGGTTAACATTACTGCCCGTACGTTTACTCGGGTAACGGTCGTGTGTCTGACTCTACTAGGAACCGCAGCTCCTACAATGCTCGGGCAGCCATCGAGCCTCAGCCTGCCTCCGCATCACCTGGCTGCCCATGAGGGGGGTGGCAGGGGTTAATAATCCATCCAAGAGTATCCCGTCAGATCTGATCACATCATTCAGGAAAGCTAAGGGTTAAATGTGAGCGCAGGTACGTTTCACAGACCTCACACTGGTATTTAAAAGGTTAACCTCACATTTCCAGCACGGCCGATTTCCAGCTCACTATAGAAGATGTAATCACAAACATATATTGTAATGTCCTGCTGGATCCGCTGCGTTGTGCGAGCGCCGCCTGTGCAGAGCGCGTTCCCCGCACGTTCATTCATAGCTTTTAATCAGGCGCAGTATAAAGGGCTGAATGCTCGCCGAGGGAGTCGTATATATCCACATCAATTGGCTTCAACGACGGCGTTAAACGTTATGTTGCTTTTTACGTCCTTGAGCAAAGCGTGAAAGGCTTTCATAGAAAGCTCTGCGCGGCTAGGGGATTATTCACTAAACGGTACACTTGTTCTGCACACACCTGAGCCGTGGTGTGCACGTTCAGTAAAGGAAGCACACCTGCCGGCAGTCCTGCTTTCTGTCCATTGATGGGGCTCGCATGGTAATAGAAAACTGTTAAGAGACCCCAGGTCAAATATTTTCCCTCGACCGCCGAGTTTCGTTTTCCTCCACCAGTTCCCGGCTTCTCTCCTCAGCAAACAGCGCTGAATCAATGTCTGTTCTTAATTTCTCCCAATAAAGCAGACTCACTGGTCATATTGGGTTAAGCAGACTCCCATGGCCTCTTTTTATTTGGTACAGAATCAGATAACAACAGTTCACATCCCCGCCCACCAGACATCCCGATACCACCATTCACCCTGCTCTCCATCAGGTCCTCTCAGATTGTAAGCTCTTGAGCAGGGGCCTCTCTGATACTGTTCTATGTGTTTAACTTGTATGTATATTGAATATTCTGTCTCCTCCATTGTACAGCACCGCAGAACTTATTGGCGCCTTATAAATAACTAACTGCAGTCATACGGAGCAAGGGTACTTGTTTAGGGGGATTTCAGGGGAGCAGCGGCAATCTGTGGGTACCGTTTGATAGCTCGGGCCCCTATGGTGTCATAGTCCCAAAAGTGCACAGATCCGTAGGAAGGGGCCAGAGCAGCATGTAGCAATCACCCCAGGTATTGCCGCATGGCCGCTACTGTGTGTCCCTGGGGCCAAGAAAGGCTCAGAAACGTGGGTTCCCGATGGAGCTCCCTCCTGAAAATTACCCCATCTGCAGCTCCCATGAAGGGGACCCTAACCCCAAAAGAGCATCCTGCTGGGGCAAAGGGTTTTCAGGGCACCAGGGTTTGAAGTTTCTGCAGATGTTTCCATTGAAGTGAATGCTGTGTGGTCCTGGAATTGGATTGGCTGGGGTTTCAAACCTGGTCACTGGATGGTGATTGGCTGGAGTTTCAAAACCAGGGTTCCCCTGGAGTCCGGGAACACAGGGAGCACGAAGGACAGGCTTAAAGGCATTTGGATTATGTGCTGATGGGGGAAAAGTCACAAAAACACCACTTTTAACATTAAAACATAAACAGACCAATGGCTTAAATGAGGGGAATAGCGGAGGAGCGAGGTTTTAGTACAGTCCACAGTCTCTGAGCACGTGGTTCCGTGACAAAGACACGTTCTGGAGGTGGGAGTTGTGCACCCATCTAACATCATAAAATTTGTCATGTCGCTCTCATGGGATGGAGCGCGGTGCCATGCTGCATCAGACCCGGGGCTGCTTCTCTCCAAAATACTATGGTTATTAAATTCCCTTTACGTAGACAGCATGAAACGCTTACAGAGACTATTATATAGGAAAAGGTGCAATGCTTGCGATGCCTGAAGAAGTGATGGATCGGACAGATCATAAAGACTAGACCTGCGCAATTTGTTGCAATTTGTCCAGATTAATCCGATTTGTTATTTTTGGGACGTTCCCAAATACGAATCGATAAGATACAAATACCATAACGAACCAAAAAATGTAACAAATCAGAAAACAAACTGAAACAAAAAATGATGAAACAAATAATTTTGTTTTGATTCGTTACTCCTGCAATTATTTCCCGATTCCCCATATCGCTAATCATCTATTTATATAAGTGATATATAACGAATGCTGTATTTTAAAGGGCCGGTATCACCAAAAAATGTCATGTCCTTATTGTGTTTATTTGATGTTGCTGATATCTTACATGTGCTTTGCTTTTCTCCTGTATGTTTAGAAAATATTTTCCTCCTATAAGTGTCACTGGGTGCATCCATTGTGTGATATTTTCCTCTATATGTGTCACTGGGTGCATCCATTGTGTGATATTTTCCTCTATATGTGTCACTGGGCGCATCCATTGTGTAATATTTTCCTCTATATGTGTCACGGGGCGCATCCATTGTGTAATATTTTCCTCTATATGTGTCACTGGGCGCATCTATTGTGTGATATTTTCCTCTATATGTGTCACTGGGCGCATCTATTGTGTGATATTTTCCTCTATATGTGTCACTGGGCGCATCCATTGTGTAATATTTTCCTCTATATGTGTCACTGGGCGCATCTATTGTGTGATATTTTCCTCTATATGTGTCACTGGGCGCATCCATTGTGATATTTTGTATCTTTCCATCACTTGCTCCTCACTGTGTGGTTTTGGTCATAGAGTGGAGTGAATGGGTCAGTCACCGATTCACATCAATGTATTGTGTGGGATGTATTCAAAGGACATTGCCAGGGGGTCGATTTATAAGTATCTTAAGCTCCCTGTTTTATCTCATTCAGCTACCAGCTCCTGTAACTGGTAGCTTGGAGAGCAATAGACCTCCTGCAGCCTTATCTAAATAAGTCCTCGCCCACCTCATTAATTGTTAAATACTGTAGAGGATAAACCACAGCAGTAAATTACAACTTTTCCACATATTTTGGTAAATGTTGCATCATGTGAAAAATCCACAAAATGGCAACAGGAGATAAAAAACAGAATTTTTCCCTTCCCCATGAAATGCCTTCAAACAAAGAAAAAAAAAACATACGGAAAAAGCAGTGTCGCGCCTATTTCCTACCAGGGCGGCTGCAACAACCAGAAGTAATCAGCCCTGTTCATGTATAAAATTACTTATATTAATTCTTGTTATGTCCTAAAGAAAAAATACAGCAGCATGTGTTTAATAATGTGTTTTATAATGTGTTTTTAAACCCCTTACCACTAGGCAGATTGTGACAGGAGGGGGTGTGCGATAACGCTGTCAGGGTGTACTAGCATGTACGACTTGCTGGCTGCTGCGGCGAGCCCCTCCTCCAGCCCGCCTACGCAGCTGGCGCATGTTGCTCATCATTGGCTGCATTGGGACGGCATGTGTTCGGGTCGTCCCACAGCAGCCAATCATGCGCTCTGGATGCCAACTGGTGGGCGGGACTGTAACGGCCCATGATGCCAGCGGGGCGACCTGCTATACCGACCTGCGGCGTTCAGGCCCACCCACCACAGGGGCGGCATACTACGCTTCTCGGCAGGAAAGAGATAATGTGTTTTGTAATGCACACATCATCTAGTTACAACTTGTGTTAGTGCTAGTGTGCCTTTAATATTCAAATATTTATATTTTTTTTATCCCATCCTGATTTTGGAGCCGTCTTGGTGCTACTTTACTTTGCATTTGTTTTCACGTCAGCAAAATAGCTTGTGATACTGTTACATTTTTAATTTGTTGCTAAAAATCAATAGCATAAAAGTTTTAGCAATTCCGAATCAAATCGATGATATAAAAAAATGATATAATGAAACAATACGTACCTATACGAAATGATCCGAAACAAATGATTAAGTATAAGTTATGATTTCTGCCAAAGACATCCCCTATTACAATCCTCGCGCAGCGCATTTGCGTGCGCGCAAATGCGCTTTTGCGCGAGGGCAAAAACATTTGCGCGGAACGTCATATTATGAACGTTCGTTCAAACGATGCGCGTAAGCGTCTACCGCGATCGACCCTGCACGAACCCAGCGCAAGCGCAAGTGCGTGCGCGCATCCATACTTACCATTGTCAGCGCGAATGCGTTCGAGCGGATGGTATTACGATCTTTGCGCAACGTCGTACGAACGACGTTTGCGCGAAGTATCGTAACGGCTTTGAAAACCTGGTGTTAATTTACAATCTGAGCGTTCTGGCCGAAACGAAATGAACCTGCACAAATACAGCACAGTACAGTTACACATTCTACACATACCCAAACAATAATATTAATAAATTGTTTAATTTTTTATTTTTGTTGCAGCACATGTACGCAGATTGACTTTGACAGGCGCAACTACCGAACCCTAGCAAATGGTGGCTCTTCGTTATGATTGGCTGAATCCCGTGAAAAAACAGTCTGCCTACTGATTGCTGCAAGCAACGGTCATTTGCGCCTGGCTTTGCGCGTCGGATTTTGCACTCGAAAAAACATGAAGGCTGAAAAACTGGGCTCGGATCGTAATACCGTGTTAATTTGCGCGCGCTAAAGTTTTTTTGCGTGCGCAAAAATAATTGCGCTTCGCAAGCGCATTTGCACGAAGATTGTAATAGGGGCCGACATTTGTTGTATTTTAATAATTTTTAATAGACCTTTTTATTTTAGAACCTTTTTATATAGTTTAGACACATTTTTACTACATTTTTATTGATTGAATCTCCTATTAGGAGAAGACGAGACTTCCTATTTATTTTTTCACAGTTCAGTGGAATTCGCTGAAGCTAATTCGGTGCTTTTCGGTGCTTCTCTCGAACATTCGATAACTGCCTCAGTGACTCAATATTTGCCAAAATACAATGAACATTCGGTGAATAGTGACTGCACCGAATTTTAGAAGAAATGAAATTGCCAAAATGCCCTAAAATGTGCCAAAATGAAAAGCACCAAAACTGAATTCAATCTCTGTGATTTGTGGATAGATCCCTAAAGGTAAATATCGTCACAGGATGATACCCCCCCCCCGTGTTTCGCTGTCACAGTCGAGCGGCTGTATTAGTGGCTCGGTTCGTAATATCAGGGATCCGCTCGCAGATATAGGGGCCATATTACATTGATAACGCTGTCGTTAGTTCTCAGCTGGGTGAGCGTTAACGTTAGCTCTGGTTGCCATAGCGCGAGAGCACCATATTGCAATCCAAACACTAATGAGTTAAAAAAACGGTTAGCGATTCGGATCTTGCGTTTTTCATTTTGAGGTTACTGTACTTTGCGCTCCCTATGCTTAACATGGGGAGCGCAAAGAGTTAATTAGCGTTAGGATTACAATACTAATAGCGTTAATTACCGTCCGGCTGCGGCTACTGAAAAGTTACTCAAAGCTTGGAGCTGGTGCTCAGTGATACGGCTTCTGTGGAATCAGTGAGCACCAGCTGAAACCCCCCTAAAAATCACAGACTTACCTTCCATCCCGCGATGGCGACGCGGCTCCATACGATTCTTCTTGCCACTGGGTGCAGAGGGAGACTGGGGGAAAAAATTCCCCAGTCTATCTCTGCGAATCACTCTGCCGACCTGCCAGATCTCGCGAGGTGAGATCCTGCAGATCATGTGACGGGCAGTGGAATTCTTATGGACTCCATGGAGGGGATGCTCGCAGCGGCGCTTAACGCTGCCTCGAGCATCCCGAGGCTTAGCGTTGCATTACGGTGCAGACTGCTGGATATCACGCTAAAACTGTGACGCTAAGGAGAAACCTGCAGGTGCACATTATCCACCTCAGTGCCCCCGTTTTAACGTGAATAATGTCTCTGAATAAAATAAGAAGCCTCTCTTCAATTCGGACGCTTCCAGGTTCCACGCCTTGCGTCTTTTTCACGTGGGCAGCCATGGCATTACGAGGCGCTAATAAATCATGCCTGGAGATTTTACCATAAAATACACATTATTTTAATTTCAATGCACATTTTTTGCTCAGCAATACGCAGCGAGGCAGTCAGTTTTCGTGCTCTTTATGATGACCTTTAAGGAACATCCAGATATTACAGATTTGTTGACCTCGGTGGGGGACAGGCAGGACATTTGAGTGAGCACCCCCATGTGGCAGGAGGTACTTTAGGGTTTGGTACATCTGCGATGTTGCTCAGGTGAGGCCCAGGGACACTGGATGCCGCTGTGTCTGCATGCGGGATCCACGCGTTTTTGGAGTCGCTTTAGCCGTGCCGGATTCCTTGCGGCTCAGTGGACGCCATCGCTCGGCAGAGTAACCACTACTTTATTTCCCCAGTGAGAAAAAATGAAATCCATTTAAATCATCCACAAAACGTCACATGTAGCAACAGAGCTTTACAAGCAAACCTGATTACACCAGGGCCCGGGGCTACACAGGGAGAGGGCCAGGAGGTCAGAGTGAGGGCCGTGAGGGGGCACGGGAGAGGGCAGGGAGTGGGTCAGGAGGGCAGGGAGAGGGCCAAGGCATCATGGAGAGAGCCAAAAAAGGGGTGAGGGGGCAGGGAGAAATTCAGGAGTGGGTCAGGAGGGAAGAGAGAGGTTCGGGACTCGCGAGATGGCTGGAATGAATTACCCCAG
The DNA here is from genome assembly GCA_009667805.1 of Leptobrachium leishanense. Lineage (NCBI taxonomy): Eukaryota > Metazoa > Chordata > Amphibia > Anura > Megophryidae > Leptobrachium > Leptobrachium leishanense. The sequence continues at coordinate 386,503,272 of CM019066.1, read as the reverse complement.
GGTTACTAGGAAGTTAATGACTTTTCCATTGACGGGAGACGTTAAATCACATTGAGAAAATCTAAATGACTCCTCTGCTCCGTGATGGAAAAATGCAACTCCCGGCCAGCACCGCGTTACAAGAAGCACAGTGCGTGCTGCGCCGCGTGTTCATCCCATCACTCACACATCCTGAATAAGGGAGGAAAGAGATAAATATATTATTATACTGATGTTATTTATTTGACTTTTTGGGACAGAAACATGACTTATTTTGCCCCTTTTGATGACTTTTGCTGTTTATTATGTTGCTTTGCGCCACATTGAAGATACAGGCTCGGCAGCTCAAATATACAACATCACCGGGCGTCGTGTGTGTGACTGTATGTGAGTGTGTGTGTTGTAGAGATTATTGACTTCTTTAATAGGTCAGGGATATATTAATTATGACGTATATTTTTCTTATTGTAGATATATATAGATATATATATAATTGACAGTGCCTCCAATACCAGTGGTATAAATTGGTATTTAACCCTTAAGATAGGGACTAATAACCAATCAATGAATATACGTCTTAACAAATATATGGCGCGTTATCCCGAGTTCTTTTGATGCTATCTAGATATTTTTAAACACAATAAAATCAATAAAGATATGAGACTGCGTAACGGTAAAACAATTCAAACCAAAATTTATTCACACGTCAAGTTTCATACAATCATATGTTATCAACGGATCAGCAAGATATAATTTCACAAGTAATTATAGATCGTGATTAGTAGCGATACTGCGACACGCAATAATCGAATGGACAAATATTTTAGGTTTATAGACCGCACCACAGATATACACGCCTCAGTTCTTAAACACCAAGCTCTATTCTATTCACTTAGACCTTTCCCATTATAAACCAATCCTCCACCTGGCTAAGATAAACACTCAGTTACTGGGCATCACCTGCAGCAAAATTTATTATTGTGGGGGCCTATTCACTAAATGCAACTTCCTTCAGGGAGATACATAACACACTCGATAGGTAGACTATCTCTTCCACAGATCAATCACAGCACTTCATTCAATACACGTTAACCCAACGCTTCTTATTGACTTACAGTACATGCATTCAATCAAAAGGGCTGCAAGATGGATATGGAAGGAGTTATGCTAGTTTTACTAATGGGGCTGACGGCACTTGACATATAAAAGATATTTCACGGTTCCAGCGTATCTCACTATGGGTATACAATTGATCTTTAGATCGTGCTGCCAATCACTCCCACAAATCCCATTCCCACCTTCTCTTTCTCACCCTCCTGCTGTTACTCTATGCAGGTGACATATCCCCTAACCCTGGCCCCACAACACATCCAATACTTCCCTCTCATCCTATCTCCATCGCACATAAATCACCTCCCTGCAAGCCCAGCAACCTCATTCCCATAAACCCTCAGCGCCTGTCCTCTTTCTCCTGCGCCCTCTGGAACGCTCGCTCTGTGTGCAACAAACTGACAGCAATCCATGACCTCTTCCTTTCAAACTCCTTCAACCTCCTAGCTTTAACTGAAACCTGGCTAACCCCCTCTGACAAGGCCTCCGTTGCTGCTCTCTCACATGGCGGTCTACACTTGAGCCATACCCCCAGACCGGGTGAGAGAAATGGTGGCGGTGTCGGAATCCTGCTCTCTCCCACCTGCACCTACCAGCATCTCCCTCCACCCCCATCCCTCTCCTTCTCCTCCTTCGAGACACACTGCATCCGCCTGTTCTCTCCTCTGGCCCTCAGGGTGGCAGTCATCTACCGCCCACCGGGACCAACCTCCCAGTTCTTTGACCACTTTGCTACCTGGCTTTCTCACTTCCTGTCTTCTAATCTTCCATGCCTAATTCTCGGGGACTTCAACATTCCCATTGATGATCCTTCCGCCCCTGCTGCCTCCAAACTTCTTTCACTCACGTCCTCCCTGGACTCACACAATCCTCCCTCCTCCCTACCCACCGCGATGGTCACGCTATTGACCTTGTCTTTTCCAACCTCTGCTCCATTTCTGAGTTCAACTGTTGCCCTTTCCCCATCTCTGACCACCACCTTCTCTCTTTCAACCTATCTGGACTTCCTAAACACCCTGCTCCCCCACCCCGCACACACACTCGCAGAAATCTACATGCTGTGGATCCCCATCAATTCTCCAATCTACTTCACCACCTCCCTCACACCTCATCCTTCACCTGCCCTGATGCTGCCACTAATCACTACAACACTACTCTTATCTCTGCTCTTCGCCGCCAGCTTCAGCCCTGGCACACCCTCCAAACTCGCTACCTGCAAAGATGCTCCCGCACTGCAGAGCGTGCCTGGAGGAAATCCCGCTCTGAAGCTGATTTTGTTCACTTCAAGTTTATTCTCCGGTCATACACCTCTGCCCTCCACTTGGCCAAACAATCCTTCTTCTCATCTCTTATATCTACGCTGTCCTCCAACCCTAAACGGCTCTGGTCCACCTTCAACACCCTCCTCTACCCACCTGCACCTCCCCCCTCAGCTGCCTTCAGCGCTCAAGACCTGGCAGACTACTTCCTCAGTAAAACTCTAACTATCAGAAGCAACATCCCAACACAAGATAGTTATCTGCCACCTCCACTCCCAGAGGTCCCCTCTGTCACCCTCTGCCGCTTCCTCCCAGCCACTGAGGAGGAAGTCAATTCCCTTATTTCCTCCTCACATCTCACCACGTGCCCGCTCGACCCCATTCCCTCACATCTAATTCCTCCCCTCTCCTCCTCCCTCACCCCTGCTCTCACACACATCTTCAACCTATCTCTCTCCACTGGCTCCTTTCCATCCGCCTTCAAACACGCGCTAGTTACCCCTTTACTAAAGAAACCACCCTCGATCCCAACTCTCCATCCAACTACTGCCCTGTATCCCTGCTTCCCTTTACCTCTAAGCTCTTAGAAAAACTAGTCTTCAACCGCCTCTCCCTCTTCCTGTCCTCCAATTCCCTACTTGACCCCTGCAATCTGGCTTCCGTCCCCTACACTCAACTGAAACTGCCCTCACCAAAGTCACCAACGACCTCCTAACTGCTAAAAAACACGGCCACTATTCTATTCTCATCCTGCTTGACCTCTCGGCTGCTTTTGACACTGTTGACCACCCCCTCCTTCTACAGACCCTCAACTCTCTGGGTCTCGGTGACACTGCACTTGCTTGGGTTGACTCCCATTTATCCAACAGGTCCTTCTGTGTGTCCTTTGCTGGTAACTCCTCCTCTTCATTGTCTCTATCTGTTGGTGTACTTCAAGGCTCTGTCCTTGGTCCTCTTCTCTTTTCCATCTACACCTCCTCCCTGGGCAAATCATCAACAGCTTTGGCTTTAATTACCACCTCTACGCTGATGCCACTCAGATCTACCTCTCTACCCCTGATCTCTCTCCCCCTGTCCTTTCAAAAGTCAGTGACTGTTTATCTGGCATCTCCTCCTGAATGGCCTCCCACCACCTAAAGATCAACATGTCAAAGACTGAGCTCCTACTTATTCCTCCCTCCAATGCCTCCCCACCTCCTGACTTCTCTATCACGGTGGAGGGTATCACCATCTCCCCATCAAACCAAGTTCGCTGTCTTGGAGTTACACTTGACTCTGCTCTTTCCTTCATCCCCCACATCAAGTCTCTTTCCTCCCCTGCCGATACCAACTGCGTAATATTTCCAGAATTCGGCCATTTCTTACCGCTGTCACCACAAAACAACTCACACACGCCCTGGTAATCTCCCAACTCGACTATTGCAATAATCTCTTATCTGGCCTCCCTCTGTCCCGCCTCTCCCCCCTACAATCCATGCTGAACGCCTCCGCCAGGCTAATTCACCTCACCCGCCGCTCTGTCTCTGCCGCTTCCCTCTGCGAGTCCCTTCACTGGCTCCCCATCCACTGCAGAATTAAGTTCAAAATCCTTATCCTTACCTACAAAACCCTCACTAACTCAGCTCTCCACTACCTGTCCTCACTAATCACCAAATACACCCAAGCACGCTCCCTAAGGTCAAACAGTGACCTGCGCCTAGCTTCTCCCCGCATCACCTCTTCCCATGATAGACTGCAGGATTTCTCATGCGCAGCCCCCACTCTCTGGAACGCTCTCCCTCGTACTGTCAGACTTCCCCTAACTTCTCTTCCTTCAAACGCTCCCTTAAAACGTTCCTATTTAGGGAAGCCTACCACCCAGCTCACTGACGCAACCATCAATCACTCTCACCCTACAGTCCTCTCCTTCTGTTTCCAACCCCAACCCTCCTAGATTGTGAGTTCCGACGGGAATAGGGCCCTCATCTCCTCCTGTACTGTTTGTCAAATGTTGTTCAATGTATTGTAACCCTGTCTATACTGTGCCTATTGTACAGCGCTGCGGAATATGCTGGCGCTTTATAAATAAAGAATAATAATAATAATAGATGTCCACAACCAGTATTCTTGGAATATAAATAATTTCACTAAATTATGGCTCAAGTATTTAGCCGGTAATAGTCTCTTCCTTAGCACTCCTCTGCAGTGGAGCGGAAAGGCTGATACTAGTCTACTGATTAGGCTTCAACAGCAAAATAATTCATTTATATTCCTTTAATTTGTGATGGACATCTAAAGTAAGGACTATGCAATTAGAAAATATATATCAAGTTATTCAGGTATACTTTACCATCTGGTTAGTGAAGATATAGTGGTGGAAGATTAGGGTGTGGTCACGTCTTATTGGGGGGCTGATGATATTTGCCCTTTCTCCCCTCCAAGCGTCCCTCAGGTCTCTCCCCAAGCTTTTCTCAGTGCGATCCCTCTCTCTGGAGTGTCCCCCTCTATATAGTGGTCTTCCGCCCAGTTTTAGATCTAGCCCACCACTATGTGGCCTCATTTGATTGGAGGATATATATATTCATTACCTCCAGGGGTCTGTCCAGGTGTTATATTACCTGGCCAGCAGATGGCGCTCTCAGATCAACCATCAACCTTCTGCAGGAATTAATTTATGTATTTGGCCAATCTTTTACTGGTTTGGGGTCGTTTTATTCCTATATCCCGGGACTCCATAGATTTTATTAACAATATAAAAATTTATTTCTATTGTTGAATCATCGGCATACTTTGCCACGGCGTGTGTGTATTTCATACCCCCTTTATTTAAATCCACAGGTATGTGTGTATGAGAGGATTCTGCAGACATACATTAATTCATTCATTCATAATCAACAGACTTAATCTGTTTTAGTACACAAGACATTTGTTATGTAATAATCAATTAAATGTGGTATGGCCTCTGTCTTTTATAAGACACCAAGATGATCTATTATAACTGACCACATAAGTTAAATATTCAAATACCATATAGTGTTAGATCATATCGCCGAATAGCATAGCATTACAAGCTGGTTAAACAAATCATTTAACCTTCTCTGGGTTGTTTTTTTTCTTCTACAGGTTGGGCAGCCCATTGTTCAAGGGTTATATGGCTTCATAGCTTTGATCAGCAAGGTTAAGCTATGTGATCGAACATCTGGTTATTTTTCTTACAACCAGAATTAATTAAGAACAATGGATGTTCTTCCCTTGTTTGCTGATAGATAACGAGTCTAGCTTGTTACATTGTTTTAAAACGCATATTCTTGTTTCATTTTAAACATGCAGACAAGTTGTTTGTGTGAAGCAATTCCTGGCCCCAAATTTAACAGTCCTGCGAAATATAATGCGTTATAGAAATTTCATATCTGGAAAGGTCTGACAGTGTATATGTGTGCGACAGTGTGCCGGGATATGTGGTGCTCTGTAATACACTCATACACACAGCACATTACTGTGAGCTTTATTGCTGTGGATTCTGTGATACGCTCATACACACTGCACATTACAGTGTGTTTTATTGCTGTGGAGCGCTGTGATACGCTCATACACACTGCACATTAGAGTGCGGTTTATTGCTGTGGAGCTCTGTGATACGCTCATACACACTGTACATTACTGTGAGTTTTATTACTGTGAGTTTTATTGCTGTGGAGCTCTGTGATACGCTCATACACACCGCACATTACTGTGCATTTTATTGCTATGGAGCTCTGTGATACGCTCATACACACTGCACATTATTGTGAGTTTTTGTTGCTGTGGAGCGCTGTGATACACTCATACACACTGCACATTATTGTGAGTTTTATTGCTGTGGAGCACTGTGATCCACTCCTACACAGCGCACATTACTGTGAGTTTGTTTGCTGCGGAGCTCTGTGATACACTCATACACACCGCACATTACTGTAAGTTTTATTGCTGTGCAGCTCTGTGATACACTCATACACACCGCACATTACTGTGAGTTTTTTTGCTGCGGAGCTCTGTGATACACTCATACACACTGCACATTATTGTGAGTTTTATTGGTGGATTGCTGTGATATGGACATTTGTACACTGATCTTGTAAAGCGCTGCAGAATTTGGGACTCTATATAAATAAATAGTAATAGTAATGCAGAGTGGGGCATATTCTGAGATATAATTCACTGAAAGCCAGACGCCCTAATGTTCAAACTATAGCAGAGACCAGCACTAAAGGGGTTAATTCAGAGAGCAAATAGCCAAATCAAAAAACCGCCGCAAAACTGGCGAACACATTGATGGACTGCCGAAAACCCACTGAAAAAGCGCTGAATAGATTAAAAAAACCTGCCAAATCCGATTTGCAGAACAGACCACCAAATCGATCCAAAGTAAGCTGACGACCCCCCCCCCCCCCGAACAGACTGCCGACCAGCTGCCGGAAAAAGCCAAGAAGCCGCCGGAGCAGGGGTAACCCCCCAACAAAACACAGAAGCTTTTAAAATGAGTTTATAAAATAAAATCGAGTGCATTGAAACATAACAAGAAAAAAAGTTGTCATTCGCGCTCACCCCGTGACTCCATGCGAAACAAAACACATTCAGAGGTTTTAATTTACTTGAATGGCCATTAAAGTGTAAGCTCACCTGCCACGTCACAGCACCTCTGGTCAGGTGAGTCCTACCTAATGAAGCCAAGAGCTGCTTTCTCACCAACCTCATATCCTCATGCTGCTTCTCAGTCATGAGAGAGACTGGTGGGTTTATATTTATACCCTCACAAGGAACATTTCCACTTTGGGATTAAAAAGAAAAACACGGAAAGAGGCAGCAGCAACAATGACCTGGCTTGAGATACAACATTAGGTAGGACTCACCTGACCAGAGGTGCCGTGATGTGGCAGGTGAGCTTACGCTTTAATGGCCATTAAAGTAAACCAAAACCTCTGATTGTGTTTTCTGTCGCATGGAGTCACGGGGTGAGCGCAAATGACAACTTTTTTTCTTGTTCACTTGTTCACACAGTCACCCTGTTAGGGAATAGGCTTAAAACCATTTTTTTTTCTGTACGAGTGAATGAAAATGCCTGGTAATAATATATAAGATCCTATGAATAATAATAAAAAGGTCTGTTACAGAAAAAAGAAAAAACACCATCAAGGTTATTCAGAGAGAGCTGAACTGGCCCTGAAATGTCACCGAACAGTGAATTTCCCCATACAGAGACATTTCGGGGCCATTCGGCTATTCAGCGAGCAGGCAGTTTGCCAAATTTTGGTGAATTGCCAGTGAAATGCGGTGCCGGTTCGGCGGCAGAGAAATACGGTGCCTGTTCGGCAGCAGAGAAATACGGTGCTGTTCGGCGGGAGTGAAATACGGTGCTGTTCGACGGCAGTGAAATACCCCATAGAGAAGCAATGGTTAATCTATTCACATTGAACAGCAGAGAAATGTCAGTGAAATGTCCTGTTGTTCAGTGGTTTCATTCGGCAGGTTTATTCTGGCGAATCCCATAGGTTTCAATGTTAAAAATATTCCCGTTTTATTCAATATCTAATAAACCGTTTATTATTTTGATCTGCAGCAAAAAGTCTCTTTTTTTTGCGTCATTGTTGGGGATTTTTTTGGCAACTTTTTTTCGCTTTAACTAAACTCGAACTGAAACACTGAAAATCAGAAAAATTCGCAGCACTTTTGGTGTTTTGTGAATAGGCAAATCATTCGTTCTCCGCGCGCCATTTTCGATGCCGCTGAATGCCCTGTATTTTCACTGTCAATTCTCCTGTATTTGGTGAAAATACAGCTTTATGAATAGCCGAATTGCCCGGAAATCGCAGATTCAGTGAAATTCCGCATGCTGTGCTATCCGGCGGCGAATTCGGAGGTTATTATTATTATTATCCTTTATTTATATAGCGCCACATATTCCGCGGCGTTTAGAAGATCAGTGTACAAGGGGTTAAGGCTAGGGTCAGACGAACGCATTTTTTGCGTTGTCCGTGTAAAAGTGCGTTCGAACGAATGGACGTATTTTTTTCACGGAATACGCGAAAGCGGTCATACCATGCGAATTTTCATCTGTGATTTTGTAAAGATCATCATAAAACCCTTTTTGCGTCTGGACATTAAGTTGGCCGGACATTAGCAGCGTCTGACATCTCCTAATCACACACACACGCCGCTAGCAGACGCAGCGCACTCTGTATGTCAGTACCGGCGGTATCACATTCTCGAAAAAATGCGTTTGTTTGTCGCTTGCGTTGCAGATACAGAACCCGGGGTCTGCAGGTTATATATCATCATTATTATACGCAGATACAGAGCCCGGGGTCTGCGGGGTTATACATCATCGTTATTATACGCAGATACAGAGCCCGGGGTCTGCAGGGTTATATAACATCATTATTCTATGCAGATACAGAGCCCGGGGTCTGCGGGGTTATATATCATCATTATTATACGCAGATACAGAGCCCGGGGTCTGCAGGGTTATATAACATCATTATTCTATGCAGATACAGAGCCCGGGGTCTGCGGGGTTATATATCATCATTATTATAAGCAGATACAGAGCCCGGGGTCTGCAGGGTTATATATCATCATATTATACACGGATACAGAGCCCGGGGTTATATATCATCATTATTATACGCAGATACAGAGCCCGGGGTCGTGGGCGTTATATATCATCATTATTATACGCAGATACAGAGCCCGGGGTCTGCGGGGTTATATAGCATCATATTATACGCAGAATGGAGCGTATGCTTCATTCTGTGCATCATTTTTGCAGGACATGCTTCATTCATTTCAACACTGATCTGCCTGCGAGCAACATCACAGCCCAGAAACACACAGCCCAATTTCATTTCAACACTGATCAGCCGGCAAGCAACATCACAGTCCAGAAACACACAGCCCAAATTTCATTTCAACACTGATCAGCCTGCAAGCAACATCACAGCCCAGAAACACACAGCCCAATTTCATTTCAACACTGATCAGCTTGCAAGCAACATCACAGCCCAGAAACACACAGCCCAAATTTCATTTCAACACTGATCAGCTTGCAAGCAACATCACAGCCCAGAAACACACAGCCCAAATTTCATTTCAACACTGATCAGCCTGCAAGCAACATCACAGCCCAGTTATCCAGATCTCAACACAATGGCCACCATCACATTCTGCAATATTCTATCATCGTATTTTGTGTCTGCATTTATTAATTTCTGGCTGATTGTTCTAAATTGCCGCATTTTTAGATAGAATATGTAGCTATTTTTATTATTATTCTTTATTTATAAAGCGCCAGCATATTCCGCAGCGCTGTACAATAGGCACACTATAGACAGGGTTACAATACATTGAACAACATTTGACAAACAGTACAGGAGGAGATGAGGGCCCTATTCCCGTAGGAACTCACAATCTGGGAGGGTTGGGGTTGGAAACATGAGGAGAGGACTGCAAGGTGAGAGTGATTGATGGTTGTGTCAGTGAGTTGGGTGGTAGGCTTCCCTAAATAGGAACATTTTAAGGGAGCGTTTGAAGGAAGAGAAGTTAGGGGAAAGTCTGACCGTACAAGGGAGAGCGTTCCAGAGAATGGGGGCTGCGCGTGAGAAGTCCTGCAGTCTATCATGGGAAGTGGAGGTGATGCAGGGAGACGCTAGGCAATATTTCACTAGTGCCCCCCATTACAAAGGCCTCTGACACCTAGACACTTACCTGAACTCATTTCCTTTTCACACAGAAACACACAGCCCAAATTTCATTTCAACACTGATCACTGTTGGAGCATATGCTTAATTCTGTGCATCATTTTTCCAGCATATGCTTCATTATGTGCATCGTTTTTAGAGCATATGCTTCATTCTGTGCATCATTTTTGCAGCATATGCTTCATTCTGTGCATCATTTTTGGAGCATATGCTTCATTCTGTGCATCATTTTTGGAGTATATGCTTCATTCTGTGCATCATTTTTGGAGTATATGCTTCATTCTGTGCATCATTTTTGCAGCACATGCTTCATTATGTGCATCATTTTGGGAGCAGATGCTTCATTCTGTGCATCATTTTTGGAGCATATGTTTTATTGTGTGCATCACTTTTGGAGTATATGCTTCATTCTGTGCATCATTTTGGAGCATATGTTTTATTGTGTGCATCACTTTTGGAGCACATGCTTCATTCTGTGAATCATCTTTGGAGCATATGCTTCATTCTGTGCATCATTTTTGGAGCATATGCTCCATTCTGTGCATCATTTTTGGAGCATATGCTTCATTCTGTGCATCATTTTGCGGCATATGCTTCATTCTGTGCATCATTTTTGGAGTATATGCTTCATTCTGTGCATCATTTTTGGAGCATATGCTTCATTCTGTGCATCATTTTTGCAGCATATGTTTTATTGTGAAATGAATGACCTGGATCGGCGCGAATAATGCCCTCTGGGGTCCTGGAATCTCACGTACATATGTGTAAAAAGGAGACAGATAATAGTGCAACACTGATATTATACAGATTATATAAGTGTATATGAAATATATCCCACTCACAAATATAGAGCCATAACACTGGCTCTAAGTGGGTCCAGGCATGTGGGTGATTGTCTTCAGTTTCTTAGGTGACCCCCACCTTACAGCAAATTTTCTGTCCAGAATTTTATGCAGTGGAGAAAAAAGGAAAATTTCCTTGTGTAGATCTACAGACACAGTTTGCAGTGTTGTGTACAGTTGGAATGGTACTCACATTTGGGGGAGCTCACATAGCTCATGGATATATGCCCATAGGTTTTTTTGGATGGGAAAAAAACCAAAAGGAAAAACCACCAATGATCCGGGAAACAGCACCAGCAATTCAGGAAACAGCAAAGCAGGAAACAAAATTGAAGGTAGAAAATAAAATTTATTAAAATATAATTAAAATAACCACCAGAACGCGTTTCGCCGCATCAAGTAGCGGCTTCATCAGCTGGAATCTGGAATATGTTTTATTGTGTGCATCACTTTTGGAGCACATGCTTCATTCTGTGCATCATTTTTTGAGTATATGCTTCATTCTGTGCATCATTTTTGGAGTATATGCTTTATTCTGTGCATCATTTTTGGAGCATATGCTTCATTCTGTGCATCATTTTTGGAGTATATGCTTCATTCTGTGCATCATTTTTGGAGCATATGCTTCATTCTGTGCATCATTTTTGGAGTATATGCTTCATTCTGTGCATCATTTTGCGGCATATGCTTCATTCTGTGCATCATTTTTGGAGCATATGCATGAAGCACGCATGAAGCATGAGCCATAGAAGAGCCGCCTGTAATATCTCATCATGTCTTTGCCGGTATCCAGTCGAGGCTCCCATATATTACGACTCGAGCTGCTAATACAGGAGGTCACTTGCCATAAAGCCGTCAGGGAGCCGCTAAGGCAGGGATCAGCAACCTTAGCCCTCCAGATGCTTTGCAACTATATCTCCTATGATGCTCGGCCGCTCTTTAAGTTGTCGGAGATGTATGATGGTGTGCGTCGCATTTTGCCATTATTGACTCCCTATCACTGACTCAGCTGGCGTCGGCCTTTGTTTATAAACTGCATCATTTAAAAGAAATCAGTTTCACCGTCCATTTAACACATTGAGTCTTGCATGGGTTGTGACCTCTATTAACCCTTTTCCCCCTGCATTGGAATGTATATATTTGATATTCGCTGACTGCAGCCATTGCCGTATTAAACTGCTGGAATGAACAGCAAGTGCTGCATCGAGCGCGGAGCATAAAGCCGCAGATTGCCGACAGCGACCTGAGTTCGTGCATACGGTCAGTCTGATAAATGCTTATATTTATCCACAGGAATGTGCTCCATCCTCATCCCTATAGACGGTGGCTGGAAATAGCCCGCCCTGCACGATGAATTCCTGGACTCGCTCTCTGATAAGACGCAAGCGAGGAGCTCTTGTTAGTGTCTTTCAGCACCTGGCCGCCTGATAAAACCCAAGATTTGGCGTCTCTCGCAGCCCGTGCAAGGTGTTATGTGAATGATGAACCACGCATTGCTACTGCATCTGCCTGAGATACTGTTACAGGTCAATCTCTGAGCTCCAGAACTCCTTCAACCCCAAGACGAGCCTCGCCCTCGGCTCATTTTCACTGCCATAACTCCCACAAACGTTTTAAGCACAGACACATAAAAGCAGCATCTTCGTGTTTTTAATATATCTAGCCAGGTAAAAGAAGCATTTTAGCAACTCAGACTAAAGGGGTTATTCATAGAGAGACGAATTTTCCACCGAATTGCACCGAACAATGAGTTTCCCCGTACGGTGCAAATTCGTGGCAATTCGGCTATTCAGAAAGCAGCCAACTCGCCAAATATTGACAAATTGCCAGCGAAATACGGTGCAATTCGCCGCAATTCAGCGAACTTCGTCTGCCGTGAAATTGTCCCATAGAGAAGTAATGGTTAATCTTTTCAGAGAACACCAAACTGCACCGAAATGTTGGTGAAATGCCCAGTTCAGCAGGTTTAAACAGGCAAATACCATAGGATTCAATGTAAAAAATAAAAAAGAGGATTTTATAAAAAAAAAAATATTGAACCGTTAATTCTTTTCATTTGCAGCAAAAACTCTATTTTTTATAATTTTTTAGGCATTGATCTGGATTTCTTCAGCAATATTTTTGATTCCGATTTTCATTAAAAGCCCTTTTTTAATTCTGTAACAGACCTTTTTATTATTTTTTATAGCACCTTATTTATTATTTTCATGCATTTTTTTTGTTTTAAACTCCTTTTAAATTGTTATTTATATATTTATTTATTTTGCCCCTGTTCGGTGGCTGATCGGAGGCGTTCAGAGGTCTGTTCAGCAGCTGATCGAGTTTTTTCGGTGGCTGATCGGAGGCATTCGGAGGTCTGTCCGGCAGCTTATCGGGTTTTCTCGGTGGCTAATCGGAGGCGTTCAGAGGTCTGTTCAGCAGCTGATCAGGTTTTTTCAGTGGCTGATCGGAGGCGTTATGATGTCTGTTCGGCAGCTGATCGGGTTTTTTCGGCGGCTGATCGGAGGCGTTCTGAGGTCTGTTCAGCAGGTGATCGGGTTTTTTTGGTGGCTGATCGGAGGCGTTCGGAGGTCTGTTCGGCAGCTGATTGGTTTTTTTCGGCGGCTGATCAGAGGCGTTTGGAGGTTTGTCCGGCAGAACGTTGACTGCGTTTGACAGTTTGCAGCTGCGTTCGGTGGTCTGTTTGGTGGTTGGTGACTGCATTCGGCGGTTTGTTTGTCAGTCAACGGCTACGTTATCGGCGGCATTTGGCAGAACCATTCAGCGCTCTTCGGGGACCCTGCAGTGAATACCGAATTCACCGCAGGGTCGGCGAATTGATCTCGCTGAATTACGGCGAACGTGATAGCAAGGCTCACTGAATAAACCCTTAATTAAGGGGGCAGAGTAAATGCAGTGTTTCGGGTTCAGGAGACGGTGTGAGATCATCTTACAAAGGCAAAGAAAACAGAAAGCTCTGACGTAGAATAGAAAACGAAGCAGCAGCTGCACTTTATTCAAACTAAAACTAGGGAAAAAATGAAATGATTTGACAAAACTTTTCTCAGATTTAAGGAAAAAGATTTTTCAGTTATAAATAGAATAGAGTATATTACAGGGAGCAAATAAACACTAAGAGAATATCACTTTATTAGGCACTTTGATTTTGCATTATTTTACTTTATCAAAACAAGCATAGGCAAATGAATTAAAACGCACGGAACTATCCATAGACAATCAAAAACAATTACTCTTTACTATACTTGTGCACGTACTTTTTTTTCTCATTCGTTTCGGATTTTTCATGATTTATTTTTTTATTTTTGGATCACTTCGGATCATTTCGTTCCGTGCTTTGTTTCGTTTCAGGTCGTTCGGTGTGTTACCGCTATTTGTATTTTCGCACCGATCTGAAAATTCAGATGGCAGGTTTTTGTTTTTCATATCGCTTCGTATTAAGATTTTATGAGTTAGAACGTTTTTCGGACGATTCGTATTTTCGGACGGACGGTTTTTCGTATTTCGGATCGCTTCGTATTTCGATTTATGAGTTTTTTCATATTTCGGGTTCATTCGTATTTTGTTTTTTTCGGAGTTATTTCAGGACTTTTTCCCCATAAATTTCAATGTAAAAAATATTCCCCGTTTTTATTAAATATTTATTCAAACGTTTATTTTTTTCACTTCCGAAACCCCCCACAGATATTGCATATTATGATGATACTTTATAGTTATTTATTTTGAGGATTTCTTAAGTTAAATTTTGTGTTTCCTAATTGATTTTAAAGCAACAATGCTTTGTTTCTTTGCTGAACACAGCGGTATTATTTTCTTTCAGTCTGGCTGCGTTCGGCAATGAATACTATCAGGGTTATTCAGAGAGCATGAAAAGCAGGAGAATAACTGGAGAATGACTGGAGAATGAAAAATTCTAGGTCAAAATAGCCGATTTGGAAAGTGAGATGAAAGGGAGAATTTTTCTGGTTTGGCCATTTTGACCTAGAATTTTTCATTCTCCTGTTATTCTCCTGCTTTTCACGCTCTCTGAATAACCCTGTATGTTTCAGCACTATAGATAGCCCCAGAACCCCGCGGGGCTGCTGTTCTTGGTTCTGAATCAGCCCACGGACAGCAGCTCCGCGGAACTCCTTTACTATATAGGGATTTAAAGCTTCTATAACACCCTGCATCTTATACCTGTACTGACTGACACCATATATCTGTACTATACAGGGATTTACAGCTTCTATAACATCCTGCCTCTTATCCCTGTACTGACACCATATATCTGTACTATACAGGGATTTACAGCTTCTATAACATCCTGCCTCTTATCCCTGTACTGACACCATATATCTGTACTATACAGGGATTTACAGCTTCTATAACATCCTGCATCTTATCCCTGTACTGACTGACACCATATATCTGTACTATACAGGGATTTACAGCTTCTATAACACCCTGCATCTTATCCCTGTACTGACACCATATATCTGTACTATACAGGAATTTACAGCTTCTATAACACCCTGCATCTTATACCTGTACTGACTGACACCATATATCTGTACTATACAGGGATTTGCAGCTACTATAACACCCTGCATCTTATCCCTGTACTATACAGGAATTTACAGCTTCTATAACACCCTGCATCTTATACCTGTACTGACTGACACCATATATCTGTAATATAAAGGGATTTACAGCTTCTATAACATCCTGCATCTTATCCCTGTACTGACACCATATTTCTGTACTATACAGGGCTTTACAGCTTCTATAACACCCTGCATCTTATACCTGTACTGACACCATATATCTGTACTATACAGGGATTTAAAGCTTCTATAACACCCTGCCTCTTATCCCTGTACTGACACCATATATCTGTACTATACAAGGATTTACAGCTTCTATAACACCCTGCATCTTATCCCTGTACTGACACCATATATCTGTACTATACAGGGATTACAGCTTCTATAACACCCTGCATCTTATCCCTGTACTGACTGACATCATATATCTGTAAAATACAGGGATTTACAGCTTCTATAACACCCTGCATCTTATCCCTGTACTGACTGACACCATATATCTGTAATATACAGGGATTTACAGCTTCTATAACATCCTGCATCTTATCCCTGTACTGACACCATATATCTGTAATATACAGGGATTTACAGCTTCTATAACACCCTGCATCTTATCCCTGTACTGACATCATATATCTGTAATATACAGGGATTTACAGCTTCTATAACATCCTGCATCTTATCCCTGTACTGACACCACATATCTGTAATATACAGGGATTTACAGCTTCTATTACATCCTGCATCTTATCCCTGTACTGACACCATATATCTGTACTATACAGGGATTTACAGCTTCTATAACATCCTGCATCTTATCCCTGTACTGACACACCATATATCTGTACTATAAAGGGATTACAGCTTCTATAACATCCTGCATCTTATCCCTGTACTGACACCATATATCTGTACTATACAGGGATTTACAGCTTCTATAACATCCTGCATCTTATCCCTGTACTGACACCATATATCTGTACTATACAGGGATTTGCAGCTTCTATAACACCCTGCATCTTATCCCTGTACTGACACCATATATCTGTACTATACAGGGATTTACAGCTTCTATAACATCCTGCATCTTATCCCTGTACTGACACCATATATCTGTTCTATACAGGGATTTACAGCTTCTATAACATCCTGCCTCTTATCCCTGTACTGACACCATATATCTGTACTATACAGGGATATACAGCTTCTATAACATCCTGCATCTTATTCCTGTGCTGTATTGACTGACAGAAGAGCACTTCCTCTTCCATAGGCTGTCAGAACGGAGCAATAAAGTTTTGTTTTTGTAAAGCTTCCATTCCAGTCCATGTGAAGGATACCAAGGGATTGAAGGGAGACCAGACAGGGAAGGATTTTTTTTCCTGCAGTGTAATAATGGGGGAATAAATAAGTAGGGCTCAGCATAAGAAATAAAAGATAAAAAAATCTATATTGAATTGCTTTAAAACCAAAACACTTAGGTATTGAAGGGGTTAAATAAACCCACTGTGTCTGATACCAAAGCTTGTTCTTCCTGTGCTGAACCTCAGAATTTCTTTTAAAAAGTGAACATGCAATCCCTTCTGCTCGTTTTGCTATATTTTTAGTAAAAGCTCCTGAGACAAGACGAATGCCGACGCTGCACCGAAATCCTACACTCTGCAAATTGGAATGTCATTTTAACGAATGCGCCGGTCCGCCTGCCCGCAGCGCGCCCATCAACGTGTGTGTGTCTGTGAATTATAAGTGCAATGAGCTGATAAAATGTTTATTCTCTGATCCAGAGCGTCGCACGCGTAGTGATAACGAGGCATGAGTCACTATGTAAATAGGTTTACTCATCACCTTCTTAAAGTGATATCATCATATACGGTTTTATCCTTTTACTTTCTTAAAGGGACACTACCACTTACATAACCTGTAACCTGGATCAAAAAGGATCTTATATAAAACATTTCCCATGATGCACCATTTATCAAAATCTATGCCAATGTTTTACTTTGCTGCTTATCTTCTACAGTGTTAAACAGTCAGTGGGGTGGAGGAGGGAATGTTTAGATAAGGCAGCAAGGGGTGTATTGTGTTCTCCAGGCTACCTGAGATAAGAGCTGGCATCTGAATGAGATAAAACAGGGAGATTAAAAGACTTCTAATCTACCTGCCTGGTGATGTTCTTTGAATATATCCCACACAATACAATGATGTGAGTCTGTGACTGACCCATTCACACCATTCTATGACCAAAGCCACACAGTGAGGAGCAAGTGATGGAAAGATACAAAATATCACACAATGGATGCACCCAGTGACACATATAGAGGAAAATATCACACAATGGATGCACCCAGTGACACATATAGAGGAAAATATCACACAATGGATGCACCCAGTGACACATATAGAGGAAAATATCACACAATGGATGCACCCAGTGACACATATAGAGGAAAATATCACACAATGGATGCACCCAGTGGCACATATAGAGGAAAATATCACACAATGGATGCGCCCAGTGACACATATAGAGGAAAATATCACACATGGATGCACCCAGTGACACATATAGAGGAAAATATCACACAATGGATGCACCCAGTGGCACATATAGAGGAAAATATCACACAATGGATGCGCCCAGTGACACATATAGAGGAAAATATCACACAATGGATGCACCCAGTGACACATATAGAGGAAAATATCACACAATGGATGCACCCAGTGACACATATAGAGGAAAATATCACACAATGGATGCACCCAGTGGCACATATAGAGGAAAATATCACACAATGGATGCGCCCAGTGACACATATAGAGGAAAATATCACACAATGGATGCGCCCAGTGACACATATAGAGGAAAATATTTTCTAAACATACAGGAGAAAAACAAACACATGTAACATATCAGCAAAATAAAATAAACACAATAAGGACATTGCATTTTTTTTGGTGGTTCTGGCCCTTTCAGTTTTACTGCTTACCTTTATGGACAATGACTAGGGATGAGCTGTTCGGTTCGGAGTTCGAACCGAACTTAGCCTGTTCGGTCTGCTCGCGAACTCCGAACATTTCCGGGTGTTCGGCGCATGTTCGACCACAATGCACTTTCCCACTGGCCTGAAGCTCGTAATTGGCTACAGCCTTGCACCTGACCACAGGTCTGGTGCAAGACAGGTTCAACAGTATGGCAATCACGGCTCAGAGTCCTGATTGGGCAAATTTTGCCCAATCATGGGCTCACAGAGCTAAGTCCCGCAGCACACTATATAAGGTTTCCACGCAGCGCTTCAGCATGCATTTGAGAGGAGATTTCATAGGAGATTGTTGTTGTGTGTTCTTACTGCCGGTCTGCCACGCTACTGGGGGGGTCTGGGGGGGTCTCATTTCTACAAAACATTTGGGAATTTAGTTGATCTGTGTCTTGTCACTGTGCCAGCAAGTATTTTGGGGGTCTCACAAATTTCTACAAAACATTTGGGAATTGAGGTGATCTGTCTCTTGTCACACAGCCAGTACCAAGCAGTATTTTGGGGGGTCATTAATTTTTACAAAATATCTGGGAGTTGAGGTGATCTGTCTCTTGTCACTGCCAGCAAGTATTTTGGGGGTCACTAATTTCTACAAAACATTTGGGAATTGAGGTGATCTTCTGTGTCTTGTCACTGCCAGCAAGTATTTTGGGGGTCTCACAAATTTCCACAAAACATTTGGGAATTGAGGTGATCTGTGTCTTGCCACACAGCCAGTACCACGCAGTATTTTGGGGGTCATAAATTTCTACAAAATATTTGGGAATTGAGGTGATCTGTCTCTTGTCACACAGCCAGTACCACGCAGTATTTTGGGGGGTCACTAATTTTTACAAAATATCTGGGAATTGAGGTGATCTGTCTTTTGTCCCTGCCGGCAAGTATTTTGGGGGTCACTAATTTCTACAAAATATTTGGGAATTGTTATAATCCGTGTGTTCTCACTGGCTGCCACCCATCAGGGGGTCTCACTGATTTATAGGAGGTTTCTGAGACTTGTAATCTGTGGCTTCTCACTGCCAGCTATCAGGGGGTCACACTGATTTATAGGAGGTTTCTGAGACTTGTAATCTGTGGCTTCTCACTGCCACCCATCAAGGGGTCTCACTGATTTATAGGAGGTTTCTGAGATTTGTAATCTGTGGCTTCTCACTGCCACCCATCAGGGGGTCCCACATACTTCTAGCAGATTTATACAAATTGTAATTTGTGTCTTCTCACTGCCACCCATCAGGGGGGTCTCCCTGATCTATAGGAGGGAATTGTAATCTGTGTCTTGTCACTGGCTGCCAGCTATCAGGGTGTCTCACTGAGTTATACCAGAGTTCTGTAAATCTTTAATCTTTATACCAGAGTTGAATCAGAGTTCTGTATATATTTAATCTATATAACACTCACTATGTCTGAAAGAACAAAAAGGACAGGCAGACGCTCCCAGGCACAGATAAGAGGGCAAGCAGCCCCTGTGTTGGGAGGCTGTGCCTCTGGTCGTGGTGGACGTGGTGCATCCTCTGCAGTGGCACGCTTGTCCTTTCTAACTGGTGCTGGCCGTCTTAAGCAGCAGCAACATACTGAGGATTTGGTGGATTGGCTAACCAGGCCATCCTCATCCTCCGAGTCCTCTGCCAGCCAGGCTTGTAGTGCTTTACAGTTCATCTCAGCTGACAAAACATCTAATGCAGCCTCCATGTCCACAGCTACTCCTGCCGTAGCCTCGCTATCACACACGGAGGAGTCAGCTGAATTGTTTGACTACAATGAGAGTGAAATGCTGCTTGAGGATGCGCAGCAGGTACAGTGCTCTGCTTCAATCTCTGAGGTTGAGGAAAGGAATCAACCTAGAGGAAGGGGGTGCCAGTGATGACACACAAATAACTGGCACTCATGTTGCCCCAGCAGCTGCAGCATACTGCCAAGTTGGCTCCAGTGATGAGGAGATAGGGGGTGAAGATGACATTGATGATGAGGTCACTGACTCCACCTGGGTGCCAGATCGAGCAGAGGAATCAAGTGAGGAGGAGGGGGAGGAGGAGGAGGCACAGCAAACACGAGGCACAACATCCTCTATGACCAACCATAGCACTAGACAGTCCAAGGCATCAGATGTCAGAGTTGCTCCGGTGCAGAGCGCTGTTGTCTCAAAGCACACATGCAGGAACTCTGTAGTCTGGGAGTTCTTTAAGAAATGTGCAGCAGAGCGCACCGTTGCAATTTGTAATCTATGTCAGATGAGGCTGAAGCGTGGGAAAGACACCGGACACTTGGGTACCATGTGCTTGAGGTGACATATGAACACCTGCCACACATCCCGTTGGCGCAAAACTTTGCGTAGGTCCTCCTCCTCCTCATCTGTCTCTACCCCCACTGTATGTCCTGGCATGTCATTGCCTACAACCTCCACTGACAGGGATGATGCTACAGTAATGGATGTACCAGCTCCTTCCTCACAATGTGACATCATCCCATCAGCTGAAGATTTACGCACTCAGATTACGTTGCCGCAGCTGCTGCAGCGTAAAAAAAAATATAGTCCCAACCATCCCCAAGCACAGCGTCCAAATGCCAGCTTAGCAAAATTACTCGCATTGCAGCTGCTGCCTTTCCAGCTGGTGGACTCTGCTCCCTTCTGTGAATTTGCTGAATGTGCTGTACCACAGTGGCAGGTTCCAAAGCGCCATTACTTTTCACGCAAGGCCATTCCAGCACTATACCAGCATGTGGAAGACAATGTTATCCAGTCATTGGGAAAAGCAGTCAGCAACAAGGTGCATGTGACTTTAGACACGTGGTCCAGCAAGCATGGACAGGGCTGTTACATTTCCTTCACGACACACTGGGTAACTCTGATTGCAGCTGGGAGGGATCCAAGACGGGGCTCTGTGCTGGAGCTTGTTCATCCACCATGCCTCCAGAAAGCTGCTTGTATGAGGTCTGTCTGCTCTACCACCTCTTCCTCCTCCTCCTCCTCCTTCTCTGTCTCTGGCGAAGTGGCAGTTAAACCGACGCGTGGCAGGGGCTACGCAATGGCTCAAGCAAAAAGATGCCATACTGTGCTTGAGCTGGTTTGTTTAGGGAACAGGAGCCACACCGGGCCAGAAATTCTGTCAGCTCTGCAGGGGCAGGTGCAGAGATGGTTAACACCATGCCAGCTTGAGCTGGGAATGATCGTCTGCGATAATGGCAGCAACCTTCTCTCCGCCCTACGCAAGGGTAAATTGATGCATGTACCATGCCTAGCACACGTCCTAAATCTAGTGGTACAGCGTTTCCTAACCAAGTACCCAGGGCTGCCAGAGCTTCTCATCCAGGCCAGAAAAGTCTGCAACCACTTCAGACGGTCATTCCCAGCAAGCGTTCACCTGGCAGAAATTCAAAGAGAATTCCACCTTCCCACAAACCGTCTGATCTGTGACATGCCCACCAGGTGGAACTCGACATTAGCAATGCTGCATCATCTGCACAAGCAGCAGAGGGCCATCAACGAGTACCTGTGTGAGTATGGCACAAGGACAGGTTCAGGTCAACTTGGTTTTTTTTCCCCCCGCAGTGGCTGATGATCAAGGATGCATGCACTGTACTGTCACCATTTGAGGAGGCAACGAGGATGGTGAGCAGGGACAGTGCATGCATTAGTGACACAATTCCTTTAGTGTTCCTGCTGGAGCACACTCTGCGGGGAATTATAGATGTGGCTCTAGAGGCAGAGCAGCGGGAGGAAGAGGAGGCCTTCCCTAGCTCTCAAGGCCCCAGTCGTTCTGCAGACAGCATTCCAGCGGGTCCTACTCAGATCAGACAGGAGGAGGATGAGGAGGAGGAATATTTAAGTAGTGGGGGCATTGAAGGTGGGGATTCCTCAAGGGAGGGTTTCATGTGCCCAGAAACACAAGGGCTAGTGCGTGGCTGGGAGGAGGAAGTGCACAATACGGTCCTCCTCATTGACCAAGAAGACTCGGAAGCTAATGCCACCTCCAACTTACGCTGCATGGGCTCCCTTATGATGCAAAGCCTGCTAAAGGACCCCAGGATTCATGCTATCAAGGAGAGGGATCATTACCGGTTGGCAACCCTTCTTGATCCACGATACAAGGGTAAAGTTGCAGAGCTCATCCTGCCCGCACAGAGGGAGCACAGGATGAAAAAACTTGAGGACGCTCTAAAGCGACACTTGTGTAACACCTTTCCAGGCACTGGTAGGTTACCAAGTGATGACACACGTGTTTCTGAGGCTGCGGATAATCAGAGGAATAGTGGTGAAGGCCAGGGCCGCTTGACTGACGCATTTTTAAATTTTTTTAGTCCACGACGCCCAGGGACGTCAAATGTAGGCACCCATTGCCAGCGTCTTCACCATATGGTGCAGGACTACCTAGGGCCAAGGGCAGACCTGGATACCTTTCCAGCAGATGATCCACTGGCTTACTGGGTGTTGAGATTGGATCACTGGCCAGAACTTAGCCAATATGCTATGCAGCTACTAGGTTTCCCTTCATCCAGCGTGCTTTCTGAAAGGACGTTCAGTGCCGCTGGAGGTTTTGTCACAGACAAATAAGTGTGTCTGTCCACCGACTCTGTAGACCGGCAGACATTTATAAAAATGAATCAGTCCTGGATCAGCAGTTATCAATCCCCTGATGCTGACGTAACGGAATAGATCGGGGATGTCTTCTGCATGCACAAAACCTCCAGCACTGAATTCTTCCACAATACCACAAAAGGGTTACGGCGTGAATGCACTTGCTACCATGAAAGGCACAATATTTGGCTGCACTGACGCCTGTGCCAGATTTATATCATTTTAATTTTTTGAACAGCAGGGTCCAACCCTGCACTCTTCCACAATACCTCAAAAGGGTTACGGTGTGAATGCACTTGCTGCCATGAAAGGCACAATATTTGGCTGCACTAACGCCTGTGAAAGATTTATATAATTTTAATTTTTTGAACAGCAGGGTCCAAACCTTCACTCTTCCACAATAACACAAAAGAGTTACGGTGTGAATGCACTTGCTGCCATGAAAGGCACAATATTTGGCTGCACTGACGCCTGTGCCAGATTTATATCATTTTAATTTTTTGAACCGCAGGGTCCAACCCTGCACTCTTCCACAATACCACAAAAGGGTTATGGTGTGAATGCACATGCTGCCATGAAAGGCGCAATATTTGGCTGCAATGACGCCTGTGCCACATCTATATCATTTTAATTTTTCGAACCGCAGGGTCCAACCCTGCATTCTTCCACAATACTACAGAGGGGATACTGTATCATAGTACTTGCAGGCCTGGCACCAAAAGCACAATATTTGGGTGCACTGCCACTGACGCCTGTATCAGATTCATATCCTCAGAGGGGTTATTGTGTGACGGCACTGTTGCCGACGCTAAAGGCCCAATTTTAAAGCACCTATTGTTAGGGATGTGCGTTACGGGTTTCGGAATTTCGGAATTTTCACGAAATTTCCCGATTTGTGCATTCGGATTCGGCCGAATATCTGAAAATTTTCAGATCCAAAAATGGCAGATCCGAAAAAATTTACGAAACTAAACGAAAATTTGTTAGGATTTTCGAATGGACTAGATATGTATAAAATCGAAAATCATTTTCGTTCCATTCGTAATTTCGGCTCCATTCCTGATTTCGGTTCCATTTCAGTAATTTCGGACAACGTATTTTTTGGTTATATCGCTGATTCTGTAATTTTGTATCATTCCCATCTCAATGTATCCTTCTTGTTAGGCTAGGGACAGATGAGCGCATTTTCTGCGGCCACCGTCAAAATGTACGTCAATGCGTGCGCACGCATTTTTTCACGGAATACGCTTAAGTGGTCAGACGACCACAGTCGCACAGTCGCAGGTACTCACCAACGCAATTCTAGGGAAATCCGGCTGTTTGAACGTTATGTAGGCCGCACACTAGCAGCGTCTGACGTCTCCTAATCACGCACACACGCTGCCATGCGGCCGCAGCGCACTCTGTACGTCTGTAGCAGCGGTTTCACGTTCTGAGAAAAATGCATTCATTTGCCGGTTGCGTGGTGTCGGCACACTTTTGTACGCACGTACTGCGTATATTGGCCGTCATTGGCCGTTATGTGCTGCTACTGCCGCCGTGATTTAGTGCGCCTGCACGCGCGTTCCGACTGCCCCACTCTGACCCTAGCCTAAAACCAGAGAAATCTCAATGTAGCCTTCTTGTCAAACCAGAGAAATCTCAATGTATCCTTCCTGGAAAAGCAGAGAAATCTCAATGTATCCTTCTTGTAAAACCAGAGAAATCTCAATGTATCCTTCCTGGAAAACCAGAGAAATCTCAATGTATCCTTCTCGGGAAACCAGAGAAATTTTTCCATAGAAAATGCGCTCATCTGACCCTAGCCTAACCCCTCTGTGGTATTGTGGAAAAGTGCAGGGGTGGACCATGTGGTCCTATATTGAAAAGTTTTTTTTTTTATCTGTTAATGGGCGTCAGTGCTCCCAGATACTGTGCCTTTAATGCCAGGCCAGCAGGTATCATCAAACAGTAACCCCTCTGTGGTATTGTGGAAGAGTGCAGGGTTGGACCCTGCGGTTCAAAAAAATAAAATGATATAAATCTGGCACAGGCGTCAGTGCAGCCAAATATTGTGCCTTTCATGGCAGCAAGTGCCTTCACACCGTAACCCTTTTGTGATATTGTGGAAGAGTTCAGTGCTGGAGGTTTTGTGAATGCAGAAGAGGACATTCCCTATCTATTTCATTACTTCAGCATCAGGGGATTGATAGCTGCTGATCCAGGACTGATTCATTTTTATAAAAGTCAGCCGGTCTACAGAGTCGGTGGACAGACGCACTCTTTTGTCTGTGACAAAACCTCCAGCGGCACTTAACGTCCTTTCAGAAAGCACGCTAGATGAAGGGCAACGTAGTAGCTGCATAGCATATTGGCTAAGTTCTGGCCAGTGATCCAATCTCAACACCAGTAAGCCAGTGGATCATCTGCTGGAAAGGTATCCAGGTCTGCCCTTGCCCCTAGGTAGTCCTGCACCATATGGTGAAGACGCTGGCAATGGGTGTCTACATTTGACGTCCTTGGGCGTCGTGGACTAAAAAAATTAAAAAAATTGCCAAAAATTGTGCGCCCCCCCCCAACCTGTGGACACGTTAGCATGCCCCGATTCCCTTCCAGCATTAGGGCATTGAACCCCTTATCTGTGATACAATGTAATGTGCAGAGTGTATGAGCATATCACAGAGCTCCACAGCAATAAAACCCACAGTAATGTGCAGCTCACACATGGATATATATATTGCCCCCAGCAGCTCAAACATGAATATATTTGCCCCCAGTACCTCAAACACGAATATATTTGCCCCCAGTACCTCAAACACGAATATATTTGCCCCCAGTAGCTCAAACATGAATATATTTGCTCCCGCAGCTCAAACATTAATATATTTGCCCCAGTAGCTCAAACATGAATATATTTGCCCCAGTAGCTCAAACATGAATATATTTGCCCCAGCACCTCAAACATGAATATATTTGCCCCCAGCACCTCAAACATGAATATATTTGCCCCCAGTAGCCCAAACATGAATATATTTGCCCCAGTAGCGCAAACATGAATATATTTGCCCCAGCACCTCAAACATGAATATATTTGCCCCAGAACCTCAAACATGAATATATTTGCCCCCAGCACCTCAAACATGAATATATTTGCCCCCAGTAGCTCAAACATGAATATATTTGCATCACAACACCTCAAACATGAATATATTTGCCCCAGTAGCTCAAACATGAATATATTTGCCCCCAGCACCTCAAACATGGATATATATTGCCCCCCTCCCCCCCTTGCTCACCGGCTCTGAGGGCCCGCGGGTCAGTAGGGGGGGCGGTTTGGGGCATCACAGTGGTTTCCCTGTGATGGTCATCAGTGACAGCGGTGCATTCTGTAAATGCTGTGGTGGCGCCTGCAGCCCAGTCTAAGCACTTTGCACTGGCGCCGCCCCTCGCGTGACACGTCATGTGAGGGGGCAGCGCAGGCGCCACCGCGGCATTTCCAGAGTGCGCCGCTGGCTGCCTGTGTGTGCTGCCGCTGATGACATCACAGGGCAGGGAAACCGGCAGGGGCCCACTATGGCGCCCCCCAAAAAACTGCGCCCGGGCCACCGCCCCCCAGCGCCCCCCCACGCTACGCCACTGCGTGCAGGACTGGTGGAAGGACACGGGAAGCTATGGGCCCTATAATCCCATTCTAAGCCTGGTGTGAACCGGAGCATGTTATAAACTCACCAGAGCCATTACAGGACAACATGTCCATAAAGAATATTGTCTCCTAAGCAATGATATACGCACAAGGGACATTTTCTTCCTGATCAAGAATCTCCGTAACGCCAGGGAACATGTATAATTATAACCGCTCATTTAAAAGCTCTGTTTGTGTCATGGGGTGTGAAGAACGCAAACCAAGAAAGCGAGGTGGGAGGGGGGGGTAGGAGTAGGGTCGTCCAGTCGGCCATGTTTTCCTGGACACATCACTATCTCATGCAGAGGAAAGTGCTGCCCTGCAACATGTATAATCCATATGCTGCAGGAAGGAAATCAAGGAAGATCACCTGGGATTCCTTTTTTGGATTTCTTACCTGCAGTTTATGGGTTATACATGCTGCAGGGTGGCATCTTTCATGCGTTGCCCAACAGCATGAATATTTTATGTGTCCAAGAAAACCTGACCGACCTGTCAGCCCTAATCCATATACAGCAGGAAATCACACTGAATTCACCTCCGCGGCATATGAATTCTGCATACTGCAGGGGCGCACTTTCCTACAGTGGAAAGACAGGGGGTTAAATTCTAAAAAATAGTGTGGGAACTCCCCAAGAGTCCTGTCCCCCCAATTAGCACTTATCATCTCACACTTAATATAAACACACTCGGAAATTATATATTTATATATGGAATTTAACAAAAATATGATAAGTCACAATAAATATATGATTTAACAGGAAAATGATCGAACACCTGAATACAAGCTTTATAGTGTGCGGAACCAAAGATTCCCCCTGCAAAAACAGTGCAGGAACTGCGTTCCCCTGGATTAACCCCTGTGTATACACATCAATTCACTGATACAGACCATAAGATTTTTTTACTAACATCCAAAATTACCACCAAATTGCACCAAACGGTGGATTTAACCGTATTTGACATTTCGGGGCAATTTGTCCATTCACTAAGTTGTAAATTCACCAAATACAGGCAAATTCCACTAGATTGTAAGCTCCTATGAGCAGGGCCCTCTACACCTCTTGTTTCCATCACATGTCCGTTCATCTCACTCCATTTGGTTATTGTAAAGCGCTGCGGAAACTGTTGGCGCCAAATAAATGATGATTTGACAGCGAAACACGGTGCTTTTCGGCTTCACCAAAATTGTCCCATAGAGAACTATCAATTTGCTCACGGAATGCCGACTCACAGGATTCAATGTGAAAAAAAATAAATATATATATTTATTTTTTTTACAAAAAACTTTTTATTTTTGCATTTTTTTTTAACAGACCTTTTATATTATTTTTAAAGGACCTTTTTTATTCAGACGCGTTTTTACAGATTTTTTTTTTCAGTTCGGTAGAATTCCCCGAGGCCAATTCGTCAGTTTTCCCAACGTCCGATGACTGATTGATTTGGTGACTCCAATTTCGGAATAATTTGCTAAATTGTTATTGAATAAATCTTATTTTTGGCCAAATGAAATCGCCGAATTTGTGAATAGACCCCAGAGTGTTCTTTGCGCAGCCCCTAAACCACACACATGTTGAATTACAGACTTTATTAGATAATGGGGTGATGTGACCCTGCCGCCCCGGGGAATCCTGTTTCCACAATACTCAGCAATGTGATGATATAATTCCCTCCCGGGGGATATTTAGCATCAGACACTTATAATTAAGTGGAATATCGTTCCCCTGCGCCTCCATTAAATCATTATGTTCCTGTTATCCTCTCCTTCCATCGTCATGACAACATGACTCACATTTTTGTGAATGGACGGGTTTGGGTAATCGCCGCGGCCATGCTGCGTTTGTGTAAGTTTGCCGAAAATAAACTAAATAAAGAAAATCCAACCCCCCCCCCCCCTCATCTGGAGGGGAATTTATCCCAGGGTTTCACGATGTCAGAAAAGTCGTGAATTCCAGATTTCAAGCTGCTCAGCTACTGCCATAACCTCATTTACTAAACCATTAATTACAATCTATTCCTAAATAATATCCCCGACAGATAAAGCAGCGCAGGGCACCCCAAAAACTCCAGCACAGGATTACACTCGAGTGGCGGGACACAAACCCCAACTATATCCACTAAAACCACTCAATACACTCGATACATGCACAAACAGTGACCTTTCATAGGTCAAAAATAAGTAACATTTGTCATTATTCTGTTCTCAAACCCCCTCTTTTGGGTTCCTCCATATATTCGGGGTGTGTGGGTCTTTTTAGGGGTTCCTCCATATATTCAGGGTGTGCAGGTGTCTTTTTAGGGGCTCCTCCATATATTCAGGTTGTGCGGGTGTGTTTTTAGGGGCTCCTCCATATATTCAGGTTGTGCGGGTGTGTTTTTAGGGGTTCCTCCATATATTCAGGGTGTGTGGGTGTGTTTTTAGGGGTTCCTCCATATATTCAGGGTGTGCGGGTGTGTTTTTAGGAGCCCCTCCATATATTCAGATTGTGTGGGTGTCTTTTTAGGGGCTCCTTCATATATTCAGGGTGTGCGGGTGTTTTTTTAGGGGCTCCTCCATATATTCAGGGTGTGTGTCTTTTTAGGGGTTCCTCCATATATTCAGGGTGTGCGGGTGTCTTTTTTGGGCTCCTTCATATATTTAGGGTGTGCGGGTGTTTTTTTAGGGGCTCCTCCATATATTCAGGGTGTGCGGGTGTGTTTTTAGGGGTTCCTCCATATATTCAGAGTGTGCGGGTGTCTTTTTAGGGGCTCCTCCATATATTCAGGGTGTGCGGGTGTCTTTTTAGGGGCTCCTCCATATATTCAGGGTGTGCGGGTGTCTTTTTAGGGGCTCCTCCATATATTCAGGGTGTGCGGTGTGTTTTTAGGGGCTCCTCCATATATTCAGGGTGTCTTTTTAGGGGCTCCTCCATATATTCAGGGTGTGCGGTGTTTTTTTAGGGGCTCCTCCATATATTCAGGGTGTGCGGTGTCTTTTTAGGGGCTCCTCCATATATTCAGGGTGTGTGGGTGTGTTTTTAGGGGCTCCTCCATATATTCAGGGTGTGCGGGTGTCTTTTTTGGGGCTCCTTCATATATTCAGGGTGTGCGGGTGTCTTTTTTGGGGCTCCTTCATATATTCAGGGTGTGCGGGTGTGTTTTTTCGGCTCCTTCATATATTCAGGGTGTGCGGGTGTCTTTTTTAGGGTTCCTCCATATATTCAGGGTGTGCGGGTGTCTTTTTAGGGGCTCCTCCATATATTCAGGGTGTGCGGGTGTCTTTTTTGGGGCTCCTTCACATATTCAGGGTGTGCGGGTGTCTTTTTAGGGGCTCCTCCATATATTCAGGGTGTGCGGGTGTCTTTAGGGGCTCCTCCATATATTCAGGGTGTGCGGGTGTCTTTTTTGGGGTTCCTTCACATATTCAGGGTGTGCGGGTGTCTTTTTAGGGGCTCCTCCATATATTCAGGGTGTGCGGGTGTCTTTTTTGGGGCTCCTTCATATATTCAGGGTGTGCGGGTGTGTTTTTTCGGCTCCTTCATATATTCAGGGTTTGTAGCAGCAGTGAGTCCCATGATTATTATGCTGCAGCCGGTGCGCCGGCGATTAGACCTCATCATGCATCTCGCTCGTTACTCCGGGCTCTGGTGTTTTATTTTGTTAATTGATTTGGTTCTTTGTTGTTTTGTTTAATTATAGATCTTTGCTCATTCTTTTGTTTGTCTAAATTAACCTTTCCTGTCTGATCTCGTCGTTGGTTGCTTTGCCTGTAGACGTCTCTTTTGGGGATTCCATTGAGCGTCGAATTGATGGAGAATTTTTTGGCTGAAATTTAAGAAATATTCAATTTAGATCGTGTCCCTTTTTTTTTTTGCCTTTTGATCCAGTGAAATATTACTCCGCTGTTTTCAGTCTGGAAATTGTGTCACATTTGATCATTTCTTAATCATTAAATAATAAACGCAGGATGTTTTACGATATATTGATGAAAATGTTTTGATTGGTTGCCGAGGCTGTTTTTTTTAACGCACGCTGTATCCGTCGATAAAACAAACTTTCCACAGCAGGTTCTTTAGATTCATCTTTTTTTTGGAGGCTGTATAGGAAGGAGACGCGGATTCCGGGTTATTAAGGTAGGACAGGGTTTTATGTACCATTGTTAGTGTGTAAATATGTTATGTTTTATGGAGCTGAAGAAACTGGCAGTATTTGAGGAATCTATGCAATAATGTATAATTCGTGTTTTGTCTTCTTGTGTATGTAATATGGTTTATGTTTAACCCCCTCCATGTGGAGGATATGCTCAGAACGTCCTGCTGCATGGACACTTTGCCACGGAGCGCGTCGTCCCATTGCAGCCGCGATCCCCTGGTATTCTGGCTGATCGCTGTGGGCACCCGGTGCGGGCAGACATCTTGGATGTCAGCCTAGCCTCTGAGACCCCGGCGGGCAGGAATAGCGTCATCACGCTGGGCGTGATGACATCTATTCCAGGCACCCCCCCCCCACGCAGTGCGGGGATGGTGCCTGAAGGGGGGTTCTTTGGATCTCTCTCCCTCCCCATCCGTAAGGGGCACGCACAAAAGGCAGGCACCGCTTGGAAGGGCACAGCCTGCCCTTCCAAGCGGTGGCTGCCTTTTAACCCCTTGGGGGCTGGATCGTGATTTGGAGCCAACAGGCACCAGATCGAGTCAGTTTGGGAGTTAACCCCCTAGCTGCCACCTATGGCGGAGTCAGAACCATGGACAGTCGCCGATGGAGAAACGCATATTATCGATCTATTTCTTCATATCAGCACCACAGGCTTGTTACTATCCATGGTACTGATACTGACAAAATGTATCAAAAGTCATTGCTGAACAGAACACATGCGGACGGACTGTGAGAAGATAATCCAGCTGTATGTATTCTGCAAAGAAAAAAACAGGCCTCGATATACATTTAAAATAAGTTAGGAAGAACCCTAAATATTAACGCAAAAATTCCCCAAAAATTTAAAATGACCCTAAAAATAAATAAATGCAGACACTTCTTGCTGTAAGAGAAAAAAATAAATGCTTTAAGATATATTGAATAAAAACAGGAATTTTGCACTGGAACAAGTGAAAAAAGTGACTGACGATACAAGATTACGAAATCTGCAACGGAACCGAAACAGACTCGAAATGATATGAAAATACGTTGTCCGAAATGAACCGAAACTGAACCGAAATCGCAAATAGAACGAAAATGACACGATTTTACGAATTTCATGTCCACGAAACAGCAATTTTTTTTTCGTTTAGGGTTTGTATTTCAGATGGTGTGTATTTCGTTGCCGGTCCAGTTCAGAACATCGGACGAATCTGAAGCACCGAATCGGCCCGTGTCGTTAGAAAAACGAATCGGTACGAAACAAAATTTGCGTTTTTGTTTTTATTATTATTATTTTTACCCCGGTTTTATTATTATTTTTACCGGTTTGGCGGCTGATTGGCTTTTTTTTTCTGCTGCGTTTGGCGGTCTGTGCAGCAGATCGTCGGATGCATTTGGCGGTTCATGCTTGTGTTCGGTGACGTTTGGTGGATCCCTTTGGCGCACTTCAAGGACCCTTTGGTGAATGTTGAATTCACCGCAGGGTCGGCGAACTGAACTCACCATAGTGCACTGAACGAGCGAGCCGCTCTCTGAATATCCCCTTTAATGATTGCGTTCAGTATGAAGTCTGATAGTCGGGTGTTTGTTTACATTTCCTCTCATTTGTAACAATGTATAAGTTTCTGCTACTGATCTGATGTCCCTGCAGCCAGTGATTCTCCACCTGCTCTTTCCCCGCGCCCTCCTCTACATCCAGCCTGCGCAGCTTTATGATTAAAGTATGTGCTTTCTGCACGTTTTGTCATTTTATTGCTGCTGACACGACTCCAGCCATTCCCTCCTGCCATGCACAGCCGTCCCTCATGTGCCGGAACGTTCCGTCCATCTTTTGCCGCGTGATGTATAACTGCCCAGAATCAGATTAAATTCAGATGAGCGTCTTCCTTGTCCAAAAGCAACAAACGGCTGGATTATACAGCTGTGGATACCGCAGGGTGATGCTGCGCGGATCCCGTCCTCTCGAGGGGACGAGTCGCTTAATGAATGGAGCAATCACTTGTCACCGTAAAATAAATCACACAAGGAATTCTGTTTCTTCTGTAGTTTTTTCCCAACACGTGTATTTTGTTACTGGTAAAAGTTCCATTTTACAGGCGGCTGCGTTACACCGAGCAAGTCATTATAATCCTTATATATGCACTTTATATAAAGCGTTCCAATGACAATATAAAATGTATCAGTGACACAAAGATTCATCACACGGATCACAGGAGTGAGCGTTACCAATATAAGCGTCTAATCACAAACTGCGTGTAATTTCATTGCTGGTTTTTCGGCGATTCCATTTCACCAAAAATATGGTAAATTCCCTATTTAGCGAATGGTCACTGTATCTTGTCGAAATTGGAGTCGCTGAAGCAGATATCAGACGTCGGCGAAAGCCGCTGAATTGGCATCATCGAATGCCACCGAACTGGGGAAAAATTGGGAAGTCTTCTATTCTCCTAAAAGGAGGTTAAATAAAAAAAAAAGTAATAAAAGTGTCTTTTTTTTTTAAAGGACCTTTTTTATAATTTAAACAGGTCTGTAAAAAAATATTTAAAAAAAGACTTTTAAAAAATAATAATAAAAGGTCTTCTAAAAAAATCTAGTGTTTTTTTGCAAAAAATACAAAAAGATCTGTTAGAAAATACAAAAATAAAAAGGTTTTTGTTAAATGTATATATATATATTTTTTTTTTTTAATTATTTTTCTTATTGAAACACTGAAATCAGGTGCAATTCGGGACCAATTCGGAGGTTGGCGAATAACCCTACAGAGTTATTGGAATTAACCCACCTATGTTGGGCTGCGCTAATGGAGATGTGATTTTATATATATATTCTACCAGCTCCCATGGATGTTTCCCTCTCTGTGCGCTGTTATTATTTTATTTGTGATCGTTAATGCTGACACTCCTGTGGGTCCTGTGTGACTGTCTTTCATATTGTAGCCATGATTTTGTATTAAATGACATATTTTCCCCATTGTAAAGCATTTCAAAATCAATATAGAGTTTTGAACAGGGGGGGGCGCCTGATTTCTCCAAGAAAAAGCTGAAAAAAGGCACGAGGAACATCAACCATCATAAAGCAAGTGTGGACGAAGCTAAAATGAAACCCATTACGCAGCAGGCTGCTACAGTTCTACATGAAAACATGCATTGTATAGTTAAAACGCTGTGTGCAGGGAAACCTGTAAAACATTGCATTGTATAGTTAAAATGCTGTGTGCAGGGAAACCTGTAAAACATGCATTGTATAGTTAAAATGCCGTGTGCAGGGAAACCTGTAAAACATGCATTGTATAGGTAAAACGCTGTGTGCAGGGAAACCTGTAAAACATTGCATTGTATAGTTAAAACGCTGTGTGCAGGGAAACCTGTAAAACATTGCATTGTATAGTTAAAATGCTGTGTGCAGGGAAACCTGTAAAACATGCATTGTATAGTTAAAACGCTGTGTGCAGGGAAACCTGTAAAACATGCATTGTATAGTTAAAACGCTGTGTGCAGGGAAACCTGTAAAACATTGCATTGTATAGTTAAAATGCCAAGCCGCGGCAGGGACTTGTGAAAAAGATGCATTGTATAGGAAACCGCTGTGTGCAGGGAAACATGAAAAAGATGCATTGTATAGTAAAACCATCGTGCACGAAGCCCATGGGATTCAAAGTAAAAAATAGTTTTCCTTTTCTTTAATCAAACGTTTATTTTTTTATTCCGCAGCAAAATGCCTTTGTATTTATTGAAATTTTAGGTATTTTTCATTTTTTAATTTTTTTTATAGCTTCTGATTTAAATTTAAAAGAAAAAAAAAGACGAGGCTTCTTTTCTCTCGAACGTGTCCACTTATTTATTTTTTTTCTCCTGCTTCGGCTGCGCCGGACGGGGCTGTCCTTGGTGATGAAACTCGAGTTTCAGCACCAGAGACAGTTTCTTTTGTTTTTTTTTCTCCCTGCAGCAGGGTTTTTCTTTCTTTTTTTTCATGTGCCAGCCTGTTCATCGGCTGATCTGGGTCGTCCACAGACACTTCCAGTGGACATCCCTGATTGGGTTATGACTTTGTCCGTAAGGACCGTAATCAGTTGATCAAGTTGGTCGCCCGACTACGGTGCCAGTGGACGGCCAGCTGTTTTTTTATGGCTACGGTTATGTTTAGGGTTACAGTATCTGCTTGCTTTATTGTTATAATTTCTGTTAGTTTTAGTATTAGGTTTATGTTTAGGGTTACTTTTGGGTTTAGGGTTACAGCATCTGCTTGTTTTAGGGTTGGGGTTATCACTTCTGTTCGTTTTAGTATTCGTTAGGTTAGGGTTACTATTTAAAGGTTAACATTTCTGTTATTATGGTTATGTTTAGGGTTACAGTATCTGCTTGTTTTAGGGTTAGGGTTATAGTATCTGCTTGTTTTAGGGTTAGGGTTATAGTATCTGCTTGTTTTAGGGTTATCATTTCTGGTTTTATAGCTAGGGTTATGTTTAGGGTTACAGTATCTGCTTGTTTTAGGGTTAGGGTTATAGTATCTGTTTGTTTTAGGGTTATCATTTCAGTTTTTTTAGCTAGGGTTATGTTTAGGGTTACAGTATCTGCTTGTTTTAGTGTTGGGGTTATAGTATCTGCTTGTTTTAGGGTTAGGGTTATAGTATCTGCTTGTTTTAGGGTTATCATTTCTGGTTTTATAGCTAGGGTTATGTTTAGGGTTACAGTATCTGCTTGTTTTAGGGTTAGGGTTATAGTATCTGCTTGTTTTAGGGTTATCATTTCAGTTTTTATAGCTAGGGTTATGTTTAGGGTTACAGTATCTGCTTGTTTTAGTGTTGAGGTTATCATTTCTGTTTCTTTTAGGGTTAGAGATTTTTCATTGCACAGGGAGTACAATTGCTTTCAATCATCCGAACCCTTCTTAATTGATTCGATTATAATCAGATCAGTTCGTATGGATTTAGAATATATATATATTTGTTTGGTGTGCTCTCTTTCTGTTTTGTTATAATATATATATATATATATTTTGGGATACAAATCGGTTCAGCAGGTCCGTTGCCTCCAATGCTTCAATAATTCGACTGAATATCTATTCGGGCCGAACCAAATTGTGCAAATCTAGTTGACTTGTTACATTTCCAGTGTGAGTCGAGAGTCCGATACATCTGATGAAAAATATTAGGGGCGTTTCCTGATAGGCTGAACTAGATGATGATGATGATGATAATAATTTGTGGAGACGCGGTGTAACTAGTAATTCCATTGAGGCCGCTGCTGGATTATTCGGGGATTTCTCTTTAAATACATTTCCTTGTGTTTTCTTGTAATTAAAATCTGATCATTTTGTTCTTTTTATGTTTTATAACTTGATCCTCGTTAAAGCCAAATGGCCGCAATAAAAGCCGTTACACTGATTATACTGAGTCTCATGCAAAGCGAGCTGCGCCTCCCGGGGCAATTAGAAACTTCATTATTTTAATTGGTAAAATTGATAAAACCATTTGACAAGTGAATCGATCTGATTTGTAATTGGGCTGAACACGCGCAGCATTTGCATAACTTGTAGTACAAGGACTCAACAAACAGGAGATGTTTCACCCAGGCTCAGAATCCTATAAACCGACACAAGGAGAGATTTTGGTCTCCTTAAAGTGCAACTGACGTGGGTTAAATGACTTTTGCCCATGTGACAGGACATAATTATATGGACAGTGGAAAAAAAAAGAGATCCCAATTTTACACTTCTCCTTCGTTCCCCATGTGACTGCGGCATGCCGCAATGTGGAGGACGGCTGTGAGCAGAGAGTCATCCAGCATTATCGACCCATGCTCGCTGTGAGTGCTGCGCCCTCTGCCTGTCACTGGGTGACAGCCGCACAGCACACTGAACATGCAGGGGGCTATCCTACAGGATGACACTCTGCGCTCGGCAGACCCTCCACCCGACAACATGGCTCCGGGGACAGGGGGAACCTTCATAACGGGATAACTAACAGGGTAATTCAAAGAGATTCGAAAAGTCACCGCATGTTCGGTGACTTTTCGTTCTCTTCAATTCGGTTCGATTTGGTGATCCCATTTCGGTGACCCTGCGGTGTATTCAGCAAGCACGACAGGGTCCCCGAATTGCAGGGAAAGGTCACCGCGAACCCGACGAAAACTAGCCGCAAAACCCGGCGAATGCACGCAGAAAACACGCAAAAACATCTGGATTAACCCACCGAAAACTCCAGAAAAACCCGAGCAGGAGCCGATCACACACAGCGAAGCCGCCAGAAAAAGCCGACACAGCAGACGAGTGAAGTGAATAAATTAGGAAAACAGTACGCTTGAATGTTTGAAAAGTGAAACGCTGTTTGCAAAGAAACTACTGAGCGAAAATGTCTGTAATTTACATAAAATCCAATGAATGATAATAAAAAGGGAAGTTACAGAAAAAAGAAGTAAAGTTAAAAAAAATCCAGAAAAATGCCTAAAAGATCCTAAAAAATCTATAAATAATGAGACGTTTTACTGCAGAATTTTATAATGAACGGTTTATTAGATATTGGATTAAAACGGGAATATTTTTAACATTGAAGCCTATGGGATTCGCCTGAATAAACCTGTCGAATTAAACCACTGAATGGCAGGGCATTTCGGGAACCTTTCACTGCTGGTTTGTGTTCTCTGAATAGCCGAAGCAGTGCTTTTTTATGGGGATTTCACTGCCCTCGAACAGGCACCGAACAGGCACCGTATGTTCAGGCAATTCGCTAGGATTTGGCGTATTGCCTGCTCTCTGAATAGCGGAATGGCCAAGAAAGGTAACTGTACCCTGAATTTCAGCGTTCGGATACCTTTCTCCAGCCATTCGGATCGCTTTGAAATACCCTGTAAGTTTTTTTTACACTTTATGGGTCAGCAGGAAAAAAACTCCGCCCTGTATAAAGGAAGAGGTGCCCTGTCACATGGGGAAAAGTCATTTAATCCATAACCGGAACATATTAAAAGGGACATAAGCACTTACACAAGCTGTAACTAGATTACTGGCGCATTACAAACAAAACCACCTTTATAAAACACTATAAAATACATTATAAAACACATTCTGCTGTTTTTTCGATCTTTGTTAGAAGTAATTGCATGTAAAAAGGAAAAATAAAGTTATGTTTTTTTATCTCCTTTTTCCGCCGCCGCCGGCCTAATTAGATCTCATTGTGGCGGCGCGATGACATCTAATTCAGGCGCCTCTCTCCCTCCCGATCGCCGGGGTGCAGGGGGTTAATCCAGGCACCGTTTGGAAGGGCACAGCCTGCCCTTCCTAACGGTACCTGGAATTAACCCCATGGGGGCCGGATCACGAATCGGCGCTGACAAGCGCCGGTTCGTGATCCTTTCCCGGAGCTGGCCGACATCTTGGATGTCAGCCAAGCTTCCGGGAATGCCCATTGGAACACCCTATCTCTCGATCCGTGGTAGTTAGGGGTTAATGTTTGATATTGTTGGATCAGCCAGAGCATGGCCGTTCCAACAATACCAAACATGACTATGAAAAAAGTTTTTTTAAAAAAAATAAAAAATAAAAAATAATTAAAAAAATATTTAAAAAAAATTATAAAAAAAAATAAACACGTTTTTTTTTCTTTTTTTTGGTTCGTTAATGCAGCAATATTGTTCCCATTTCAATTATAATGTGAACAATGATGCTGCACTAACGATTTTTGTATGCGGTGCGTTTGTTAAAATCGCGTAATTTCCTCCAAAAAAAATATGTAGCGAGACCCATCTCTAATTTTTTTAACAAGCGCACCCATACAAAATATAACCGCAATTGCTCGCATGTTAAAATGTGAAAAAAAACACTTTACACGTTGTAAATTATTGAAAATACATATTTTATTGCATTTTTTGTTATACTATACAGACATGACATAACGTATACATATAATAATGACATATTATGAATCTGCAGAGTCTGACGGAAAGAACGATATATAATATGTCTGGGTCATATACTAAAATAAGCTTCAAAACGCGTTTAAACATGATGAGCAAAACCGGTAAAAATGACCTCAGCACAGAGGCGGGAAATGCCTCAGCAGCGAAAGGGTTAAAAGTCTTCTAATCTATTCCCTGGTGATGTCCTTTGAATACATCCCACACACTACAATGATGCGAGTCGGTGTCTGACCCATTCGCTCCATTCTATGACCAAAACCACACAGTGAGGAGCAAGTGATGGAAAGATACAATATATCACACAATGGATGCGCCCAGTGACACATATAGAGGAAAATATCACACAATGGATGCGCCCAGTGACACATATAGAGGAAAATATCACACAATGGATGCGCCCAGTGACACATATAGAGGAAAATATCACACAATGGATGCGCCCAGTGACACATATAGAGGAAAATATCACACAATGGATGTGCCCAGTGACACATATAGAGGAAAATATCACACAATGGATGCGCCCAGTGACATATAGAGGAAAATATCCACACATCGATGCGCCCAGTGACACATATAGAGGAAAATAATCACACAATGGATGCGCCCAGTGTCACATATAGAGGAAAATATCACACAATGGATGTGCCCAGTGACACATATAGAGGAAAATATCACACAATGGATGCGCCCAGTGACATATAGAGGAAAATATCACACAATGGATGCGCCCAGTGACACATATAGAGGAAAATATCACACAATGGATGCGCCCAGTGACACATATAGAGGAAAATATCACACAATGGATGCGCCCAGTGACACATATAGAGGAAAATATCACACAATGGATGCGCCCAGTGTCACATATAGAGGAAAATATCACACAATGGATGTGCCCAGTGACACATATAGAGGAAAATATCACACAATGGATGCGCCCAGTGACATATAGAGGAAAATATCACACAATGGATGCGCCCAGTGACACATATAGAGGAAAATATCACACAATGGATGCGCCCAGTGTCACATATAGAGGAAAATATCACACAATGGATGCGCCCAGTGACACATATAGAGGAAAATATCACAATGGATGCGCCCAGTGTCACATATATAGGAAAATATCACACAATGGATGCACCCAGTGACACATATAGAGGAAAATATCACACAATGGATGCACCAGTGACGCATATAGAGGAAAATATCACACAATGGATGCACCCAGTGACACATATAGAGGAACATATCACACAATGGATGCACCCAGTGACACATATAGAGGAAAAATATCAACACAATGGATGCGCCCAGTGTCACATATATAGGAAAATATCACACAATGGATGCACCCAGTGACACATATAGAGGAAAATATCACACAATGGATGCACCAGTGACACATATAGAGGAAAATATCACACAATGGATGCGCCCAGTGACACATATATAGGAAAATATCACACAATGGATGTGCCCAGTGACACATATAGAGGAAAAATATCAACACAATGGATGCACCCAGTGACACATATAGAGGAAAATATCACACAATGGATGCGCCAGTGTCACATATATAGGAAAATATCACACAATGGATGCGCCCAGTGACATATAGAGGAAAATATCACACAATGGATGCGCCAGTGACACATATAGAGGAAAATATCACACAATGGATGCGCCCAGTGTCACATATAGAGGAAAATATCACACAATGGATGCACCCAGTGACACATATAGAGAAAAATATCACACAATGGATGCGCCCAGTGTCACATATATAGGAAAATATCACACAATGGATGCCCCAGTGACACATATAGAAAAATATCACACAATGGATGCACCCAGTGACGCATATAGAGGAAAATATCACACAATGGATGCACCCAGTGACGCATATAGAGGAAAATATCACACAATGGATGCACCAGTGACACATATAGAGGAACATATCACACAATGGATGGACCCAGTGACACATATAGAGGAAAATATCACACAATGGATGCGCCCAGTGTCACATATATAGGAAAATATCACACAATGGATGCACCCAGTGACACATATATAGGAAAATATCACACAATGGATGCCCCAGTGACACATATAGAGGAAAATATCACACAATGGATGCACCCAGTGACGCATATAGAGGAAAATATCACACAATGGATGCACCCAGTGACACATATAGAGGAACATATCACACAATGGATGCACCCAGTGACACATATAGAGGAAAATATCACACAATGGATGCGCCCAGTGTCACATATATAGGAAAATATCACACAATGGATGCACCCAGTGACACATATAGAGGAAAATATCACACAATGGATGCACCCAGTGACACATATAGAGGAAAATATCACACAATGGATGCACCCAGTGACACATGTAGAGGAAAATATGTTCGGCGGCAGTGAAATACGGTGCCTGTTCGGCGGCAGTGAAATATGGTGCTGTTCGACAGTGAAATACGGTGCCTGTTCGGCGGCAGTGAAATACGAAGCCTGTTCGGCGGCAGTGAAATATGCAGGGTAATTCAAAGAGATTCGAAAAGTCACCGCACGCTTTTCGTTCTCTTCAATTCGGTTCCTTTTGCTGATCCCATTTCGGTGACCTTGCAGTGTATTCAGCAAACACCACAGGGTCCCCGAATTGCAGGGAAAAGCTGCCGCAAACCCGACGAAAACGAACCGCAAAACCCAGCGAATGCACGCCGAAAAGCCACAAAACCATCTGGATTAACCCGTCGAAAACCACGGAAAAACCCGAGCAGGAGCCGATCACACGCAACGAAGCCACCGGAAAAAGCCGACACCGCAGACGAATGCAGTGAATAAATTAGCAAAACAGTTTGCTTGA
Organism: Leptobrachium leishanense; assembly: GCA_009667805.1. NCBI lineage: Eukaryota > Metazoa > Chordata > Amphibia > Anura > Megophryidae > Leptobrachium > Leptobrachium leishanense. The sequence continues at coordinate 386,461,609 of CM019066.1, read as the reverse complement.
ATGTTTGAAAAGTGAAACGCTGTTTGCAAAGAAACTACTGAGCGAAAATGTCTGAAATTTACATAAAATCCAATGAATGATAATAAAAAGGGAAGTTACAGAAAAAAGAAGTAAAGTTAAAAACAAAAAATATTCAGAAAAATGCTTAAAATATCCTAAAAAATCTATAAATAAAGAGACTTTTTACTGCAGAAGTTTATAATGAATGGTTTATTAGATATTGAATTAAAACGGGAATATTTTTAACATTGAAGCCTATGGGATTCGCCTGAATAAACCTGTCGAATGAAACCACTGAATGGCAGGGCATTTCTGGAACTTTTCATTCACTGCTGGTTTGTGTTCTCTGAATAGCCGAAGCATTGCTTTTTCATGGCGTTTTCACTGCCCTCGAACAGGCACCGAACAGGCACCGTATGTTCAGGCAATTCGCCAGGATTTGGCGAATTGCCTGCTCTCTGGATAGCCGAGTGGCCATGAAAGGGAACCGTACTATGATTTTCAGCGTTCAGTTACCTTTCTCAAGCAATTCGGATATCTTTGAATTACCCTGATGGTGCTGTTCGGCGGCAGTGAAATACGGTGCTGTTCGGCGGCAGTGAAATCCCCCATAGAGAAGCAATGCTTAATCTATTCACAATGAACAGCAGAGAAATGTCAGTGAAATGCCCTGATGTTCAGTGGTTTCATTCGACAGGTTTATTCAGGCGAATCCCATAGGTTTCAATGTTAAAAATATTCCCGTTTTAATTCAATATCTAATAAACCGTTTATTATTTTAATCTGCAGCAAAAAGTCTGAAAGATTTATATAGGATTTTTATTTTTTTTATTTTAGGCATTTTTCAGGATTTTCTCGTCAAACTGTATCTCCCAATTATCATTTTTTTAATAGCGTTTTTTCTGTATCAGACCTTTTTATTATCATTCATAGGATCTTATATATTAATTACTGGACAAAAATGTCTGGAATTTTTTTTGCAAACAGTGTTTCAAATTTGACACTTTCAATCGTGGTGGTGTTTTTTTGTTTGTTTTTTTTTTTTACTCCTTGTCGGCGCTGTGTTCGGTGGCCCATCAGCTTTTTTGGATGCAGGCGGTGGTATTTCTGTTCCATGCGGTGGTTTTGTGGCAGTTTTTCAGATGTGGTCGGCAAATTCTCCCTGCACTTCTGGGACCATGAGGTGAATGCTGAATTCACCGCAGTGTCGGGGAATTTGATTCCCAAAGTGCGGGGAACGAAAGGGCACTGAAATGTTGGTGACCTCACGGTGCTCTCTGAAATTGAATAACCCATCTGTTTTTTTTTTTTTTCTTTTCCCACAATTTTTTTTGGTTTTGTGTCAGTGTTTTTCAGTATTTTAGGATTCGCCTTAGAGACTGTCTTGATGTGGCGATGGGTTTATTGCTTCAATGGCCATTTACGTAGACCACAAATCTCTAAGTTTATGTAGGTTAATAGGATTCTAAGCCTGGGTGGTATTTCTTCTGTTTGTTGTATACAGTGGCTATGAAAAAGTATGTGAACCCTTTGGGATTACGTGGAGTTTTACATGAATTGGTCATAAAATGTGCTCTGATCTTCATCTAAGTCACAACAATTTGAAAAACACAGTCTGCTTAAATAATACAACACAAACATTATATGTTTTCATGTTTTTATTGAACAGAACATGTAAACATTCATAGTGCAGGGTGGAAAAAGTATGTGAACCTTTGGACTTAATAACTGGTTGACCCTCCTTTGGCAGCAATAACCTCAACCAAATGTTTCCTGTAGTTGCAGATCAGACCTGCACAACGATCTGGAGAAATTTTGGACCACTCCTCTTCACAAAACTGTTTCAGTGTAGCAATATTCTTGGGATGTCTGGTGTGAATCGCTCTCTTAAGGTCATGCCACAGCATTTCAATCGGGTTGAGGTCAGGACTCTGACTGGGCCACTCCAGAAGGCGTATTTTGTTTTGTTGAAGCCATTCTTTTGTTGAATTACTTGTATGCTTTGGGTCATTGTCCTGTTGCATCACCCATCCTCTGCGGAGCCTCAGTTGGCGGACAGATGGTCTTACGTTTTCCTGCAAAATGTCTTGATAAACTCTGGAATTCATTTTTCCATCAATGACAACAATCCGTCCAGGCCCTGAGGCAGCAAAGCAGCCCCAAACCATGATGCTCCCTCCGCCATGTTTTACAGTGGGGATGAGTTTTGATGTTGGTGTGCTGTGCCTTTTTTTTCTCCACACATAGTGTTTTGTGTTTTTTCCAAACAACTCAATTTTGGTTTCATCTGTCCACAGAATATTTTGCCAGTAGTGCTGTGGAACATCCAGGTGCTCTTTTGCAAACTTCAAACGTGCTGCAATATTCTTTTTGGACAGCAATGGCTTCCTCTGTGGTGTCCTCCCATGTACTCCATTCTTGTTTAATGTTTTCCTTATTGTAGATTTGTCAACAAAAATGTTAGCATGTGCCAGAGATTTCTGTGAGTCTTTAGCTGACACTCTAGGATTCTTCTTTACCTCATTAAGCATTCTGCGCTGTGCTCTTGCAGTCATCTTTACAGGACGACCACGCCTAGGGAGAGTATCAACAGTGCTGAACTTTCTCCATTTGTAGACAGTCTTTCTTACCGTGGACACATGAACATCAAGGCTTTTGGAGATACTTTTGTAACTCTTTCCAGCTTCATGCAAGTCAACAATTCTTGATCGAAGGTCTTCTGAGAGCTCTTTTCTGCGAGGCATGGTTCACATCAGGCAGTGCTTCTTGAAACCAGTAAACCCCAAACTGGTGTGTGTTTTTAAAGGGCAGGACAGCTTTCAGCAACACATCCAATAATATGACACTGACTGGACTCAAGTTTGGCTCACTCCTGGCTCCAATTAGCTCTTGGAGAAGTCATTAGGCTAGGGGTTCGCATACTTTTTCCACCCTGCACTGTGAATGTTTACATGTTCTGTTCAATAAAAACATGAAAACATATACCGAATTTTTCGCTCCATAAGACGCACTTTTCTCCCCCCAATAAGTGGGGGGAAAAGTGGGTGCATCTTATGGAGCGAATGCCCCATGATATGCCTCAGCTCACCTGTCGCCGCCGCGTTAGGCTCCCTCTGAGTGTGCGTCCGGCGGCAGAAAGCTTGGGCACTCGCCTGGGGGAGCCACGTGACCGCGATCTCACGAGATCACGGTCACGTGGCTCCCCCAGGCGAGTGCCCAAGCTTCCTGCCGCCGGACGCACGCTCAGAGGGAGCCTAACGCGGCGGCGACAGGTGAGCGGAGGCATATCCATGAACTGCCGGGGCACATCCATGAGCGAGCTGGGGCACATCCATGAGCGAGCTGGGGCACATCCATGAGCGAGCTGGGGCATATCTATGAGCGAGCTGGGGCACATCCATGAGCGAGCTGGGGCACATCCATGAGCGAGCTGGGGCAAATCCATGTGCTGGGGCAATATCCATGAGCTGGGGCATTATCCATGAGCTGGGGCATTATCCATGAGCTGGGGGACAGTATCCATGTGCTGGGGCAAATCTATGAGCTGGGGCATATCCATGAGCTGGGGGACAGTATCCATGTGCTGGGGCAAATCCATGTGCTGGGGCATATCCATGAGCTGGGGGACAGTATCCATGTGCTGGGGCAAATCCATGTGCTGGGGCATATCCATGAGCTGGGGGACAGTATCCATGAGCTGGGGCAATATCCATGATCTGGGGCATTATCCATGAGCTGGGGGACAGTATCCATGAGCTGGGGCATATCCATGTGCTGGGGCATATCCATAAACTGGGGGGCATATCCATAAACTGGGGGGCATATCCATGAGCTGGGGGACAGTATCCATGTGCTGGGGCATATCCATGAGCTGGGGGACAGTATCCATGAGCTGGGGGACAGTATCCATGAGCTGGGGGCAGTATATCCATTATTACACTATTTGATTTCAGAATATTTATTTTCCTGTTTTCCTCCTCTAAAAACTAGGTGCGTCTTATGGTCAGGTGCTTCTTATGGAGCGAGTGAAAAATACGGTAATGTTTGTGTTTTATTATTTTAAGCAGACTGTGTTTTTCAAATTGTTGTGACTTAGATGGAGATCAGAGCACATTTTATGACCAATTCATGCAAAACTCCACGTAATCCCAAAGGGTTCACATATTTTTTCTTGCCACTGTACTTTGTAGCTGTCAGATAATGTTCCTGTTGCTGCCCATGAGTGACGGGATTTCTGCATGTAACTCTTTCTTTTCTTATAGTACATGGACTCGGCTTCTCTGTGCAGTGTCCGATGTCTGCGGCGTTTGCAGATTAAGGTGGCTGTGTGCATTTTATCGTTTTTATAGTGCAGACTCCAGGTCAGCCCTTCCTTTGGGGCCAGATGGAGCCATGGCTCCAGGCAGCACATTGCTAGAGGCAGCCTTTTGGCCTTAACTAGGCACACTGCACATTACTGTGAGTTTTATTGCTGTGGGGCTCTGTGATACGCTCATACACACCGCACATTGCCGTGAGTTTTATTGCTGTGGAGGTCTGTAATACGCTCGTACACACCACCGCACATTACTGTGAGTTTTATTGCTGTGGAGCTCTGTGATACGCTCATACACACCGCACATTACTGTGAGTTTTATTACTGTGCAGCTCTGTAATACACTAATACACAATACATGTTTTTTCGGGGGCAGCATGTGATCCTTGGAACCAGTCAGCACAGTGTCTTGGCCCAGCCCTGTGTAGACCGGCCAGTGGTGCAGGAAGTAGTTTGGCTTTTTGCAGCTTTTTCCATTTAGGGGCCACAAGGTTACATGATCCCACACGTACTCCTTCCCAGGATGATGTAGATGACATCCCAAATGGCCACCATCCATGGCCCTGGCAGAAAACGTCTTTTATTGCGTCCCCCCATCTCACTATGCCAGCACCGGCCTGGCTCTGGTTGCAGCAGTCACACGCGAGTTACAGAATGGGTTAACCCGCTGTCTGGATGGTTTATTACCATCACCTTTTGCTGCGATCCCATATGTTTGATATTTGAGGATGCTTTGCTGGCTGTGATTTTGTTTGACCTATGTCTGGAATCATGTCCCAGGTTGATTTCCCTTCATCTCGCGTCCCAGGAGCGCCAGAAACAACAAAACGCAAACAGCAATAAATAAAACGCATAACTACACCTTACGGATACAGGGAGCAGCCCGCGGCGAGGTGTCTGGAGGCTCTATCTGGCTGAAGAACGAGGAATAGCAGCGATATTATGATTTACGGGATGTGCGAGAAGGGATTCAGTGGCGGAAAGGCCTGATACGGGGAAATTCACCATTCGGTGCTTTACTGCTTAGGCATGATACCAACCAACCAGCGTCTATATGCCCCAACAACCTCATAAAATGACACCGGCATTCCCCTCCCCTCTCTGACCTTATAAAGAGGTCTGCCCCTCCCCTCTCTGACCTTATAAAGAGGACTCCCCTCCCCTCTCTGACCTTATAAAGAGGACTCCCCTCCCCTCTCTGACCTTATAAAGAGGTCTGCCCCTCCCCTCTCTGACCTTATAAAGAGGACTCCCCTCCCCTCTCTGACCTTATAAAGAGGTCTGCCCCTCCCCTCCCCTCTCTGACCTTATAAAGAGGACTCCCCTCCCCTCTCTGACCTTATAAAGAGGTCTGCCCCTCCACTCTCTGACCTTATAAAGAGGACTCCCCTCCCCTCTCTGACCTTATAAAGAGGTCTGCCCCTCCCCTCTCTGACCTTATAAAGAGGACTCCCCTCCCCTCTCTGACCTTATAAAGAGGACTCCCCTCCCCTCCTCTGACCTTATAAAGAGGACTCCCCTCCCCTCTCTGACCTTATAAAGAGGACTCCCCTCCCCTCTCTGACCTAATAAAGAGGACTCCCCTCCCCTCTCTGACCTTATAAAGAGGTCTGCCCCTCCCCTCTCTGACCTTATAAAAGGACTCCCCTCCCCTCTCTGACCTTATAAAGAGGTCTGCCCCTCCACTCTCTGACCTTATAAAGAGGACTCCCCTCCCCTCTCTGACCTTATAAAGAGGTCTGCCCCTCCCCTCTCTGACCTTATAAAGAGGACTCCCCTCCCCTCTCTGACCTTATAAAGAGGACTCCCCTCCCCTCTCTGACCTTATAAAGAGGACTCCCCTCCCCTCTCTGACCTAATAAAGAGGACTCCCCTCCCCTCTCTGACCTTATAAAGAGGACTCCCCTCCCCTCTCTGACCTTATAAAGAGGACTCCCCTCCCCTCTCTGACCTAATAAAGAGGTCTGCCCCTCCCCTCTCTGACCTAATAAAGAGGACTCCCCTCCCCTCTCTGACCTTATAAAGAGGACTCCCCTCCCCTCTCTGACCTTATAAAGAGGACTCCCCTCCCCTCTCTGACCTAATAAAGAGGTCTGCCCCTCCCCTCTCTGACCTTATAAAGAGGTCTGCCCCTCCCCTCTCTGACCTTATAAAGAGGACTCCCCTCCCCTCTCTGACCTTATAAGGAGGTCTGCCCCTCCCCTCTCTGACCTTATAAGGAGGTCTGCCCCTCCCCTCTCTGACCTTATAAAGAGGTCTGCCCCTCCCCTCTCTGACCTTAAATACCATTAGGTGCCATAATGTTATCCTTGCCCCAATGGTTACCAGGTTTCAAACCTGACTGTCCGGCCCATGCCATCAGACATGTCCCCCTTCCCGATTGATTCAGGGAGCCCTTTCGGTGGAAAGTTTGTCACTTATTGAATCACCCTTTTTGTATTGACTGACGTTGCCAGATACAATATAACAAACATATATGTAAAATCAGTATAATTTAGGCACAAAGCTGATATTTTCTATACTTTTGGATCAACAAAAAATAAATTGAAAATTTTAAGCCACGACTTTATATACATTTTTCAGCTCAGAAATTTTGGGTGACAATGTGCCATTCCTTTATTTTTTTTGTGCCCCCCAAATCCTCAAATCTCCGCAAATAAATCTCTAAATCAAAGGAATATATATATATATATATACAGTATATTGGCCCCAGCTGTATTATATGTAGCAGATTTTAGGCTTTCTTTCCGCTCGCTCTCAGCGTATTTCACTTTGCCGCCAGATCGCATGAGTCATTTGGCATTAGGGTTTTGTGGCTGAGCACCTGATGAAGTCAGGAGCAGATGGAAGGAGAGATGTTTTCTGAAACATCTGACAAACAAAGTCAAAGAAAGCCCTCCAGACGACAGCGAAGCTTGATCCGGGGAGACTGGACCTGTCACAGTCTCCGGGACTTGAGGACTTCACTCCTAGACTCGTTCATTAGTCGGCAAAGGTCAACTCAAATAAACACGGGAACACGAGTTTTGATGGACTATTAATCAAAGTCGCCAAAAGTTAATTAAACAGGTTGCTCTGCAGCTCATTTCTATGACGAACGTCGCAGCCTGAGCAAAGGGAACACACGGTCACGCATGGATAGAGAGCTCAGGTTATACAGCGACGCACAGAAGAAACGCACCGAGCCTCGTGGAGCACAACATTATAACAAACAAAATATCAATGGACCTCATGGGAAAAGTCCTCCGCTCATATAGCGCGCAGGGGTCTGCTGAGGTCCCTCATAGAATTGGCAATCAGGGTTATTCAAAGAGGGACAAATTTTCCTTAAAATTGCACTGAACAGTGAGTTTCCCCACACGGTCACATTTCGTGGCCATTTGGCTATTCAGAGAGCAGGCAGTTCACTAAATTTTGGCGAATTGCCAGTGAAATACGGTGCCTGTTTGAAGGCAGTGAAATACGGTGCCTTTTTTGGCGGCAGTGAAATACGGTGCCTGTTCGGCGGCAATTAAATACGGTGCCTGTTCGGCGGCAATTAAATACGGTGCTTGTTCGGCGGCAGTGAAATACAATGCTTGTTCGGTGGCAGTGAAATACGGTGCCTGTTTGACGGCAGTGAAATACGGTGCCTGTTCGGAGGCAGTGAAATACGGTTCCTGTTCGGGGGCAGTGAAATATGGTGTCTGTTCGGCAGTGAAATACGGTGCCTGTTCGGAGGCAGTGAAATACGGTTCCTGTTCAACGGCAGTGAAATACGGTGTCTGTTCAGCGGCTGTGAAATACGGTGCCTGTTCGGTGGCTGTGAAATACGGTGCCTGTTCAGCGGCAGTGAAATACGGTGCCTGTTCGGAGGCAGTGAAATACGGTGCTGTTCGGTGGCAGTGAAATATGGTACCTGTTCAGCAGCAGTGAAATACGGCACCTGTTCGGCGGCAGAGAAATACGGTGCTGTTCAGTGGCAGTGAAATCCCCCATAGAGAAGCAATGGTTAATTTATTCACATTGAACAGCAGAGAAATGTCAGTGAAATGTCCTGATGTTCAGTGGTTTCATTCGACAGGTTTAATCAGACGAATCCCATAGTTCTTTTGGGGGGTTTTTGTGGGGGGTTTTGGCAAACATTTTCTTCCGGTGTGTGTGTGTTGTTTTTTTTTTATGTAACTGCCATTTTTATTATTATTTATTGGACTTTTATATATTATTTTCATCCAGCATTTTTTTTTTTATTTTTTTTTTTAAATGCTGTCTGGTGGGTGGGTCTATGTGTGTTTTTTTTTTTCCTGGCGGTTTGTTCAGTGGGTTGCCGGCTCTTTTTCATATCAATGCAGTGCTTTTTCGATTTCATTCAGCAGGACGATTCGCTGCACTTCGGGGATTCTGCAGTGAATGCTGAATTCACCGCAGGGTCATTGATTTGAACTCACCGAAGTGCGGCGAACGGGAGAACAGTGAATTTTAGTGATGTTTCACTTTTCTCTGAATAACCCTGTGTGGTCAGAGTGGTCAGTGTTCTTAACCCTTTCACTATCACATTCGTCTGTACACAATCAGCAGTAGCAGACAGCGCAGCCTGAGATTGTGTTAAACCCATCGGGCATTGTGCTTTATTATTGCAAATAAGATTCATTTGTTGCGAATTTCATTTGCGTTTGTGCTCCAGAACATGTCCCTAAAGATTTAGCAGCGTGGACATGATGCCCAAGGAGCTAACACTTTATAAAACCAGCTGGGAATGTGACTGACATCTCCCCAACTGATCCTGCACTGAGACCTGAACTGCAGTAACTCCTTATGGCCAGCAGATGGCCAGACCTCTCCCTGTCACATAGATTATTACAGTAATGAATACTGTAGGAATAATCCTGAATTACATTTCTTACTGTATTAATCATTAAAAATTATTTTCCAAAACAACACTGATTCCTGAAAGTGTTTTTATTTTTAAATTAATTTTTTTAAATAATTTGGTAGTTAAGGGGTTAATGTGCATATCCCTCTGTAGATGGAAAACCTCACATTCTCATTCCGGAATAGCACATTGCTCGCAACAAAAAATGTATATACATTGTAATACAATTATAAAAGTATACATTCCCGTTTATATACTGTTTAAATACAAGATTAGTGTGCCCAGCCCCCACTCCCCGCCCCCCGGGGGGACAGCCCTCCGCTCAACCCATGTACATCATTAACTGCCAGCACGCCACCACTGCTGAGGGCCAATCGCGCAACACTAGCTCCACCCACAGAGGGGGAAACATGATGGCACCGGACACTGGATCAAGGGGTGATATCTCATCCGGGGATAGAATGTCACTTAGATCTTTAAGACCAATACAATACCCATGTAACAATAAATCGTGTAAACAAACATGGGTTATAGGAGTATTTGAATCTTAGGTGTAATTACCCAAAGGCAATTCTTCCCATTCTTGTCTAAACAAACTGATAAAATACTGAAATAATGTGTATTACACTTTAACCCTTTCGCTGCTGAGGCTTTTCCCGCCTCTGTGCTGAGGTCATTTTTATCGGTTTTGCTCATCATGTTTAAACGTGTTTTGAAGCTTATTTTAGTAGATGACCCAGACATATTATATATCGTTCTTTCCGTCAGACTTGGCAGATTAATAATATGTCATTATTATATGTATACGTCATGAACTGTCTGTATATTATAACAAAAAATGCAATAAAATATGAACTTTCAATAATTTACAACGTGTAAAGTGGTTTTTTTTCACATTTTAACATGCGAGCAATTGCGGTTATATTTTGTATGGGGTGCGCTTGTTAAAACAATTAGAGATTGGGTCTCGTTACATTTTTTTTTTGGGGAAAATTACACGATTTTTAACAAACGCACCGCATACAAAAATCGTTAGTGCAGCGTTATTGTTCACATTATAATTGAAATGGGAACAATATTGCTGCATTAACAAACCAAAAAAAAGAAAAAAAACTTGTTTATTTATTTTTTTATAAAATTTTTTTAAATATGTTTTTATTTTTATTTTTAATTTTTATTTTTTTTTACAAACTTTTTTTATACTCATGTTTGGTATCGTTGGAACGGCCATGCTCTGGCCGATCCAACAATACCAAACATTAACCCCTAACTGCCACGGATCGGGAGATAGAGGGTTCATTGGAACCCCTATCTCCACCATTGGTGACAGTTAGGGGTTAACTCCAGGACTGGCGTCATCGTGCTATGCACGATGACGCCAGTCCTCAGGGGGCATTCCTGGAAGCTCCGGGAAAGGATCGCGAACCGGCGCTTTTCAGCGCTGATTCGTGATCCGGCCCCCATGGGGTTAATGCCAGGTACCATTTGGAAGGGCAGGCTGTGCCCTTCCAAACGATGCCTGGGTTAACCCCCGCAACGCCGCCGATCGGGAGGGAGAGAGGTCCGAAGGACCTCCCCCCTCCTTTTCAGGCGCCTCCTCCGCACATGCGGGGGGGGCGCCTGAATTAGGTGTCATCGCGCCCCCGCGATGACACCTAATTACTCCGGCGGCGGTTCCGGATGCTGGGCTGACATCGAGGATGTCAGCTCGCACCGGGGGGGGCCAGCGATCAGCCGGAACCTGGTCGAACGCTGACCCCAAAGAGAGGACGCGCTCAGCGCGCCCCCTGCATAGAACGTGACATGCGGTTGGACGCGCTGAGCGCGTCCTTAGCAGCGAAGGGGTTAAGCACTACACCAACATGTTTTTATGGTTAGTATTTTTATAGCATTTGGCCTTAATTGCGTACCAATGCACTCACACAATATTATTGGTGATAAACCTGTAATGGTATCTTTATAGTATTTGGCAACAATTTTGTACCAATGCACTCACACAACATGGATAGTAGAAAACGTATAAATGGTATCTTTGCTGGTTTGTTACCCCTCCGCTCGTAAAGGTCTCAATCCTGGTACACCTGCCGCCACAAGACCACCAGAAGAAAACGAATCCAGTAAAAAAGCGTATTTAATCGTAACACAGCATAAAATCCAACGCGTTTCGTCCATAAATAACAAGGACTTCATCAGGGAAACAAAATTACATGTGGTACATTCCTCTCTCCCCCTTTAAATAGAAAAAGTTCTCAAAAATCTCTGGAAGACACACTTAGAGCAATCAAAACAAATGATCCGCAGCTTGAGTCCGTTGTGGCTTCATTTCTGTGCGTTCCAACTACTGCGCATGCCCGGAAGTTCTCCTTAAACGGAAGTGACATATCGGACTTTCTTGGTGGTTAATTTCTCTCAGAATGAAGGTGCGGATCTGAGACCTCTCTTCCCCGATCGGCGGCGCACATTCATAAACCTCGGGGTTTATCAGAGGAATCCATCCACATATACAGTGGCAAGAAAAAGTTTACGTGGAGTTTTGCATGAATTGGTCATAAAATGTGCTCTGATCTTCATCTAAGTCACAACAATTTGAAAAACACAGTCTGCTTAAAATAATACAACACAAACATTATATGTTTTAATGTTTTTATTGAACAGAACATGTAAACATTCACAGTGCAGGGTGGAGAAAGTATGTGAACCAGAACAGACCTGCACAACGATCTGGAGTAATTTTGGACCACTCCTCTTCACAAAACTGTTTCAGTGTAGCAATATTCTTGGGATGTCTGGTGTGAATCGTTCTCTTAAGGTCATGCCACAGCATTTCAATCGGGTTGAGGTCAGGACTCTAACTGGGCCACTCCAGAAGGCGTATTTTGTTTTGTTGAAGCCATTCTTTTGTTGAATTACTTGTATGCTTTGGGTCATTGTCCTGTTGCATCACTCATCCTCTGCGGAGCTTCAGTTGGCAGACAGATGATCTTACGTTTTCCTGCAAAATGTCTTGATAAACTCTGGAATTCATTTTTCCATCAATGACAACAATCCGTCCAGGCCCTGAGGCAGCAAAGCAGCCCCAAACCATGATGCTCCCTCCGCCATGTTTTACAGTGGGGATGAGGTTTTGATGTTGGTGTGCTGTGCTTTTTTTCTCCACACATAGTGTTGTGTGTTTTTTTCCAAACAACTCAATTTTGGTTTCATCTGTCCACAGAATATTTTGCCAGTAGTGCTGTGGAAAACCCGGGTGCTCTTTTGCAAACTTCAAACGTGCTGCAATATTCTTTTTGGACAGCAATGGCTTCCTCCGTGGTGTCCTCCCATGTACTCCATTCTTGTTTAATGTTTTCCTTATTGTAGATGTGTCAATAAAAATGTTAGCATGTGCCAGAGATTTCTGTAAGTCTTTAGCTGACACTCTAGGATTCTTCTTTACCTCATTAATTATTCTGCACTGTGCTCGTGCAGTCATCTTTACAGGACGACCACGCCTAGGGAGAGTAGCAATAGTGCTGAACTTTCTCCATATGTAGTCTAGTCAGTCTGTCTTACCGTGGACACATGAACATCAAGGCTTTTGGAGATACTTTTGTAACCCTTTCCAGCTTCATGCAAGTCAACAATTCTTGATCATAGGTCTTCTGAGAGCTCTTTTCTGCGAGGCATGCTTCTTGAAACCAGTATACCCAAAACTGGTGTGTGTTTTTAAAGTGCGGGACAGTTTTCAGCAACACATTGTTAGAGATTATTGACTTCTTTAACCCTTTCGCTGCTGAGGCTTTTCCCGCCTCTGTGCTGAGGTCATTTTTACCTGTTTCGCTCATCATGTTTAAACGTGTTTTGAAGGCTTATTTTAGTATATGACCCAGACATATTATATATCGTTCTTTCCGTCAGACTCGGAAGATTAATAATATGTCATTATTATATGTATACGTCATGACCTGTCTGTATATTATAACAAAAAATGCAATAAAATATGAATTTTCAATAATTTACAACGTGTTAAGTGTATTTTTTTCACATTTTAACATGCGAGCAATTGCGGTTATATTTTGTATGGGTGCGCTTGTTAAAAAAATTAGAGATGGGGTCTCGTTACATTTTTTTTTGGGGAAATTACGCGATTTTTAACAAACGCACCGCATACAAAAATCGTTAGTGCAGCATCATTGTTCACATTATAATTGAAATGGGAACAATATTGCTGCATTAACAAACCAAAAAAAAATAAAAAACTTGTTTCTTTTTTTTTTTATAATTTTTTTTTTAAATATTTTTTTTTTTGTTTTTTTTATTTTTTAAAAAAACTTTTTTCACAGTGGTGTTTGGTATCGTTGGAACGGCCATGCTCTGGCCGATCCAACAGTACCAAACATTAACCCCTAGCTGCCACGGATCGGGAGATAGGGGATTCATTGGAATCCCCTATCTCCACCGTTGGTGGCAGCTAGGGGTTAACTCCAGGACTGGCGTCATCATGCATAGCACAATGACGCCAGTCCTCAGGGGGAGTTCCCGGAGGCTTGGCCGACATCCAAGATGTCGGCCAGCTCCGGGAAAGGATCACGAACCGGCGCTTTTCAGCGCCGATTCGTGATCCGGCTCCCCAGGGGTTAATGAGAGCCACCGTTTGGAAGGGCAGGCTGTGCCCTTCCAAGCGGTGCCTATCTTAACCCCCTGCTCCCCGGCGATCGGGAGGGAGAGAGGTCCGAAGGACCTCCCCCCCTCCCTTTCAGGCGCCTCCTCCGCACATGCGGGGGGGGCGCCAGAATTAGATGTCATCGCGTAGCCGCGATGACATCTAATGTCCCCGCCGGGCTCCCGAGTGCTGGGCTGACATCCAAGATGTCAGCCCGCACCGGGGGGGCGCAGCAATCCGCCGGAATCCGGCGGATTGCTGCCTCCTGTGCTCGGACGCGCTGAGCGCGTCCGTAGCACAGGAGAACCACTTGGCTGGACGCGCTGACGCGTCCATAGCAGCAAAGTGGTTAATAGGTCAGGGATATATTAATTATGACGTATATTTTTCTTATTGTAGATATATATAGATATATATATATAATTGACAGTGCCTCCAATACCAGTGGTATAAATTGGTATTTAACCCTTAACATAGGGATTAATAACCAATCAATGAATATACGTCTTAACAAATATATGGCGCGTTACATCGAGTTCTTTTGATGCTATCTAGATATTTTTAAACACAATAAAATCAATAAAGATGATATGAGACTGCGTAACGGTAAAACAATTCAAACCAAAATTTATTCACACGTCAAGTTTCATACAATCATATGTTATCAATGGATTAGCAAAATACACTTTCACAAGTGATTATAGATCGTGATTAGTAGCGATACTGCGACACGCAATAATCTAATGGACAAATATTTTAGGTTTATAGACCGCACCACAGATATACACGCCTCAGCTCTTAAACACCAGGCTCTATTCTATTCACTTGGACCTTTCCCATTATAAACCAATCCTCCACCTGGCTAAAATAAACACTCAGTTACTGGGCATCACCTGCAGCACAATTTATTATTGTGGGGGCCTATTCACTAAATGCAACTTCCTTCAGGGAGATACATAACACACTCGATAGGTAGACTATCTCTTCCACAGATCAATCACAGCACTTCATTCAATATACGTTAACCCAACGCGTCTTATTGACTTACAGTACATGCATTCAATCGAAAGGGCTGCAAGATGGATATGGAAGGAGTTATGCTAGTTTTACGAATGGGGCTGACGGCACTTGACATATAAAAGCTATTTCACGGTCCCAGCGTATCTCACTATAGGTATACAATTGATCTTTAGATGTCCACAACCAGTATTCTTGGAATACCGGCTGGGTGGCTTAGAGGTAATGTCACCGCTCTGCATGGAGAGAGCCTGTGGAGCCATGGGCTTGATCCCAGCGAGCAACCTCTCCAGTAAGTGTCCTTGGCAAGACACCTAACGGTACATACTCGCCACCCAGGACATACTTGAAAACGAGAGAAATCTCAATGTATCCTTCCTGGTAAAATCCTTTCACAAAAAAAAAATATATATAAATAATTTCACTAAATTATGGCTCAAGTATTTAGCCGGGAATAGTTTCTTCCTTAGCAATCCTCTACAGGGGAGTGGAAGGTTGATTAGTAGGATACTGCGTTGACTAGTAGCGATACTAGTCTACTGAGTAGGCTTAAACAGCAAAATAATTCATTTATATTCCTTTAGTTTGTGATGGACATCTAAAGTAAGGACTATGCAATTAGAAAATAGAAATCAAGTTATTCAAGCATACTTTACCATCCGGTTAGTGAAGATAGAGTGGTGGAAGATTAGGGTGTGGTCACGTCTTTAAGGGGGGCTGATGATATTTGCCCTTTCTCCCTTCCAAGCGTCCCTCAGGTCTCTCCCCAAGCTTTTCTCAGTGTGTTTATCCTCTGCTCTGGATTGTCCCCTCTATATAGTGGTCTTCCGCCCAGTTTTAGATCTAGCCCATCACTATGTGGCTTCATTTGATTGGAGGATATATATATTCATCAACTCCAGGGGTCTGTCCAGGTGTTATATTACCTGGCCAGCAGATGGCGCTCTCAGATCAACCATCAACCTTCTGCAGGAATTAATTTATGTGTTTGGCCAATCTTTTACTGGTTTGGGGTCGTTTTATTCCTATATCCCGGGACTCCATAGATTTTATTAACAAATCAAAATTTATTTCTACTGTGGCATCGCCGGCATACTTCGCCACGGCATGTGTGCATTTCATCCCCCTTTACTATGAGAGGATCCTGCAGACATACATTAATTCATTCATTCGTGATATCGTCTTTAACATTCACAATTACCAGACTTAATCGGCTTCATGCGGGTTAGTAGACCAGACATTTGTAATAATCAACTGAATGTGGTAGGGCCTCTGTTTTCATAAGATGCCAAGGTTATCTATTCTAACTGACCACATAAATTAAATATTCAAATACCATATAGTGTTAGATCATATCGCCAAATAGCATAGCATTTCAGGCTGGTTTATCCAAGCCATTTAACCTTCTCTGGTTTTTTTTTTCTTTATTGGGCAACCCATTGTTCAATGTTTACGTGGCTTTCAGAGTTTCGATCTTTACAAAATAAACACAATACTGAGATACCTATCCTAGGGTAAGATCAGTTGTCCTTGTGTTCCCTTACTTTTAAACCATTTGATCTAACATCTGGTTATTTTTCTTACAACCAGAATTAATTAGGGACAATGGATGTTTGCTGATAGATAACGAGTGTCGCTTGTTACATTGTCTTTAGAACGCATATTCTTGTTATATATTAACGATGCAGACGAGTTGTCTGTGTGAAGCAATTGCTGCGAAATATAGAAATTTCATATCTGAAAAGGTCTGACAACATCCAATAATATCACACTGATTGGACTCAAGGTTGGCTCACTCCTGGCTCCAATTAGCTCTTGGAGAAGTCATTAGGTTAGGGGTTCACATACTTTTTCCACCCTGCACTGTGAATGTTTACATGTTATGTTCAAAAAACACATGAAAACATATAATGTTTGTGTTGTATTATTTTAAGCAGACTGTGTTTTTCAAATTGTTGTGACTTAGATGAAGATCAGAGCACATTTTATGACCAATTCATGCAAAACTCCACCAAATCCCAAAGGGTTCACATACTTTTTCTTGCCACTGTATCTCTTCTCTACCTTTATTTAGCAAATATTCAAGCTCTTTTTGAAAAACCAGTGTGGGGTTCTTGTCCAGAATCTGATATGTAAGTCTATCATCCAATATATGGATCTAGTATTCAAAGATTTTGAGAAACTTGAAACCCGCTCTTTTAAACAAAATTTGCGCTACAAAGAGAGACAAGCATGTAAAAGCTTGAAAGAAAACAACCAGTTAGTCATTAAACAAGCCGACAAAGGGGGGGGGACAGTAATGATGTCAAGGGAATATTACATTAAGGAGTCCCTCCATATATTGGATGATAGACTTACATATCAGATTCTGGACAAGAACCCCACACTGGTTTTTCAAAAAGAGCTTGAATATTTGCTAAATAAAGGTAGAGAAGTAGGGATTATTAATGAAGAAGAACAAAAATACCTTCTCAATGAAAACTGTAATATTGCTATTTTTTATTTTTTGCCAAAGTTGCATAAAAATATTCAAACCCCCCTTGGAGACCTATAATGAGTGGGATAAATTCTCTCACCTGTAATTTATCTGAATATATAGATAAATATCTACAGTCTATAGTGCAAACTACCCAATCCTATATTAGAGATACTAGCCATATCTTAGAGGAATTGCAAAAAATTGAATGGAAAGATAACTTTGTGATGGCCACTATTGATGTGGTTTCACTATATACATCTATTCCCCACCTGAAAGGGGTCCAAGAGGTTTCTTCCAGTTTAAGAGAGAAAAGCAAACTACCGGAAAAACAAATTACTTTTTTGACTGATGCTATGTTGTTTGTGCTGACACACAACTACTTTTGTTTTGAGAACAAGTTCTACCTACAGTCATGTGGTACTAACATGGGGACGAGATTCGCCCCCAGTTACGCCAACCTTTATATGGATAGATGGGAACATCGACACGTATGGTCTAGCACGACCGGGGGCGATCTCATCCTCTGGCGGAGGTTTATTGATGATGCTATCCTCATCTGGCAGGGTAGCCTTGAATCGTTGAATTTATTCATTTGTTCTCTGAATGATAATGACTTTAATTTATCATTTACATCGAGGATTGAAAGGGTTAGCATCGATTTCCTAGATCTCACTATATATGTAAAAAATGGAAAATTGGAGACTAGGAAATTTTTTAAAGAAACTAGTGTTAACACTGCAATAGATAGGAGGAGTTCCCATGCAGCTCAATGGCTTGACAATGTTCCTAAAAGCCATATCCTAAGGTTAAAGAGGAATTGTTCGGAAGATATTGAATTTGATTGTCAAGCAAATTCGATTCTAAATAGATATCGACAGAAGGGCTATAAAGAAGATAACCTTACGAGAGATTTGGAAAAGATAAGAAGTAAAAAAAGAAAGGATCTGTTTAGTAGGATTAGAACATCAAATAAACTAGCTGAAAGAAACAAATTCGACTATGCCTGCATCACACAGTATAACCCACATGCAGGCGTTTTGAGGAAGATTTTAAATAAACATTGGCCTATTTTACAAGCGGACCCCATACTGATGGGTGTTATTCCTAAATCCCCGGTAGTCATCTTCAAGAAAGCCCAAAATCTTAAAAACCATCTTGCCCCTAGTTTACTGCCAGATATAAGAACAAAGCCTCAAGGCATTTTCAATGCCGATGGATTAAAAGGTTTTTTTAAATGTGGGAAATGTAGAGCCTGTGTGGATCAAGATAAAAAAACTATTAATTTTAAGAGTAATGCTACTAATAAGGAGTACAGTATTAACCCCTTAGTGACCGGGCGGTTTTACACAAATCCGTCCTTTAGTGACCGCTGCTGTTTTTACGTTTCTGCGCTGTTAGGGTTTAGGTCAAATTTTCCTCTTACTCGTTTATTCAACCCACACATATTATACACCCTTTTTCCCGCCATTAAATGGACTTTCTAGAAATACCATTATTTCCATCATATCCAATAATTTAATATAAAAAAAATATGAAATATGATGAAAAAAATGGTAAAAACACACTTTTTCGTAATTTAATCCCCTAAAGCTATAACCACCAATAAAGACCCCGGCTAAATAGTTTCCAAATTTTATCCCGAGAATAGAAATACCCAATTTTTACATGTTTTTACCTTTTAACCCTTTCACTGCTGAGCCAGTTCACCTATGTGCGCTGCGCTCATTCTGACCATTTTGTCCTAATTATTTTTAGATGACAGCCTAGGTCCTATTTAATTAAACTCCCCTCAGACAAAAAAAACTTTTAAAAAAAACCATTTTTTTATTTTATTTAATTTTTTTATTATTTTTTTTTTATTTAATTTTTTTTTTAATTTTTTTTTTAAAACCAAACCTGGTCATGTTTGGTATCATTTGAAAGGCCATAATCAGGCCTTTCAAATGATAGCAAATATGACCATCTAGCTGCCATGGATCGGGAGATAAAGGGATCCTTAGGATCCCCTTATCTCTACATGGCAGCTAGAGGGTTAACTGGCCCACTGACATCCTCACACATATGGTGAGGTTGTCAGTGGGTGGGGGGGACCTGGAGGCTTGGCTGACATCCAAGATGTCAGCCCCCCTCCAGGTTTGAATCACGTTTTGGCGCCAATTGGCGCCGCAACGTGATCCGGCGGCGAAATGGTTAATGCCATACACCGCTGGAAAGGGGAGGCTCTCCCCTCTCCAGCGGTGCAAACGGCATCTCCCTAGCTTCAATGGTTGGGGAGATAGAGGGCTCCGAAGGAGCCCCCCCCTCCCCTCCATTGAAACACATGGGGGCACCTTCTGATGACGTCACCACGCAGCGTGGCGACGTCATCAGCCTCGCCTGCCCATGTAAATCACATGGGCAGGCTTCCTCCCTGCCAGATCGCCGTGGGATCCGACGAGGGAGGTGAGTATCGGGCGGGAGGGGGATTGGTGCCGCTGACGTACCCTGTACGTCCGCGGGTCTAAGGGAGACCCGAGGACAGGACGTACAGGGTACGTCAGCGGCCCTTAAGGGGTTAAGCAATTTATTAATTGCAAGAGCAGTGGAGTCATTTATTTGCTGGAATGCCCCTGTGGGGTACAATATGTGGGACGTACTAGTAGGATGCGTAAAGTGCGTATATTAGAACATTTAGGGAATATAAGAAGAGGGAAATTGGATCATAGTGTCCCAGTACATTGTAACAACTGTTCAGCCTTTACAATAAAAGGTTTTAAATGGATAGGTATTGAACTTGTCAAAAAAGATTGGAGAGGGGGTGATTTTGTTAGAACTTTGGCAAGAAAAGAAACAGAATGGATATATATAAAATGGGCACATGGAAATCTGGTGGTCTAAATGTTGATCTGGACATTAAAAACTGTATATGATTGTTTTAAAAGTGATTTGCTTCTATTGTATATTTTTATATATTTTCTGTTTTTATATATATATATTTTCTGTTTTTCTGTTTTTTCCCGTTGCTTCGAGAGTTTTTTAGGGCGTACCTTTGCTCCAGGCAAGGAAGGGTTAAGAGATATATGTGGATGGATTCCTCTGATAAATCCCGAGGTTATGAATGTGCACTGCTGATCGGGGAAGAGAGGTCTCTGATCCGCACCTTCATTCTGAGAGACATTAACCACCAAGAAAGTCCGATATGTCACTTCCGTTTAAGGAGAACTTCCGGGCATGCACAGTAGTTGGAACGCACGGAAATGAAGCCACAACGGACTCAAGCTGCGGATCATTTGTTTTGATTGCTCTAAGTGTGTCTTTCAGAGATTTTTGAGAACTTTTTCTATTTAAAAGGGGGGGGGGGGAGGAATGTACCACATGTAATTTTGTTTCCCTGATGAAGTCCTTGTTATTTATGGACGAAACGCGTTGGATTTTATGCTGTGTTACGATTAAATACGCTTTTTTACTGTATTCGTTTTCTTCTGGTGGTCTTGTGGCGGCAGGTGTACCAGAATTGCGACCTTTACGAGCGGAGGGGTAACAAACCAGCAAAGATACCATTTATACGTTTTCTACTATCCATGCTGTGTGAGTGCATTGGTACGAAATTGTTGCCAAATACTATAAAGATACCATTACAAATTTATCACCAATAATATTGTGTGAGTGCATTGGTACGCAATTAAGGCCAAATGCTATAAAAATACTAACCATAAAAACTTTTTTGTGTAGTGTTTAAAGTGTAATACCCATTATTTCAGTATTTTATCAATACAATACCCATCCCTGACAGGGTCTCCCCTCCAAAGTGTACCTGAACGCAACACAACACATTTAATGGAATATTTAATTTATTTAGATTTGCATATTTCATTTATTTTTTACTTTGCAGAATTTTAATATTTTTATCTTTTTTCTAGTATCGGATTCTTCGGCATCTCACGTGTTGCCATTATGTTTTGACAGTTTATAGTTCTTTTTTTTCATTATTCTGCAGTAAAAGCCACTTCAGATCATCACATTATGTTCCGCTTACCTTGAATTTGTTTCCCAGTGGAATGTTTGTTTGCCGTATAAAGTACAAGGTTTGTTTGTTTTCTGTTTGTGAAGCCTTTTCCTCGCTGCACATTCACTGCATTCTGTATCTGTGCAGCGTTTCATGATATATGTGGCGGTGTGTGCTTTACCTGCACCTCGGAGGTCGATCGCTCTCTCACTTCTCCTTTGTTATCCGCAATAGACATGTGCATTCGTTTTAGAACTAAAACGATTTAGTCCGAATTTTGGGATAATTTCGTTTTCGTATGACTCAAGAGATATGAAACTGCTCAGTCCAAAAAAACAAAAGAAACTAAAGGAAAATGCATTACGTTTTAGTTTCAGTCCTTTTTGTAATATTACATTGATGAGTGAAGGAGACCAGCAATGAGGAGCGCAACATCGCAAAGCTACAGAAACGATTTGTATGCATAATCCTTCCCGACCCCTACCCGAAACTGACAGTGACAGAGCTCCAGAATACTCACTCGCAGCACAGACAGCCAGCACAGGAGAGGAAACCTTTACTTAACCCTTGCATGTCTATGAGACAGACAAGATGATAAAAGCAGCTGGAGAAGGAAAACATTCAAATAAATCACACTGAAAGCTAATGACAGAGGAGGGCTGGATAGTAAAAACCCCTTTATAACAAGCAGCGCTGGGAGAAGAGAGGGACTTTATAAAATGTGTGTTATCTCCGCTCCCGCTCTGCATAATAGGGGCTTAGGTCTGATACATTTTATACTATCCAGGAGCACTATCCCCCTTTCCTCATCTATAATACACGTTTTACATAAAGTCCCTCTCCTCTCCCAGTGCTGCTTGTTATAAAGGGTTTTTTATGTCTGATACATTTAGTATCCAGCTCTCCCAGTTACTCTGTCATTATGAGCCTTCAGTGTGATTTATTTGAATATTTTCCCTGGATTTAAAGTGCTGTATTTTATAAAAAAAAATTGCGCCAGTCATCTCTTCTCTGAGCTTTCAGACCGATTTACGTAAATTTTTTCCCTCTCCCCTGCTTTTATAATGCTGTCTGTCTCCCTCACAGAGATACAAAGTTTAAGTAGAAGTTCCCTCTCCTGTGCTGGATAAGCATTGCATTCCGAAGTTCTGCGCCCTCCACATGCCAATGCAGTAGGATGTTCTATACAGAGAGGGGCATTAATTAATACAGGAGAATGTTCTACGCATTATACAGAGAGGGGTATTAATGCAGGAGGATGTTATATACATTATACAGAGAGGGGTAATAATTAATGCAGGAGGATGTTCTATACATTATACAGAGAGGAGCATTTTTTTTCGTGCCCTTTTACCCTTTCGCTGCTGAGCCATTTCACGCCTCTGTGCTGAGCTCATTTTTACCGGTTTCGCTCATCATGTTTAACCGCGTTTTGAAGTTTTATTTTAATATATGACCCAGACATATTATATATCGTTCTTTCCGGCAGACTCCAAAGATTCATAATATAGCATTATTATATGTATACATCATGCAGTGGCGACTCTAGGAACAATATTTAGGGGGGGCACAGAAGATACCGCAGTCAAAACTGGGGGGGCACTAATAATTTTCACCACTAAATCATATCACTGAATAAAACTAAGGGCCCAATCACCTTGTGTGAGCTAAAACACCATCGCTAAAGGAAAAATTTAGCGCGAGTCGCTAAAACGTAGTGCCTGACGACCTACTAACAGATCATCTTGTCTGCAGAAGTCCATGAACAAGGTCGTTTGGCGCACGCTAGGAAAACTCTAAGACCCGAGCTGAGACCGAGAGCTAATGCGGTTGTGTACAGGATAGAACTCTTTTTTTCCAGTGCAGAGTGCTGGGCCATAACTATCCCCCGCCCTCACAAGCTTGAATATGAACACATACAGTGAATAACCTCACACCCTGCCTTATTAAAAGTCTCCAAGGTGGCCGTATCATCCATGTTTTGATGCACACATATATTAAGGCTGACGGACATTGCATGATAAATGCCTCCCAACAACATGTAGAATCATTACACTGCATTTAATAGATCCAAAAGGAAGGCCAGGTGAGCGACAAAAATTTCCCTGCTGCAGCATATAAATAATACATGTTTCAGGGCAAGACTTATTCATGTGTCCCTTTAAACATGGTCCACACTGTCACACTAATAATCAACCACTTCCATACTATGAATCACGCCCAGCATAAAATGTTTAAAATTAGGCAATATATTAGAATTAGGATATATGTGGATAAAGGATACTTTTATAATAGAGCCTACTGCAACAGCAACGAGAATGCGGACCAGATCCATTGCTATGGTGTATGAGGCCAAGAGAACACCTGTGCTGCATTCCTTTCAATTGCCTGTTAATTTTGGCGAAGATCTGTTCTTTTGGAGTTAGCACCAGGGTTGAGCAGTAGGTAAAATGTTGCAATTAGCGCCCCTCAAAAAATTAGCGCTGGCACCAACTGATCTGTTAGCTGCAAAAGTGCTAGAGATCTCTAGCACTCCCCATGTTAAGTAAAGGACGTGGAAAGTACAGTAAGCTCGCAGTCCGGTTTGTAGCGGGAGGCAAACGATCTGTTGGTCAGGCGCTAGACTCAATTAACCTGGCGCTAACGCAAAACCATGCCGACACAAGGGTTAGCTCACGCCAGGTAATAGTGCCCTAAATAAGTACATATAAATAAGATTCCAAAACCCCAGAGTAATGTGATGCAATGTAGCCTTTTTATTGTACTAACATGATACTTAACTGCCGAATTGCGGCAAATATTCGCTGAATGTCTGATTGCTGCTTCGGCGACTCCACTTTTAGCAAATTACAGTGACCATTCACTAAATAGGGAATTCACCTTATGTTCGGCAAAATAAATTCCCCGAAATGTGACAAAAAGCAGAGGATCTAAAGATTATTAGACCCTTTAGATTCTAACTTCCATAATAACCCCTAAAATGCCATAAACCCAGCGAAATACAATAAAAATAATAAACAATGTGGCATTTAGCCTACTCATTAACCCCTAAAATGCCATTAATCAAGGTAAAACATGAAATGAATACACTGAGGCATGTAGCCAACCCATTAACCCCTAAAATGCCATTAATCAAGGAAAAAATAAAATGTATACTGTGAGGGATGAAGCCTACCCATTAACCCTTAATATACAACTAAACCAAGGCAAAAACTAATGTAATACACAATGTAATGTATAGTCTGAACATTAACCACTTCACTGCTGAGACATTTCAACCCTGTGAAAATGCTTAAGTTTAAGTGCCTGTTATTATTTAATGTTTTTTGACTTTTATTTCAAACGGAATATGGTCATGTTGGGTATCATTGGAAAGGCCAGAATCTGCTTGTTCCAATGACACCTAGATCGTCCATATACTATGCACAGGGACGGAGATACAGTGGTCCGAAGAAGTGTGGTAAGCTGGAAGCT
This sequence comes from Leptobrachium leishanense, assembly GCA_009667805.1. Classification (NCBI taxonomy): domain Eukaryota; kingdom Metazoa; phylum Chordata; class Amphibia; order Anura; family Megophryidae; genus Leptobrachium; species Leptobrachium leishanense. Next base: position 386,436,845 of record CM019066.1, on the reverse strand, counting down.
GATTTTTGGTGGGGGGGCACATGGGGGGGGCAAGGAATAACCTAGGGGGGGGCAATTGCCCCCCCTTGCCCCCCTGTAGAGTCGCCTATGACGTCATGTCCTGTCTGTATATTATAACAAAAAATGCAATAAAATTAGAATTTTCAATAATTTACAACGTGTAAAGTGTTTTTTTCACATTTTAACATGCGATCGTTTGTGGTTATATTTTCTATGGGGTGCGCTTGTTAAAAAAATTAGAAATGGGGACTAGTGATGAGCCGAACACCGCTGTGTTCGGTTCGCATTCAAACTCGAACAATTTCAAAGTTCGAATTCGAACACAAACACGATTCGAACTCAATGCAAGTCAATGGGACTCGCTCGAATTTTGGAGTGCCCTCCAAGAGGGCGTATATGCAAGATATTTGCCATAAAAGGTGTATGGGGGTCCAGGTAGTGCCCTGGTGGACAGGAAACAAGGACAAAAAGTTTAAAAAAAACGTTTTTAAAGGAACAGTGAGTTTTCCATGAAATAAAGGTTAAGAATAAAAACGAAAAATTCCTTCAAATATCGTGCCTAGGAGGTCCCCATAACCTGCCCGTGAAGTGGCGGATTTGTAGGATGTATAGAAACATTTAAAAACAAAAAAATGACATTTCAAATGACGGTAAATGTTTTTCCTTTAATCTATTCATAAACAACTGCTTGGGGCGGCAGCCTGTATGAAAAGAGGAGACGTTTTAGGACACGCAGAACAAGTTTAGTGATTTTTTGGCTAAATTATTGTGAAACCTATGCAGGCTTTGGATGAAAGTAACAACAGGTACATTAACCACTTGGCTGCTATGGACGCGCTCAGCGCGTCCAGCCAGGTGGTTCTCCTGTGCTACGGACGCGCTCAGCGCGTCCGAGCACAGGAGGCAGCGGCGGATTGCTGCGCCCCCCCCGGTGCGGGCTGACATCTTGGATGTCAGCCCAGCACTCGGGAGCCCGGCGGGGACATTAGATGTCATCGCGGCTACGCGATGACATCTAATTCAGGCACCCCCCCCGCATGTGCGGAGGAGGCGCCTGAAAGGGAGGGGGGGAGGTCCTTCGGACCTCTCTCCCTCCCGATCGCCGGGGAGCAGGGGGTTAAGACAGACACTGCTTGGAAGGGCACAGCCTGCCCTTCGAAACGGTGGCTGTCATTAACCCCTGGGGAGCCGGATCACGAATCTTCGCTGAAAAGCGCCGGTTCGTGATCCTTTCCCGGAGCTGGCCGACATCTTGGATGTCGGCCAAGCCTCCGGGAACTCCCCCTGAGGACTGGCGTCATCGTGCATAGCATGATGACGCCAGTCCTGGAGTTAACCCCTAGCTGCCACCAACGGTGGAGATAGGGGATTCCAATGAATCCCCTATCTCCCGATCCGTGGCAGCTAGGGGTTAATGTTTGGTACTGTTGGATCGGCCAGAGCATGGCCGTTCCAACGATACCAAACACCACTGTGAAAAAAGTTTTTTTAAAAAAAAATTAAAAATAAAAATGAAAAAATATTTAAAAAAAAATTATAAAAAAAAAAGAAACAAGTTTTTTTTTTTTTGGTTTGTTAATGCAGCAATATTGTTCCCATTTCAATTATAATGTGAACAATGATGCTGCACTAACGATTTTTGTATGCGGTGCGTTTGTTAAAAATCGCGTAATTTCACCCAAAACAAAAATGTAACGAGACCCCATCTCTAATTTTTTTAACAAGCGCACCCCATACAAAATATAACCGCAATTGCTCGCATGTTAAAATGTGAAAAAAACCCACTTTACACGTTGTAAATTATTGAAAATTCATATTTTATTGCATTTTTTGTTATAATATACAGACAGATCATGATGTATACATATAATAATGACATATTATTAATCTGCACAGTCTGACGGAAAGAACGATATATAATATGTCTGGGTCATATACTAAAATAAGTCTTCAAAACGCATTTAAACATGATGATCAAAACCGGTAAAAATGACCTCAGCACAGAGGCGTGAAACGCCTCAGCAGCAAAAGGGTTAAAATTGAACCTTTGGTGCCAGCTAGTGCCTTCACACCGTAACCCCTCTGAGGTATTGTGGAAGAGTGCCGGGGTGGACTCTGCATTCAAATATTAAAATTATTGAATTCTGGTACACGCGTCAGTTCACCCAAATATTGGGCCTTTGGTGCCAGCTAGTGCCTTCACACCGTAACCCCTCTGTGGTATTGTGGAAGAGTGCAGTGGTAGACCATGCGGTCCAATATTAAAATGATATGAATCTGGTATAGGCGTCAGTGGCAGTGCACCCAAATATTAGGCCTTTGGTGCCAGCTAGTGCCTTCACAACGTAACCCCTCTGAGGTATTGTGGAAGAGTGCAGGGGTGGAGGTTTTGGTAATGCAGAAGAGATCCCCGATCTATTCAGTTACGTCAGCATCAGGGGATTGATAGCTGCTGATCCAGGACTGATTCATTTTTATAAATGTCAGCCGGTCTACAGAGTCGTTGGACAGACGCACTCTTTTGTCTGTGACAAAACCTCCAGCGGCACTGAACATCCTTTCAGAAAGCTCGCTAGATGAAGGGCAACCTAGTAGCTGCATAGCATATTGGCTAAGTTCTGGCCAGTGATCCAATCTCAACACCCAGTAAGCCAGTGGATCATCTGCTGTAAAGGTATCCAGGTCTGCCCTTGACCCTAGGTAGTCCTGCACCATACGGTGAAGACGCTGGCAATGGGTGTAAGGGCAGGGGCTTTGACCCCTGTATAGTGTTGTGCGTATGGAAACAATGGAAAGCTGTCGAAGAAGGAAACCAGAAGATGTATAAGTAAGCAATTGAGTTTTTACTGAAATGAAACAAGTAAAGTCCAGGACAAAAGACAATCAGGATAATTCAAAGAGATCCGAATTGCTTGAGAAAGGTAACCGAACACTGAAAATCAGCATTCGGTTACCTTTCTTGGCCATTCGGCTATCCAGAGAGCAGGCAAGTCGCCAAATCTTGGCGAATTGCCTGCACATATGGTGCCTGTTCGGTGCCTGTTCGAGGCCAGTGAATCCCCATAAAAAAGCAATGCTTCGGTTATTCAGAGAACACAAACCAGCAGTGAAAGGTTCCCAAAATGCCCTGCCATTCGGTGGTTTAATTCCGCACGTTTATTCAGGAGAATCCCATAGGCTTCAATGTTAAAAATAATCCGGTTTTAATTCAATATCTAATAAACCGCTCATTATAAAATTCTGCAATAAAGAGTCTCTTTATTTATAGATTTTTTGGATATTTTAAGCATTTTTCTGATTTTTTTTTTTAAAAGTCCTATTTTTTTTATTTTTTTTAAGTTTACTTATTTTTTCTGTAACAGCCCTTTTTATTCTCATTCATTGGATCATATGCAAATTTCAGACATTTTCGATCAGTAGTTTCTTTGCAAACAGCGTTTCACTTTTCAATCATTCATACAAACTGTTTTCCTAATTTATTCACCTCCCTCTGTGGTGTCGGCTTTTTCCGGTGGCTTCGCAGCGTGTGATCGGCTCCTGCTCGGGTTTTCCCGGCGTCTTCGACGGGTTAATCAAGATGTTTTTGCGGTTTTTCAGCGTGCATTCAGTGGGTTTTGCGGTTAGTTTTCGTCGGGTTTGCAGTGACTTTTCCCTGCAATTTGGGGACCCTGTGGTGCTTGCTGAATACACCGCAGGGTCACCGAAATGGGATCGGCAAAAGGAACCGAATTGAAGAGAATGAAAAGTCACCGAACGTGCAGTGACTTTTCGAATCTCTTTGAATTACCCTGTACAACTCAAAAAGATATCTTTGGTTTGGTGGAAAGTCCAGAACGAAGGGTTGTAGAAGAGGGTAACGTGGACTGTGGCCTATTGAGACAAGCCTGGTTGAGGAGCTGGAGCTGGTGCTATGGTCATGGAGGAAAGCTTGGATACAGGATCTGGAACTGGCATTGTGGACGTGGAAGCAAACCTGGAGATGGATCTGGTGTTGGTACCGTGGACGTGGAAGCAAGCTTGGAGATGGATCTTGTACTGGTACCGTGGACGTGGAAGCAAGCTTGGAGATAGAAGCTGGTACCGTGGAAGCAAGCCTGGATGCAGGGTCTGGAGCTGGTACCGTGGAAGCAAGACTGGATGCAGGGTCTGGAGCTCAGGATTCACTTGGAACAGGACGAAGAGGGAACACTGGATAACTGAAGCGGTGAACCACAGTATAACCTGGTTAATGAACTGAGAAAGGCGGCAGGTTTAAATAGGGTTCAGAGGATCATAAGAACACTGTTCACCTGGGACTCATAGGTGGAGCTGGGATACCTGAGTACTTGATAGGTTAATTGGTGGCATACGAGGATCTCCAGTGCAGGTGTCATGCAGTACCCGTAAGCTACCAGCAGAGTACCAAGTTCGTTTCTTAGGAAGGCATGCGATCGCGCGTGCGCGCTTTCGGCATTCGGATCCTGGCGGCGGCGTGAGGCAGACCTCAAGCTCTCTCCTGCTTCCGGGCAGAGAGCGTGGAGCGACACGCCACGAGGGACTTCAAGTGAGTATTGCAGGAGTCCCAACATAGCGGCCAGGGCCGAGAGCGGGGCATGGCAATGGGTGCCTACATTTGACGTCCCTGGGCGTCGTGGACTTTTTTTTTAAAAAAAGGCATCAGTCAAGCGGCCCCAGCCTTCACCGCTCTTCCTCTGATCATCCGCAGCCTCAGAAGCACCTGTGTCATCACTTGGTAACCTACCAGTGATGGAAAGGTGTTACACCAGTGTCGCTTTAGAGCGTACTCAAGTTGTTTCATCCTGTCCTCCCTCTTTGCAGGCAGGATGAACTCTGCAACTTTACTCTTGTATCGTGGATCAAGAAGGCTTGCCAACCAGTAATGATCCCTCTCCTTGATAGCATGAATCCTGGGGTCCTTTAGCAGGCTTTGCAGGATAAGGGAGCCCATGCAGCATAGGTTGGAAGTGGCATTAGCTTCCGAGTCTTCCTGGTCAATGAGGATGACCCCATCGTGCACTTCCTCCTCCCAGCCACCTACTAGTCCTTGGGTTTCTGGGCACACAAAACCCTCCGTTGAGGAATCCCCACCTTCAATGTCCCCACTACTTAAATATTCTTCCTCCTCCTCATTCTCCTCCTGTCTGAGAACCCGCAGGAATGCTGTCTGCATAAAGACTGGGGCCTTGAGAGCTAGGGAAGTAATCCTCTTCCTCCTGCTGCTCTGCCTCTAGTGCCACATCTATAATTCCCCGCAGATTGCACTCCAGCAGGAACACTAAAGGAATTGTGTCACTGATGCATGCACTGTCCCTGCTCACCATCCTCGTTGCCTCCTCAAATGGTGACAGTACAGCGCATTCATCCTTGATCATCAGCCACTGCGGGGGGAAAAAACAAGTTGACCTGAACCTGTCCTTGTGCCATACTCACACAGGTACTCATTGATGGCCCTCTGCTGCTTGTGCAGATGCTGCAGCATTGATAATGTCGAGTTCCACCTGGTGGGCATGTCACAGATCAGACGGTTTGTGGGAAGGTGGAATTCTCTTTGAATTTCTGCCAGGCGAACACTTGCTGTGAATGACCGTCTGAAGTGGCTGCAGACTTTTCTGGCCTGGCTGAGAAGCTGTGCCAGCCCTGGGTACCTGGTTAGGAAACGCTGTACCACCAGATTTAGGACGTGTGCTAGGCATGGTACATGCGTCAACTTACCCTGGCGTAGGGCGGAGAGAAGGTTTCTGCCATTATCACAGACGACCATTCCTAGCTGAAGCTGGCGTGGTGTTAACCATCTCTTCACCTGCCCCTGCAGAGCTGACAGAAATTCTGGCCCAGTGTGGCTCCCCTAAACAAACCAGCTCAAGCATAGTATGGTATCTTTTTGCTTGAGCCATTGCGTAGCCCCTGCCACGCGTTGGTTTAACTGCCACTTCGCCAGAGACAGAGAAGGAGGAGGAAGAGGTGGTGGAGCAGACAGACCTCATACAAGCAGCTTTCTGGAGGCGTGGTGGATAAACAAGCTCCAGCACAGAGCCCCGTCCTGGATCCCTCCCAGCTGCAATCAGAGTTACCCAGTGTGACGTGAAGGAAATGTAACATCCTTGTCCATGCTTGCTAGACCACGTGTCTAAAGTCATGTGCACCTTGCTGCTGACTGCCTTTCCCAATGACTCCATAACATTGTCTTCCACGTGCTGGTATAGTGCTGGAAAGACCTTCTGTGAAAAGAAATGGCGTTTTGGAACCTGCCACTGTGGTACAGCACATCCAGCAAATTCACGGAAGGAAGCAGAGTCCACCAGCTGGAAAGGCAGCAGCTGTAATGCGAGTAATTTTGCTAAGCTGGCATTTAGACGCTGTGCTTGGGGATGGTTGGGACTATATTTTTTCTTATGCTGCAGCAGCTGGGGCAACGTAATCTGACTGCGTAAATCTTCAGCTGATGGGATGCTGTCACATTCTGAGGTAGGACCTGGTACACCCATTACTGTAGCATCATCCCTGTCAGTGGAGGTTGTAGGCAATGACATGGCAGGACATGTAGTGGGGGTAGAGACAGATGAGGAGGACCTATGCAAAGTGTTGTGCCAACAGGATGCCTGGCAGGTGGTCATATGTCAAGCACGTGGTACCCAAGCGTTGGATGTCTTTCCCACGCTTGATCCTCATCCGACATAGATTACAAATAGCAACGGTGCGGTCAGCTGCACATTTCTTAAAGAACTCCAAGACAGCAGACTTCCTGTACATGTGCTTTGAGACAACAGTGCTCTGCACCTGAGCAGCTGTGACTTCTGATGCCTTGGACTGGCTACGGTTGCTCATACAGGACATTGTGCCTTGTGTTTGTTGTGCCTCCTCCTCCTCCTCCTCCTCACTTGACTCCTTTGTTCGATCAGGCACCCAGGTGGAGTCAGGGGGTGATGATGATGATGAGGTTACTATCTCCTCGTCACTGGAGCCAACTTGGCAGTATGCTGCAGCTGCTGGGGCAACATGAGTGCCAGTTTTTTGTGTGTCACTGGCACCCCCTCCCTTTAGGTTGATTATACTCCCTTCCTCAACCTCAGAGTTTGAATCAGAGCACTGTAGTTGCTGCGCATCCTCAAGCAACATGTCACTGTCATTGTAGTCTAACAATTCAGCTGACTCCTCCGTGTATGTTGATGAGGCTACGGCAGGAGTAGCTGTGGACATAGAGGCTGCACTGTAAACCACTACAAGCGTGGCTGGCAGAGGACACGGAGGATGAGGATGGCCTGGTTAGCCAATCCACCAAATCCTCTGTATGTTGCTGCTGCTTAAGACGGCCAGCACCAGTTAGAAAGGACAAGCGTGCCCCTGCAGAGGATGCACCACGTCCACGACGACCAGAGGCACAGCCTCCTGACACAGAGGCTGCTTGCCCTCTTATCTGTGTCTGGGAGCGTCTGCCTGTCCTTTTTGGTCTTTCTGACATGGTGAGTGATATATAGATTAAAGATATACAGAACTCTGATTCAACTCTGTTATAAAAATTGGAGATATGTAGAACTCTGATTCAAGTGTGTTATCTAGATTAAAGATTTCCAAAACTCTGGTATAACTCAGTGAGACACCCTGATAGCTGGCAGCCAGTGACAAGACACAGATTAAAATTCGTAGAAATCTGCTACAAGTCTGTGAGACCCCTTGATGGGTGGCAGTGAAAAGACACAAATTACAATTCCCAGGAACCTCCTATAAATCAGTGAGACCCCCTGATGGGTGGCAGTGACAAGACACAGCTTACAATTCCCAGATATCTGATAGAAGTGAGACCCCCCAATAGCTGCTGGCACTGACAAGACACAGATTACAACAATTCCCAGATATCTTCTAGAAGTGAGACCCCCCTCCCAGTAGCTGCTGGCACTGAGAAGACACAGATTACAACAATTCCCAGATATCTTCTAGAAGTGAGACCCCCCAATAGCTGCTGGCACTGAGAAGACACACTAACAGAACAATCTCCTCTCAAAAAACACGTGCTGGGGCTGCGAGGGACACCTTATATAGTGTGCTGTGGGATTTAGCTCTGTGAGTCCATGATTGGGGAAAATTTGCCCAATCAGGACTCTGTGCCGTGATTGGCATAGTCTTGCACCTGTCTTGCAACTGTGGTCAAGTGCAAGGCTGTAGCCAATTACAAGCTTCAGGCCAGTGGAAAAGTGCATTGTGGTCCATTGTGGTGCATTGTTGGCGAACATGCGGCAAACACGTGGAAATGCTCGGAGTTCGACGAACAGCCGAACGGGCGATGTTCGAATTGAACACCGAACAGATCGAACCGAACAGCTCATCGTTAATTATTTTTTTTTGGGGAAAATTTCACTATTTTTAACAAACGCACCGCATACAAAAATCGCTAGTGCAGCATCATTGTTTACATTATAATTTAAATGGGAACAATATTGCTGCATTAACCAATCAAAAACAAAAAAAACTTTTTTTTTTTTTTTTTTAATATTTTTTTATTTTAGTTTTTGCTTTTACATGGTTATGTTTGGTATCGTTGGAAAGGCTATGCTCTGGCCAATACAGCAATACCAAACCCCTATCTGCCACGGATCGGGAGATAGGGGGTTCCAATGAACCCCCTATCTCCACCATTGGTGGCAACTAGGGGTTAACTCCAGGACTGACGTCATCGCGCTATGCATGATGACGCCAGTCATCAGGGGGAGTTCCCGGAAGCTTGGCCGATATCTAAGATGTCGGCCAGCTCTGGGAGAGGATCACGATTCAGCGCTTTTCGGCTCCGAATCGTGATTTGGCACCCAAGGGGTTAAAGGCAGGCACGGTTTGGAAGGGCAGGCTGTGCCCTTCCAAACCGTGCCTGCCAATAGCCGCTGGACCCCCGCGATCGGGAGGGAGGTCTGAAGGACCTCCCCCTCCCTTTCAGGCACCTCCTCCGCACTCGCGGGGGGGCGCCTGAAATAGATGTCATCGCGCCGCCGTGATGACATCTATCCCCCTCCGGGGTCCCGGAGTGCCGGGCTGACATGCAAGATGTCAGCCTGCACCGGGGGGGGGCCAGCAATCAGCCAGAATCCCGGCTGATTGCTGTCTCCTGTGCTAGGACGCGCTCAGCGCGTCCGTAGCACAGGAGGAGCACTTAGCAGGACTCGCTGAGCACGTCCTTAGCAGCCAAGTGGTTAAATCCAGTGGCTGTGAGAGCTGAGATCAGCTGCTTGTTACATTATCTCTCAGTACAATGTATCAGGCTCAGCTGTTACAGTAACTGACTGCTGCTCATCACAGCGCTCAGAGTTTCAGTAAAACTAGGAAATAATATTCTCTTATATATAAAAATATTATTTACTAGTTTTACTGAAACTCTGAGCGCTGTGATGAGCAGCAGTCAGTTACTGTAACAGCTTTGACTGACACACTGTGCTGAGAGTGAGAGATACTGTAACAAGCAGCGATCTCAGCCCTCTGAGGAGCCACTGCAATAGTAATTGTATCCACTGGTTTTCGGATGAATGAAATTAGTTTTCATACTAAAGAACTGAAAACGAATTTCTTTAGCAACTAAATAAATTGCATTTTAGGACTAATCCATTAGTTCACAACTAAATCTTTTGCTGTGCACATGTCTAATCCGCAAAGTAACAATATATTAATAAACGCCGGATCGCAGGAGCAGGAAGTGACCCTCTGAGATCCTATAAAACCCACTGCTCGGATGTAGATTCAGACTCAGGAATTTTGTACGACGACAGCGTGCGCCTGTTTCCATGAAAACATTTTGCATCGTTACCGCGATCAGTAATCTGAGATCTGTATGGACTGACCTTAGATCGATGGGTTGTCTGACTCTTGATGGTCAAAGAGGTGATACAGTGGGGGATCTGAGAAGTGGAGCATCTTGGGTTTTTAGGAATGATGCAGCACCTGCGCTCAAGTCCTTCCTGGAGTTGGTGGAACAGCTATACTTACATCTATGCATTCTGGGATTTTTTTTAGCAGCACCTACACTCATCATTAGTCCCTCTGTTAGGTTCCATGCTGGCAACCCTGTCTCCCTGCCCTCTGTATTTGTATATTGTGTTTTTCCCTTGTGTTTCTGTTGCTGCCAATTCCTGGGTGGCTACCCAGGGGTTAATTGGTGTTCTGTGTGCTGCTCACCTGTTGACCCTTGCCTTGATTCTCCTGCCTATATTAGAGCAATGTACCTATAGTACATTGCTGGGTCATTTTCCTTTGCCTGGTCTCCTTGCTAGTTGTGTCCTGAGAGCTCCTTGCTGTGTTCCTGTTATCCTCTGTTTGTATATCCTTGTTTAGTTTTTGCCTCTGTTATTTCTGTTCAAGTTTATGTCCTGTTCTGTGTATTTAGTTCTGTCTATTGCTGTATTTTGGTTTGCTGTTTATGTTCTATTCTGATTCCCCGGTTACTGATTTTGGCTTGGCTGACTACCCTTCTGGTTCTGATTCCTGTATCCTGTATGACGTACTCTCTCTGGTTATGACCTTTGGCTTGCCTCTATGTGACTACTCTATAGTATATTCCTTGTCTGTACCATTTTATAAGAAACCCTGTCATCTGCATACAACATAAGACTCTGTACGGCTTCCAGGTAATACTTTCTGTGACGGGACTGCCGCCACTACGCTGTAGCGCAGTACAACAGTTCAAGTGTTTATTTATTTGTGTGTTATTAAAAGTTCGTTAGCCCTATTTTTATACGTACCCCAATGTGATTTTCCCCGATTTATAGATATGCCAGTTAACTAAAGATTTCTGATGTCTGTGTGTTATTCCCTGTATAGTGTAGATCTCTGTATTAGTAACTGCTATTGTGTAAATTCTCTCAGTAAGAGATTCCTTTTGCTTTCTCTTCCTCCATTCTCCATTGTTTGAATGCCCTGGGTAGTTATCTGATTTGTGCAGTTATCTGCTTGATTGTATGTAAATGAGGTTGGTGGTTGAGTGTATCTCTGTGTTGTGTAATAAACAGTCAGTTCTATTCTGACCAAGCTTGAAGTCACGACTCATGGTTTGGAGTACCAGGAATCTTCTGCCCGCTGTGCCAAGGAAAGGCTCCAGGTCTACAGCTTCGGCTTATTCCTGGGGGTGCTAACCAGGCTCTCTACATACACCGGGCCTTGAGCTGTGGCTAAGGTACCAGAGAAAGGTGTGAGAGTCACGAGGAGAAACTGGGTGTCCAGCGGGGAAGCAGCATTTGGCAGATGTGACCCTGTCCGGGCACAGAGATCTGTTACACTTTCCTTTAGATTAGATCCGACTATCCTAACGACCGTCCTTTCAGTGCAGGGAATCTTTGGCATTGCCGTACAGAGGTCTTTAGTTAACCCTGTGTTGCTTTCACCTGTCCTTGCAGTTTACAGTGCATCTCTGCACACAGGGGCTTCTCTCAGGAACCATGGCCTCACCTTGGCGAGTGCCTGGTGGTACTGCCACCTTAACACCCTCCTGGAGTTATTGCAGCACCATCACTCAATGTTAGGCTCTTCTTGACTTATGGCAACACCTCCATCCACCGTTAGTCCTTATGTTAATGCTGAATCTCTATTATTATCATCATTTATTTGGCGCCAACAGTTTCCGCAGCGCTTTACAATAACTAAAGGGAACTAGATAAACGGACATATGATGGAAACACTAGGTGTAGAGGGTCCTGCTCATAGGAGCTTACAATCTAGAGGGATTGGGGTTGAGTAAGACCAGAGGAGTTTTACTGGACGGCAGGATCATTGGTGCCAGTGGATTGGGAATGGTGGAGCCATAGAAGCAGCTTCAATCAACTGTGAGTAGGTGATCAGAGGGGTAAGTTGCATCAGTGATGTGGTACAATAATCTGAGATGGGTTTTGAGGGATTTCTTGAAGGCCTGAAGGTCAGGGGAGAGTTTGATAGGGTGAGGCAAGTCATTCCACAGGACTGGTGCTGCCCGTGACAAGTCTTGGAGGCGAGAATTTGCCGTGCGGGTGTAGAGGACAGGTGGAGATCACCTGCTGAACGGAGTTTCTCGATGGGACGTGCTTGTGGAGTAACGAAGACATGTAGGGAGGTGTTGTGTTATTGAGCGAGTTTGAACATGAGTGTCAGTATTTTAAACTGAATCCTGGAGCGTACAGGAAGCCAATGGAGGGAGCGGCAGAAGGGAGAGGTACACAAGGTGCATAACTAGAAACATAGAAAAATGTTGGAAGATAAGAACCTTTCGGCCCATCTAGTCTGCCCAATTACATGGATACATGGATTTATCTTTTGTTTAGGATAGCCTTATTCCTATCCCATGCTTGCTTAAATTCAATTACTGTTTTGGCCTCTACCACTTCTACTGGAAGGCTGTTCCACGTATCCACCACCCTCTCAGTAAAATAATTCTTCCTGATCTTACTTTTAAACCTTTGCCCCTCTAATCTAAGACTATGTCCTCTTGTTTTGCTACTTTGTTTCCGTTTAAATATACTCCCTTCCTCTACCTTGTGGATTCCCTTTACGTATTTAAATGTTTCTATCATAGCTCCTCTGTCTCGTCTTTTTTCCAAGCTGTACATGTTAAGATCATTAAGCCTTTCCTGGTAACTTTTCTCCTTCAAGCCGTACACCATTTTAGTAGCCCTTCTCTGAACTCTCTCTAAGATGTCTATATCCTTCTGGAGATACGGTCTCCAGTACTGCACACAGTACTCCAAGTGAGGTCTCACCAGTGCTCTGTACAGTGGCATGAGCACTTCCCTTTTCCTACTGCTAATACCTCTCCCTACACAACCAAGCATTCTGACAGCATTTCCTGCTGCTCTATTACATTGACTACTTACCCTTAGATCCTCTGAAATAATAACCCCTAAATCCCAACCCTCAGATGTATCAAATATTCTATATTCAGTCCTTGGGTTTTTACGTCCCAGGTACATTATCTTGCACTTATCCACATTAAAACTCAATTGCCACAGCTCCCACCATTTTTTTAGTTTACCTAAATCATTTGTCATTTGGCTGATCCCCCCAGGAACGTCAACCCTGTTACAAATCTTTGTGTCATCAGCAAAAAGACATACTTTTCCATTAATACCTTCTGCAATATCACTAATAAAAATATTAAAGAGAATGGGTCCAAGTACTGACCCCTGAGGTACCCCAATGGTAACAAGACCTTTGCGCCGAATAAACTCCATTTACCACAACCCTCTGTTGCCTGTCACTCAGCCACTGCTAATCCATCAACAATATTGGAATCCAAGCTCAAAGATTGCAATTTACTGATAAGCCTTCTATGCGGAACAGTATCAAAAGCCTTACTGAAATCTAAATAAGCAATGTCTACTGCACCACCTGTGTCTATTATTTTTGTTACCCAATCAAAAAAATCAATAAGATTAGTTTGGCATGATCTCCCTGAGGTAAACCCATGTTGTTTCTGATCCTGTAATCTATGTGTTTTAGATGTTCAACAATCCTTTCCTTTAACATGGTTTCCATTAATTTCCCCACTACTGACGTAAGACTAACTGGCCTATAGTTCCCCGATTCCTCCCTACTACCCTTCTTGTAAATGGGCACAACATTTGCTAATTTCCAGTCTTCTGGGACGACTCCCGTTAGCAAGGATTGGTTAAATAAATCTGTTAACGGTTTTGCTATTGCATCACTGAGCTCTTTTAATAATTTAGGGTGGATCCCATCAGGCCCCATTGACTTATTTGTCTTTACTTTAGGCAGCTGCTGTAGAACCTCCTCCTCTGTAAACTGATATGTAAATGTCTCGTTAGTGTTTCCTCCTAACCGAGGTCCCTTTCCTTCCTTTTCTTCTGCAAAGACTGAACAAAAATATTCATTGAGGCAGTCAGCGAGACTTTTATCCTCTTCTACATACCTACCTTCCTTCCTTTGTTTTTAATCTAACTAATCCTTGTTTTACTTTTCTTTTCTCGTTTATGTATCTAAAAAATGTTTTGTCCCCCTTTTTTACTGACTGAGCTATTTTCTCTTCTGCGTGTGCTTTGGAAGCTCTTATAAATTGCTTTGCCTCTTTCTGCCTAATCTTATAGGTTTGCCTATCTTCTTCACTCGGAGTTTTTTTATAATTATTGAATGCTGTCTTTTTGTTCTTCACTATTTTGGCCACTTCTGCAGAGTACCACAGTGGTTTCTTCCCTTTTTTGTTTTTGCTAACAAGTCGAATGCAATTGCCTGTGGCCTTCAATAATGCTTCCTTTAAATAATCCCATTTCTCCTGGACTCCCTTTAAACTCCTCCAGTCTGATAATGACTCATTCACACAAAATCTCATTTTCAAAAAATCTGTTTTTTTAAAGTCTAAAACTTTTGTTTTTGTGTGGTGCGGCTCCATCCCTGTTCTTATATTAAACCATACTGACTGGTGATCACTACTCACTAGATCCCAAATTTTCACCTACAACAACGTCCGATACCAAACCTCCATTTGTGAGTATTAAATCCAATATGGCCTCTTTACGGGTCGGCTCCTCAACTACTTGTGTTAGAGATAATCCCAGTAGGGAGTTTAGAATATTTGTACTCCTGGTGCACCCTGCTGTTTTGGTTTTCCAGTTCACATCAGGAAGATTAAAGTCCCCCATGATAAAAACTTCCCCCTTCATTGCCATTTTGGCTATTTCCTCAAACAGCAGATTATCTAGCTCTTCTACTTGTCCAGGGGGTCTATAGATCACACCTACACGAGCTACTGTATGATTGCCAAATGTTAGCGTCACCCAAACTGACTCTATGTTCACCTCGCTCACTTTTATTTGGTTCGTTTTTATGTTGTTTTTCACATACAGGGCCACTCCTCCTCCTTTCCTACCTTCTCTGTCTTTTCTATATAAAGAGTACCCCGGTATTGTTATGTCCCAGTTATTTTTCTCACTGAACCATGTCTCAGTAACCGCCACTAAATCTACTTTTTCAGCTGCCATCATTGCCTCCAGTTCATTGATTTTATTGACTAAACTGCGAGCATTTATAGACACGACTCTGAACTTGTCATTTTTTTCCCCGCATGTTGCTTGCACCCTCCGATTTAGTTTTGGGGGACAATCAGGCAGATTGTTTTTACCCTTTTGTTCCCCCCCTCCTAGTTTAAATATTTCTTTGTGAAACCTTTGAACTTCTCACTGAGAACATATGTTCCCCTATGAGTAAGATGCAAACCATCTTTTTTATACAGTTCCTATGAAGTGTTATACCTTCATGGAGCTATTGCAGCACCTCCACGCAGTGTTAGACCTTTCTGGAGTTAATGCAACACCTAAATTTAGCACCATGCATTTCTGGACTTATTGCAGCACCTCCTCTCAACATTAGTCCTCCCTGGAATTTATGCAGGGCTTCAAATCGGTGATATTGCTTACTGGGGTTAGCCCATTTATTCTCTTAATTTTTTACAAAAACTTTATTTATTTTTTTCATTTTTTAAAAGTGCTTTTTGTATTTGTGGTATTTTTTTAATAGATTTGTTTTCAAATTTTTTTAAAAAATTATTTTACAGACCCATTTATTTATATATTTTTTAAAGGACCTTTCCTATTATTTAGACTTTTTTAACACTTTTTATTTTTTTTTGTTTTTTTGTTACCTCCTATTAGGAGTTTTTTTTAAAAAAATCTCACTTCGGTGGAATTTATCGAGGCAGTTTCGGTGCAATTCGATGGTTTTCACATACATCCGATAACTGCCCCGACGACTCCATTTTCTGCAAAATATGGTGACCATTCGCTAAATAGTGAATTTGCAGTATTTTCGGTGAAAAGGAATCATCGAAAAGCAAATTCAACACAATTTCGGTGCTTTGTGAATAGCCCTTTGTGTACATTTGTCCTAAGTGAGCACGTGAATGTGTTGGATCAGGACCCTGCACAGGGGTCGTCGTGGCCTCTGTACCTTTATACAGTTGTGTTCAAAATTATTCAACCCCCACTGAAATTGAGTGTTTTGGCCAGTTTGACATTGATTTTGGTCATTCAGTCATCTTGCTTACAATTAAATCAAAGAGGCACATGTAGGTCAGACAAATATAACATAACATTTATAATGAAATAACCACAAATGTCTTTTCTGTGCTCACATCATTATCAGTTTTATTCAACCCCCAAGTGACATTCAATCTTAGTACTTAGTACAACATCCTTTTACAGTTATAACAGCTTTTAAACGTGAAGCATAGCTTGACACAAGTGTCTTGCAGCGATCTACGGGTATCTTCATCCATTCGTCATGGGCAAAAGCCTCCAGTTCAGTCACATTCTTAGGCTTGCGCACTGCAACTGCTTTCTTTAAGTCCCACCAGAGGTTCTCAATCGGATTTAAGTCAAGTGACTGCGATGGCCACTCCAAAATGTTCCAGCCTTTAATCTGCAACCATGCTCTAGTGGACTTGGAGGTATGCTTGGGATCATTGTCCTGTTGAAAGGTCCAACGTCTCCCAAGCCTCAGGTTTGTGACGGACTGCATCACATTGTCATCCAATATCTCCTGGTACTGAAGAGAATTCATGGTACCTTGCACACGCTGAAGCTTCCCTGTACCTGCAGAAGCAAAACAGCCCCAAAGCATGATTGACCCCCCGCCATGCTTCACAGTAGGCAAGGTGTTCTTTTCTTCATAGGCCTTGTTCTTCCTCCTCCAAACATAGCGTTGATCCATGGGCCCAAACAGTTCTAATTTTGTTTCATCAGTCCACAGAACACTATCCCAAAACTTCTGTGGTTTGACCACATGACTTTTGGCATACTGCAGTCGACTCTTCTTATTCTTTGGAGACAGCAAGGGGGTGCGCCTGGGAGTTCTGGCATGGAGGCCTTCATTACGCAGTGTGCGCCATATTGTCTGAGCTGAAACTTCAGTACCCACATCTGACAAATCTTTCTCAGTTCCTCAGCAGTGACACGGGGACTTTTCTCCACTCTACGCTTCAGGTAGCGCACAGCAGTCGAAGTCAGCATCTTCTTTCTGCCACGACCAGGTAGCGTTTCAACAGTGCCCTTTGCCTTGAATTTGCGAATGATGCTTCCTATGGTCTCTCTTGATATGTTTAACATCTTTGCAATCTTCTTATAGCCATTGCCCTTCCTGTGAAGAGTAATCACCTCTTCTCTTGTCTTCCTGGACCATTCTCTTGACTTCACCACGTTTGTAACCACACCAGTAAATGTCTAGAAGGAGCTGAGTATCACAGTCATTTTAAAGCTGCCTAATTGGTGCTTATTATGCTTTATTGCTGCTCCGTGACATCCACAGGTGTTTGCAATACCTGATTGAAAACACTTGAATGAACCTCTGTTCTTCAGAGTGGTAGTCTTTAAGGGGTTGAATAATTGTGTCAATGAAGAATTCACAAAAGAAACATTTACTACTGTATCACAAAACCAATTGATGTCATTTTAGTTGCATATGGTTCTTTAAAAAGTCCTTGTAGGATTTCATTCTGAATACAATTACAAATGTCACTAAATTCCCTAAAACCCTTTACAGCATTGGGGGTTGAATAATTTTGAACACAACTGTACATTGCTGACAGGTTTGCATGGAAACCCGCAGTGACAGACTGGCAGCGTGACGCGGCGCAGGTTAAAACTTTATTAGCAATGCAATATATAAAAGTAAAGGGAGTTAACAGATTTCAATTTCCTTTTTATGATGATTCAGCGCAGAGATGTTTTAGTGTTTAATATTCCCCCGTTTCAGAGTCCATAATTTGGAAAATGAATGAGCGCAGAAAGCGCGGCGGGACAGTGATACAATATTAATAATTGCATAAATAATATGGCCGAGGTGGTAATACCCCGCGTCGAGCGCGGCTCCGGAATAATAAAACGCCCAAACCTGGACAACATTTCAACAATAAATTTCAAATCTGCAGAAAAATAATAAAAAGGTCCGCGCGGCCAATAAATGTCATCACTGTTGCGGCAGAATCGCGACACAAGTGAAGGAGTGTTCCTCGTAAAGTGATGTTTGTCGCTTTATTATTGACGTTGCGCCATAAAACTGAACACAAAAAAAACGCAGAGAAAATGTACAACAGTTACGAGCGGAATATAAAAGCCATTGAAGGGCTGGGGATGTTTTAGGCAATATATAAATTACCGTATAAACAAGCCGCCATGCCGCGCCGATCAACCGTAACAGCCGCCTCAGCGTCGCTATCACTCTCACACAGTATACAACGGTACATGACGATGTTATTGAACTTCGTGATGTTCTGATTTAAAAAGTAAGACTTGAGGGGTTATTCATTAAGGGGCGAATTTCCCATATGGTGCAATTTCATGGCAACTTGTCTATTCACTAAACTGTCAATTCACCAAATACTGGCGAATCGACAGGTGTCACAGAACTGACTTTGCACCCTCTGCTGAGAGACTATAACCCAGTGCGTTCCCCACGTTAAAATCCCCAAATGCAGACTTTATTCCGTTGTGTGGTGTTTAATGTACAGTAGCATGCTTAGTTTTAAGTGTCATGTACTTTAATTGCTGTATTCGATGGTGTGTGGGTGACATGCAGCATTTGGGCTTGGGGTACATGGGCATGGAGATGGGTTGGGGTGCTTTATTATTTTTCATTGTCTTCTCGTGTGCAGAAGGTTTGTGTAATTGTGATTATGCAAGAATGTTATTGTCTGTTACAATCTGATGATCAGATTAGCCTTTCAGTAAACCTGCTTTTAGAAAGGTGTAAATATCCGATTAACACCTCTTCAAACATAATCTTCGTGGTTAGACAAACACCGCCTGTTTTAAACTGTAATCTCCATTGTTTATGTAATGTTCTCACTGTCTGTACCTGAATCAAATTATGTGTCACCTTCCATAAAGCAAACGTTGTCCAATTATCTGTTTCGGTATGGTTGGGTCCCCCTAGCAGTTTCTAGGGGTATTTGTCTATGTAAATGAACCATGTGTGACCGTATAAACGTGAGTGTCCCTGATTAAACCAGTTGATCCTGTTTGAACACACAGCATGCCTGGTGTCTCATTCCAGGTACTCACAATCACCCTCAGAAGGCACCAAGCGGCCATCTGGAAATTCATCCAAAGAGCCAGCGGGTGCAAACCGGTGGGTCCGGGGCAGGAGATCAGGCTGCTCGGGGCACTGAGTTCCAAGAAACTAAGCAGCCGGGCCGATCTCTGTAAAGGAGGGTGTCTGGAGAGCAGGACAGGCAGACAAGAGCATTTCCGTCACAACAGTGAAATACAGTGTATTTCGGCGCGATTCGACAACCTCCGGCGGCAGCAAAAATTTCCATAGAGAAGTAATGGTTAATCTATTCACTTTGAACAGCAGAGAAAAGTCAGTAAAATGCCCTGATGTTCAGTGGTTTATTCAGGCGAATCAGATGATTCAATGTCCATAAAATATTATTATTTTTATTTTTATTCAACAGTTTTTTCTTTTCATTTTCAGCAAAAAGTCTTAATTTTTTTTGGAATTTTTTTTAGGTGAAATTTTTGACTCAGTTTTTTTTAAAGGTGTTCTTTTTATTTTTTATTCTCTAACAGACCTTTTTTATTAGACACATTTTCATGCACATTTCCATGCATAAACCTAGCCCTAAACCTAGCCCTATGCCTAACCCCCTAAACCTAGCCCTATCCCTAACCCCCTAAACCTAGCCCTATCCCTAACCCCCCTAAACCTAGCCCTATCCCTAACCCTCCTAAACCTAGCCCTAACTCTAACCCCCCTAAACCTAGAACCTAAATCTAACCCCCTAAACCTAGAACCTAAATCTAACCTCCCTAAACCTAACCCTCTAAACCTAGCCCTAACTCTAACCCCCTAAACCTAGCCCTAACTCTAACCCCCTAAACCTAGCCCTAACCCTAACCCCCTAAACCTAGCCCTAACTCTAACCCCTAAACCTAGCCCTAACCCTAACCCCCTAAACCTAGCCCTAACCCCTAACCCTAACCCCCTAAACCTAGCCCTAACCCCCTAAACCTATCCCTAACTCCCTAAACCTAGCCCTATCCCTAACCCCCTAAACCTAGCCCTATCCCTAACCCCCCTAAACCTAGCCCTAACTCTAACCCCCCTAAACCTAACCCTCTAAACCTAGCCCTAACTCTAACCCCCTAAACCTAGCCCTAACTCTAACCCCCCTAAACCTAGCGCTAACTCTAACCCCCTAAACCTAGCCCTAACCCTAACCCCCTAAACCTAGCCCTAACCCCCCTAAACCTATCCCTAACCCCCTAAACCTAGCCCTATCCCTAACCCCCTAAACCTAGCCCTATCCCTAACTCTCTAAACCTAGCCCTATCCCTAACCCCCCTAAACCTAACCCTCTAAACCTAGCCCTAACCCCCTAAACCTAGCCCTAACTCTAACCCCTAAACCTAGCCCTAACACTAACCCCCTAAACCTAGCCCTAACTCCAACCCCCTAAACCTAGCCCTAACTCTAACCCCCCTAAACCTAGCCCTAACTCTAACCCCCCTAACTCTAACCCCCCTAAACCTAGCCCTAACCCTAACCCCCTAAACCTAGCCCTAACTCTAACCCCTAAACCTAGCCCTAACCCTAACCCTAACCCCCTAACCTAGCCCTAACCCCCTAAACCTATCCCTAACTCTCTAAACCTAGCCCTATCCCTAACCCCCCTAAATTTAGCCCTATCCCTAACTCCCTAAACCTAGCCCTATCCCTACCCCCTAAACCTAACCCTCTAAACCTAGCCCTAAATCTAACCCCCCTAAACCTAGCCCTAACCCTAACCCCCTAACCTAGCCCTAACGCTAACCCACCTAAACCTAGCCCTAACTCTAACCCCCCTAAACCTAGCCCTAACCCTAACCCCCTAAACCTAAACCTAACTCTAACCCCTAAACCTAGCCCTAACCCTAACCCCCTAAACCTAGCCCTAACCCCTAACCCTAACCCCCTAAACCTAGCCCTAACCCCCTAAACCTATCCCTAACTCCCTAAACCTAGCCCTATCCCTAACCCCCTAAACCTAGCCCTATCCCTAACCCCCCTAAACCTAGCCCTAACTCTAACCCCCCTAAACCTAACCCTAACCCCCTAACCTAGCCCTAACTCTAACCCCTAAACCTAGCCCTAACTCTAACCCCCCTAAACCTAGCGCTAACTCTAACCCCCTAAACCTAGCCCTAACCCTAACCCCCTAAACCTAGCCCTAACCCCCATAAACCTATCCCTAACCCCCTAAACCTAGCCCTATCCCTAACCCCCTAAACCTAGCCCTATCCCTAACTCCCTAAACCTAGCCCTATCCCTAACCCCCCTAAACCTAACCCTCTAAACCTAGCCCTAACCCCCTAAACCTAGCCCTAACTCTAACCCCCTAAACCTAGCCCTAACACTAACCCCCTAAACCTAGCCCTAACTCCAACCCCCTAAACCTAGCCCTAACTCTAACCCCCCTAAACCTAGCCCTAACTCTAACCCCCCTAACTCTAACCCCCTAAACCTAGCCCTAACCCTAACCCCCTAAACCTAGCCCTAACTCTAACCCCCTAAACCTAGCCCTAACCCTAACCCTAACCCCCTAAACCTAGCCCTAACCCCCTAAACCTATCCCTAACTCCCTAAACCTAGCCCTATCCCTAACCCCCTAAATTTAGCCCTATCCCTAACTCCCTAAACCTAGCCCTATCCCTAACCCCCTAAACCTAACCCTCTAAACCTAGCCCTAACTCTAACCCCCCTAAACCTAGCCCTAACCCTAACCCCCCTAAACCTAGCCCTAACGCTAACCCACCTAAACCTAGCCCTAACTCTAACCCCCCTAAACCTAGCCCTAACCCTAACCCCCTAAACCTAACTCTAACCCCTAAACCTAACTCTGACCCCTAAACCTAGCCCTAACCCTAACCCCCTAAACCTAACCCCCTAAACCTAGCCCTAACTCTAACCCCTAACCCCCTAAACCTAGCCCTAACCACAACCCCTTAAACCTAGCCTTAACTCTAAACCCCCTAAATCTAGCCCTAACTCTAACCCCCTAAACCTAACCCTAACCCCCTAAACCTAGCCCTAACTAGTGATGAGTCGAACACCCCCGTGTTCGCATTCGAACAATTTCAAAGGTTCGAAACGCGAACACGAACCGAACTCAATGCCAGTCAATGGGACTCGAAAGTTTGATTTTTAGATTGCCCTCCAAGAGGGCATATATGCAAGATATACTTGCCATAAAAGTTGTATGGGGGTCCGGGTAGTGCCCTGGGGGACAGGAAACAAGGACAAAAAGTTTAAAAAAAGAAATTTTTAAAGGAACAGTGAGTTTAAATAAAGTTTAAGAACAAAAATGAAAAATTCCTTCAAATATCAGCAGTGTGTGGATTCATTTGCTGCATTAATTATACTGCAGAGAGGCGCTTCCCAGCAGTGTGTGGATTCATATGCTGCATTAATTATACTGCAGGGAGGCGCTTCCCAGCAGTGTGTGGATTCATATGCTGCATTAATTATACTGCAGAGAGGTGCTTCCCAGCAGTGTGTGGATTCATATGCTGCATTAATTATACCGCAGAGAGGCGCTTCCAGCAGTGTGTGGATTCATATGCTGCATTAATTATACTACAGAGAGGTGCTTCCCAGCAGTGTGTGGATTCATATGCTGCATTAATTATACTGCAGGGAGGCGCTACCCAGCAGTGTGTGGATTCATATGCTGCATTAATTATACCGCAGAGAGGTGCTTCCCAGCAGTGTGTGGATTCATATCCTGCATTAATTATACTACAGAGAGGTGCTTCCCAGCAGTGTGTGGATTCATATGCTGCATTAATTATACTGCAGGGAGGTGCTTCCCAGTAGTGTGTGGATTCATATGCTGCATTAATTATACCGCAGAGAGGCGCTACCCAGCAGTGTGTGGATTCATATGCTGCATTAATTATACCGCAGAGAGGTGCTCCCAGCAGTGTGTGGATTCATATGCTGCATTAATTATACTGCAGAGAGGCGCTTCCCAGCAGTGTGTGTATTCATATGCTGCATTAATTATACTGCAGAGAGGCGCTTCCCAGCAGTGTGTGGATTCATATGCTGCATTAATTATACTGCAGAGAGGTGCTTCCCAGCAGTGTGTGGATTCATATGCTGCATTAATTATACTGCAGAGAGGCGCTTCCCAGCAGTGTGTGAATTCATATGCTGCATTAATTATACTGCAGAGAGGCGCTTCCCAGCAGTGTGTGAATTCATTTGCTGCATTAATTATACTGCAGAGAGGCGCTTCCCAGCAGTGTGTGGATTCATATGCTGCATTAATTATACTGCAGGGAGGCGCTTCCCAGCAGTGTGTGGATTCATATGCTGCATTAATTATACTGCAGAGAGGTGCTTCCCAGCAGTGTGTGGATTCATATGCTGCATTAATTATACCGCAGAGAGGCGCTTCCCAGCAGTGTGTGGATTCATATGCTGCATTAATTATACTACAGAGAGGTGCTTCCCAGCAGTGTGTGGATTCATATGCTGCATTAATTATACTGCAGGGAGGCGCTACCCAGCAGTGTGTGGATTCATATGCTGCATTAATTATACCGCAGAGAGGTGCTTCCCAGCAGTGTGTGGATTCATATCCTGCATTAATTATACTACAGAGAGGTGCTTCCCAGCAGTGTGTGGATTCATATGCTGCATTAATTATACTGCAGGGAGGTGCTTCCCAGTAGTGTGTGGATTCATATGCTGCATTAATTATACCGCAGAGAGGCGCTACCCAGCAGTGTGTGGATTCATATGCTGCATTAATTATACCGCAGAGAGGTGCTTCCCAGCAGTGTGTGGATTCATATGCTGCATTAATTATACTGCAGAGAGGCGCTTCCCAGCAGTGTGTGTATTCATATGCTGCATTAATTATAACTGCAGAGAGGCGCTTCCCAGCAGTGTGTGGATTCATATGCTGCATTAATTATACTGCAGAGAGGTGCTTCCCAGCAGTGTGTGGATTCATATGCTGCATTAATTATACTGCAGAGAGGCGCTTCCCAGCAGTGTGTGAATTCATATGCTGCATAATTATACTGCAGAGAGGCGCTTCCCAGCAGTGTGTGGATTCATATGCTGCATTAATTATACTGCAGAGAGGTGCTTCCCAGCAGTGTGTGGATTCATATGCTGCATTAATTATACCGCAGAGAGGCGCTTCCCAGCAGTGTGTGGATTCATATGCTGCATAATTATACTGCAGAGAGGCGCTTCCCAGCAGTGTGTGAATTCATATGCTGCATTAATTATACCGCAGAGAGGCGCTTCCCAGCAGTGTGTGGATTCATATGCTGCATTAATTATACTGCAGAGAGGTGCTTCCCAGCAGTGTGTGGATTCATATGCTGCATTAATTATACCGCAGAGAGGCGCTTCCCAGCAGTGTGTGGATTCATATGCTGCATTAATTATACCGCAGAGTTAGGGCCGGCCCGACAATTGGGCAGAGCGGAGCAGCGGCACCAGGCGGCAGATATTCGGGGGTGGCAAATTTCAGCCCCCGGCACCGCCGCTGTGCTCTGCACTATTTTTTTTATGCGGCGGCGGCAGATCGTGCGGCCGCCACGTTCATTCCTTCAACGAGCGGCAGCTGCACGAGTATCTGCCACTCGCCTGAGATCCATCCTCCAGCCTGCCGCGATCGAGATCACGTGATCTCGCGAGATCGCGGCAGGCTGGAGGGTGGATCCCAGGTGAGCGGCAGATACTCATGAGGCTGCCATTTGTTGAAGGAAGGAACGTAGTGGGCTGCTGCCACACAATCTGCCCTTCGGAGCCTGGGCCTGGCAGAGGTGAGCCGGCTGGCAAATCTATCCATGTGTGAGCCTGGGGGCAAATCTATCCATGTGAGCCTGTGGGCAAATATATCCATGAGTGAGCCTGGGGGCAAATATATCCATGAGTGAGCCTTGGGGCAAATATATCCATGTGTGAGCCTGGGGGGAAATATATCCATGAGTGAGTCTGGGGCAAATATATCCATGTGTGAGTCTGGGGGCAATTATATCCATGTGTGAGCTGGGGCAATATACCCATGCCATGTGTGGGCACTGCTGAGTATGTGATGCTGGGCACTGCTGGGTATGTGACGCTTGGCACTGCTGGGTAGGGATGAGCTGTTCAGTTCGATCGGTTCGGAGTTCGATTCGAACATCGCCTGTTCGCCGCATATTCGCCCACAATGCACCACAATGGACCACAATGCACTTTTCCACTGGCCTGAAGCTTGTAATTGGCTACAGCCTTGCACCTGACCACAGGTCAGGTGCAAGACAGGTTCAAGACTATGCCAATCACGGCTCAGAGTCCTGATTGGGCAAATTTTGCCTAATCATGGGATCACAGAGCTAAGTCCCGCAGCACACTATACAAGGTTTCACACAGCGCTTCAGCACGCGTTTGAGAGGAGATTGTACTTGTGTTAGTGTGTGTTCTCACTGCCAGTCTGCCACCAGCTACTGGGGGGGTCTCCTTTCTACAAAATATCTGGGAATTGTCCTAATCTGTGTGTTCTCACTGCCACCCAGTATTTTGGGGGCGGGGTGGGTCAGTAATTTCTACAAAATATCTGGGAATTGTTCTAATCTGTGTGTTCTCACTGCCACCCAGTATTTTGGGGGTCGGTAATTTCTACAAAATATTTGGGAATTGAGGTAATCTGT
This sequence comes from Leptobrachium leishanense, assembly GCA_009667805.1. Lineage (NCBI taxonomy): Eukaryota > Metazoa > Chordata > Amphibia > Anura > Megophryidae > Leptobrachium > Leptobrachium leishanense. The sequence goes on along the minus strand of CM019066.1, from coordinate 386,411,199 downwards.
GTCTTGTCACTGCTACCCATCAGGGGGTCTCACTGATTTATAGGAGGTTTCTGGGAATTGTAATCTGTGTCTTGTCACTGTTGCCAGCTATCAGGGGGTCCTATCAGGGGGTCTCACTGACTTGCAGCAGATTTCTGCGAATTGTAATTTGTGTCTTGTCACTGGCACCCATCAGGGGGTCTCACTGATTTATAGGAGGTTTCTGGGAATTGTAATCTGTGTCTTGTCACTGGCTGCCAGCTATCAGGGTGTCTCACTGAGTTATACCAGAGTTCTGGAAATCTTTAATCTTTATGCCAGAGTTGAATCAGAGTTCTGCAGCATATCTCCAATTTTTATAACAGAGTTGAATCAGAGTTCTGTATATCTTTAATATATATATCACTCACCATGTCAGAAAGACCAAAAAGGACAGGCAGATGCTCCCAGGCACAGATAAGAGGGCAAGCAGCCTCTGTGTCGGGAGGCTGTGCCTCTGGTCGTCGTGGACGTGGTGCATCCTCTGCAAGGGCACGCTTGTCCTTTCTAAATAGTGTTGGCCGTCTTAAGCAGCAGCAACATACAGAGGATTTGCTGGATTGGCTAACCAGGCCATCCTCATCCTCCGAGTCCTCTGCCAGCCAGACTTGTAGTGCTTTACAGTCCACCTCAGCTGCCAAAGCATCTAATGCAGCCTCCATGTCCACAGCTACTCCTGCCGTAGCCTCACTATCACACACGGAGTCAGCTGAATTGTTTGACTACAATGACAGTGACATGCTGCTTGAGGATGCGCAGCAACTACAGTGCTCTGATTCAATCTCTGAGGTTGAGGAAGGGAGTATACTCAACCTAGAGGAAGGGGGTGCCAGTGATGACACACAAATAACTGGCACGCATGTTGTCCCAGCAGCTGCAACATACTGTCAAGTTGGCTCCAGTGACGAGGAGATAGTGGTGATGACAATGATGATGAGGTCACTGACTCCACCTGGGTGCCTGATCGAACAGGGAAGTCAAGTAAGGAGTAGGCTTGTGCACCGATTTTTTTTTCGGTTCGATTCGATTTGATTTTTCGGATATTTAAACTTTTCGATTCGGCTCGTTTTGACCGATTTCTGTTTCGATTCGGTTCGGTTCGACTCGTTTTTCGGGTACATTTTTTTTCGGAATATCGACCATTTTTCGTATTTTCGTGTCACTTTGCTCGTTTTTTGTATCGACTTTTCGTAAGTTCGGAAATTTTCTTTTTTTCGGAACGTCTGTTCTCCTCGTTTCAAAGCAACAAATTTCGATTTGACACATTTCAGGTCCATTCGAAAATTCCAAAAATATTTCGTTTCGGCTCGGAAAACTTTTTGGGTCTGCCGTTTTCAGATCTAAAACTTTTCGGAAAATTGTCCGCATCCGAAAACACGAATCGGGAAATTCGTGAAAATTCCGAAATTCCGAAACCCGAAACGCACATCCCTAGTAAAGAGGAGGTAGCACAACAAAAACGAGGCACAACATCCTCTATGACCAACGTAGCACTAGCCAGTCCAGGGCATCAGATGTCAGAGTTGCTCAGGTGCAGAGCGCTGTTGTCTCAAAGCACACATCCAGGAACTCTGCAGTCTGGGAGTTCGTTGAGAAATGTGCAGCAGACCCCACCATTGCTATTTGTAATCTATGTCAGATGAGGCTCAAGCATGGGAAAGACACCGGACGCTTGGGTACCACATGCTTGAGGTGACATATGACCAACTGCCACGCATCCCGTTGGCGCAAAACTTGCGTAGGTCCTCCTCCTCCTCATCTGTCTCTACCCCCATTGTATGTCCTGCCATGTCATTGTCTACAACCTCCACTGACAGGGATGATGCTACAGTAATGGATGTACCAGGTCCTTCCTCACAGTGTGACAGCATCCCATCAAATGAAGATTTACACAGTCAGATTACGTTGCCCCAGCTGCTGCAGCGTAAGAAAAAATATAGTCCCAACCATCCCCAAGCACAGCGTCTAAATGCCAGCTTAGCAAAATTACTCGCATTGCAGCTGCTGCCTTTCCAGCTGGTGGACTCTGCTCCCTTCCGTGAATTTGCTGAATGTGCTGTACCACAGTGGCAGGTTCCAAAACGCCATTACTTTTCACGGAAGGCCATTCCAGCACTATACCAGCACGTGGAAGACAATGTTATTGAGTCATTGGGAAAGGCAGTCAGCAGCAAGGTGCATGTGACTTTAGACACATGGTCCAGCAAGCATGGACAGGGTCGTTGCATTTCCTTCACGGCACACTGGGTAACTATGATTGCAGCTGGGAGGGATCCAAGACGGGGCTCTGTGCTGGAGCTTGTTCATCCACCATGCCTCCAGAAAGCTGCTTGTATGAGGTCTGTCTGCTCCACCACCACCTCTTCCTCCTCCTCCTCTTCCTCCTTCTTTGTCTCTGGCGAAGTGGCAGTTAAACCGACACGTGACAGGGGCTGCGCAATGGCTCAAGCAAAAAGTTTCCAACTGTGCTTGAGCTGGTTTGTTTAGGGGACAGGAGCCACACTGGGCCAGAAATTCTAACAGCTCTGCAGGGGCAGGTGCAGAGATGGTTAACACCATGCCAGCTTCAGCTGGGAATGGTCGTCTGTGATAATGACAGCAACCTTCTCTCCGCCCTATGCATGGGTAAGTTGACGCATGTACCATGCCTAGCACACGTCCTAAATCTGGTGGTACATCGTTTCCTCACCAGGTACCCAGGGCTGGCACAGCTTCTCAGCCAGGCCAGAAAAGTCTGCAGCCACTTCAGACGGTCATTCCCAACAAGTGTTCCCCTGGCAGAAATTCTAAGAGAATTCCACCTTCCCACAAACCGTCTGATCTGTGGCATGTCCACCAGGTGGAGCTCGGCATTAGCAATGCTGTAGCGACTGCACAAGCAGCATCAACGAGTACCTGTGTGAGTATGGCACAAGGACAGGTTCATGTCAACTTGTTTCCCCCCCCGCGCTGTGGCTGATGATTAAGGATGCATGCACTGTACTGTCACCATTTGAGGAGGTAACGGGGATGATGAGCAGGGACTGTGCATGCATCAGTGACACCATTCCTTTAGTGTTCCTGCTGGAGCACACTCTGTGGGGAATTATAGATGTGGCTCTAGAGGCAGAGCAACAGGAGGAAGAGTAGGCCTTCCCTAGCTCTGAAGGCCCCAGTCTTTCCGCAGACAGCATTCCAGCGGGTCCTCCTCAGATCAGACAGGATGAGGAGGGGGAGGAGGAGGAGGAATATTTAAGTAGTGGGGGCATTGAAGGTGGGGATTCCTCAAGGGAGGGTTTGTGTAACCAGAAACACAAGGACTAGTACGTGGCTGGGAGGAGGAAGTGCATGATGGGGTCATCCTCCTCATTGATCAGGAAGACTCGGAAGCTAATGCCACCTCCAACCTACGCTGCATGGGCTCCCTTATCCTGCAAAGCCTGGTAAAGGACTCCAGGATTTGTGCTATCAAGGAGAGGGATCATTACTGGTTGGCAATCCTTCTTGATCCACGATACAAGGGTAAAGTTGCAGAGCTCATCCTGCCCGCACAGAGGGAGCACAGGATGAAAAAACTTGAGGACGCTCTAAAGCGACACTTGTGTAACACCTTTCCAGGCACTGGTAGGTTACCAAGTGATGACACAGGTGCTTCTGAGGCTGCGGATGATCAGAGGAATAGTGGTGAAGGTCGGGCCGCTTGACTGATGCCTTTTTAAAAAAATTTAATCCACGACGTCCAGGGACATCAAATGTAGGCACCCATTGCCAGCGTCTTCACCATATGGTGCAGGACTACCTAGGGGCAAAGGCAGACCTGGATACCTTTCCAGCATATGATCCAATGGCTTACTGGGTGTTGAGATTGGATCACTGGCCAGAATTTAGCCAATATGCTATGCAGCTACTAGGTTGCCCTTCATCTAGCCTGCTTTCTGAAAGGACATTGAGTGCCACTGGAGGTTTTGTCACAGACAAAAGAGTGCGTCTGTCCACCGACTCTGTAGACCGGCTGACATTTCTAAAAATGAATCAGTCCTGGATGAGCAGCTATCAATTAGGGATGAGCTGTTCGGGTTCGGACGGTTCGGAGTTCGACCCGAACTTTGGCAGTTCGAAAGTTCACGAATTTCGAACTGTTTGGGTCTGTTTGGTTCGAGTTCGAAAAAAAAAAGAAATTTTGAAAAAAGTATAGAAAATGCTTAAAAAAATACTAAAAAATCTAGAAATAAAGAGACTCTTTACTGCAGAATATTATAAGCAACGGTTTATTAGATATACTGAATTAAAAACTAATGTGTACGTGGAAAGATTATCAACTCTAAATGACCTCTGTTCACAAACGGGCATAACACCAGGTGTTTTTAGTCTGGTAATCAATTTGATACATTGTACAACATACTGAGGGTGGGGTGGTGTCTGCTTCTGATTGAGATTTGAGAATTAATTTCCCTAAAACATCCTAATATGCTGCATTTAACCCTTTCGCTGCTGAGGCTTTTCACACCTCTGTGCTGAGGTCATTTTTACCGCTTTCGCTCATCATGATTAACCGCGTTTTGTAGCCATATTTTGATATATGACCCATACATATTATATATCGTTCTTTCCGGCAGACTTGGCAGATTCATAATATGTCATTATTATATGTATACGTTATGTCATGTCTGTATATTATAACAAAAATGCAATAAAATTTGAATTTTCAATAATTTATTATGTGTAAAGTGTTTTTTTTTCACATTTTAACATGCGATCGTTTGCGGTTATATTTTGTATGGGGTGCGCTTGTTAAAAAAATTAGAAATGGGGTCTCGTTATGCACCGCATACAAAAATCGTTAGTGCAGCATTATTGTTTACATTATAATTGAAATGGGAACAATATTGCTGCAATAACAAAACAAAAACAAAAAAAAACTTGTTTATTTTTTTTTTTAGAATTTTTTTTAAAATATATATTTTTTTTAAAACATTTTTCATGCTCATGTTTGGTATCCTTGGAAAGGCCATGCTCTGGCCGATCCAACGATATCAAACATTAACCCCTAGATAGGGGGTTCATTGGAACCCCCTATCTCCACCATTGGTGGCAGCTAGGGGTTAACTCCAGGACTGGCGTCATCGTACTATGCACGATGACGCCAGTCCTCGGGGAGTTCCTGGCGCTTGGCCGACATCCAAGATGTCGGCCAGCTCCAGGAGAGGATCACGATCCGGCGCTTTTCAGCACCGATTCGTGATCCGGCTCCCCAGGGGTTAATCACAGCCACCGTTTGGAAGGACAGGCTGTGCCCTTCCAAACGGTGCCTGGATTAACCCCCTGCCCCCTGGCGATCGGGAGGGAGAGAGGTCCGAAGGACCTCCCCCCTCCCTTTCAGGCGCTTCCTCCGCACATGCGGGGGGGGCACCTGAATTAGATGTCATCGCGCCGCTGCGATGACATCTAATTGCTCCACCGGGGTCCCGGAGTACTGGGCTGACATCCAAGATGTCAGCCCGCACCGGGGGGCGCAGCAGTCCGCCGGAATCAGCGCGTCCATAGCACAGCAGAACCACTTGGCTGGACGTGCTGAGCGCGTCCATAGCAGCCAAGTGGTTAACTTGTGTTTGAAAAAAAATCAAAATAACATCTAAGGCTAGGGTCAGATGAGCGCATTTTGTACGGACTGTGCGTCCGTGCAGTACGGACGTACTTACTGACTGACAACAAGGTAGTGGCCAAACAGTCCGTTTTTTTCACTGACGTATTTTTTGACTGATGTAGCAGGGAAAATAAATTAATATGAAAAAACATTCTGTCTGTCAAAAATGCTGGACGTATAAATGCTGTCCATCTGACCTCGTTTCATCACTCACACACAAAGCTACACGGACATTGTGGAAGTGGCGCACTCCGCACGTACGTTCTAGCAGTATTACGTTCTTGCCTAACCTGCGTCCGTTTGCTGCGTCCGCCATGCGTCCGCACTTCCGTGCGGACGTACTTCGTGTGTGGGGCTCTATTGGTCAGAATGCTATGCTGCCACGGACGTACAAATGTGCGGCAACACGGACGTGATAACTGCGCTCGTCTGACCCCAGCCTTAAGCAATGTTATTTTTCACCTCGGGATTAAACATTCACAGGGTTATTCAGAGAGTGGTGAAAAGCAGGAGAATAACCGGAGAAGTGAAAATTTGAGGTCAAAATAGCCAAACCAGAAAAATTCTCCCATTTAACTCACTTTCCAAATCGGCTATTTGGTCTAGATTGTTCTCTTCTCTTGCCAGTTCTCCTGGCTTTCACCTCTCTCTCAGGGTTGTTCAGAGAAAGGTGAAAACCAGGAGAATGGCAGGAAAAGAGAACAATCTGGACCAAATAGCCGATTTGGAAAGTGAGATAAGGCTAGGGTCAGACTAACGCATTTTTCACAGCGACCGAAAGTGCGTCCGAACGCATTGCCTTATTTTTTCACGGAATGCGCAAAAACGGTCATACGATGCACATTTTTGTGCGTGATTTTTTACGGATCCAAACCAGGAAACTTTGGGTGTCTGGACGTTATGTTGGCCGGACATGAGCAGGGTCTGACGTCTCCAAATCACGCACACACGCCGCTAGTGGACGCAGCGCACTCTGTACGTCCGTACTAGCGGTTCTGCGTTCTCGAAAAAATGCGTTCATTTTCCACTTGCGTTGAGCAGCCGGACTTTCGTGCGACCGTACTTCGTATATTGGCCGTCATTGCCCGTCATTTGCTGCTAGTACGGCCGTAATTAAGTGCGCCTAAACGCATGTTAAAAATTCGCTAGTCTCACCCTAGCTTAAATGGGAGAATTTTTCTGGTTGGCTATTTTGACCTAGAATTTTCCATTCTCCAGTCATTCTCCTGCTTTTCACCACCAAAAAATCAGTAAACTTTTTCTGCGTGTCTGAAAATGTCTCCTCTTCTCATACAGACTGCCGCCCCAAGCAGTTGTTTATGGATAGATTAAAGGAAAAGCATTTACCGTCATTTGAAATGTCATTTTTTGGTCTTTACATATTTCTATACATCCTAGAAATCCGCCACTTCACGGGCAGGTTATGGGGACCTCCTAGGCATGATATTTGAAGGAATTTTTCGTTTTTATTTTTAACCCTTATTTCATGGAAAACTCACTGTCCCTTTAAAAACGTTTTTTTTTTTAACTTTTTGTCCTTGTTTCCTGTCCCCCAGGGCACAACCCGGACCCCCATACACCTTTTATGGCAAATATCTAGCATATATGCCCTCTTGGAGGACACTCTAAAAACCGAATTTTCAGCCCCATTGATGTGTATGGGGTCCGAGTTCGGGTTCGGACCAGAACATTTGGAAAGTTCGGGTTCGGCTTCGAACCGAACTCGGGGAGTGTTCGGCTCATCCCTACTATCAATCTCCTGATGCTGACGTAACGGAATAGATTGGGGATGTCTTCTGCATTCAGAAAACCTCCAGCACTGAACTCTTCCACAATACCAGAAAAGGGTTACAGTGTGAAGGCACTTGCTGCCATGAAAGGTACAATATTTTGCTGCACTGACGTCTTTACCAGATTCATATCTTTTAATATAGAACCGCATGCTCCACCCCTGCACTCTTCCACAATACCACAAAGGAGTTACGGTGTGATGGCACTGTTGTCGACTCTAAGGCTGCTGTCAGACGAGCGTAGTGTTCACGTCCGTGATTGCGCCTAAAAGTACGTCCGTGATAGCATGACAGGAAGCCCATCGGAGCCTGTTACACGAAGTACGTCCGCACTGAACTGCGGACGCACAACGGCTGCGGCCCACGGACGCAAGGCAGGCAAGAACGTACAACCCCTAGAACGGCCGCACAAAGTGCGCTGCGTCCGCAACGTCTGCATAGCTTTGTGTGTGAGTGATGGAACGTGGTCAGACGGACGCATTTATACGTCCAGCATTTTTCACGGACAAAATGGTTTTGCTTTTTAATTTATTTTCCCTCCTACATCCGTCAAAATATACGTCAGTGAAAAACAGACTGTGTGGCCACTACTGTGTCTTCCGTACTGACGTTGTCCGTACTGCATGGACGTACAGTCCGTAGAAATCACGCTCGTCTGACCCTAGCCTCAAGGCCCAATTTTAAAGCACCTATTGTTACTTTCATCCAAAGCCTACAAAACCCTCACTAAGGCTAAGGTCAGACGAAAGCAGTTTTAACGTGCGTTTAGCCGCACGAAATCACGGCCGTGCTAGCAGCAAATGACGTCCAATGCCGGGGAACATACGACGAACGGCCGCACGAAAGTCCGTCCGTGCAACGCAAGTGGCAAAGAACGCATTTTTTTGAGAACGTCAAACCGCTAGTACTGACGTACAGAGTGCGCTGCGTCCGCATAGCGGCGTGTTTGCGTGATTAGGAGACGTCAGACGCTGCACACGTCCGGCCAACATAACGTCCAGACGCAAAAAGTGTTTTATTGATGATCCGTACAAAATCACGCCCGAAAATGCGCGTCGTCTGACCGCTATCGCGTACTCCGTGAATAAATACGTCGATTCGTTCGAACGCACTTTTCACGGACAACGCGAAAAATGCGTTCGTCTGACCCTAGCCTAACTCAGCTCCCCACTACCTGTCCTCACTAATCACCAAATACACCCCAGCCCGCTCCCTAAGATCAAACAGTGACCTGCGCCTAGCTTCTCCCCGCATCACCTACAAGTTTTTATAAAGTGCTAACAGGTTCCCTAGCGCTGTACAATGTAGTTACGCCTCCACCCATCGGAAATGCATCCTTTTCCCAAATCGAGCTCGGAGCCGTCACGGAATGGACCGGCACAAATGGCTCCGTATGTTCTATTGTCCTTGAGAAGCGATTTATAAAATTCTAAAGTGCCGCCTGTCGGGAGAGTAACCGGCGGAGCACTTGGTGTAAACGGCCGTGTCACCGACTCTAATAAATGAGATTTAAATGGCAATATATGGAAATGACCAGAATAAACGGGAGCGTACGGAGCGCGGGAGGATTCACTAAAGAGGTACGGCTCTCACGTCTCTCTGGGACTTGATCTTTCATGGAGCTGTTACACCGTGTCAGCTTCTGTTAGCGATATTCTATCTTTTTAAATTTCTTTACATACAGAGCCATTCATTCTTTAACTTTTTATTCCAATATCACATTTTACTATTTTCCAGGTTTATATTAAAAACATTATAAAATGACTGACTTTACCATGAGATGAGGATTGAGGGAATGTTACATTATAGCCACTGGACTGCACGGCCCGCTTCATTACAGCACGGCCCGCTTCATTACAGCACGGCCCGTTTCATTACAGCACGGCCCGTTTCATTACAGCACGGCCCGATTCATTACAGCACGGCCCGCTTCATTACAGCACGGCCCGTTTCATTACAGCACAGCCCGTTTCATTACAGCACGGCCCGTTTCATTACAGCACGGCCCGCTTCATTACAGCACGGCCCGCTTCATTACAGCACGGCCCGCTTCATTACTGCACGGCCCGTTTCATTACAGCACGGCCCGTTTCATTACAGCACGGCCCGTTTCATTACAGCACGGCCCGCTTCATTACAGCACGGCCCGCTTCATTACAGCACGGCCCGCTTCATTACTGCACGGCCCGCTTCATTACAGCACGGCCCGTTTCATTACAGCACGGCCCGCTTCATTACAGCACGGCCGCTTCATTACTGCACGACCCGCTTCATTACAGCACGGCCCGTTTCATTACAGCACGGCCCGTTTCATTACAGCACGGCCCGCTTCATTACAGCACGGCCCGTTTCATTACAGCACGGCCCGCTTCATTACAGCACGGCCCGCTTCATTACAGCACGGCCCGTTTCATTACAGCACGGCCCGTTTCATTACAGCACGGCCCGTTTCATTACAGCACGGCCCGTTCATTACAGCACGGCCCGCTTCATTACAGCACTTCCCGCTTCATTACAGCACGGCCCGTTTCATTACAGCACGGCCCGCTTCATTACAGCACGGCCCGCTTCATTACAGCACGGCCCGCTTCATTACAGCACGGCCCGTTTCATTACAGCACGGCCCGTTTCATTACAGCACTTCCCGTTTCATTACAGCACGGCCCGCTTCATTACAGCACGGCCCGTTTCATTACAGCACGGCCCCTTTCATTACAGCACGGCCCGTTCATTACAGCACTTCCCGCTTCATTACAGCACGGCCCGTTTCATTACAGCACGGCCCGTTTCATTACAGCACGGCCCGCTTCATTACAGCACGGCCCGTTTCATTACAGCACTTCCCGTTTCATTACAGCACGGCCCGCTTCATTACAGCACTTCCCGTTTCATTACAGCACGGCCCGTTTCATTACAGCACGGCCCGCTTCATTACAGCACGGCCCGTTTCATTACAGCACGGCCCGCTTCATTACAGCACGGCCCGCTTCATTACAGCACGGCCCGCTTCATTACAGCACGGCCCGTTTCATTACAGCACTTCCCGTTTCATTACAGCACGGCCCGCTTCATTACAGCACGGCCCGCTTCATTACAGCACGGCCCGTTTCATTACAGCACGGCCCGCTTCATTACAGCACGGCCCGCTTCATTACAGCACGGCCCGTTTCATTACAGCACGGCCCGTTTCATTACAGCACGGCCCGTTTCATTACAGCACGGCCCGCTTCATTACAGCACGGCCCGCTTCATTACAGCACGGCCCGTTTCATTACAGCACGGCCCGTTTCATTACAGCACGGCCCGTTTCATTACAGCACTTCCCGTTTCATTACAGCACGGCCCGCTTCATTACAGCACGGCCCGCTTCATTACAGCACGGCCGATTCATTACAGCACTTCCCGCTTCATTACAGCACGGCCCGTTTCATTACAGCACGGCCCGCTTCATTACAGCACGGCCCGTTTCATTACAGCACGGCCCGTTTCATTACAGCACGGCCCGTTTCATTACAGCACGGCCCGCTTCATTACAGCACGGCCCGCTTCATTACAGCACGGCCCGCTTCATTACAGCACGACCCGCTTCATTACAGCACGGCCCGCTTCATTACAGCACGGCCCGTTTCATTACAGCACGGCCCGTTTCATTACAGCACGGCCCGCTTCATTACAGCACGGCCCGCTTCATTACAGCACGGCCCGCTTCATTACAGCACGGCCCGCTTCATTACAGCACATGCCCAGGGCACTTATGTGAAACAAAATTAATTAGAAAAATGATAAAAATATGAAAAGCCATTGTGTGCGTCACGGTGCTGGACGTCGCAAATGCGCTGCGTCTGACATCTCATCACTCACACAGAACGCTACGCGGACGTGGCGCACTCTGCGCTTCTCTCTAGCGGTTTTACGTTCTTGCCTAACTTGCGTCCGTTGCCACGTGCGTTGTGCGTGTGCAGTTTGATGCGCACGTACTTCGTGTGTGGGTCTCTATTGCTCCTGATTCTATGCTACAATGAACAATAAACTGTGCGGCAACACGGACGTGATCACTGCGTTCGTCGGACACCGGCCTTAGCCCCTCCCATGTGCTGAGCTCATTTTAACCATTTTTTGGCCATCACATTGAAACCCAGACAAATTTATGCATAAATATTTTTTTTTCAGCAGACTCAAGGATTCAAAAGCAATAGAATGTGTATATTTCATGTGACATCCGAACACTATCAGAGTTATTCAAAGAGAATCGAAAAGTCACCGCACGTTCTCCTCAATTCGGTGCGATTTGGCGATCCCATTTCCGCGACCCTGCGGTGTATTCAGCAAGCACCACAGGACGTCGTAATGCAGGGAAAAGCCGCCGCAAACCCGACGAACACTCACCGCAAAACCCGGCGAACACGCACCGAAACCCACAAAATCATCTGGATTAACCCCGCCGAACACGCCGGAGAAACCCGAGCAGCCGTCGATCACAGCACAGCGCAGCCGCCGGAAAAACCCGACACCGCAGACGAATGGAGTGAAAAAAAAATACCAGTACGCTTGAATGTTTGAAAAGTGAAACGCTGTTTGCAAAGAAACTACTGAGCGAAAATGTCTGAAATTTACATATAAAATCCAATGGATGATAATAAAAAGGGAAGTTACAGAAAAAAAAAAAGATTTTTTTTGCGAAAAAATACCAAAAAAATGCCTAAAAAATCTATAAATAAAGAGACTCTTTACTGCAGAATTTTATAATCAACGGTTTATTAGATATTGAATATAATCGGGAATATTTTTAACATTGAAACCTATGGGATTCGCCTGAATAAACCTGCCGAATGAAACCACTGAACATTAGGGCAATTCAGGAACTTTTCACTGCTGTTTTGTTCTCTGAATAGATGAAGCATTGCTTCTCTATGGGGATTTCACTGCCCTCGAACAGGCACCATATGTGCAGGCAATTCGCCAGGATTTGGCAAACTGCCTGCTCTCCGAATAGCTGAATGGCCAGGAAAGGTAACCGTACCCTAAATTTCAGTGTTCGGTTACCTTTTGCCAGCAATTCGGATCTCTTTGAATAACCCTGTTTGTCAAAAAGTGTCAATTTTTAATTTGTCATTTTATTGAATGTACATTTCCCCCCCCACAGTTTGTACCCTTCATGTGGATCATTATACTGTATACACAAAGTACAGACAGTTTATAGAATAATCCGCACACGCGCGGTACAGACAGTTTATAGAATGATCCGCACGCACGGTACAGACAGTTTATAGAATGATCCGCACGCACGGTACAGACAGTTTATAGAATGATCCGCACGCACGGTACAGACAGTTTATAGAATGATCCGCACGCACGGTACAGACAGTTTATAGAATGATCCGCACGCACGGTACAGACAGTTTATAGAATGATCCGCACGCACGGTACAGACAGTTTATAGAATGATCCACACGCACGGTACAGACAGTTTATAGAATGATCCACACGCACGGTACAGACAGTTTATAGAATGATCCGCACGCACGGTACAGACAGTTTATAGAATGATCCACACGCACGGTACAGACAGTTTATAGAATAATCTGCACACGCACGGTACAGACAGTTTATAGAATGATACACACACACGGTACAGACAGTTTATATAATGATCCACACGCACGGTACAGACAGTTTATAGAATGATCCACACGCACGGTACAGACAGTTTATAGAATGATCCGCACGCACGGTACAGACAGTTTATAGAATGATCCACACGCACGGTACAGACAGTTTATAGAATAATCTGCACACGCGCGGTACAGACAGTTTATAGAATGATACACACACACGGTACAGACAGTTTATATAATGATCCGCACGCACGGTACAGACAGTTTATAGAATGATCCACACGCACGGTACAGACAGTTTATATAATGATCCACACGCACGGTACAGACAGTTTATAGAATGATCCACACGCACGGTACAGACAGTTTGTAGAATGATCCGCACGCACGGTACAGACAGTTTATAGAATGATCCGCACACACGGTACCGACAGTTTATAGAATGATCCGCACGCACGGTACAGACAGTTTATAGAATGATCCGCACGCACGGTACAGACAGTTTATAGAATGATCCGCAAGCAACGGTACAGACAGTTTATAGAATGATCCGCACACACGGTACAGACAGTTTATAGAATGATCCGCACACACGGTACAGACAGTTTATATAATGATCCACACGCACAGTACAGACAGTTTATATAATGATCCGCACGCACGGTACAGACAGTTTATATAATGATCCGCACGCACGGTACAGACAGTTTATATAATGATCCGCACGCACGGTACAGACAGTTTATATAATGATCCGCACGCATGGTACAGAAAGTTTATAGAATGATTCACACGCACAGTGCAGACAGTTTATAGCAGTGTTTCCCAAACCTGTCCTCAGGAAGGACCCTCCGACTCGCCAGGTTTGCAGGACATGTGAAGCACAGCACAGATGATATGATTTGCTGCTCAGTGATTGCAGGATTCAGTCTGCTTTTCCCCAAGATGATCTGTAAAACCTGGTCTGGCTGAGGGTCCCGCGGACCGGTTTGGGAAACACTGGTTTATAGAATGATCCACACACAGGTTATAATTATTTCTCCAGGCATGAATTATCCTGAATATGGTGAATGTTTCCGCTTGTGTTGAACGCGGTGATAGTGTCGCTGCTCTGCAGTCTGGGTAATTATATTTACTTGCAGTTATACGGACTCCATCGGCTTCTGTAAACATTCTATAATATTGCGTTTCGTTCTTTGGCGGCTGTAATTGCGCTGCCTGGTTACAAGCACATTAAGGTTAATTCCTGAGCTTAATGCTATAAATAACGCTTTTAGTCCCTGATGTCTTAACGCCGCCAAGACATTATTTTAACGATAATTATATTAATTATCCGTATGATATTAGTGCTTATGGAATATGGAGACTAATGACTGTATTTTGTGATTAGAGAGAAGCCTTAACGTCCGATACATTAATATCTCAAACTCCCCCACAATATCTAGAACATATTCTGAAACAATTAAGGTGTAAAACATTTCCCCAAAAGCTCCCTGTATTCGCCCTTTAGGGTGTCTCATCGTGTAACATTTGATGGCTCTATTCACTGAATGGAAACGCAGGATGAACGGCTCTCACCGATACAAATATTGCCAGTTCTGAGATGCTGTCATGCTTGAATGGAATTTTGGGAGGATAGTGAAACATAAGTGGGATTATGGAAAGTATCTCTCAGCGGGCGACGCTTCAGCCAATCCCATTATTTCACATGGAAAGAAAATAAATTCCGACTTATACGCATATTTAAGGAATTTGTCACGATCTCTATGAGCGTGCCCAAAATACAACAGGAGATAGAATTCATTATGGGGTGTTTGCCTGCACACGGCACATACAGCAAGTAAAGCTGCCCGGCTGCAACAAGGAATCTGTGTTTCCATGAGCATTGTGTTCTCTGTGAGGTGAGGTTCTCCATTATTCAGTGTTCTCACAGACTTTTAATGAAAATAATAACTTGTGTCAGTCGTGGAATCCACTATAAATAAACCCCCTACTGCGTTTAACCCTTTCACTACTAAAACCGTGTATCCGGGATTTTGTATCACACCGAAAAATGAAAGTTGGCATAAAAAGCCCTATTTACTTAACTTTTTAATAAATATTCGGGTTCTCTGCAGAGAAACAAAATTCTCACTTCTGTATCACTGTAAAGAATATGGAAAGAACAGCCCTCACCCTAACAAAAATTCAACCAAACTTTACTGCAGCATTCCAGCAGCCAGGGATTTGTCAGAATACAGGGGGAGCTGTGGGGTCAGTCACTGCTGTACAAGGATAAGATGCAGGGGGCTAAAATGAGTGTAAATCCCTGTACAGTACAGATACAAGGTGTTGCTGTAATTGCCATACACAGGCATTATGTGGCACATACAGATACAGTCAGGTCCAGAAATATTGGGACATGGACACAATTGTAACATCTTTGGCTCTATACACCACCACAATGGAGTTGGAATGAAACAAACACAATGTGCTTTAACTGCAGACTGTCAGCTTTAATTTGAGGGTATGTACATCCAACTCAGGTGAACGGTGTAGGACTTACAGCAGTTTGCAGATGTGCCTCCCACTTGTTAAGGGACCAAAAGTAATGGGACACAATAATAATCATAAATCAAACTTTCCCTTCTTAATACTTGGTTGCAAATCCTTTGCAGTCAATCACAGCCTGAAGTCTGGAACGCATAGACATCACCAGACGCTGGGTTTCATCCCTGGTGATGCTCTGCCAGGCCTCTACTGCAACTGTCTTCAGTTCCTGCTTGTTCTTGGGGCATTTTCCCTTCAGTTTTGTCTTCAGCAAGTGAAATGCTGCTCAATGGGATTCAGGTCAGGTGATTGACTTGGCCATTGCATAACATTCCACTTCTGTCCCAGCAGTTACAGCACATTGTGTTTGTTTCATTCCAACTCCATTGTGGTGGTGTATAGAGCCAAAGATGTTAGAATTGTGTTGATGTCGCAATATTTCTGGACCTGACTGTACAAGGTGTTGCTGTACTTTCCACACACAGGCATTATGCGGCACATACAGATACAAGGTATTGCTGTAATTGCCATACACAGGCATTATGCGTCACATACAGATACAAGGTGTTGCTGTAATTGCCATACACACAGTGGTGTATTTTGGCCTAGGCCGACAAGGCCTAGGGCGGCACTTTGCAGGGGGCGGCGGTCTGCACCGGGTGGCCCCACCCCTAAAAAGAAAATAATAATTTTTTATTTTTTTAACTATTGCAAAGTATTTTACCAGGAAGGATACATTGAGATTTCACTAATTTTCAAGTATGTCCTGGGTAGGCAAGGCCTAGGCTTTCACTTTCAAGGGGGCAGCAAAAAACCTCACCACCAACATTTTGGTGTTCTGTAGTTCCCTGCACTTCGGGGAATAAAATTTCCCCACGCTGCAGTGAATTCACCGTTCACCGCAGGGTCCCCAAAGTGCATGGAGTCAGCCGCTGAATGCTGCCACCGCAAACCCGTGGCCTGCTGTTTTCAAAAGAACTACTGAACGAAAATGTCTGGAATTTACATTTAAGATCCTATGATTGATAATAAAAAGTTCTGTTACAGAAAAAAAAAAACTGCTATTTAAAAAAGGGGGGGGGGATTTTTTCCAAAAAAAATCTGAAAAAAATCAAGACTTTTTACTGCATATTAAAATAATAAATGGTTTATTAGATATTGCATAAAAACAGGAATATTTTTAACATTGAAACCTATGGGGTTCGCCTGAATAAACCTGCTGATTGAAACCACCGAACATCAGGGCATTTCACTGCCATTTCTCTGCTGTTTGGTGTTCTCTGAATAGATTAACCATTACTTCTCTATGGGGATTTGCAATGCCTTCAAACAGCACCGTACTTGCTGGCAGTTCGCCAAACTTCTGTCTGAGCATATCACAGAGCAGTGGTGTACTTAGGGGAGTGGCGGAGGGCGGGCCGCCCCAGGTACCAGTGATTATTGGGGTGTCATTAGGGGGTATTAGGAGGTGCCACTGTCACTGTGTGTCAGCTTTGAGCTGTGTTCTCAAACAACGAGTAGCGGAGCAGGGCATTTGCATACGGAATAAAATCGAATAGAATAAAAATCCCTCTCTCCTCCCCCCATAGCTCCTCCCCTGCCCGCAGCAGCTCTAGGAGAGGGGAAGGGGATGTGATTTGTGTGCAGAGAGAGAAGATAACAGTAAACGGCAGGTAAAGGGGGGTATGAGCAGAATATGAAGCCCTGTCTGCTTACTTCTGTTTAAAGTGGACCTTTCCTTAACCAGCACTACAGTGATAGAAATTTGTCATTGAGCTGCCTGGCTCCTGGTGAGGCTGCGTGCGTGCAGGTCACGTGGTCCGGCCAGTCAGGTGGTACTGAGTCTCAGTAACACCTGACTGGCTGAACCACATGACAATGCATGCACGCAGCTGCCCGCCCTTTCGTTAACATAGACTCTCACTCTATTCTGGACTGAACACCCACCGGGAAGGGAATCAAAGCCACGGTGCACCCTCTGGCAGTGGCACCCCACTGCTGACAAGATGGCTCGACGCACAGGCACAGTCGCGATCCTAACATGGCCTGGAGGGTACTCCTGCTGCGTCCATACATGAGGCCGGTAAATATAGAATAAATAATTGCTGTGTGCTCATATACACTCGGTTTGCTGGGACTTTTATTGCAGTGGATTCTGATGTACTCATACACACTGCACATTGCATTGCTGGGAGTTTTATTGCTGTGAATTCTGATACGCTGACACACACCACACATTGCATTGCTGGGAGTTTTATTGCTGTGGATTCTGATACGCTGACACACACCACACATTGCATTGCTGGGAGTTTTATTGCTGTGGATTCTGATACACTCATACACACTGCACATTGCATTGCTGGAATTTTTATTGCTGTGGATTCTGATACACTCCTACACACTGCATATTGCATTGCTGGAATTTTTATTGCTGTGGATTCTGATACGCTGACACACACCAAACATTGCATTGCTGCTGGGAGTTTTATTGCTGTGGATTCTGTGATACACACTGCATATTACTGGGAGTTTTATTGCCCTGGAGCTCTGGGATAAGCTCATACACACTGCACATTACTGTGAGTTTAATTGCTGTGCAGTTCTGTGATATGCTCATACACAGTGCACATTTCTGTGGGTTTTATTACTGTGCAGCTCTGATATGCTCATACACAGTGCCCATTTCTGTGGGTTTTATTGATGTGCATCTCTGTGATACGCTCATATGCAGTGCACGTTTCTGTGGATTTTAATGTTCAACCAATTAGAGCGGCTGTGATCCAGTATACTTGACATGCGTTGCTGTGCTTTGTAAAAATGCTTGAATTTAAACATTTCAGAATTTTATTTATCTCAATAGATACATTCGAAATGGTATACAAAATATACAAGTAGGCACTTGGTATCCACTTTTAATATAAAGAGAGGAAAAGGTGGAGCTTAAAGAGGAAGGGTGGGGATTAACCAGGAAGAGGTGTGCCCTTGACAGGAAGGGGTGCCTCAAATTTAAATTAGGGGTGCACGAGTTTAGTCAGGCCTAGGGCAGCACAAAACCTAAATACACCACTGCATACACATGCATTATGCAGCACATACAGATACAATGTGTTGCTGTAATTGCCATACACAGACATTATGCAGCACATACAGATACAAGGTGTTCCTGTAATTGCCATACACAGGCATTATGCGGCACATACAGATATTGCATCGCTAATAATCTCATTCTGATCACTTCAAATCCCCATAAGCAGGAGATCTCACCATTTTATTATCGGTCTGCTGCACCTTTATTTATTTGCAAAGTATTTTACCAGGAAGGATACATTGAGATTTATCTTGTTTTCAAGTATGTCCTGACACAATGGCCATTTCTGCCTGTATGATGATAATGCAGACCCCGTGTGGCATTGTGCTAGATAAGGGACGCTATCTACAGTTTACAACCTTTCATCCAGGAGAGATTTCTGTAACGGATATATTAAAATTGAAAATGAGCAAATTTACATTATTTCAATATTTTGATTATCTCTTAAATGTAGGTAAGAGAGCCAAAAATATTAAGTGTTAATTAATGCAATCCATGATTTAAAATGAATCCTATGACATTGTTTACAACAAAAAGCACTTGGCAGTGAAAGCGTTGCTATCCCTTTGAGCCAAAAGGCACTTGCTGCCGTCTAGATATTAAGGATGTCTTTCTGCCCAGCGTTGTTGTTAAAGATGTTTCGCTGTGACACCAGGATTGCCTTTCACTGATTACCGAGTCCTAAGCAGCTTTCTTTCGGAATGTTAGGATGGTTTGACATTGAGAGCATCGGATGGGTCTAAGATCCAGACCTATGATGATCATGTCATTAGGTAATAATGGATCAGGAGCCACATTTATAAAATCGCTGCTTACTAGGACTGACCTGATACATTTGCCGTCGGTACGAAATGTCACATCCTGTTTATAAGGTCAGAATGCCCCGATACGGCGCCTGAGTCTGTGTGACCCTTTTCAGGGTAATTGTCATATCCTGGGTAAGAGGGTCTCCTTGATTTTTGTTCATAAAATGCCTGGAAATTTTAACTGGATGTTTTTTGTTTCTGTGAACGTGTTTTTGTGATGTAAAAGCAATTTTGTTTTTGTCGTAAAATCCTCATCCTTCTCCTTATAATCCTTGGCGACAAAATACCACCAAAATGTTTGTAAATAATGTCACAAATGTTGCAATTGCTTTGCCATTTGGCTAACTGTGAAGTGTGGTAACTGTGAAGCCGCCACACTGGGAAACTCCACTGCTCTTCTGTTTAAAGTCCCTGGGAATAATCTGAAAGAGCCCATAGTATTTTGTCTTTCAGCTGGTGTGAGCAAAAACGCCAACGCTGCACGAGAAATCTAGCGACAGTCACTAAAAGGTAGCACCTGACAACCCACCAATAGGGAGGAGCTGTTCGGTTCGATCGGTTCGGAGTTCGATTCGAACATCGCCTGTTCGCATGTTCGCAAACTACGAACATTTCCGCGTGTTCGCCACATGTTCGCCCACAATGGACCACAATGCACTTTTCCACTGGCCTGAAGCTTGTAATTGGCTACAGCCTTGCACCTGACCACAGGTCAGGTGCAAGACAGGTTCAAGACTATGCCAATCACGGCTCAATCATGGGCTCACAGAGCTTAGTCCCGCAGCACACTATATAAGGCTTCACGCAGCGCTTCTGCACGTGTTTAAGAGGAGATTGTTGTTGTGTTAGTGTGTGTTCTCACTGCCAGTCTGCCACCAGCCACTGGGGGGGGTCTCAGTTCTACAAAATATCTGGGAATTGTTCTAATCTTTGTGTTCTCACTGCCACCCATCAGGGGATCTCACTGATTTATAGGAGGTTTCTGGGAATTGTAATCTGTGTCTTCTCACTGCCAGCTATCAGGGGGTTCCACATACTATCAGGGGTCCTATCAGGGGGTCTCACTGACTTGTAGGTGGTTTCTGGGAATTGTAATTTGTATCTTGTCACTGGCTGCCAGTTATTAGAGTGTCTCACTGAGTTATACCAGAGTTCTGGAAATCTTTAATCTTTATACCAGAGTTGAATCAGAGTTCTGCAGCATATCTCCAATTTTTCTAACAGAGTTGAATCAGAGTTCTGTATATCTTTAATATATATATCACTCACCATGTCAGAAAGACCAAAAAGGACAGGCAGACGCTCCCAGGCACAGATAAGAGGGCAAACAGCCTCTGTGTCGGGAGGCTGTGCCTCTGGTCGTCGTGGACGTGGTGCATCCTCTGCAAGGGCATGCTTGTCCTTTCTAACTGGTGCGGCCAGCACCAGTTAGAAAGGACAAGCGTGCCCTTGCAGAGGAGTCTTAAGCAGCAGCAACATACAGAGGATTTGGTGGATTGGCTAACCAGGCCATCCTCATCCTCCGAGTCCTCTGCCAGCCAGGCTTGTAGTGCTTTACAGTCCACCTCAGCTGCCAAAGCATCTAATGCAGCCTCCATGTCCACAGCTACTCCTGCCGTAGCCTCACTATCACACACGGAGGAGTCAGCTGAATTGTTTAACTACAATGACCGTGACATGCTGCTTGAGGATGCGCAGCAACTACAGTGCTCTGATTCAATCTCTGAGGTTGAGGAAGGGAGTATAATCAACCTAGAGGAAGGGGGTGCCAGTGACACACAAATAACTGGCACTCATGTTGCCCCAGCAGCTGCAGCATACTGCCAAGTTGGCTCCAGTGATGAGGAGATCGGGGGTGATGACAATGATGATGAGGTCACTGACTCCACCTGGGTGCCTGATCGAACAGGGAAGTCAAGTAAGGAGGAGGAGGAGGCAGCACAACAAACACGAGGCACAACGTCCTCTATGACCAACCGCAGCCAGTCCAAGGCATCAGATGTCAGAGCTGCTCAGGTGCAGAGCGCTGTTGTCTCAAAGCACCCATCCAGGAACTCTGCTGTCTGGGAGTTCTTTAAGAAATGTGCAGCAGACCGCACTGTTGCTATTTGTAATCTGTGTCAGATGAGGCTCAAGCGTGGGAA
Organism: Leptobrachium leishanense; assembly: GCA_009667805.1. Taxonomy (NCBI): domain Eukaryota; kingdom Metazoa; phylum Chordata; class Amphibia; order Anura; family Megophryidae; genus Leptobrachium; species Leptobrachium leishanense. Next base: position 386,389,586 of record CM019066.1, on the reverse strand, counting down.
AGACACCGAACGCTTGGGTACCAAGTGCTTGAGGCGACATTTTACCACTTGCCACGCTCCCCGTTGGCACAACACTTTGCATAGGTCCTCCTCCTCTGTCTCTACCCCCACTATATGTCCTGCCATGTTATTGCCTGCTACAACCTCCACTGACAGGGATGATGCTACAGTAATGGATGTACCAGGTCCTTCCTCACAATGTGACACCATCCCATCAGCTGAAGATTTACGCAGTCAGATTACGTTGCCCCAGCTGCTGCAGCGTAAGAAAAAATATAGTCCCAACCATCCCCAAGCACAGCGTCTAAATGCCAGCTTAGCAAAATTACTCGCATTACAGCTGCTGCCTTTCCAGCTGGTGGACTCTACTTCCTTCCGTGAATTTGCTGAATGAGCTGTACCACAGTGGCAGGTTCCAAAACGCCATTACTTTTCACGGAAGGCCATTCCAGAACTATACCAGCACGTGGAAGACAATGTTATGGAGTCATTGGGAAAGGCAGTCAGCAGCAAGGTGCATGTGACTTTAGACACGTGGTCCAGCAAGCATGGACAGGGCCGTTACATTTCCTTCACGGCACACTGGGTAACTCTGATTGCAGCTGGGAGGGATCCAAGATGGGGCTCTGTGCTGGAGCTTGTTCATCCACCACGCATCCAGAAAGCTGCTTGTATGAGGTCTGTCTGCTCCACCACCACCTCTCCCTCTTCCTCCTCCTCCTCCTCCTCCTTCTGTGTCTCTGGCGAAGTGGCAGTTAAACTGATGCGTGACAGGGGCTACACAATGGCTCATGCAAAAAAATGCCATACTGTGCTAGAGCTGGTTTGTTTAGGAGACAGGAGCCACACCGGGCCAGAAATTCTGTCAGCTCTGCAGGGGCAGGTGCAGAGATGGTTAACACCACGCCAGCTTCAGCTGGGAATGGTCATCTGTGATAATGGCAGCAACCTTCTCTCCGCCCTACGCCTGTACCATGCCTAGCACACGTCCTAAATCTGGTGGTACAGCCTTTCCTTAAACAGGTACCCAGGGCTGGCAGAGCTTCTCAGCCAGGCCAGAAAAGTCTGCAGCCACTTCAGACGGTCATTCCCAGTAAGTGTTCGCTTGGCAGAAATTCAAAGAGAATTCCACCTTCCCACAAACCGTCTGATCTGTGACATGCCCACCAGGTGGATCTCGACATTAGCAATGCTGCAGCGTCTGCACAAGCAGCAAAGGGCCATCAACGAGTACCGGTGTGAGTATGGCACAAGGACAGGTTCAGGTCAACTTGTTTTCTTTTCCCCCCCGCAGTGGCTGATGATCAAGGATGCATGCACTGTACTGTCACCATTTGAGGAGGCAATGAGGATGGTGATCAGGGACAGTGCATGAATCAGTGACACAATTCCTTTAGTGTTTCTGCTGGAGCACACTCTGCGGGGAATTATAGATGTGGCTCTAGAGGCAGAGCAGCGGGAGGAAGAGGAGGCCTTCCCTAGCTCTCAAGGCCCCAGTCTTTCCGCAGACAGCATTCCAGCGGGTCCTCCTCAGATCAGACAGGAGGAGGATGAGGATGAGGAAGAGGAATATTTAAGTAGTGGGGAATTGAAGGTGGGGATTCCTCAAGGGAGGGTTTTGTGTGCCTAGAAACCCAAGGACTAGTACGTGGCTGGGAGGAGGAAGTGCACGATGGGGTCATCCTCCTCATTGACCAGGAAGACTCGGAAGCTAATGCCACCTCCAACCTATGCTGCATAGGCTCCCTTATCCTGAAAAGCCTGGTAAAGGACCCCAGGATTTGTGCTATCAAGGAGAGGGATCATTACTGGTTGGCAAGCCTTCTTGATCCACGATACAAGGGTAAAGTTGCAGAGCTCATCCTGCCCGCACAGAGGGAGCACAGGATGAAAAAACTTGAGGACGCTCTAAAGCGACACTTGTGTAACACCTTTCCAGGCACTGGTAGGTTACCAAGTGATGACACAGGTGCTTCTGAGGCTGCGGATGATCAGACGAATAGTGGTGAAGGCCGGGACCGCTTGCTTGACTGATGACTTTTTAAATTTTTTTAGTCCACGACGCCCAGGGACGTCAAATGTATGCACCCATTGCCAGCGTCTTCACCATATGGTGCAGGACTACCTAGGGCCAAGGGCAGACCTGGATACCTTTCCAGCATATGATCCACTGGCTTACTGGGTGTTGATATTGGATCACTGGTCAGAACTTAGCCAATATGCTATGCAGCTACTAGGTTGCCCTTCATCCAGCGTGCTTTCTGAAAGGACGTTCAGTGCCGCTGGAGGTTTTGTCACAGACAAAAGAGTGCGTCTGTCCACCGACTCTGTAGACCGACTGATATTTATAAAAATGAATCAGTCCTGGATCAGCAGCTATCAATCCCCTGATGCTGACGTAACGGAATAGATCGGGGATGTCTTCTGCATTCACAAAACCTCCACCACTGAACTCTTCCACAATACCACAAAGGGGTGTGAAGGCACTTGCTGCCACCAAAGGCACAATATTTGGGTGCACTGACACTGACGCCTATATTACCAGATTTATATAATTTCAATTTTTTTGGACTCTTCCACAATACCACAGAGGGGTTACTGTATGATGGCACTTGCTGGCCTGGCACCAAAGGCACAATATTTGGGTGCACTGACGCCTTTTCCCCAGATTCATATCTTTTTAATATAGGACCGCATGGTCCACCCCTGCACTCTTCCACAATACCACAGAGGGGTTACTGTATAATGGCACTTGCTGGCCTGGCACCAAAGGCACAATATTTGGGTGCACTGATGCCGGTACCAGATTTATATAATTTAAATTTTTTGGACCGCAGGGTCCAACCCTGCACTCTTCCACAATACCACAAAAGGGTTACGGTAGGAAGGCAACTGCTGCCATGAAAGGCACAATATTTGTGTGCACTGACGCCTGTACCAGATTTATATAATTTACATTTTTTGGAACGCAGAGTCCAACCCTGCACTCTTCCACAATACCACAGGGGGGTTACGGTGTGACGGCACTGTTGCCGACACTAAGGCTAGGGTCAGACGAACGTGAAAAAGTGCGTCCGAACGCATTGACGTATTTTTTCACGGAATGCGCAAAAACGGTCAGACGACGCGCATTGTCGGTCGTGATTTTGTACGGATCGTCAATAAAACTCTTTTTGCGTCTGGACGTTATGTAGGCTGGACATTAGCAGCGTCTGACATCTCCTAATCACGCAAACACGCCGCTATGCCGCAGCCGCGTACTCAGTACGTCAGTACTAGCGGTTCAGCGTTCTCAAAAAAATGCCTTCAAATTCCACTTGCATTGCACGGCCGGACTTTTGTGCGGCCGTACATCGTATATTGGCCGTCATTACCCGTCATCTGCTGCTAGTGTGGCCGTAATTATGTGCGCCAGAACGCACGTTAAAAGTGCGCTGGTCTGACCCTAGCCTAAAGGCCCAATTTTTTAAAGCACCTATTGTTACTTTCATCCAAAGCCTGCATAAGTTTCACCATAATCTAGCCAAAAAAATCACAAAACTTGTTCTGCGTGTCCTGAAAGGTCTCCTCTTTTCATACAGACTGCCGCCCCAAGCAGTTGTTTATGAATAGATTAATGGAAAACCGCTTACCGTCATTTGAAACGTCATTTTTTTGTTTTTAAATGTTTCTATACATCCGAAAAATCCGCCACTTCACGGGCAGGTTATGGGGACCTCCTAGGTACGATATTTGAAGGGATTTTTCGTTTTTATTTTTAACCCTTATTTCATGGAAAACTCCCTGTCCCTTTAAAAACGTTTTTTTTTTTACTTTTTGTCCTTGTTTCCTGTCCCCCAGGGCACTACCCGGACCCCCATACACCTTTTATGGCAAATATCTAGCATATATGCCCTCTTGGAGGACACTCTAAAAACTGAACTTTTGACTCCCATTGACTTGCATTGAGTTCGGTTCGAGTTCGAACTCAAACTATTGAAATTTTTCAAGTTCGAATGCGAACAGAACACGGAAGTGTTCGGCCCATCCCTACCCACCAACAGATCACCTTGTCCGCGGTTGTCTGTGTACAAGATTCATTAGTGCGAGAGGGAAACGCTCTGATCCAGACTGAGAACCAGCGCTAATGCATTATATGGTTAAAAATAAAAAGGGTTGCAGTGCAAAAAAGACTCGTTTTTTTGTTTTAAAACAAAATCGGAACCTCAAATTTCACCTGAAAAATCCGAATACATTCTAAATGTGACCTTTCGTTCCCCGTAATTCGGGGCGATTCAGTGATTCTAGTTTGCCGACCCTGTGGTGTATTCAGCAAGCACCACAGGGCCCCCGTAGTGCAGGGAAAACCCACCGAACACTCACTGAAAGCCCGCAGAAACCGCCTCAAAAACCCCGCCGAACACGCCGGAAAAACACGACGAGCCACCGATCACAGCGCAGAGCAGCCCCCGAAAACATCCGACACGTAGACAAATGTGGTAAAAAAAAAGTAAGCTTGAAAAGTTTCAAAATTTTAACTCCGTTTGCAAAAAAACTACTGAACAAAAATGTCTGAAATTCATAGAAGATCAAATGAATGATAATAAAAAGCTCTGTTACAGAAAAAAGAAAACGATTAAAAACCCCCCCAAAAAAATCCCCAAAAAGTCTAAAAGATCTTAAAATAATCAATAAATAAAGAGACTTTTTGCTGCAGATTAAAATAAAAAACGCTTTATTAGATATTGAATTAAAACGGGAATATTTTTATCATTGAAACCTATGGGATTCGCCTGAATAAACCTGTCGAATGAAACCACTGAACATCAGGGCATTTCACTGACATTTCTCTTCTATGCAAGGTGTATAGATTAACCATTGCTTCTCTATGGGGGATTTCACTGGCGTCGAACAGGCACCGTATTTCACTGCCGCCAAACAGTACCGTATTTCACTGCCGCCGAACAGGCACTGTATTTCACTGCTGCCGAACAGCACCGTATTTCACTGCCGCCGAACAGGCACCGTATTTCACCGCTGCTGAACAGGCTCCGTATCTGCAGGCAATTTGCCAGGTTCTTTTCATATGCTGCAAGTTTTCACTAGGTAAAATCTCCCTTATACTATTTTCCATCCTTTAAATTGATGTAGCAGAAATGCTGTCTGTCTTTTCTTATGCGTTTCGTATATATTATATTTTCGTTCATTTATCATTCGGATCTTAATTTATATATGGACGAAAATCGTAACTTAAAACGACCCCAAGACCTCATTGGGAAATTTTCCCATTTTCGTCCGATCCCTTTATTCCTCCACTATATACTATTCGTTTCGGATGTATAAACATTATGACTAAATCTTCATTATATTTCTATCGTATATTTGTTTATACGAATACTAAGATCCATGTATTATCACATAATCCGAAACGAAAAGTTACCATTAGGTAAAAATCCATTTGTTTACTTCCGGTTTTCTGATAGACCCAAACCGAAACTGAAAGTGGCCGCAAGGCCCCACTGGGTATTTTTCATTTCCGCCCGATTTTATTTCCGCCCGATTTTTCTGATCGTATGATATATGCTCGACCATTATTCGTTTCCCACATATTTTCGGATTTATAAACATTACGATTGTTCTCTTATCGTATCCATCACTATTTTTCGTATCTGTTTACACGAAAATTAAGATCTATATATTATCATGTAATTAGAACCGAAATACCGCTATTGGTCGAACCCCTTTTGTTTACATCCGGTTTTTAATTATTAACCATATGAACGAATATTGCTAAATTTTTTGCTAATTAAACCCCTTCTGGCTGTTTTCTATGCTTTTTTCGACCAATACCGACTTTTAATAGCCATTACGATCGGCCAGTCGTTCGTATTGTTTTCGCCGCCATTTCGTATCGCAAAGCATTACTGGGTAAAATCCGAACGATCGGAAGTCAACTGACCAGAAGTAGGAAGCGATATTATTCTGATGCACTATAAAAGAGGACACCTTTACTTTGTATTTCATACTGACCTTTTTATGGACATTTACCTTTATACCGACTGAGGAAGGCTTTTTAAGCCGAAACGCGTCTCGGTAGATTCTGTCCTGTATTTTATTTTATTTATCCATTAAATTTTCCCAATATTTGCCACCTTTCTCCGACCCCTTTTTTTCTTCTTGGAATTTTGGATCCATCACCACGGAGGCAAAGAGGTTTGGGTTCCCACCTTAAGAGGACCCAGAGCGACATAGATTGAGCCTGATATTACGAGGCTCTAAAATCGGTGAGTGTGCTTAATCTTTTCCTTTATCACATTTCCACATATACGCAGCATTACGCTATGGGAGTGCTGTCTCCCGATTCTCTCTATTTTTAGTCTCCAGTACGAACAGAAAGAAGGGAAGTGCCACCCTATATTTGGCTGCAGGCTGTTTTCTCCTTGAGCCGGGACCTTGTGGGCTCCCATAAATGTGAGTGGTTTGGATTTTGGTTATAATTCGAGCCTATTTTATTTTGACTGTCTGCACTATTATCTCTCTTGTGATGTGCTTTCTTGAGGATTACTGACGGATATGAGGATTCAGCACCAGCACTTATAAGAAGATCAGCACATCATTTCTCATCATCATTTTTGAGTATTCCATCAATATATACTTGAGCACTTTTTTGCACTGTTTGCACATTTGACCTGGACTTTACTCTATGCACCTTATTGACTGATAATAATATACATTTTTATACATTTTTTACTGTTACGGTTTATGAGTTTTTTAATAGATTTTATGGATTTTACATATCCATTGATTTATTAACATATTAATTGTACTAGATGCGCCGTATGGATATTCGCCTTTTATCTTGTATTCTGACACATATTTTGGTTGTTTTTTATGTGTTTTTACCATACTCTAGGCAGCATTTGACTATTTATTAGCACTACACCCTGCACTTTAAATTAATTTATAAATAGGCGCCCACACTGTATAGTGTATATTTATATATACACACTCTTTGCTTTATCCTATTACTAAAATAAACCTTCAGTGTCTTTTGGGCAGCCCACTTAGGATGGAATTCCGCAAGAAATTTTGCATAGATGATGGCAATACTTTTGAGGACAGCAATTCTGTCAGTAACAACATATCTATGGATAAAGTTCAAATGATGCGACAATTAGAAAAAGATTTGAGGAAAGAGATTAGAGATAAATGGGAGGTTATCTCTCTGGAGAAATATATGAAGGACAAAATGGTTCCTAGAGGTTTAAGGTTCAATAAGAACCCAGCCTGTGATAAAGATGACGTGGTCTTCTCGAAAGATGGGCTACTATGCTTGAGGGCTTCTCATTACATAGTATGCGATTAATCGTCGATCGAAGAAATGAGCGTTTGAAAGAACTAAACCATAGTATTGAAAGCACCCATACCGAATTAAATACCACTCTGACCGAACAGGAAATGAAACCCTTCTTCGATAAATTAGAGATAGACCTAGGTTTGCTAGACAACGAGATCAAAGAACGAAAAAAGAAAAAGTATCACAGAGACCTGACAGACTATCAGCGTGGCAATTTGGCAAATAGGGAAACAAGATCCACCCTCGGTGTATTTCGACACTAGAAATTCACTATCCCAATACCATACCACCACCCGCCACATGCAGTCGAGGAATGATTTTCGAAGAAGGCAAAGATCACCTTTCAAGTCAGGAGATGACACTCCACTGACCCCTCGGAGACCAAATATAGGACCAGTTCGCTCAACGAATCCCACTTGGAGAGACCCAGCCAGATATCAGCCCCCCAATCCCAGACCCCCTGGATCAAGACGCGGCCCCTTTGACAATACAAGAAATTTTAGATCTCGACCCCAACAAGGGCCCAGATCGTCCTACGATAGGGACCATCACTCTTCCTATGGATATACTTCAGTCCCATATAGGAAGCCCCAATATAATGGGAGCAGAAATACAAGAAGGGGAGATCATACATCCCAGTATGGAAACCAGGATATTTATTCCTATAATCGATTTCAACCCTTAGCCCAGGACGAAAATAAAAAAGAGGAGGTTTTTCAGTCAGCCAACTATCGACTACAAAGGAAAACCTCTCTTTAAAAAGAGGGTGGTCACCAGGGGCGAGAGATTCTTAGAAGAAGAGGATGCAGAGCTGGAAGACGGAGAACTAAACGGAAGGAGAAAGTACGGTCGAATGGAGGGATATATAATCTAACTAATAAAGTCCTCTCTACCCATCAGAACCATATTCTACTAAAGGGCATGAAGTTTGCCCCCACGAATAAATTAGATAAATTTAGCATGTTCATTGACTTACAGAAGTTCAAAAAGAACTTATGCTTGAAAAAGTATTTTTTAAAGAACCCGATTGACAGAAATGAGACTACCCATTTATATACACACACCAATCTGAAGGAGAAATCCACCTTTTTCCCAAAGTCCATGATCTCCTCAGAAATCACCACTTTTGAACAGATGGTTTTATCGGATTTGGAAAAAATGGAACATAAGAAAAACAGAGATAATTTGACACACCAAGAACGAAAAGCACTACGTGAACTTATGCAAGATGATGATATTGTAATTAAGCCCGCAGATAAGGGTGGAGGAATAGTTATCATGACAGCTGATTACTATAATAATGAAGCTATGCGCATTTTGGGGGATGCAACCACTTATAGACATCTAAAGAAAGACCCTTCAATGGATTTTAAACATATATTCCACGACTATTTAGATCAGGGCCATTTACTTGGCATCCTGAACAACAATGAGCTTAAGTATCTAAAAATTGACCATCCAAAAATTCCCATCTTTTACTTTTTACCTAAGATACACAAGAATTTGGAGAATCCACCAGGCAGGCCAATCATCTCTGGCATAGGATCCATCTCCAGTAGGCTCTCAGAATACCTTGACAAACAGTTACAACCTTATGTCACAACTACTGAGACCTACTTGAAAGATACCATTGAGATGATTAACATTTTGATGGATGCAGATTGGAAAGATGGTGATATATTAGTTACTAGTGACGTTCAGTCACTTTACACCATCATCCCACACAATAGAGGGATAGAAGCTGCCCAGTTCTTTTTAGAGAAAGACAATAAGCTCTTGCCTGAACAAGTGGATTTTATTCTTAAAGGTATCCATTTGATACTTGAACACAATTACTTTTGGTTTTTAGAAGAGTTTTATCTGCAAATATCTGGTACAGCGATGGGGACAAGATTCGCTCCTAGTTTTGCTAATCTTTTTATGGCCCATTGGGAAAATTCCTTTTTATCCAATTGGAGTACGAATCTAGTTTTTTATCGCCGATATATCGACGATATATTTTTTATATGGAGAGGTGGAGAAGAAGCTTTGAAATTATTTTTAGACTTTTTAGCCACTAATGATAGAGGCATTATTTTAACCTCCAACTGGAGCAAAACTGAAGTTATCTTTTTAGATTTAAAAATATTTGTCGAAAATGATACAATTAAGACCAAGACCCATTTTAAAGATGTTGATTGCAACAGCTTTATTGAACGTAGGAGCTGCCACCTACCTCAATGGCTGAATGCTGTTCCGAAAGGACAATTCTTACGGATGAAAAGAAATTGCACAAATATCTCGGATTTTGACACTCAGTCAACAAAGCTACGTTCAGATTTTGCTGACAAAGGATATAACATACAAACCTTGGAAGACACCAGAGCGGAGGTTAGACAAATGGAAAGATTGGATTTATTGAAGAAGAAGAAAAAGAATCCAATATTGAACCCTATGGAGAGCATACCATTTATATTCTCATATAATCCTCTTAACAAGGCAATTAGAAGGAGCATTAAGAAACATTGGCCGATTCTACAGAAAGATCCCATATTGGGTGGCATTCTTCCAGCTATACCACGCATTATATGCAGAGGGGTGAAAAACTTAAAGATGGAACTCACACACAAAGTGAGAAATAAGAAAACGATCAACCATTTTGGATTACAAGCAGGCTTCCACCAATGTGGGAACTGTTTAAACTGTAGAAACACCAAAAGCAAAAAACAAATAACATCAGTAATCGAAAGGAATGGCAAGCCAATTAAACTCAAAGGAATAATGACATGTTTCTCTAAAAACGTCATATATGTTTTGACTTGCCCCTGTGGACTTAAATATGTGGGGCGTACCACACGACCTCTCAATATACGCATACAAGAACATATAAGAAACATAAAAAAAGGGTTCGACAAACACAGCGTATCATTACATTTTAAATTAAAACATGGTCAGAATCCAGAGGAACTCCAATTTATGGCAGTTCAGAAGTTGGAACCTTTCTGGAGAGGAGGAAGCCTGGAAACACGATTAGGAAAAGAAGAAATGAGGTGGATTTTTTTAATGAATACGCTCCAACCCCACGGTCTTAATGCTGACTTTGAGCTGTGCCATTTCCTTAATGATTAGCCTTCCTTTACCTCCTTCCCCATTTTTATTATTAAGCCCATTTTAAGCATTATTCTTAATCTATCTATTTTAACCAGCTCTCCTTTTTAGTCCATAATTTATACTACTAACCTCCCACTTTTTGGCTGTTTTATCATCCATTAATTATATTTATAATTTACCTTCTTGCTCTTCATAACTCTCTCCCTATTTCTGCCTTGACCTATATAAAGGCCTTATTAGATAAATAGATCATTTTTCGATGCATCCCCCAATTTTATACAGTTAATTAATTTTACTCTATCTTAAATTTGTCAGTATATTCTGCCTATTGCATTGGTTCAATGTTTGCTAGGCTGTTCATAGGTTCTTTTCATATGCTGCAAGTTTTCACTAGGTAAAATCTCCCTTATACTATTTTCCATCCTTTAAATTGATGTAGCAGAAATGCTGTCTGTCTTTTCTTATGCGTTTCGTATATATTATATTTTCGTTCATTTATCATTCGGATCTTAATTTATATATGGACGAAAATCGTAACTTAAAACGACCCCAAGACCTCATTGGGAAATTTTCCCATTTTCGTCCGATCCCTTTATTCCTCCACTATATACTATTCGTTTCGGATGTATAAACATTATGACTAAATCTTCATTATATTTCTATCGTATATTTGTTTATACGAATACTAAGATCCATGTATTATCACATAATCCGAAACGAAAAGTTACCATTAGGTAAAAATCCATTTGTTTACTTCCGGTTTTCTGATAGACCCAAACCGAAACTGAAAGTGGCCGCAAGGCCCCACTGGGTATTTTTCATTTCCGCCCGATTTTATTTCCGCCCGATTTTTCTGATCGTATGATATATGCTCGACCATTATTCGTTTCCCACATATTTTCGGATTTATAAACATTACGATTGTTCTCTTATCGTATCCATCACTATTTTTCGTATCTGTTTACACGAAAATTAAGATCTATATATTATCATGTAATTAGAACCGAAATACCGCTATTGGTCGAACCCCTTTTGTTTACATCCGGTTTTTAATTATTAACCATATGAACGAATATTGCTAAATTTTTTGCTAATTAAACCCTTCTGGCTGTTTTCTATGCTTTTTTCGACCAATACCGACTTTTAATAGCCATTACGATCGGCCAGTCGTTCGTATTGTTTTCGCCGCCATTTCGTATCGCAAAGCATTACTGGGTAAAATCCGAACGATCGGAAGTCAACTGACCAGAAGTAGGAAGCGATATTATTCTGATGCACTATAAAAGAGGACACCTTACTTTGTATTTCATACTGACTTTTTTATGGACATTTACCTTTATACCGACTGAGGAAGGCTTTTTAAGCCGAAACGCGTCTCGGTAGATTCTGTCCTGTATTTTATTTTATTTATCCATTAAATTTTCCCAATATTTGCCACCTTTCTCCGACCCCTTTTTTTCTTCTTGGAATTTTGGATCCATCACCACGGAGGCAAAGAGGTTTGGGTTCCCACCTTAAGAGGACCCAGAGCGACATAGATTGAGCCTGATATTACGAGGCTCTAAAATCGGTGAGTGTGCTTAATCTTTTCCTTTATCACATTTCCACATATACGCAGCATTACGCTATGGGAGTGCTGTCTCCCGATTCTCTCTATTTTTAGTCTCCAGTACGAACAGAAAGAAGGGAAGTGCCACCCTATATTTGGCTGCAGGCTGTTTTCTCCTTGAGCCGGGACCTTGTGGGCTCCCATAAATGTGAGTGGTTTGGATTTTGGTTATAATTCGAGCCTATTTTATTTTGACTGTCTGCACTATTATCCTCTCTTGTGATGTGCTTTCTTTGAGGATTACTGACGGATATGAGGATTCAGCACCAGCACTTATAAGAAGATCAGCACATCATTTCTCATCATCATTTTTGAGTATTCCATCAATATATACTTGAGCACTTTTTTGCACTGTTTGCACATTTGACCTGGACTTTACTCTATGCACCTATTGACTTGATAATAATATACATTTTTAATACATTTTTTACTGTTACGGTTTATGAGTTTTTTAATAGATTTTATGGATTTTACATATCCATTGATTTATTAACATATTAATTGTACTAGATGCGCCGTATGGATATTCGCCTTTTAATTTGCCAGAACTGCCTGCTCTCTGAATAGCCGAATGGCCCCGAAATGTCCCCGTTCGCTGAATTTCAGTGTCCGGTTACATTTCGACCACATTTCGGATCTCTCTGAATAACCCTCACGATGTAGTTTAGCTGATGTCATTGAACCAGGTGTTGCCGGCAGTAGCTCAGGTGGTAAAACACGTGTCGTTGCTGACCACGTTAGATCCAAACTCCTCACATGCCAGATTAATATATATCCTTAAAAAGCTGATGATTTCCCAACGCGGTTGTGTTTTTTTTCCGTGCGCAGAAGAATGGAAAAGGTGACAAGCTGCAGGGCCGCAAGGTTTATTTTCTTTGTGCGTGGCAGGCGTGGGGTTAAAGTGCTGGACATGGGAATATAACCCTGTGAACTTTATTTGTCCTCATATTAAAATAATAATGAGACGGCAAATTGAATCCACACAGAAGCCGTTTCTCCCCGGCTGTGCAGGGTGATGGTTTTCTATTCGCCGGCGTTCTTTTACGCGGCATCTTAATATCTCCATTATTTTCACGCCGCTTTTCTTTTACTCATTTTCCGTTATTACGGGCGCAGCGGACGCGCTCGACGTTTAATGTGAACTATTTGCTTTCGAGTCGAGTCGTTTCGCCGGCGCCCGGATAACTGATTGCAAAATAAAAAAGGTTCTTTTATTTCTGGACAATATTTAGTTTCTCCTAAATATCCAGATAATGACGGGTGACTGAGCCTGGTCGCAGTCTCTGAGCATCGCTCGCGCCCCCCGCGGTGGCCAGTCCATCGCTCCTGCTTAATTTGCAGTAGAGCCTCTCTAACATGACGGTACACGAACTCTGGAAATAACGAGGATGGCTTTATAGCTGTGTAGAGTATTTTTGCAAGATTGGGCAAAATTTATACATAATTAGTGCAAATCGTTGTTTTGTGAATTGAAAATGTCCTTGTGGCCAGTACATGATCTGCCTGGTCCTCGCCCCCCTGAGGGACTTGCTCTTCATTATATGATGCTGGTGGTATTCCTGGCACAGGTTCCCGGGTGCTGATGCCTTCCTGGCCCTCTTGGAACTCTCCAGACCAGAGTGACTTACCATTCACCTAGTACCATGTTGTGTGAATGGAAAGACAACATATTTTTGCCTTCTTTTAGCTTTTTTTACCTTGAAAAAATGACATGAGATCCTGGTCATCGCACAGAATCTCCTTTTTCACTGAGAAGTTAATCTATTAATTCTGTGAACCCTTTCGCTACCAATGGATTAAAAAAAAAAAAACACCACGAGGAACCAGTGTACATATGTTTTCTGGAAAATCGTTTATTTGATTTTATGCGATGAGATCCTAAAAGACAGATGTCGCCATCTGCTGGCCAAAAGGAGTTACTGCAGTTCAGATCACCGTTCAGGGTAAGTTGGGGAGATGTCTAGCGGACACATTTCCAGCTAGTTTTTAAAAGTGTTATAACCTCCACCATCATGCCCTCTGCTGCTGCTGCTGCTGATCATGTATACACCAGGGGTTAAATGTTACCCTGTGTTAAGTGGTTTCCTGAATTTAGTTTAGAATTTCTCCCCTCGCCGTCAGTATCTCACAGGTGTACTGCTCATGGCCCAAAACCTTGTGAAACGCAGGTGATTCTTGCAGGTTGAAAATCAAACAGAGACGGAGTTTATTTACATTGTACAACTGGTTTAAACACACACACTGGGGAAGGCACAGAAACAATGGAAACACGCCCAGCATTAAAACAAAGGGATAGAAGTGGCACAGCGATCGGTTTAAGCTAGTTGCTGGGGGGGGGGGGTGATGAAAGCCTGTGAAAACAAAGGAAAATAGCACAGCATGTACAGTTACTGTCACACCCCAGAAGACTCTACAATAAATACATAAGGGAATATTAATATAACACAGTCATCAGGGAATAGGGTACAGAAAACACAAACACCCTGCAGCTACAAAGTGACGCAAGTTACAATATACATTTCTTGCATAATTTTTTTAGGTAAAGCATAATTTGTACTTTTATATGGCGCATATTGTTGCTTTATAATGTTTTTAACGTTTTTTTCTTATAAAACAACACTATCATGCATGTGGTTCACAGCTGCCATATGATCCTGGCACTAGAGAAGCTGGCCACGAGAGGTTCTCTGATTGGGTGGAAGCATACCTAAACGATGGTGTCTAGTAGTCTAAAAGTCATGACTTTAGGAGTTGTTTACTAACCTCCAAATTGGCCTGAATTTCACCGAACAGTGAATTAAATAGCTAAATAGCGAATTTACCATATTTTCGGTGAAATGGAATCACCAAAGTTTGCCGAAATGTGGCGAAAAACAAGGTTGCGTGCAAGTTCGGTGCTTTGTGAATAGACCCTTTTGCATGATGTCTGTGTTTGTGCGTTGCGCTCTGTGCGCCCTCGAGCCATGTATGTAGTGTGGCGGAGGTCCAACACCGTCTCAGTGCCGCTGACGAGGAATAAATCTAAAATATTACCAGTCCATTAAGGTAGAAGCATGAAGACGATGAACGTGCGGCCCGAGTACATTACAGGTCATTACTCAGCAGTGCGAGAGAAACCCTCTGACCGGGAGGAGCCGTCACCTCGTTATAACCTTTCAGCAATGTGTTTAAAGTCAAGGCTAACGGACACATTAGGAGAATTAAACAAATGGAGAGCCAAGATCTTAATAGAAATATTGGATTCATGAGACGTTATGGGGACATTTAATCCATTCCATGATTCATGCCTTGATAGCCGGGGCAGTGATTGCAGATCGACCATGATTTAATCCTGTAACTATGCAAATCCGCACATGCAGCTTCAGGACGGCCCATCGGCATCAGTCATGCGTTCACCCGGTGATTTACACAGGAGACGTGATTTATTCCAGACCCATGAAAAGTCCTGCCAATATTCAAGTCTTTCTTCTTTTCTTCTTGTCTCCGTTGTCTCCACCTAACCACACTATTCCTTTGTCTCCTCAACAATCCAGGATGTTCTGCTTTTCCTTGGTACAGACGCCTTTGTCATAATTCACAGGGACTCATCTTTCAGTGTCCAGATGTTCCCAAGATCCACCATTACAGCATCCTTTTGGGCAACCACATGCTCAGTTGGTGACCATGTTGGGGCACAAGGAAGCCCAGTCGGCACAGAGGGTCACTAGCAATGCCGCACACATGCATCTTCCAGGGGGATCCATTCTGGTTTGACACTGACCGTGTCTACTAATGATGCACCTGCACCATTTCCCAATGTGTATCCAGTCAGAAAGATGCCGATGGCACGCGTCAGTGACACACTTGCGCCACCACTCAGGAAACAACCATCAGATTGAAGCTGATGGCACATGATAATGACACATCATTAACACCGCTTGAGGGACATCCAATTGGGTGCAGCCTGTGGCACCTATAGATGACGCACCCCTGGGAATATACTGAAAGACGTTGAGTGTGTAACCGGATGACGCCACTTCTCCATGTCAATGCCAGAATATTCAGGCAATCATGCCTACACCTGAGATCCCTGCCACTTGATAGGACACCAGAGAAGGGACTCACACACCTGTAGCTCCTTCCCTTTCACCACTCCTTATAAAGATCGAGAACTCCTTTTCCTCAGTGCTCGGATAATCGGCTATTCCTGTACCAGTAACCCAGCACTCCTTACTCCAAAAGTCCCTTTGCATTCTGCCTGTCCTCCTCTCAATTGGATTCTCTGGCTCTGCTCCTGAGTCTTCTACCTGTCTTCTGATCCTGATTGATTACCTGGCTACCGACCACGGCTCCGTTCCTGACAACATCTCAAGCCTGCTCTTCTGTTTCTGATTGACCACAAACTGTATGAGGACTTTCCCCATTGGGGAACCATTGGGTTCCATCCTTCTCCACATCACACCACCATATCACCCCTCACCTCTGCCGAAATGTCCAGGTCACTGTTTAACCAAGCCCAGGAATATTGACCATGCTTCAACTCTGAAAAGTAAATTTGAGCAAAATGATCTGCAAGCTTCACCTCGGCCACATTGCATTTGTCTCTGCACATGTCACCACAGCCAAGATTCCCATTATATTATTTATCAAATCTTATCGAACCTTTCCATGCATCTCTGGCACAAAAATAGTCAATGTTCCATAGAAATGGTCCATTTTCCCTGGACAAAGTGTCCAGGACAATGGTCTCAGTCCAGACATTCTTTCCAGGTCTCTTTCCATCTAATCCCATGAAAAAGTGAGCCCCTGGTCTAGTCATCTTGTTGACGTCCGTCAGTTGGGTGGTGGAGATGATTAGAGATGTTGTCTATCTTTCACTCCCATACAAGAAGGTCACCTGGGGTCATGTGTGTTGGATTTATTGAGCCCATATTAATTAGCAATATATAGGACTTACTGGTATCCCAGCACTGAGGATACCAACCAGGGACCCTTATTCACTTACATTGAAGGGTAGGAGCTGAACATCTCCGTTAAGCCCTGCTCTTGCTCTTCAGGAATCCCTTGGACTACCGGCTGTGTTTTGGGGAGAGCGGGTGGTTGCAGGTCCCGTCTCTTGGCATAGGGGTGCTCCCGACACACCAAATCATACAGTGATGTGTGAAGTAATTGTGTTGGATCTGATGGGTCAGATATCGGAGGCCATTAATCTCTCTTCGGTTGAGGGTTTGTTTTTAGGCCGTCGCGTCCCACCAGGAGGTCTATTAATTCCTTGTTTAAATACCACGCGGTGACGAAAACCAAACACAAACAAGCAAATGAACAGTGTTAGGGGGGTCACAGAAAATGTGGGCTCTTCAGCCTAGTTACCATGGAAACGAGCTTGTTTACGCATTGTACAGTGTGTACATATGAAGGCATGAGACGGCTCGAGTAATAATAATATAAACATCACAAAAACATGTGCGTGCCGGTCCACACGGCTCCATTATCCTATAAATCCTGATGTTTGCAGCTCCTGGGAAGGATGTGTTGTAGCTTTGTTAACCTGAAAACGCAGGTGACATTATTTTGGTGGTGGATTTAACCCTTCCCTGTCCTACCTATACTCTATTATTAATCCTCCAAGTAACTACAGGGGTGGTCTAATCAAAATAGTATCATATTAAAGGCAGTGCTCGAGTCCTGCACACCCGCACTGATCCAGACCTCCAGACTTTTCAGAACTACATCTTGGATGATGCTCAGTCACTCATTAGGTCGAAGGAAGACAAAGTAATACAATACCAGCGCTGCTTGAATAGGGTCCACTCGTGACACCCAGTTTATTTCCAGTGAGGACAGGAAAATACACAACACAGACGTTTCGGGGTCACAGCCCCTTCCTCAGTGCGTAGTGCCCTAACCCTTAACAGACAAAACCCATATATATATAGACAAACACATAACAGGTAGGACAGCCAGACCTCCCCTCAGCAGGTGAAAAAAATCTCCACAGATAATTAAGACAAAATGGTTTCACAATACTCTTACCGATTTTCCATGTGTGTATGTATTGAAAACGGCGATAGCGGGTGCCATTGCGCATGCGCAAAACAGCCAGATTAGCACGCAGGACCGGAAGAGCCTGCGGTGAGCTGGCAGGAAGTAACTAGGATCAGGAGAAAGAAATGGCCACACAGCGGCCATATTTGTTGTTTTTTCTATTAATGATGATCACAGGGCGGAATAGACTCCAACTATCCATCCTGGTCACACTGATAACGCTGACAGGGTTAGAAAGGCTAAAAATAGCCAGGTCTGAAAAATACAAAAATAAGCCACACAAATATACAACAACCTAAACCAATGTGAAAAGTAACATGTAAATATGTATACAAAGTGTATAAAAATATGTAAAAATAAAACACTGAGAAATAAATATAAAAAATGACTGGCTCAGCATTTAACGTTAATTGTTAGATCTAAAGTCATAAAAAAATGACACCTTCCAAGTATTCATTAAACTGTATATATTGGCAAATGTATAACCATCTATACAAATAAGGAGAAAAATTAATTTAATTATTTTGCATCAAAAACAATATAGCTCACCCTTTATCATCAGATGCCTCGGGATGAAAATCAGAGAAACCAGTGCCACTCAAGTTTCTCATTAAGACCATGAGGGGCCACTGTGTCTAACCGATACATCCATCGCACTTCTTTTTGAAGCAATATTCGATCTCTATCGCCACCCCTCATTAGTGGGGAAACTTTTTCCAATATTTGATAACGTAACTGGGAGACATTATGTCTCTTTTCCCTGAAGTGTCTTGCGACAGGGGATAGAGATTCGGAATTCCGGATAGATGTTTTGTGTTCAGATATCCTATCTTTAAAGGGTCTAATGGTTTTACCCACATAGCCCAATCCACAGGGGCATTTTAACCACTTCGTGGCTGAGGACGCGCTCAGCGCGTCCTCAGCAGTCCCGCTGGTGTGCTGAGGACGCGCTGAGCGCGTCCTCACATTGGGGTCAGCGTTCGGCCGGGTTCCGGCCGATCGCTGGCCCCTCCGGTGCGGGCTGACATCCTGGATGTCAGCCCGGCATCCGGACCAGCAGCCGCCAGAATTAGGTGTCATCGCGGGGGCGCGATGACACCTAATTCAGGCGCCCCCCCCGCATGTGCGGAGGAGGCGCCTGAAAGGGAGGGGGGGAGGTCCTTCGGACCTCTCTCCCTCCCGATCGGCGGTGCACAGGGGTTAACCCAGGCATCATTTGGAAGGGCACAGCCTGCCCTTCCAAATGATGCCTGGCATTACCCCTGGGGAGCTGGATCGCGAATCGGCGCTGAAAAGCGCCGGTTCGCGATCCTTTCCCGGAGCTGGCCGACATCTTGGATGTCGGCCAAGCCTCCGGGAACTCCCCCAGAGGACTGGCGTCATCGTGCGTAGCACGATGACGCCAGTCCTAGAGTTAACCCCTAACTGCCACCAACTGTGGAGATAGGGAGTTCCAATGAACTCCCTATCTCCCGATCCGTGGCAGCTAGGGGTTAAATTTTGGTATCGTTGGATCGGCCAGAGCATGGCCGTTCCAACGATACCAAACACTACAGTGAAATATTTTGTAAAAAAAAAAAAAAATGAATAAAAATAAAAAAAAATAAAAAAAAAAATTAAAAAAAAAATAAACCCTTTTTTTAATTTTTTTGGGTTTGTTAATGCAGCAATATTGTTCCCATTTCAATTATAATGTGAACAATGATGCTGCACTAACGATTTTTGTATGCGGTGCGTTTGTTAAAAATAGTGTCATTTTCCCCAAAAAAAATGTAACGAGACCCCATCTCTAATTTTTTTAACAAGCGCACCCCATACAAAATATAACCGCAATTGCTCGCATTGTTAAAATGTGGAAAAAAAACACTTTACACATTGTAAATTATTGAAAATACATATTTTATTGCATTTTTTGTTATAATATACAGACATGACATAACGTATACATATAATAATGACATATTATGAATCTACCGAGTCTGACGGAAAGAACGATATATAATATGTCTGGGTCATATACTAAAATAAGCCTTCAAAACACGTTTAAACATGATGCGCAAAACAGGTGAAAATGACCTCAGCACAGGGGCGGGAAAAGCCTCAGCAGCGAAAGGGTTAATAGATAAACAACAAAATCGGACTGGCATGTAAAGAATCCTTTCAATTTAATGCTCTCTCCTGTACGTGTATCCGGAATTCCGAATCTCTATCCCCTGTCGCAAGACACTTCAGGGAAAAGAGACATAATGTCTCCCAGTTACGTTATCAAATATTGGAAAAAGTTTCCCCACTAATGAGGGGTGGCGATAGAGATCGAATATTGCTTCAAAAATAAGTGCGATGGATGTATCGGTTAGACACAGTGGCCCCTCATGGTCTTAATGAGAAACTTGAGTGGCACTGGTTTCTCTGATTTTCATCCCGAGGCATCTGATGATAAAGGGTGAGCTATATTGTTTTTGGTGCAAAATAATTAAATAAATTTTTCTCCTTATTTGTATAGATGGTTATACGTTTGCCAATATATACAGTTTAATGAATACTTGGAAGGTGTCATTTTTTATGACTTTAGATCTAACAATTAACGTTAAATGCTGAGCCAGTCATTTTTTATATTTATTTCTCAGTGTTTTATTTTTACATATTTTTATACACTTTGTATACATATTTACATGTTACTTTTCACATTGGTTTAGGTTGTTGTATATTTGTGTGGCTTATTTTTGTATTTTTCAGACCTGGCTATTTTTAGCCTTTCTAACCCTGTCAGCGTTATCAGTGTGACCAGGATGGATAGTTGGAGTGTATTCCGCCCTGTGATCATCATTAATAGAAAAAACAACAAATATGGCCGCTGTGTGGCCATTTCTTTCTCCTGATCCTAGTTACTTCCTGCCAGCTCACCGCAGGCTCTTCCGGTCCTGCGTGCTAATCTGGCTGTTTTGCGCATGCGCAATGGCGCCCGCTATCGCCGTTTTCAATACATACACACATGGAAAATCGGTAAGAGTATTGTGAAACCATTTTGTCTTAATTATCTGTGGAGATTTTTTTCACCTGCTGAGGGGAGGTCTGGCTGTCCTACCTGTTATGTGTTTGTCTATATATATGGGTTTTGTCTGTTAAGGGTTAGGGCACTACGCACTGAGGAAGGGGCTGTGACCCCGAAACGTCTGTGTTGTGTATTTTCCTGTCCTCACTGGAAATAAACTGGGTGTCACGAGTGGACCCTATTCAAGCAGCGCTGGTATTGTATTACTTTGTCTTCCTGCGAATTATTTACCGTCTCATCCTTGATGCTGTGAGAGGGAGTCAATACTCAGCTGCAGCTGTGCAATTACTCTATACTTTAGAGGGTGTTAACGGACACCCTTACTCCTGCCTTTCTGCAAACTTTTTTCAAGTATTACTCATTAGGTCGACAAAGTCTTGTGGGAAAGGTAAGTCTCAAAACATCTGGAGGACCTAGGTTGAGCAGCACCCCTGTTATATACATTATATTGCCAAAAGTATTGGCTCACCTGCCTTGACTCGCATATGAACTGAAGTGACATCCCATTCCTAATCCATAGGGTTCAATATGACGTCCGTCCACCCTTTGCAGCTATAACAGCTTCAACTCTTCTGGGAAGGCTGTCCACAAGGTTTAGGAGGGTGTTTATGGGAATGTTTGACCATTCTTCCAGTAGTGCATTTGTGAGGTCACACACTGATGTTGGGCGAGAAGGCCTGGCTCACAGTCTCCGTTCTAATTCATCCCAAAGGTGTTCTATCGGGTTGAGGTCAGGACTCTGTGCAGGCCAGTCAAGTTCATTCACACCAGACTCTGTCATCCATGTCTTTATGGACCTTGCTTTGTGCACTGGTGCACAGTCATTTTGGAAGAGGAAGGGGCCAGCTCCAAACTGTTCCCACAAAGTTGGGAGCATGGAATTGTCCAAAATGTCTTGGTATGCTGAAGCATTCAGAGTTCCTTTCACTGGAACTAATGTGCCAAGCCCAGCTCCTGAAAAACGACCCCACACCATAATCCCCCTCCACCAAACTTTACACTTGGCACAATGCAGTCAGACAAGTACCGTTCTCCTGGCAACCGCCCAACCCAGACTCGTCCATCAGATTGCCAGATGGAGAAGCGCGATTCGTCACTCCAGAGAACGCGTCTCCACTGCTCTAGAGTTCAGTGGCTGCATGCTTTACACCACTGCATCCGACGCTTTGCATTGCACTTGGTGATGTATGGCTTGGATGCAGCTGCTCGGCCATGGAAACCCATTCCATGAAGCTCTCTGCACACTGTTCTTGAGCTAATCCGAAGGCCACATGAAGTTTGGAGGTCTGTAGTGATTGACTCTGCAGAAAGTAGGCGACCTCTTCGCACTATGCGCCTCAGCATCCGCTGACCACGCTCCGTCAGTTTACGTGACCTACCACTTCGTGGCTGAGTTGCTGTCGTTCCCAAACACTTCCACGTTCTTATAATACAGCTGACAGTTGACTGTGGAATATTTAGGAGTGAGGAAATTTCACGCCTGGATTTGTTGCACAGGTGGCATCCTATCACAGCTCCACACTGGAATTCACTGAGCTCCTGAGAGCGACCCATTCTTTCACAAATGTTTGTAAAAACAGTCTGTATGCCTAGGTGCTTGATTTTATATACCTGTGGCCATGGAAGTGATTGGAACACCTGATTCTGATTATTTGGATGGGTGAGCCAATACTTTTGGCAATATAGTGTATATATTAATACGAGACCCATGAAGACACCTGGTTTCATTGTGGTGGGTTTAATCTTCTTACCCAATGGAACCCAATGTCAGGAATTTGTGCATGCATATCCTTGAAACCTCTATGTAGAAGACGGGTCTGGAATATGGATGGGTCCCCTTCAAGTGTAGGCAAGGACCAAGCACCATACATATTGAGCATCAAGTCTGGTGACTAGACTGGTACTGTAATCAAATCCAAGTCCGGGTCCGGAGCAAAGATATATGATGTTAGTATGGTCCAAAGGTCTGGGATGTCTACGAGAGAAGTGGACCGGCAGGAACTGTGGAGTGGAGGACATAGGTAGGAGAACTGGTCTTAGGGTAGTCATCGCAAACTCAAGTGTAGCAGAAAAGATCTCCAAACAAAGCTGGTGATAGAGGTGCTCCAAGCACTGGTAAGAGAGACTGAAAATGTGTAGTAGACGCCCTACTGCGTCATCCATTGGCCATGAAAGTCTAATTTGTCATCCTGCTAATGGTGGGAATCTGCGTCCTGGGCTGACAGAATCTGATGTATAGGTGTATGTTGTCTCTGAGGTGTTGGTACCATGGCCAAGTCAATGTTCCTGAGACACTTGTGTGATATGGAGGACGACTACATGAATGAAGCATGCTGGGCATTTGGCAGATGCGTGATCGAGCTGCAGAGTCGTTGAGCCAATGGGAGGACGCTGAGTAGGCGGCCTGAGGCTGCGGATGGCCTAGGGACCACATGGAATGTGACAGATACCATGATGTCTATTCACTCTCAGGGCCAGAACTCTGAGTCTAACCCAAGTATTCAGAGGCGAGATCTCACCCAGATGTTTCTGATATAGACCTCCCATGATTCCCTGGGCATCTATTGCATTCAGAGAACTCTGGGAATTATAGACAATCAATATCTGGGGGGGGGGCCGAGGCTGAGATCCCGGACTTTCACTGTCCGTCCTTCAGAGCCTGGAGTTTATTGTTTTTTTCGTTGATCCCCTTTTGTACCATTTTGCAATTTCCCAAATAGTTTGATTGTTGCAGTTTCTCGTCATCAAAAATTCCCTTTTTGGTTTAAATAAATCCGCTTCTATGATCCAGAAAGTATCTGCAGATAAGGCGGGACACGTGGCATGTGGAGACGCAGCCGGCGGGTTTTGGAGCAGGGAATGTTCGCTCTGAACATTAAGTCGTCCCGTGAAGACTCGCTGTCACAAATGATAAATATGCTTTATTTTTTAATGCTGTTCTCCCCGTGTAAGACAAATGGGTGCGAGTCCCGCGAGTTTGTATGAAAGGCCGTGGTCCTCCCGCGAGACGCGGCGACAGAGCCCTAATAACAGCATATTGATTCCAAAACAAAGCTAGCGGCACGGTGAGTGCGCCTCGATAACAACGGTAACAAAAACAGACCGGCCGAGGCGCTGCAGCAGTGTCTGCCCAGGATAGGAAAAAGAAACATCACAAATGGGCGCGACTCACAGACGCAATAAAGATACAATGAACAGAAAACGTCTCCATATACTTATCAAATGCATTAAAGGTACAAACACACACAAACTCCGACACACACACAAACTCCAGCACACCCCTTTACACAAACACTCTGACAATCCCCTCAAACAAACACCACAGTGAACACACACACAAATGCTCACTGACACCCCCCTTTACAAACACAAACACTCTGACACCTTCTTTACACACACACTCTTACACCACACAAATATACACACACTTACATCACACACATATGCACACACTTAGGCCCCGTTCACACCTCAGGGTTTTACAGTGCTTTCCTGCGCGCTGTAAAACAATCAACCCCGGAAATCCCATGACACTAGGGATGAGCTGTTCGGGTTCGGACGGTTTGGGGTTCGACCCGAAGTTAGCCTGTTCGAGCAGATCGCGAACCCTGAACATTTCTGGGTGTTTGCCGCATGTTCGACCACAATGGACCACAATGCATTTTCCCACTGCCTGAAGCACGTAATTGGCTACAGCCTTGCACCTGACCACAGGTCTGGTGCAAGACTGGTTGAACACTATGCCAATCACCGCTCAGAGTCCTGATTGGGCAAATTTTGCCCAATCATGGGCTCACAGAGCTAAGTCCCGCAGCACACTATATAAGGTTTCAACGCAGCGCTTCTGCACGCATTTCAGAGGAGATTTCAAAGAAGATAGTTGTGTGTGTTGTTACTGCCGGTCTGCCCGCTACTGGGGGGTCTCATTTAGGTGATGTGTATCTTGTCACTGTGCCAGCAAGTTTTTTTGGGGTTTACAACTTTATTTAAAACACTTGAGAATTAAGGTGATCTTCTGTGTCTCGTCACACAGCCAGCAATTATTTTTGGGGCTCACTAATTTCTTTAAAACACTTGTAAATTAAGGTGATCTGTGTCTTGTCATACAAACAGTACCACGCTGTATTTTGGGGCTCACTAATTTCTTTAACCCTTTCGCTGCTGAGGCATTTCCCGCCTCTGTGCTGAGGTCATTTTTACCGATTTTGCTCATCATGTTTAAATGTGTTTTGAAGGCTTATTTTAGTATATGACCCAGACATATTATATATCGTTCTTTCCGTCAGACTCGGCAGATTCATAATATGTCATTATTATATGTATACGTCATGACCTGTCTGTATGTTATAACAAAAAATGCAATAAAATATGAATTTTCAATAATTTACAACGTGTAAAGTGTTTTTTTTTTCACATTTTAACATGCGAGCAATTGCAATTATATTTTGTATGGGGTGCACTTGTTAAAAAATTAGCGATGGGGTCTCGTTACATTTTTTTTTTGGGGAAAATTACGAGATTTTTAACAAACGCACCGCATACAAAAATCGTTATTGCAGCATCATTGTTCACATTATAATTGAAATGGGAACAATATTGCTGCATTAACAAGCCAAAAATAAGAAAAAAAATTGTTTATTTTTTTATAATTTTTTTTTTAAATATTTTGTTATTTTTATTTTTAATTTTTTTTAAAAAACTTTTTTCATAGTCAAGTTTGGTATTGTTGGAACGGCTATGCTCTGGTCGATCCAATAATATCAAACATTAACCACTAACTGCCACGGATCGGGAGATAGGGGGTTCATTGGAACCCCCCATCTCCACCATTGGCGGCGGTTAGTGGTTAACTCCAGGACTGGCGTCATCGTGCTATGCACGATGACGCCAGTCCTCAGGGGGCATTCCCGGAAACTTGGCCGACATCCAAGATGTTGGCCAGCTCCGGGAAAGGATTACGAACCGGCGCTTTTCGGCGCCGATTTGTGATCCAGCCCCCATGGGGTTAATTCCAGGTACAGTTAGGAAGGGCAGGCTGTGCCCTTCCAAACGTTGCCTGGATTAACCCCTGCAACACCGGCGATCGGGAGGGAGAGAGGTCCGAAGGACCTCCCCCCCCTCCCTTACAGGCGCCTCCTCCGCACATGCGGGGGGGGCGCCTGAATTAGGTGTCATTGCGCCGCCGCGATGACACCTAATTAGCCCGGCGGTGGTTCCGGGTGCTGGGCTGACATCGAGGATGTCAGCCCGCACCGGGGGGGCCAGTGATCGGCCGGAACCCGCTCAGCGCGTCCACCGCAAGGAACGTTACCTGCGGGTGGACGCGCTGAGCGCGTCCTCCGCAGCGAAAGGGTTAAAACACTTGGGAATTAAGGTGATCTGTGTCTCGTCATACAAACAGTACCACGCTGTATTTTGGGGCTCACTAATTTCTTTAAAACACTTGGGAATTAAGGTGATCTGTGTCTCGTCATACAAACAGTACCACGCTGTATTTTGGGGCTCACTAATTTCTTTAAAACACTTGGGAATTAAGGTGATCTGTGTCTCGTCATACAAACAGTACCACGCTGTATTTTGGGGCTCACTAATTTCTTTAAAACAATTGGGAATTAAGGTGATCTGTGTCTCGTCACTGGCTGCCAGCTATCAGTGTGTCTCACTGAGTTATACCAGAGTTATTTAAATCTTTATACCAGAGTTGAATCAGAGATCTGTATATATTAATCTATATATCACTCACCATGTCTGAAAGAACAAAAAGGACAGGCAGACGCTCCCAGCCACAGATAAGACGGCAAGCAGCCCCTGTGTCGGGAGGCTGTGTCTCTGGTCGTGGTGGACGTGGTGCATCCTCTGCAGGGGCACGCTTGACCTTTCTAACTGGTGCTGGCCGTCTTAAGCAGCAGCAACATACAGAGGACTTGGTGGATTGGCTAACCAGGCCATCCTCATCCTCCGAGTCCTCTGCCAGCCAGGCTTCTAGTGCTTTACAGTCCACCTCAGCTGCCAAAGCATCTAATGCAGCCTCCATGTCCACAGCTACTCCTGCCGTAGCCTCGCTATCACACACGGAGGAGTCAGCTGAATTGTTTGACTACAATGAGAGTGATATGCTGCTTGAGGAAGCGCAGCAAGTACAGTGCTCTGATTCAATCTCTGAGGTTGAGCAAGGGAGTATAATCAACCTAGAGTAAGGGGGTGCCAGTGATGACACACAAATAACTGGCACTCATGTTGCCCCAGCAGCTGCAGCATACTGCCAAGTTGGCTCCAGTGATGAGGAGATAGGGGGTGAAGATGACATTGATGATGATGAGGTCACTGACTCCACCTGGGTGCCAGATTGAACTGAGGAATCAAGTGAGGAGGAGGGGGAGAAGGAGGAGGCACAGCAAACACGAGGCACAACATCCTCTGTGACCAACAATAGCACTAGCCAGTCCAAGGCATCACATGTCAGAGCTGCTCCGGTGCAGAGCGCTGTTGTCTCAAAGAACACATGCAGGAACTCTGCTGTCTGGAAGTTCTTTAATAAATGTGCAGCAGACCCCACCGTTGCTATTTGTAATCTATGTCAGAGGAGGCTGAAGCGTGGGATAAACACCGGACGCTTGGGTACCACGTGCTTGAGGCGACATATGAACAAGTGCCACACATCCCGTTGGGACAAAACTTTGCGTAGGTCCTCCTCCTCCTCATCTGTCTCTACCCACACTGTATGTCCTGCCATGCAATTGCCTACAACCTCCACAGACAGGGATGATGCTACAGTAATGGATGTACCAGCAGGTTCTTCCTCACAATGTGACATCATCCCAGTAGCTGAAGATTTACGCAGTTATATTACGTTGCCGCAGCTGCTGCAGCGAAAGAAAAAATATAGTCCCAACCATCCCCAAGCACAGCGTCTAAATGCCAGTTTAGCAAAATTACTCGCATTGCAGCTGCTGCCTTTCCAGCTGGTGGACTCTGCTCCCTTCCGTGAATTTGCTGAATGCGCTGTACCACAGTGGCAGGTTCCAAAACGCCATTACTTTTCACGCAAGGCCATTCCAGCACTATACCAGCACGTGGAAAACAATGTTATGGAGTGAAGGGATTTCACCCCTAATACCCCTACACAATTAAACATCCAGAAGCCCTTATGTATCTAAATAATATATTGCTGTAGTTTAGGAATGCGGCCCGCGGCTGTATCTCTGTAGAAGGTCGCGCATCTTTTATTATCTTTGCAAACAGCTCACGTCCTTGCAAACTATGTCTTTGTACGAAAAGGCAGTAATCAGCTTAACCACAACACATAGAAAGGAATGTGGTCAATGTGTCCGTACAGTTTTTAGAAACCATAATATGAACTTTAGATAACTTGTTAAGAATGTGCATTTCACAGAACTTCTGCAAGCGCTTACCTGTGAAATGTAACCAACAATAATTTGTTTATGCCGCAAGAGATATGTTACCTCCGCCTCAGTGTGTCACGACTGATTAATGTGGTGTTTTGTTTATGTTGCAGGATGTATGACGCATATTGCTTTTCCACTTGCGTAAGTGGTTTTTACAATATAAAAGCTAGTGTTTTGAGTTCATTAAAGCAGAGAGACTATACCAACTGAGCATCCGTTGTCTGTGTGTTCTTTCTGGTCCATTCTCTCTCCCAGCGCTGGACGAGTGTTTCCTCTACCGAGTGTCCATCCCACCAAAGGGTCAAGCGGCCAGTTAACCCCTTCATGGAGTCATTGGGAAAGGCAGTCAGCAGCAAGGTGCATGTCACTTTAGACACGTGGTTCAGCAAGCATGGACAGGGTCGTTACATTTCCTTCACGGCACACTGGGTAACTCTGATTGCAGCTGGGAGGGATCCAAGACGGGGCTCTGTGCTGGAGCTTGTTCATCCACCACGCCTCCAGAAAGCTGCTTGTATGAGGTCTGTCTGCTCCACCACCACCACCTCTTCCTCCTCCTCCTCCTCCTTCTCTGTCTCTGGCGAAGTGGCAGTTAAACCCACGCCTGACAGGGTCTACGCAATGGCTCAAGCAAAAAGATGCCATACTGTGCTTGAGCTGGTTTGTTTAGGGGACAGGAGCCACACCGGGTCAGAAATTTTGTCAGCTCTGCAGGGGCAGGTGCAGAGATGGTTTACACCACGCCAGCTTGAGCTGGGAATGATCGTCTGCGATAATGGCAGCAACCTTCTCTCCGCCCTACGCAAGGGTAAATTGACGCATGTACCATGCCTAGCACACGTCCTAAATCTGGTGGTACAGCGTTTCCTAACCAAGTACCCAGGGCTGCCAGAGCTTCTCATCGAGGCCAGAAAAGTCTGCAGCCACTTCAGACGGTCATTCCCAGCAAGCGTTCGCCTGGCAGAAATTCAAAGAGAATTTCACCTTCCCACAAACCGTCTGATCTGTGACATGCCCACCAGGTGGAACTCGACATTAGCAATGCTGCAGCGTCTGCACAAGCAGCAGAGGGCCATCAACGAGTACCTGTGTGAGTATGGCACAAGGACAGGTTCAGGTCAATTTTTTTTTTCCCCCCCCGCAGTGGCTGATGTTCAAGGATGCATGCACTGTACTGTCACCATTTGAGGAGGCAACGAGGATGGTGAGCAGGGACAGTGCATGCATCAGTGACACAATTCCTTTAGTGTTCCTACTGGAGCACACTCTGCGGGGAATTATAGATGTGGCTCTAGAGGCAGAGCAGCGGGAGGAAGAGGAGGTCTTCCCTAGCTCTCAAGGCCCCAGTCTTTCCGCAGACAGCATTCCAGCGGGTCCTACTCAGATCAGACAGGAGGAGGAGGATGAGGAGGAGGAGGACTATTTAAGTAGTGGGGGCATTGAAGGTGGGGATTCCTCAAGGCAGGGTTTTGTGTGCCCAGAAACAGAAGGGCTTGTGCGTGGCTGGGAGGAGGAAGTGCACGATACGGTCATCCTCATTGACCAGGAAGACTCGGCATCTAATGCCACTTCCAACCTACGCTGCATGGGCTCCCTAATGATGCAAAGCCTGCTAAAGGACCCCAGGATTCGTGCTATCAAGGAGAGGGATCATTACTGGTTGACAACCCTTCTTGATCCACTATACAAGGGGAAAGTTGCAGAGCTCATCCTGCCCGCACAGAGGGAGCACAGGATGACAAAACTTGAGGATGCTCTAAAGCGAAACTTGTGTAACACCTTTCCAGGCACTGTTAGATTACCAAGTGCTGACACACGTGCTTCTGAGGCTGCAGGTGATCAGAGGAATAGCGGTGAAGGCCAGGGCCGCTTGACTGATGCATTTTTAATTTTTTTTAGTCCTCGACGCCCAGGGACGTCAAATGTAGGCACCCATTGCCAGCGTCTTCACCATATGGTGCAGGACTACCTAGGGGCAAGGGCAGACCTGGATACCTTTCCAGCAGATGATCCACTGGCTTACTGGGTGTTGAGATTCGATCACTGGCCAGAACTTAGCCAATATGCTATGCAGCTACTAGGTTGCCCTTCATCTAGCGTGCTTTCCGAAAGGACGTTCAGTGCCGCTGGAGGTTTTGTCACAGACAAAAGAGTGCGTCTGTCCACCGACTAGGGGATGTCCTCTTCTGCATTCACAAAACCTCCAGCACTGAACTCTTCCACAATACCACAAAAGGGTTACGGTGTGAAGGCACTTGCTGCCATGAAAGGCACAATATCTGGCTGCACTGACGCCCATTAAAAAAAAAAACACTTTTCAATATAGGACCACATGGTCCACCCCTGCACTCTTCCTCAATACTACAGAGGGGTTACTGTATGATGATACTTGATGGCCTGGCATTAAAGGCACAATATCTGGGTGCACTGACGCCCATTAACAGATAAAAAAAAACACTTTTCAATATAGGACCGCATGGTCCACCCCTGCACTCTTCCACAATACCACAGAGGGGTTACTGTATGATGATACTTGCTGGCCTGGCACCAAAGGCACAATATCTGGGTGTACTGACGCCTTAACCAGATGCATATCTTTTCAATATAGGACCACATGGTCCACCCCTGCACTCTTCCACAATACTACAGAGGGGTTACTGTATGATGATACTTGATGGCCTGGCATTAAAGGCACAATATCTGGGTGCACTGACGCCCATTAACAGATAAAAAAAAACACTTTTCAATATAGGACCGCATGGTCCACCCCTGCACTCTTCCACAATACCACAGAGGGGTTACTGTAGGATAGTACTTGCATGCCTGGCACCAAAGGCACAATATTTGGGTGCACTGCCATTGACGCCTGTATCAGATTCATATCCTCAGAGGGGTTACGGTGTGACGGTACTGTTGCCGACGCTAAAAGCCCAATTTTAAAGCACCTATTGTTACTTTCATCCAAAGCCTGCATAAGTTTCACAATAATTTAGCCCAAAAAAACACTAAACTTTTTCTGCGCGTCCTAAAATGTCTTTTCATACAGGCTGCCGCCCCAAGCAGTTGTTTATGGATAGATTAAAGGAAAAGCATTTACTGTCATATGAAACGTCATTTATTTGTTTTTAAGTGTTTCTATACATCCTAGAAATCCGCCACTTCACGGGCAGGTTATGGGGACCTCCTAGGCACGATATTTGAAGGAATTTTTCGTTTTTATTTTTAACCCTTATTTCATGGAAAACTCACTGTCCCTTTAAAAACGTTTTTTTTAAAACTTTTTGTCCTTGTTTCCTGTTCCCCAGGGCACTACCCGGACCCCCATACACCTTTAATGGCAAATATGTAGCATATATGCCCTCTTGGAGGGCACTCTAAAAAACCGAATTTTCAGCCCCATTGACTTGCATGGGCGTTTGGGTTCGGTCCCGAACAAATGGGAAGATCGGATTCGGGCTCGAACCGAGCTCGGGGAGTGTTCGGCTCATCCCTAGTTCACACCTGGATGTTTTACAGCGTGCAGCAAAGCGCTGTAAAACATCTGATGCCCATAGAAGTACAGGAGCTTCTTTGGGGCATATATCAGCACGTTTCGCGGCCATAGACATAGCCGCAAACGTGCTGCAATGCGCGTTTGCTCGTTTTTTCGTATGCGCGATACGCTCATAAAAAACACACGTATTGCGCACGTTTTAAAATGCTGAGGTGTGAACCCAGCCCTACACTACGCACACACTCTAACTCCCCCCTACACACACTCAGACTCCCACCCCCCCACACACACACTCTGACTCCCCCCTAGATGTCCTGAATTTGAGCGTATCTGCCTCACCACACACAGACCATAACAAGATACCCACTTATTGTAAAATAATGACTAGTATCTTCAAAATCCATCCTTCTTCAGGGTCCGGGAATAAATCTGCACCTTCACCTGAGAGAATCCAACCCTCCATAATGGGGAAAACCCATCCTGTCATCCCAAGACTTCAAGTCTCATAACAAGATTCTCAGATTCCTTGAACGTTCCTCTTCACCTTGAGAATCTTGCTGGAGAACCATTCATCCACCCTGAGGATTAACCCCTTACTGCCAGGCGGTGGGCTTAAAAGCCGGCGGGGTGTAACCGCACACCCCACTGCTCTCCGGCGACTCCTCTAGCCTGCCTACCTAGCCAACATGCAGACATGTACTGGCAAATGGGACTACAGGGAGATTCTTGGGGTAAAACAGACAGACAGGAACTGAACTTTTAATGAAACATCTGAGCCAAATATATACAGTGCAATGAGGGGCCTGGAGATCTATGGAACATGACACCCTGGTGACCCTAGCCATAGCCCATTTTACTTTCCAGATGTAAAACAATAGGGTGCCGTGTAATCACAGCCTGAGCATCAGACTGTCTGAATACAATGGATAACGGATAAGAAGTTACACAAGTACAGTATACAATATCCTGATATAATAGTCTGTCACAGATGTAAACATGTTCTATACAGGGGGGGGCTGGAAAGGGGTAGGAGCAGAATGGTCTGTGTCGTTTACAGTCCTGGCAGACAGTGAGTTAAATGTTGTTTTCTGCCTGATAACACATTGAATAAAAGGTTATAAGTGGCCACAGGAGTGTCGTTACACAGATTGTATCAGTGCTGGCATTTTAAGGGTATTATTTATATGTATGCACCTGTTCACAATGATCTGTAATGTATTATTTTTATTGGCCTCGGGGCTCCTCAGAACCAAAGAGAATCACAGCAGAGAAATGGCTATGTGCGCTCGGCATTCAGTATCGAAGCGAGTCCCTCTCTACCTCATGCGCTGTGTCTTGTCTTAAGTTAAGCCTTGTCTTTCTTCTGCTCATTCTTTTGTTGCTGAGCTGTTATTAAAATGTGCCTCCTATATAACGTGTGCAAGTTACAGGGCCCATTAATGTACAGGAAGGAGCAGCGAATTCCCAACTGCAACAAATGTTTGCAGCAGGGTCAGAATAGCAGCTCAAGTTGTCAAGTTAATGGTAAGGACGGGATAGTGGCTCAAGTCGTTAATGGTAAGGACGGGATAGTGGCTCGAGTCGTTAATGGTAAGGACGGGATAGTGGCTCTAGTCGTTAATGGTAGGGGCGGAATAGTGGCTCGAGTCGTTAATGGTAGGGTTGGAATTGTGGCACGAGTCGTTATTAGTCGGGATGGAATAGTTGCTCGAGTCGTTAATGGAAAGGACAAGATAGTGGCTCGAGTCGTTAATGGTAAGGACGGGATAGTGGCTCGAGTCGTTAATGGTAGGGCCGGGATAGTGGCTCGAGTCGTTATTAGTCAGGATGGGATAGTTGCTCGAGTTGTTAATGGTAGGGTCGGGATAGTGGCTCGAGTTGTTAATGGTAGGGTCGGGATAGTGGCTCGAGTCGTTAATGGTAAGGACGGGATAGTGGCTCGAGTCGTTAATGGTAAGGACGGGATAGTGGCTCGAGTTGTTAATGGTAAGAACTGGATAGTGGCTCGAGTCGTTAATGGTAAGGACGGGATAGTGGCTCGAGTCGTTAATGGTAGGGACTGGATAGTGGCTCGAGTCGTTAATGGTAAGGACGGGATAGTGTCTCGAGTCGTTAATGGTAGGGACTGGATAGTGGCGCGAGTCGTTAATAGTAAGGATGGGATAGTGGCTCGAGTCGTTAATGGCAAGGACGGGATAGTGGCTCGAGTCGTTAATGGTAGGTACTGGATAGTGGCTTGAGTCGTTAATGGTAGGTACTGGATAGTGGCTCGAGTCGTTAATGGTAGGTACTGGATAGTGGCTCGAGTCGTTAATGGTAGGTACTGGATAGTGGCTCGAGTCGTTAATGGCAAGGACGGGATAGTGGCTCGAGTCGTTAATGGTAGTTACTGGATAGTGGCTCGAGTCGTTAATGGTAGGTACTGGATAGTGGCTTGAGTCGTTAATGGTAGTTACTGGATAGTGGCTCGAGTCGTTAATGGTAGGTACTGGATAGTGGCTCGAGTCGTTAATGGTAAGGTGATTTTCTATTACACCCACATTTGGGAGAGAAGATTTTGATTCATGACTTTTATACTTGCGATTCAACATATGTGGTGTCTTAAAATGTCCATGCGGGTTGCTTTATGTGGGCGAGACGACAATGAAAATCAAGGAACGCATTACCAAACATAAATCCACGATTAGGACAAAGCAAATTGATTTACCAGTGCCTGAACATTATATTAATTGCGCACATAGTGTAGCAAACTCAGATTCCAGGTGATCGATCATGTCCCTGCCTTACGTCGAGGTGGAGATAGGAGTAGGTTATTGAAACAGAAAGAAAAACGATGGATACATAGATTGGACACGTTGTGGCCTAAAGGCCTAAATAGGGAGTTCGATTTACACTGTTGCTATTGATTTAATAATTTATGTATCCAAGTGTCGGTCCACGGTCTTTGGATAGAATATCTGTGGAAGCATATTTAGATAGAAAGGTTGGAGATATGGGATCTCCTCATGAAAGTGGGGACTCCATATTTCTCGCTGTCCGTTCTTCTGCAGGTTCAATATGTTGATATTTTAATGTTTATTTAATGTTAATTTGTGTTTATTTATGTTTGTTGATATTTGTCATTGGTTTTAATTTTGTGAATACCCTCTACCCACACATGCATATGTGGGTTTTGAAATGTCTTTGAGATATCTTTTTGTCTTTTGTGGGTATTCTGCCTTTAAAAGCGAAAAACAGGATGATCAGAAGTGGAATTACCATATGAATTGATTAATGACTTGCATGTGTGGGGATCTAATTGAAGGAGTCTATATGTATATATAGGGAGTGGAGTCTGTGTACACTTTAGTATGATTAAGGCGGTCATGGCTGAAACGTCACTCGTTATGGACTAGATTGTTCTTCCACAAATAAAGAAAGAGATTACACACCTGGCTGTTTGAAGTCCCACTCTGTTTTCTGCGGGATAGTGGCTCGAGTCATTAATGGTAGGGACGGAATAGTGGCTCGAGTTGTTAATGGTAGGGACAGGAAAGTGGCTCGAGTCGTTAATGGTAGGGACGGGATAGTGGCTTGAGTTGTTAATGGTAGGGACAGGATAGTGGCTCGAGTTGTTAATGGTAGGGTCGGGATAGTGGTTCGAGTCATTATTAGAAGTGTCAGGATAGTAGCTTGCGTCATTAATTGTAGGGTCAGGATAGTGGCACGAGTCATTAATGGTAGGGTTGGAATAGTGTCTCGAGTCGTTAATGGTAGGGTTGGAATAGTGGTTTGAGTCATTAATGGTAGGGTTGGAATAATGGCTTGAGTCGTTAATGGTAGGGTCGGGATAGTGGCTCGAGTCGTTAATGGTAGGGTCGGGATAGTGGCTCGAGTCGTTAATGGTAGGGTCGGGATAGTGGCTCGAGTCGTTAATGGTAGGGTCGGGATAGTGGCTCGAGTCGTTAATGGTAGGGTCGGGATAGTGGCTCGAGTCGTTAATGGTAGGATCGGGATAGTGGCTCCAGTCGTTAATGGTAGGGTCGGAATAGTGGCTCGAGTCGTTAATGGTAGGGTCGGGATAGTGGCTCGAGTCGTTAATGGTAGGGTCGGGATAGTGGCTCGAGTCATTAATGGTAGGGACAGATAGTGGCTTGCGTCATTAATGGTAGGGCCGGGATAGTGGCTCGAGTCATTAATGGTAGGGCCGGGATAGTGGCTCGAGTCGTTAATGGTAGGGTCGGGATAGTGTCTCAAGTCATTAGTGGCTCGAGTCGTTAATGGTAGGGTCGGGATAGTGGCTCGAGTCGTTAATGGTAGGGATGGGATAGTGGCGCAAGTTGTTAACGGTAGGGACAGGATAGTGGCTCGAGTCGATAATGGTAGGGACAGGATAGTGGCTCGAGTCGTTAATGATAGGGACGGGATAGTGGCGCGAGTCGTTAATGGTAGGGATGGGATAGTGGCGCGAGTCGTTAATGGTAGGGACAGGATAGTGGCTCGAGGCATTAATGGTAGGGACGGGATAGTGGCGAGAGTCGTTAATGGTAGGGACGGGATAGTGACTCGAGTCGTTAATGGTAGAGTTGGAATAGTGGCTCGAGTTGTTAATGGTAGGGTCGGGATAGTGGTTCGAGTCATTATTAGAAGTGTCAGGATAGTGGCTTGCGTCATTAATGGTAGGGTTGGAATAGTGGCTCGAGTCGTTAATGGTAGGGTTGGAATAGTGGTTTGAGTCGTTAATGGTAGGGTCGGAATAAAGGATCGAGTCGTTAATGGTAGGGTCTGGATAGTGGCTCAAGTCGTTAATGGTAGGGTTGGGATAGTGGCTCGAGTCATTAATGGTAGGGTCGGAATAGTGGCTCGAGTCGTTAATGGTAGGGTCGGGATAGTGGCTCGAGTCGTTAATGGTAGGGTCGGGATAGTGGCTCGAGTCGTTAATGGAAGGGTCGGGATAGTGGCTCGAGTCATTAATGGTAGGGTCGGGATAGTGGCTTGAGTCATTAATGGTAGGGACAGATAGTAGCTCGAGTCATTAATGGTAGGGCCGGGATAGTGGCTTGAGTCGTTAATGGTATGGTCGGGATAGAGGCTCAAGTCATTAGTGGCTTGAGTCGTTAATGGTAGGGACGGGATAGTGGCTCGAGTCGTTAATGGTAGGGACGGGATAGTGGCTCGAGTCGTTAATGGTAGGGACGGGATAGTGGCTCGAGTCATTAATGGTAGGGATGGGATAGTGGTGCGAGTCGTTAATGGTAGGGTCACTAACACTTATATAAACTGTAACTAGATTACTTTTGCATTACAAACAAAACAACCTTATTAAAAAGCACTTTATAAAACACTTTCAGGGTTATTCAGAGAGCGGTGAAAAGCAGGAGAATGACTGGAGCTATTTTGACCTAGAATTTTTCATTCTCCAGTCATTCTCCTGCTTTTCACGCTCTCTGAATAACCCTGTATATAAACACATAGTTACATAGTTACA
Organism: Leptobrachium leishanense; assembly: GCA_009667805.1. Classification (NCBI taxonomy): domain Eukaryota; kingdom Metazoa; phylum Chordata; class Amphibia; order Anura; family Megophryidae; genus Leptobrachium; species Leptobrachium leishanense. The sequence continues at coordinate 386,352,109 of CM019066.1, read as the reverse complement.
CCGTCTATAACACCTTTATAAAGCACTTTATAAAACACATTATAAAAACACATTATAAACCACATCCTGCTGATTTTTTTTCTTTGAAGTAATTGTATTGTAAAAAGGCAATTTTTTTAATATCCCTATCATTTTGTTGATTTTTTTTTTCCCATGAGGCAGCGTTTACCAAACGTTTTTCTTTACTTCTCTGGCTTATCTATTCTACAGTATTTATCAGTTTATGAGATGGAGAAGGAACCTTTTAGATAAGGCAGCACGGGACTGTTGTTTTTTAGGCTACTTGAGATACGAGATGGCAGCTGAATGAGTTAAAAATCCAGATTCTGCTTTTTTTATTATTATTATTTTTTTTTTTATACCAGGTCTGATTTAATCCACATCCCTCCTTTTTATATTCTATGCGATACTCCCCGATGATATAATCACTAAAAATGATTATTCCCTCTGATACTTATACAGGGAATGACTTTTCTAGAACCAAAACACAAACGGTTTGTGAATTTACATAATTTTAATATTTTCTGGATTTTATTATATATTAAATCTATACGACGTTTCCATTTAATCGTGTGCTTACACGCGGCTTTCAATCCAACCCGCCAAATAAATATTACGTTAATCCATCCTCCTCGGAAATAAAGCGGTAACAAACCAGTTAAGCCGCCCCATTTATCTTCGTTATTTCGGTTTATTGGGGTTTCCGGCGTAACGCGCGCACTTTCCGTGAATAAAAGCCGCGCTGTTTAAACTAATTATCGCCAAACGATGCAATCCGTCAGCGGCTGATTGGTGGAAGATGATCCTGGTGGTGAGTTTTTAAATAATCTGGTATTTTGGTCACGGCTGGACGATGGTTTAATATAACGCGCGGCCGGTGAGCGATGTCTCTGCGCGGAGGAAACAGATGTGAAATTGCAGAATTCTAATATATCGGTGTCAGCTCGGGGCGTTTGACTCAGAATGGATGGCGGCGCTAAATATGAAGTAATATCGGGTTATTATTGGGTAGTCATACTTTTTTCGCCCAAACGGTCGCGGTGGCCACTTGTGCGCCATTTGTCTTCGTTGACGGGTGTCTTCCTCGTTGCGTGTCATGCTGCTTATCGCTGGTTTAACCTTGCGTTTGTTTTGGGGACGTTCGATGTAACATGTTTATGTTTCCGGGACACCTGTCAGTAATTGCAATCTCGTTCTAATCACCTCCTTTATGTAAATGTGACCTCTGCCGCCGGCTCGGCACACGCGTGCGCTCCCCATACAGCTCGGAAAATCCAGGGGCTCTGCCCGTGTATAAAATATCTTCTTATCGTTAGGGATTCATTCCGTGAGTTAATTATTAAATACAGTTTAAATTCCGCAGGGGGAAAATAATTCTGTATTTTTCTTGACTTATTTTTTTTTTATTTTTTTTTTTAAACATTGTAAGATTTGAGTTAATATCCTCGGCTGTTATCACCTGCGACTTAACCCCTTCACTATCAAGTGATTTTCAAAAAAAACCATTGTCAGAAACCAGTGTGTTTGTTTTTTTTGTAAAATCATTTTTAGTTAAAGGAACACTCTAAGCAAAAATTCCCCCCCCCCGTTTTTTTACATTAAAATATACCTAGTCACTCAATAACTAGGTAGGGATTTTTTTTTACGGTAATACCCTAAAATACACTTGTTTCCAACCGTGTTTTTTTTTATTTTTTATACCCCCTCCCTCCTCTTCCGCTCCCGTCCTTGTTAGGCTGGGTGTCAGATGAGCGCATTTTGTACGGACTGTGCAGTACGGACGTACTTACTGACTGACGACAAGGTAGTGGCCACACAGTCCGTTTTTTTTCACTGAAGTTATTTTTGACGGATGTAGGAGGGAAAATAAATTACAATGATAAAACATTCTGTCCGTCAAAAATGCTGGACGTATAAATGCAGTCTGTCTGACCATGCTCCATCACTCACACACAAAGCTATGCGGACGTTGTGGAGGTGGCGCACTCCGCACGTCCGTTCTAGCAGTATTACGTTCTTGCCTAACCTGCGTCCGTTTGCAGCGTCCGTCAGCCCCCGCACTTCTGTGCGGACGTACTTCGTGTGTGGGGCTCCATTGGTCAGAATGGTATGCTGCCACGGACGTATTTATGTGCGGCAACACGGACGTTAACACTGCGCTCGTCTGACCCCAGCCTAAATCTGTAACTTGGCTAATGGTTTACGTGAGAAGCACGCATGCGCGCCTCTCACGTAAACCAGCCAATCAGCAGGCTTCCTCTTCTTCTTGGATTAGTGTTACGCGCAAGAGGATCCGCGCAACACTAATCACAGCCGCAGACTATGTTGGAGGCTCGCTCCCGCCAGCTACTGCGGCGAGTTGGAGACGTCATCGCGCTGAAAGCTGAAAGCTGAAAGCGCGATGACGTCTCCTACTCGGCAATAGTCGGCAGAAGCGGGAAATCTGAATCCCGCTCTGCTGACTGACAGCTGGGAGGGCAAAGTAAAGTTCTCCGCGTCTCTCAGCAGTTTCAGCCGATCGGCTGAGCAAAGAGAGGGGGGAAAGGCAAGGGCATACTCAGGGCATCATGACCACCTTAAAAAAGCTTAGGTGGTCATGTTGCCTAGAATCCCTAGTATCCCTTTAATTATACATTAATAAATAGCTTTTACTTTAATCAACCTATGTGGTCAGTAGGTGGCGCCATGTACTGCCAAATTGAGTTACAGAGGTTTGAGCAGCAGGTCTGTTTTTTCTCCCTGCATCGACTGCTGAAAGCCCGATATTTCACAGCATTCAGCAGACTATTTTACAGTTTTAGCTCTTTGGACGTTATGCCCACAGGGTTAAAACTTTGGGGGCACCTTCTAAAGCCTAAAAGGAAGCGAAATTCATTTGTTTTTGGACTGCAGATCAGCAGATCGAGATATCTATGCATGGTATGCATGGGACATCACCAGGGGGTCAATAAAGGGATGTTAGTTCACTATCAGCTCTCACTCAGCTGCCATCTCTTATCTAGGGTAGCCTAGACAGCAGCATAGATCCACTGCAGCCTTGTCTAAACATCCCCTCCCCCACCCCATTGACTTCTTCACTGCTGTTTTATCGTACCACAGCTGCAAAGTGAAACTTGCCATAAGATTTTGGTAAATGTTGCATCATGAGAAAAGTCCACAAAATGGAAACAGGAGATAAAAAACTAACTCGATTTTTTCTTTTTTTTACATGAAATGACTTCAAACAAAGGGGAAAAAACAGCATCATGTGTTTAATAATGTGTTTGATCATGTGTTTGTACAACACATGATCAAACACATTATTAAACACATGATCAAACATATTAAACACGTTATTAAACACAAGATCAAACATATTATTGTGTTTTATAATGTGTTTGATCATGTATTTTATAATGTGTTTTATAAAGTGTTTTAAACAGACTTTGTGACATGTCGGTGTAAATGAACAGAAGCTGTGACTGTCCCTGCAGAACGACACAAAGCCCGGCTTTGTCACATTTAGATCTTACGCAAACTACATCTTTATTGACAGGAGCCACAATAACCGTATTAATTATTTGGGACCGCATTGTGCTGATCTCTGCAGCGGCTCGTCCGTGCGCGCGTCCCGGCAGCCTGATGAGTTTCCCACCCAGGATGATTTAGGTCTTGTGTCGGAAGCTCTGGATGGATTTCAATCAGTCTTTGCCAGGCGATACCCTTGGCACGGCGTCTGAATGAGATGACGCTGTAAGACTTTCTGCAGCCGCGGAACTCGCCGGCACTAATTAAATTACTGGTTACGTATCGGGTAATTTGGCGTCGCACCCACAAGCCCTCGATCTGGCGCGCTCGCCGCACAGTGCTTAATTAACTTTGAGGAGAGAAACCCTTTTTAATTTTTTATTGTCTCATCGCCGGGAAAGAGGCCGGAGGTTCCAGGAGACAAGCGGAATGATGGATGCGCCGAGGCGAGAGGATGCGTCTTGCACAGTTACCACAGTCTGCGTGATGAGCAAATGCTTGAACTTGAGGGTTTTTGTGTCGGTCCTGACGGCTTTGTTACTCGGCCGCTTTCTGCTGGAAAGAAGCCGATTGATCAGGAAAAAAAGAGAATGTATAATAATAATATCCATTAATTATTTTTATTGATAAATTTATTTTAAAGGGACACTGTATTAACCCCTTCACTGCTTAGCCATTTCACCCCTGTGTGCTGAGCTCATTGTGACCGTTTTTGCTCATCATGTTTAAATGCAATTTGAAGTCACGTTTTATTGTACGACCCAGACAAATTATATATCATTTTTTTATGGCAGACTCGGCAGATTCAGAATATATCCTTTTTTTTATATGTATACAGTATATATATATAAGTATTTTTACAGGAAGGATACATTGAGATTTCTGTCGTTTCCAGTATGTCGGCAGACTCGGCAGATTCAGAATAGAATCATTATTATATGTATACATCATGTCCTCCCAGAAAGCTATAAAAAAAAATGTGAATTTTCAATCATCTGCAGCGTGTAAAAATTTTTTTCACATTTTATCATCTGAGCCTTTGTGGTTATATATTCTAAGGGATGCGCTTTTTCTAGAATTGGGAACCCGTTACTTTATTTTTCGGAGAAATTACATGATTATAGCTAAAACCGAAAACAAAATCGTTAGTGCAGCATCATTATTAACATTATAATTGAAACGTGAACAATAATGCTGCATTAATAAAAAAAAACTAAAATAAAAACGACATTTTTATCTATTTTTTACTTGTAACATGGTCATGCTCTGGCCTTTCCAATGATACAAAACATAACCCTCTGGCTGCCATGGATCGGGTGATACTTCTCCAACTGACGTCATCATCCCTTGCGCCATGACATCAGTGGGCGGGGGGAGAGGTCATGGAGGCTTGGCTGACATCCAAGATGTCAGCCACCTCTCGGAGAGGTCTGCGATCTGACGCTGGATGGCAGACCGGCACCTCAGGGGTTAAAGAGAGGTAGCGCTGGAAAGGGCACACTGTATTCTAATGGTATCAACAAATTGTGCACTGATCTTGTAAAGCGCTGCCGCTGCGTAATATGTGGCTCTTTATAAATAAAGGATAATAATATGTAATCGTTAGCGTTGAGTAAGTGTAACATTTGGCATCGATATTCCATTGTTGACACTAATCTGGGTGAAATCAGTTTGCACATCGCAGCTTGCGCGAGTTTACGGTACTTTGCGCTCCCAATGTTAAGTATAGGAGACACTATCTATTTTTACCGGCTCGACCAGTGAGGTATTACAAGGAGCCGGCGCAATTTACCGTCAGGATGCGAATTGACGAATGTTAATATCTCCTAAAAGCTGGTGTTAAATGATTCTGCAAAAGCAAAATAATTTAACACACTCTAAACCCCCCCCCCATTAAATCCCATACTCACCTCTCATCCCGCGGTGAAAAGGGTGGTGCGATCCGCCGTCTCTGCTCCCTGGGAGCCGAGTGAGACTGGGGATAAATAGTTCCTAGTCTCAATCAATCCACAATCTCGCTACGGGGACTCGCAAAGCTCTATGGGCTCCTTCGGACTCCATGACCCGATACGCATGGTGGTGTGGAGCGCTGCTGCTGCTATTCGGCAGCTTTGCTCTTCATTCCAGGTCGAGATGCCAAGATAGAACCTTCCCCCAGAATATGACGTTAACATGGAGACAGTAAGGGAAAATCTGCAGGCGCACATTATCCTCTTACCGTCTGCATTTTAGCTCTATGTAATCGGGCCCAAAGTTGGGTTAACGCCAAACTTGGCAGGTGTCCAGTTGGGTAGCGGCCTAATTGGATCGCCTTTTTTTCTACAGGACAGACTAAGAAGGACATCCCATAAGAAGTACTCATTAAACCTGGAAACAGAGTGCAGGGGTCAGCGAAACCCTCCGGATCTTACAATGATAAGGTCCAAGTCACCACAATGACTCATCAAGTTGCCCAATATATCAGTGATGAGCACCAAAAACATTCCTCCCTATTAGCCGTCGTTGTTCCGGTTTGGTACAACTGGCTCTTCTGTAGGAATTCTTTTTACTTCTGTTTATTTTACATTGTGTCAAATTTCAATTAAAACTATAAATAGTAAAACATAATCAAATGGAAGATCAAGCAAACCTGCAGAACATGCGTTAACTTGACTCTTTTCTCACTGTCCGACAAACACAACGTGGCTTCCAGTACATTTAGTTCCAGTTTCCTCTCCTCTTCCAGCAGCTGCTGTTTCCCTGTTTTTGGTTAATTTCCCTTCCCATCTGGACTCTGAAACTCCACTTTTTAATCTTTATTTTCCATTTTCTGCTCTCTGTTTTCCCGCTCCTCCGTGGTCCGTGCCGCGTTTTACCCAAATCTCTCGGCAAATCACAAGACTTTGATGTTACGGAAAACAAACAAGATCTTCAGAAGAAACGGCAGATTTTCAATACGTTTCCCTTCATCATCGGTCGGTTGAATCAATATGTCGTCCATGTGACAGACCACGCATCGAAAAATAAATCCTGTCCCGTGTCTTGCGTTCATTATATCAACCATACGGCACGCCTTGAATTCCTGAAATCTGAGGCCGATGTGGCCTTATGACAGGTAATTTGTCGGAGACGTCTGAGAACCCTCTGAGAAGTGATTCATTCATTAGATCATCCAGTCACTTTAAATAAGAATCAATGTGTAATTAGTCCTATGGGAACTGTAACGCTGGCGACACCAGGCTAGCGGTGTGGCCAAGCTCAGGATTAGGTAAAAGCCCCTATAAGCAGAGATACCACTCTTTGCAGCAATAACAGAAGCAAACAGCAAGGGGTTAACGAGAGACCTCTGCACACACTGGTAAAGCAGCCCTAAATCTGACAGGCCGGACTTTAGAATAGCCGGATCTAGGCTAGAGGAAAGAAAGAAACTTAGAAGCTGTGCAGAGTCTTGAAACATACAGATACCAGGGTACACACTAGAACGATACAGATAGTACAGACAAGGAGCATCCAATAGAAACGTCAAGAAAAGCCAGGAGTCCAAAACCAGAACGTGTACCTCATACAGTAGCCAGGGATCCAGAACCGGGAGCAAAGTCAGCCAGGCAAAAAGGGTCAGAACCAGGTAATCAGCATATACATATAACATAAGCAGAAAACCAAAATACAGCAAGGGAGAAACACAATGAACAAAATACACAGAAATAACTAGACATAAACTAGGGTACACAGCGACAAGGGATACAGACCAACAGGGGAAACAGAACCAAAAGCAAAAACCCCAAAATATACAAACTAGGACTGGAATACACAGCAAGGAGCTCAGAGCACAGCAGACTGGGTGCAGCAAGGAGCTCCGAGCACAGCAGACTGGGTGCAGCAAGGAGGTCCGAGCACAGCAGACTGGGTGCAGCAAGGAGCTCAGAGCACAGCAGACTGGGTGCAGCAAGGAGCTCAGATCACAGCAGACTGGGTGCAGCAAGGAGCTCCGAGCACAGCAGACTGGGTGCAGCAAGGAGCTCCGAGCACAGCAGACTGGGTGCAGCAAGGAGCTCAGAGCACAGCAGACTGGGTGCTGCAAGGAGCTCAGAGCACAGCAGACTGGGTGCTGCAAGGAGCTCAGAGCACAGCAGACTGGGTGCTGCAAGGAGCTCAGAGCACAGCAGACTGGGTGCAGCAAGGAGCTCCGAGCATAGCAGACTGGGTGCAGCAAGGAGCTCAGAGCACAGCAGACTGGGTGCTGCAAGGAGCTCAGAGCACAGCAGACTGGGTGCTGCAAGGAGCTCAGAGCACAGCAGACTGGGTGCTGCAAGGAGCTCCGAGCACAGCAGACTGGGTGCAGCAAGGAGCTCAGAGCACAGCAGACTGGGTGCAGCATTACTCACTGCATGACATTACTCACTGCGTCACATTACTCATTGCGTCACATTACTCACTGCGTCACATTACTCATTGCGTCACATTACTCACTGCATCACATTACTCACTGCATGACATTACTCATTGCGTCACATTACTCACTGCATCACATTACTCACTGCATCACATTACTCACTGCATGACATTACTCATTGCGTCACATTACTCACTGCATGACATTACTCACTGCATCACATTACTCACTGCATCACATTACTCACTGCGTCACATTACTCATTGCGTCACATTACTCACTGCGTCACATTACTCACTGCATCACATTACTCACTGCATCACATTACTCTGGGGGTTTGGAATCTTATTTAAATATACTTATTTAGGGCACTATTACCTGGTGTGAGCTAACCCTTGCGTCGGCGTGATTTTGCGTTCGCGCCAGGTTAATTGAAGCAATTGAGCAACAGATTGTTTGCCTCCCGCTACAAACGGGAAAAATCACTTAGCGCGTCGCTATTAGCGATTGGTATCGCAAGCTTACTGTACTTTCCACGTCCTTTACTTAACATGGGGAGCGCTAGAAATCTCTAGCACTTTTGCTGCTAACAGATCACTTGGTGCCGGCGCTCATTTTTTGAGGGGCGCTAATTGCAATATTTTACCTACTGCTCAACCATGGTGCTAACTCCAAAAAGACAGAAAAAACAGGTCCTCACCCAAAATTAACAGGCAATTGAAAGGAATGCAGCACAGGTGTTCTCTTGGCCCCATACACCATAGTAATGGATCTGGTCAGCAATGTCACTGCTGTTGCAGTCGGCTCTATTATAAATGTATCCTTTATCCACATATTTCCGAATTCTAATATATTTAGTTTACATGTAAAAGATGCATTGTATGGTTAAGCCGGCGTGCTACGGGGAAACGTGAGAAGATGCATTGTGTGGTTAAACCGGCGTGCTTCGGGGAAACGTGAGAAGATGCATTGTACGGTTAAACCGGCGTACTTCGGGGAAACATGAGAAGATGCATTGTATGGTTAAGCCGGCGTGCTTCGGGGAAATGTGAGAAGATGCATTGTATGGTTAAACCGGCATGCTTCATGGAAATGTGAGAAGATGCATTGTATGGTTAAACCGGCGTGCTTCAGGGAAACGTGAGAAGATGCATTGTATGGTTAAATCCGCGTGCTTCAGGGAAACGTGAGAAGATGCACTGTATGGTTAAACCGGCGTGCTTCAGGGAAACATGCGAAGATGTATCGTATAGGAAAACCTGCCGTGTGCGAAGCCCTTATGATTCAATGTAACAAATATTATCATTTTTATTCTTTATTTATTCAACCGTTTATATTTTTTAATCTGCAGCAAAAAGTCTTTTTATTTATTGAATATTTCGAATTTATTTGGTATTTTTCTGGATTTTTCAGGCGAAATTTGGGGTTTCGATTTTATTTTTTTTAAAAATTAGGCTTTTTTGCACTGGAACGCTTTTTATTTTTAACCATACAATGCATTAGCGCTGGTTCTCAGCCCGGGTGTAAGGCTGGGGTCAGGCGAACGCGTGTGCAGCTGCACTTTATCACGGCCATGGTAGCAGCAAATGATGGCCAATGACGGGCAATATACGAAGTGCGGCCGCGCAACGCAAGCGGCACACAAATGCATTTTTTCGAGAACGTCAAACCGCTAGTACTGACGTACAGAGTGCGCTGCGTCTGCATAGTGGCGTGTGTGCGTGATTAGGAGACGTCAGACGCTGCTAATGTCCGGCCAACATAACGTCCAGACGCAAAAAGAGTTTTATTGACGATCCGTACAAAATCACGGACGGAAATGCGCATCGTATGACCGCTATCGCGTATTCCGTGAAAAAATACGTCCATTCGTTCGAACGCACTTTTTCACAGACGACGCGAAAAATGCGTTCGTCTGACCCTAGCCTTAGTGTTTCCCTAGCGCGCGCTGATGAAACTTGTACACGGACAACCGTGGGCAAGGTGATCTGTTGGTGGCGACTCGCGCTGGATTTTTCATGTAGTGTTGACGTTTTGTTCACACCAGCTGATAGAGCCCTACAGGTTGTATTATACATGTGAGGTTTTTTTTAGCCGGGAAGTGTGGATTCACCCTACACTTTACTCATGACTACATAAATGATCTGATCTTGGTGTATGCATTATCTGTTTAACCTTTTGTTTACCAGAGGCATGAAATAATGTGCATAGATTAAAAGAAACCAAAGTCCTCCATAAAATACTTTATCTAAGAGGCTGCATTAAATCACTAATATCACTTTATTATTTAATACTGTAACATTGTTAATATTTACAAACATCCCTGAATGGGGCAGAATCGTCCCAATCGGTCGCCTCTATCTATTGGCCCCAACGCATACAATATGAGCAGGAAGTTTCCTATAAACCAGAAGATACTGTGTTTTATATTCTTACACTTTGCTCCCCCGGCATTACAGGTAACCTGGAAATTAATATTTGCTGCTGGATTGTGAACGTGTATCACCTGCAGCATTTAAAGCTATATAAAAAACTATATAAAGGAATAAATACAGTATATATATAAACTAAATAAAGCGCTGGAGCAGAGCCCGAAGCTTCACAGAAAACAAGTGCAGGAGATGGAAATGAATATCTGACCTCCAAGGCTGCAGGAGATACTGATCTGACGTATCAAGCAGGACCTCGAGCTGCAGAAATACATAGAATGAAAGATTCCATCGCTCGCCTCTTCCCGTCTCATCCGGAGGATTTCTCGGTGTTTGGAAAACATTTTGTTTTATTTACAAATATTACATTTTTTTTAATCGTCTCTTCATTTTAACGGCTTTTTATTCCAAGACCTGGATCAGAAAAAAAGTATCAAAGTGCTTCAGCTTATTGAAGTGGTCCGGCTGCATGGAGTGCCCCCCCTCCCTCCCTGTTTGGTCAATAGCGCTGTGTGAAGCAGAGGAGTTTCCTCCACTCACACAGCTGTCATTCGGCAGACGGGATTTTGAATATCCCACCTGCCCGGGGACCAACTCAATTACTGATGATGTCAGAACGTTTGGTGTGCTGACATCATTCTGTCTCTGAACGCTCACAGCAGCGAGCATTCTGGGAGAAAGCAGCCGAGGACTGGTGCTGTGCATGCAATCCATCATCCTGCGCAGGCGCTGTGTCTTTGGCTGTGAATGTGCAACAGTTACAAACGCTGCACAAATTGCATAAGATTCTCCAATGAAATACTCTTGTATTAACCCCTTCACTACCAAGTGATTTTCCAAAAAAACATTGTCAGAAACCAGTGGTATTTTGTAAAATCATTTTTAATTATTTATACTTTAATAAATGGTTATTACTGGAAATAACCTATTTGGCCAGTAGGTGGCGCAATCTACTGCCAAACAGAGTTACAGAGGTTTGAGCAGCAGGTCTATGATTTTTTTTTTCCCTGCATCGGCTGCTGAAAGCTGGATATTTCCGAGCATTCAGCAGCTGATTTTACAGTTTTTGCTCTTTGGGCTTTATGCGCACAGGACATAAACAATGAGGGCACCTTCTGCAGCAAAAAAGCTAATGAAATTTCATTTGCATTTAGGCTGCAGACCAGCAGATTGAAATATCTCGACATCGGTAGTGAAGGGGTTAAAAAACAGAAAACTAATTATTACTGTTAAACACTTTTTTTTTTTGGTTATAATTTAGTTGCCATGTCCGTACTGTAAATCTCGCACTTTTTCATTATAACCCCGAACTCCCAATAAGGGTTCATCAATAAGCGCTGAACTTGCCACCGAATTGACCCAAACTGTGAATTTCCCCGTACGGTGGCAGTTTGTCTATTCAGAAAACTGCCAATTCACCAAATATTGGCAACTTGCCAATGAAATACGGTGCAGTTCGCCTCAGATCACCGCAATCTATCGCAATTTGGCGGCAGTGAAATACGGTGCCTGTCCGACGGCAGTGAAATACGGTGCTGTTCGGCGGCAGTGAAATCCCCCATAGAGAAGCAATGGTTAATCTATTCACATTGAACAGCAGAGAAATGTCAGTGAAATGCCCTGATGTTCAGTGGTTTCATTAGACAGGTTTAATCAGGCGAATCCCATAGGTTTCAATGTTAACAATATTCCTGTTTTAATTCAATATCTAATAAACCGTTTATTATTTTAATCTGCAGCAAAAAGTCTGTTCATTTTTTTTTTTTTTTAGGATCTTTTAGACATTTTTTGGGATTTTTCTCGTCAAAATCTTTTTTTTTCCCCAGGGTGGGAAACTGTGATTCCCAGGGAAGTACGGGGAATGAAACATTGTAGCAGACATTTTGGTTCTCTCTGAATAAACCCCTTAGTGATTTTTAAAAAATCCACTGTCAGGAATCAATCATTTTATTAATTATACGGTAAGAAATATTTGGGAATATTCCCAATGTATTCCTTACTGTAATAAGCTATCGGCAGGGAAATGTCGCCACCTACTGACCCAATGGAGTTACTGCAGATGGAACTGGCAGCTCATGTCTCCGTGTCAGCAGGGGAAATCCCGATATGTCAGGACATTCCCTCATGATTTTACACTGTTTTAGCACCTGGGGCATTAAGCTCACTATGACGGAATGGGATGTTGTCCGCCTGCGGGTGTGCTCCTATCTGCTTCCCCCTAGTGCGCTTACCGCCGGCCCGACTACCGAGTGACACGGCACCGGCGTCTCGAGCGGCCTGGAGTGACCCTGGGAAAGGGTTGGCGGGCGTTGGAAGGGACCCCTGGGTGAGACCAGCCCGACCACTGAGCGACACGGCACTCAGCGTCCCGAGCAGCTGGTCTACTGACCTTGGTTGGCGGATGTGTCGTCTGCGGAACGGCCGGTCGGATCGGAATCCCCTCGGGAGCTGGTCGGATCTTATAGTTGGGACGTCCGCGCGTCTTTTCGGATCTACCGGCGATCGGATGGCGCCCGCTATACCGATGCGCGGGAAATGCGCGGCAGATGCGCCGCGGCCGTCGAATCGGATCTCACAGCGGTCGATGCCCGCACGCTGCACCTCTGTCCTGATGCGAGATGCAGGCACAGGGTGGTCGATTCGGATCTGGCTACCGTGCTCTGTAGACCGCGCTGGATCACAGGAATACGTTCACCGAATAAAGAACACCAGGCGTGGCTGAATGAACTAGATGAACTGACTTTATGGGTTTACAACAGAGTCAGGTATACAACTTCACATACATACAGATTGCCAACTCCCCCACCCACACAACCAGCACTGATTGGCTCCTCTCCCAGCCCCCCCTGTTCCCTCCCAGGTCCCTTCCAGCCTTCCCATTGTCCAGGGATTAGGCAAATGAGGTCTGGGAGCAGCCTCCAAGCAGCTGGCTTGATGTATCCTCCATCTTGGGGCCAGGAGATCCTTCGTCTGGTGTAACCATGCTGGAATGGGCAAAATGGCGACGGGGAAAACACATACAAACGTTTTCTTACACCTAATACAGTTACAATCACACAAGGTACATCTTAATACAGCACATCAGTAAAACCACATCTAATAAAACATACTTAGTAAACCGGGTGCGTGCCACCGCACCTAAGTGTCCATGGCCCCCACTGTCACTGTGCACCGCCCCGGCTGAGGGTGCTGGGCCATTCCGTGACACTCCTCCCCTTCCCACAGTTCGACGCACCTGGTCTGACCCCACCGGGTCATACCGGGGAAGTCGGTGCTCCCAGGCCCGTAGTCGGTCTGGGGAGGCCTGGCCACCAGGCTTCTCCATTTGGCCTTGCGGCCGTGCCAGCTTGGTCGGGGCCCCGCGTCCTTAGGGTTACCCCGGCTGGGCGAAAGGACATAAGTCTGGGGAGGAGTACCTCCGGGGTCCCCTCCGGGAAAACGGGCGCTAAACGCACCCACCCCAGGTCGATGAAAAGCCCAGTGGCTGTGCGGGGCCTCCAGGCCAAAGAGTTGAGGAGATGGGCAGAGGCCAGCAGCGCTCTGCCCCGTAGTCAGCTCTTCCGCTGAGGGGGTAATTGCAACAAAAGGGACAAGGGTGGACACACCCGGCTGCTCTCCCAGGCAGCCGAAGGGTGGGCAGAGGCCAGCGGCGCTCTGCCCCGTTGCCAGCTCTTCTGCTGAAGAGGCAGGTACAAAACCGGCAACCGAAGGGACAAATGGGGTCAAACCCGGCTGTTCTTCCTGGCAGCCAAAGGGTGGAATACATAATTGCAACGGCAGTCGCACGGGGTCATCCCCGCTCTGCCCCTCGAGGCGAATTGGGAGGAATGGGCAGAGGCCAGCGGCGCTCTGCCCCGCCGTCAGCTCTTCCGCTGGGTGGAGATCTCCTTGTGGGAGGATGGTTTCTTCACCCCCCGGGCCGATCAATGGCTGCGCACAACCCAGCCCGGGGAACCATCTGTCTGCTCCTCCTGGCAGACTGTAAGCAGTGGGCAGAGACCAGCGGCACTCTGCCCCGTAGCCAGCTCTTCTGCTGGGGGGAGATCTCCTTGCGGGAGGACGGTTACTTCACCCCCCGGGGCAAACAAGGGTTGCGCACAACCCATCCCGGGGGAACCATCCGTCTGCTCCACCTGGCAGACTGTCAGCAGGGGGCAGAGGCCAGCGACGCTCTGCCCCGTGGCCAGCTCTTCCGCTGGTTGGCAATCTCCTTGTGGCGGGATGGTCTCTTCACCCCCCGGGGCAATCAGTGGTTGCGCGCAACCCATCCCGGGGGAACCATCCGTCTGCTCCTCCTGGCAGACGTTGAGTAGTGGGCAGAGGCCAGCGGCACTCTGCCCTGTAGCCAGCTCTTCCGCTGGGTGGAGATCTCCTTGGGGAAGGATGGTCTCTTCACCCCCCGGGGCAAACAATGGTTGCGCACAACCCATCCCGGGGGGACCATCCGTCTCCTCCCCCGCTGGACCCGTGGCCTCGGCCACCCTGTCCTCTTGCGGGGTGCAGGGGGTAACTTCCTCAGTCGACCCCCCCACGGGCACCCATGGGTCCGCCTCGGCCTCCCATAGGTCCCAAACCTGGGGACTGTCGACTTCCTCCGCCGACCCGTCCCACCACGGGGAGCTCAGGCTCGACTGCGGAACGCCGTCCAACAGTCTCCGATAAGCCACCTCGAGCTCCCACTCTCGCTCGGCTAGGGACTCCAGCTCCTCAAACACCGAGTCCCTGCTGTCTGACGGGATCTCCAGTTCCCGTCGCTCCAGGATGTCTTCCATCCGCTCCTCGGTCTCCTCTCCAAACTCGGGGTCGGCGGCCATGCCCTCGTAGAGCAGCCCCGTACCCCCGTAGCGAGGCCCTGCAGTGGAACTGCCCTCACTAGGGCGCACGGTCGGGGAGGCGGTTAGCCACCGGAGGGCGCGGTACTCGGCGTCCAGTGCGATCTCCTGCTGCACCAGACTCCGGAGCTCGTCCTCCCACTCCTCTGGGGCCCGCCCCTGCAGGAACGCTGCTCGCACATCGTACTGCACTCGATGGACGACAGCGTCGGAGGGAATGTACACACCATGGCAGTCCCGCTCATGGTCCAGGGCCTCGTACCACAGCTCCTCTGTGGACCTCTGGTCCTGCTCCAGGCCCTCCTGCAGCTCTCTTGCCAACACGACCTTCATGTCGGCGTAGGTGCCAGCGCAGGAACACCGCTCCTCAACGGAGAATGGGGCGTCCTCAGATGCAGCTCCAGGCGGGCTGTGAGTCTTCATCCGAGGGTCGCGGGGATAAGTGACGTCCTCAGTACAGGCTCCAGGCAAGCTGAGAGTCCCGCAAGCATAGTCACTGGGGTTTGCAGATTCCCCAGGTGGAGCTCCAGTCGCGCTGTGAGCCTCGATCCAGGGTTCCACAGGGAAGGGTTCGGGGTCAACATAATCAGTCTCTGCTCCGCGGAGCTCTGCCAACCGCAGCTCGTGCTGGCGTTCCTTCTCCTGCTCAACTTCCCGGTAGAACTCCCGAATCACTTGATATCTGGCCCCCTCCGCCGGGGCATCACCGAGCAGGGTGATCCGACGCCGCAACTCCCTGAGGCCAGCATCTTCCTCCACCTCTGCGCGGACAGGGCTGGGGACGGGCATCATCGCCTCGTCCTGATCCATCCTGGTCAGTTCCTTGATCAGCGTCTTTCTTTTCTTGTTACCCGGCGTTCCTCCCCGGTTCTCCAACATCCCACGCAGGGTGTCCCTGTTGTAGGGGTTGTACACCGCCATGGCGTACGTCTCCTAGGGGTCTGCAGAGAGCGATCCCACCGCTGCCACCAGTATGACGGAATGGGATGTTGTCCGCCTGCGGGTGTGCTCCTATCTGCTTCCCCCTAGTGCGCTTACCGCCGGCCCGACTACCGAGTGACACGGCACCCGGCGTCTCGAGCGGCCTGGAGTGACCCTGGGAAAGGGTTGGCGGGCGTTGGAAGGGACCCCTGGGTGAGACCAGCCCGACCACTGAGCGACACGGCACTCAGCGTCCCGAGCAGCTGGTCTACTGACCTTGGTTGGCGGATGTGTCGTCTGCGGAACGGCCGGTCGGATCGGAATCCCCCTCGGGAGCTGGTCGGATCTTATAGTTGGGACGTCCGCGCGTCTTTTCGGATCTACCGGCGATCGGATGGCGCCCGCTATACCGATGCGCGGGAAATGCGCGGCAGATGCGCCGCGGCCGTCGAATCGGATCTCACAGCGGTCGATGCCCGCACGCTGCACCTCTGTCCTGATGCGAGATGCAGGCACAGGGTGGTCGATTCGGATCTGGCTACCGTGCTCTGTAGACCGCGCTGGATCACAGGAATACGTTCACCGAATAAAGAACACCAGGCGTGGCTGAATGAACTAGATGAACTGACTTTATGGGTTTACAACAGAGTCAGGTATACAACTTCACATACACAGATTGCCAACTCCCCACCACCACAAACAGCACTGATTGGCTCCTCTCCCAGCCCCCCCTGTTCCCTCCCAGGTCCCTTCCAGCCTTCCCATTGTCCAGGGATTAGGCAAATGAGGTCTGGGAGCAGCCTCCAAGCAGCTGGCTTGATGTATCCTCCATCTTGGGGCCAGGAGATCCTTCGTCTGGTGTAACCATGCTGGAATGGGCAAAATGGCGACGGGGAAAAACACATACAAACGTTTTCTTACACCTAATACAGTTACAATCACACAAGGTACATCTTAATACAGCACATCAGTAAAACCACATCTAATAAAACATACTTAGTAAACCGGGTGCGTGCCACCGCACCTAAGTGTCCATGGCCCCCACTGTCACTGTGCACCGCCCCTGGCTGAGGGTGCTGGGCCATTCCGTGACACTCACAGGGTTAAAAAGTTTTAGGACACCTTCTGGAGCCCGATAGCAAACAAAATTAGTTTCCAACACATGAATTTAATTTTTGATCACACTGCACATCCCTAGATGGTGTTTACATGATCACAGTAGTGAAGGGGTTAAAGCTGGCAAACCGCCCTGAATCTCAGAAGCAACTACTCGCTTCGTTATCTGACAATACTGTGTGTGTTGGTCAAACTGATGCTATAGGTTGTGCTTTGGATATAGTGAGTGTATAATATGCAGAATATCAATAGGAAACATTTTGTAATGGAATTCATCTTCCTGTATTATTATTGTTTCGCGCCGCTGTATAAAGCGCCAGATCATGATTTAACACACAGTCTGATCTCTCCTTAATCTGCCGTAAACGATGAAAACAAAACATAATGACAGCGTGAAAGCGCAAAGCGTTTCAGGTTTCTCTGAGCAGCTGCTTTTTCTCAGCGTTTTCATCTTCAAATCATTTATTGATGATACTTTTTTTGCTATTTATTTTTAAAACATACTGTTACGGGTGTATTAAGAAATATATGTGAGCAAGTTCCGATGACCTCACTCTCTTAACCCCTTCACTACCATGATCAGGTATACACGATCAGCAGCAGCCGACGCAGCGAGCCGCAGATGGTGTTAACACTAGAGGTGTGCAATCGTTTCGTAACGAATCTCAATTTGTTTGAAATTTAATTGATTTGTATTTCGGAAGTACTTCTGAAATAACGAATTTGTTTCAACCAAATTGAAAACAAAACAAAACCATACAGTATACGTGTATCAATAAAGCTGTGGAATTCTCTGCCTGTTGAGGTGGTTGGGTCAGAGTCTGTACAGACTTTTAAACAGCGACTGGATGATTTCCTGCAAACACAGAATATTAAGGCTAGGGTCAGACGAAAGCATTTTTCCCCGCGAACGTGATAAAGTGCGTCCGAACACATTGACGTATTTTTTCACGGAATGCGCAAAAACGGTCAGATGAGGCGCATTTTCGGGCGTGATTTTGTACGGATCGTCAATAAATCTCTTTTTGCGTCTGGACGTTATGTTGGCTGGACATTAGCAGCGTCTGACATCTCCTAATCACGCAAACACGCCGCTATGCCGCAGCTGCGCACTCAGTACGTCAGTACTAGCGGTTCAGTGTTCTCAGAAAAATGCGTTCAAATTCCACTTGCGTTGCACGGCCGGACTTTTGTGCGGCCGTACATCGTATATTGGCCGTCATTGCCCGTCATCTGCTGCTAGTGCGGCCGTAATTATGTGCGCCAGAACGCACGTTAAAAGTGCGCTGGTCTGACCCCAGCCTTAGGATTAAACAGCTACTGGATGATTTCCTGCAGACACAGAATATTAAGGGTTAAACAGCGACTGGATGACTTCCTGCAGACACAGAATATTAAGGGTTATAATATTTAATATGTGGGTAAATGTTTCTTGATCCAAGGAGAATCTGACGCCATCTGGGGGCAAGAAGGAATTTTTTCCCAGTTTGTTGCATATTGGCGAGCGCTTCACACTGGGGTTTTTTGCTTCTTTTGGATCATCAGCAGGAGGTGATGTGTGAGAGGCTGAACTGGATAGACGCCTGTCTTTTTTCAGACTAGGTATATAACGGAATTGATTTGTTATACTGTTTCCCAAGAGAACCATTGATTGAATGATTCCTCTATGCACACTGCAGAGAAAAGGTAATTTAACCCTAGCTTGGCTTTTAACCCTCATGTTTAACCCTAATCTAACAGTAATTGAGCAGGATTTAGTTTTTTTTGTGGGTTTTTTTTTAGTGATCCTAAACTTTGAATCGATCCCAAATTACAAACGAAATTATAAAAACAAATTAGTTTAGTTTTACTGTTTCACAAAGCACCCCGTCCCTGTCAATTGGCTGCGGTGATGAATCTGTTGTATTCAGCACCACAGGCCAATAGACAGCTCAATATTTAACCCTTGCTTGCCTTTTAACCCTCATGTTTAACCCTAATGTAACAGTAATTAAGCAGGATTTTTTGTTTTTTTGTTTTTTAAGTGATCCGAAAAATCGAATCGAAATTATGAAAACGAATCCGTATTGAAACTGATTCTGTTTCGAATGAAATTATTTTGAAGACGCAGCTAATTTTTCAGCTGAGCACACCTCTAGTTAACACGACCTGGAGCTGTGCTGTATCACTGCAAATAAATGCAGTTTGTTGTGAATTAATTTTATTTGCATTTGTGCTTCAGATCATGCTCCTAAAGTTTAAGCGCTGCGAGCATCATGCTCGAGGTCTAACGCTTTATAAAACCAGCTGGAGATGTGTCTGAATGACATCTCCCCAACTGATCCTGCAGAGACCTTGACTGCAGTAACTCCTCCTGGCCAGCAGAGGGCGACATCTCCCTGTGAAATAGCTTATTACAGTAAAGAATACATTGGGAATATTCCCAGATATTTCTTACTGTGTAATTCAGGAACAAGTGTTTTTTTTTGGAAAACTGTATTTAATTAAAAGTGTAATTTTTTTCTTTCTTTTTGAAAATCTGGTCTGTAATGAAGGGGTTAAAGGATAGTCTAGAGATTTTCAAAGATCACCTTAATAAATCCATTCTGGTGAAATAGGCAATTTAGCAACTGACTCAATACTTATTTATTTCCTACAAGGAGTTAATCCTATTCATGGTTCACAGTCGCGTCGGGATTGCCTCCTTTTCGGCGCAGAGGGAAGAGGATTGATATCAGGTTACAGTGTAAGAGAGAAGATGACATAAAACTCTGCTGTAAAAAAAACAGATTCATCCATAAGTATTATTATTATGGTCATCATTTTATATAGCGCCAACAGTTTCCGCAGCGCTTTACAATAACCAAAGAGAACGAGATAAATAGACATATGATGGAAACACTAGGTTTAGAGGGTCCTGCTCATAGGAGTTTACAATCTAGAGGGATTAGGGGTGGAGGAAGACAAGGGGAGTTTTACTGGACGACAGAGGTTCGGGAATGGCGGGACCATAGAAGCAGCTTTAATCATGTGTGAGTAGGTGAGCAGAGGGATGAGTTGCGTCGGTGATGCGGTACAATAATCTGAAGAGATGGGTTTTGAGGGATTTCTTGAAGGCCTGATGGTCAGGGGAGAGTTTGATAGGGCGAGGCAAGTCATTCCACAGGACCGGAGCGGCTCGTGAAAAGTCTTGGAGGTGAGAGTTGGGCGTGTGGGTGTAGACAGATGAGAGAAGGAGATCGCCCGCCGACCAGAGCTGTCTGGATGGGACGTGCTTGCGGAGTAATGAAGACATGTAGAGAGGAGTTGAGTTATTGAGCGATTTGACCGTGAACGTCAGTATTTTAAACTGTATCCTGGAACGTACAGGAAGCCAATGGAGGGACCGGTAGAGGGGGGAGGTACAGGAAGCCAATGGAGGGACCGGTAGAGGGGGAAGGTACAGGAAGCCAATGGAGGGACCGGCAGAGGGGGGAAGTACAGAAAGCCAATGGAGGGACTGGCAGAGGGGGGGGAGTACAGAAAGCCAATGGAGGGACCGGTAGAGGGGGGAGGTACAGGAAGCCAATGGAGGGACCGGTAGAGGGGGGAGGTACAGGAAGCCAATGGAGGGACCGGCAGAGGGGGGAAGTACAGAAAGCCAATGGAGGGACCGGCAGAGGGGGGGAAGTACAGAAAGCCAATGGAGGGACCGGCAGAGGGGGGGAAGTACAGAAAGCCAATGGAGGGACCGGCAGAGGGGGGAAGTACAGGAAGCCAATGAAGGGACCAGCAGAGTGGGAGGTACAAGAAGCCAATGGAGGGACCGGCAGAGGGGGGAGGTAAAAGAGTTGCGTCTGGTGAGAAAAATAAGCCTGACCCCTGCACTCATTACAGATTGCAAAGGGTCAATACGGGAGTTGGGGCCAATAAGGAGCGACTTGCAGAGATCAAGCCGTGAAATGATAAGAGCATGAACCAGCATATATAAATATCATCATTAAATATCATTATTTGACACAACTTTTGGCAGATTTAAAGGGAATCGTTGTCCCTGGCAACGGATAGAGATTTCAGGCAAAGATGATCATTACATGGCGCGTCTCTTTAGTATCACGTTATCATACAAAGGCGCGTAAATAAAACATGTCGTTCCTAATTAATGGCCGTGCTTTTCTCATTGTTCTTTCCTGGTTTATTGACGTCCAGTAAAGCAAAGTAAATGTCAATATACTCCAGGTTTATTGCTGCCTGAGGGCTTTTAAGGGGCATAAACATCATGTACATTGCGGTGTTTACAGGTGCTGATCTGTGCGACCAGTGATTAAATCTTAATATATATTAATGTCTTTTAATAAGCTCTACACGCAGGGTCACTTACCGTGCCCGTCCCTGACCTTGGCACCTGATCATTGGCCGCCACGTGGCGCATTATTCCAGCCGCCGCTGTGTTTCACTTCAGCTTTGTCTTTCGCTACATTAGTTGACTGAAGACTCGTAATAAAACATTTCTCTTCGTCGAGTCAAAGCTTTAATTCCCTTATTTTAACATTTCAATGTGGAGCCCACCTTGTCCTCGCCAACAAAGTGCAAAAACATAGTGCGTTCCACTTTATCAGCAGGTCAGGCCTCGCGGGATAACCTGATCGATAGGTAATAATTATAGTACTGGCTGGGTGGAGTAGAGGTAATGTCACTGCTCTGCATGGAGAGAGCCTGTGGATGGAGAGAGCCTGTGGATGGAGAGAGCCTGTGGATGGAGCGAGCCTGTGGATGGAGAGAGCCTGTGGATGGAGAGAGCCTGTGGATGGAGCGAGCCTGTGGATGGAGAGAGCCTGTGGATGGAGAGAGCCTGTGGATGGAGAGAGCCTGTGGATGGGGAGAGCCTGTGGATGGGGAGAGCCTGTGGATGGAGAGAGCCTGTGGATGGAGCGAGCCTGTGGATGGAGAGAGCCTGTGGATGGAGCGAGCCTGTGGATGGAGAGAGCCTGTGGATGGAGCGAGCCTGTGGATGTAGAGAGCCTGTGGATGGAGAGAGCCTGTGGATGGAGAGAGCCTGTGGATGGAGAGAGCCTGTGGATGGAGCGAGCCTGTGGATGGAGCGAGCCTGTGGATGGAGAGAGCCTGTGGATGGAGCGAGCCTGTGGATGGAGAGAGCCTGTGGATGGAGCGAGCCTGTGGATGGAGCGAGCCTGTGGATGGAGAGAGCCTGTGGATGGAGAGAGCCTGTGGATGGAGAGAGCCTGTGGATGGAGCGAGCCTGTGGATGGAGCGAGCCTGTGGATGGAGAGAGCCTGTGGATGGAGAGAGCCTGTGGATGGAGAGAGCCTGTGGATGGGGAGAGCCTGTGGATGGAGCGAGCCTGTGGATGGAGCGAGCCTGTGGATGGAGAGAGCCTGTGGATGGAGAGAGCCTGTGGATGGAGAGAGCCTGTGGATGGAGAGAGCCTGTGGATGGGGAGAGCCTGTGGATGGGGAGAGCCTGTGGATGGAGCGAGCCTGTGGATGGAGAGAGCCTGTGGATGGAGCGAGCCTGTGGATGGAGAGAGCCTGTGGATGGAGCGAGCCTGTGGATGGAGCGAGCCTGTGGATGGAGAGAGCCTGTGGATGGAGAGAGCCTGTGGATGGAGAGAGCCTGTGGATGGAGCGAGCCTGTGGATGGAGCGAGCCTGTGGATGGAGCGAGCCTGTGGATGGAGCGAGCCTGTGGATGGAGAGAGCCTGTGGATGGAGAGAGCCTGTGGATGGGGAGAGCCTGTGGATGGAGCGAGCCTGTGGATGGAGCGAGCCTGTGGATGGAGAGAGCCTGTGGATGGAGAGAGCCTGTGGATGGAGAGAGCCTGTGGATGGAGCGAGCCTGTGGATGGAGCGAGCCTGTGGATGGGGAGAGCCTGTGGATGGAGCGAGCCTGTGGATGGAGAGAGCCTGTGGATGGAGAGAGCCTGTGGATGGAGCGAGCCTGTGGATGGAGAGAGCCTGTGGATGGAGAGAGCCTGTGGATGGAGAGAGCCTGTGGATGGAGCGAGCCTGTGGATGGAGAGAGCCTGTGGATGGAGAGAGCCTGTGGATGGAGAGAGCCTGTGGATGGAGAGAGCCTGTGGATGGAGAGAGCCTGTGGATGGAGCGAGCCTGTGGATGGAGAGAGCCTGTGGATGGAGAGAGCCTGGGTTCGATCCCAGCGAACACCTCTCCAGTAAGTGTCCTTGGCAAGACACCCAACGGTACATACTCGCCACCCAGGACATACTTGAAAACAAGAGAAATCTCAATGTATCCTTTCTGGTAAAATTCTTTCTAGAAAAAAAAATATATATATATAAAAAATAATAAATACAAACACTGATCTGCTCATTGCATGAGATAAAGTAATAGATACAAAGACACTGCGTTTTAATAAATACACGGCGTCCATTGAGACTTCAACATAAAGAGATTTTACCTACAGCAGAGGAAAGGCTTCTTTACATTAAGAGCAATATATATATGTGGAATTTTTTGCCTTGTGATGTTTTTTAATGTGAGATGTGCGCATTAAAAAGAGAAAAAATCTAGAATATTCCAGATATAATAATAATTCATAACGTAATAATATAATTTGTGATAAAAAGGTTTTAAAAATTAGGGATGTGCGTTTCGGGTTTCGGAATTTCGGAATTTTCACGAAATTTCCCGATTCGTGTTTTCGGATGCGGCCGAATTTCCGAAAATTTTTAGATCCGAAAATGTCAGATCCGAAACGTTTTCCGAGCCGAAACGAAATATTTTCGGATTTTTCGAATGGACTTGAAATGTGTCAAACGAGGAGAACAGACGTTCCGAAAAATGAAAATTTTCGGAAAAACGAAAATTTTCCGAAAAACGAAAATTTTCCGAAAAACAAACATTTTCTGAAAACGAACATTTTCCGAAAAAAATGAAAAGTCGATACAAAAAGCGAGCACGAAAATACGAAAAATGGTCGATATTCCGAAAAATGCACAATTCCGAAAAACGAAAAATTTCCGAAATCACGAAAAGTCGATACAAAAACCGAGCACAGTGACACGAAAATACGAAAAATGGTCGATATTCCGAAAAAAATGTACCCGAAAAACGAGCCGAACCGAATCGAATCGAAACCGAAATCGGTCGAAACGAGCCGAATCGAAAAGTTTAAAAATCCTAAAAATCGAACCAAATCGAACCGAAAAAAAAATCGGTGCACAAGCCTATTAAAAATCTTCTTTCAGGGCGAGATTTTTCTATACTTGAGGCATGTCTGTAAATGGCTTCGGATTTTTCTTTTCGCTCATTATTCTGACTTCCTGCACTGTGAAAAAAAAGCAGCTTTTAAGGAGAACAAGGTACTTAAAGGGACACTATAGGGTTAATACCGAAGGGAGGACTTAAAGATTAACCTCTCCTGACCCCCTCCACACTCTCCCCTCCTGTTTTAACCCTTTTGTTCCCTATAAAAGCTCCCCTGAATCCAGCTCTGTCTCCCTCTGATCTCTGCAGGATATGACAGGCTTCCAGCTCAGCGTGTCATGTGACCACAGGAAGCTGAGCGCTCCACGCAGTCCAGTGGTTCTCATGCGGGAAGACTTTAATCCCATTGGATAGGGTTGATACAAGAAGTAGTCCTAATCCAGGAAACCTGAGCTGGCTGAGAGTGTGGGCGGGGCTAAGCAGCTGCGTCTGGATGGCTGAATCGGCCCTCTGAGGGGGGAGAGGGAGCAGGGGCCCATCTGACTCCTCCGATATAATGGAGCGCTCACAATGCCCAGAGTTTCCCTTTTTAATGAATTAACCCCTTACCGCCGGGTGTGTCTAAATGTCAGCTCTCCTCCTGCTGCTGCAGCTCGTCCTCCAAACCAACCTATGTAGCTGACACTCTGCTCATGTCATTGGTTGCAGGGGGGCTGCTTAAGTTCAGGCCATCCTGCGGCAGCGAATGACGTGTTCTCGCTGTTGGGTGGGCGGGAGGCAGCCATAAAAGCCAACGGGACGCTCGGACTCACCCACTGTAGGGACAGCAGATCATGCCCCACGGCGTTAACAGTAGGGATGGGCTGCCGGTTCGAATCGGTTCGAAATTAAATTCGAACATCGGCTGTTCGAAAGTTCACGAACTTCAATCATTTCGGGAAGTCCACGGAAAGTTCGAGGGGGGGGCAGTTTTCAAAAAAATTCCAAAAAATGCTTAAAAGATCCTAAAAATCTGTAAATAAAGAGACTTTTTGCTGCAGAATATAATAATAAACAGTTTATTAGATATTGGATTAAAACGGGAATATTTTTAACATTGAAACCTACGGGATTCATAAACATTTCCCACTCCTTGTTGGTCAAACATTTCACACTCATTGTTATTCAAACATTTCCCACTCCTTGTTGGTCAAACATTTCACACTCTTTGTTGGTCAAACATTTCCCACTCATTGTTATTCAAACATTTCCCACTCCTTGTTGGTCAAAAATTTCCCACTTCTTGATGGTCAAACATTTCCCATGGCTTCAAATCGCATTTAAACATGAGCAAAAGCGGTAAAAATGAGCTCAGGGTTAAAAACCTTTTTTTTTATTTGTTTTTCATTGTTTCCTGTTCCCCAGGGCAGTACCCGGACCCCCATACACCTTTTATGGCCAATATCTTGCATATATGCCCTCTTGGAGGGGACCTTAATTTTCAAACGTTCGAGCGCCATTGACTTGCATAGTGTTTGAATTGTGTTTGAGTTTACGGTAAAACTTTTTCGGGTGTTCGAGTTCGAATGCGAACCGAACACAGGGGGTGTTCGGCCCATCACTAGTTAGCAGGTTAAAGTCAGTGATAACGGGATTGGATCCATCCTGCAGCGACAGCAAGAATGAATCATCACTGCTCTTTATTCTCAGAGTTTGAGACGATTCAGGGCTATTAATACCTTTTATTATTTCCTCTTAAAAAATATCCATTTAAATGTGATTTAAACAACAAAATTCTGCCTGTGACTGCCAAGGACGCAGGGCTGACGGCCCCTGTCGAACACAGCTGAAACTGTGAGAAAAAAAAACAAAGTCGTCAGGCTGCAAGGGGCGGATTAACCCCCCCCTGTCCCTGGTGCTGAAATGGGTTTCCTGTATGCAGCTGGCTCACAAAAGAAAAAAAGACGCGGGAGAGAAAAAGCCTCGTCTGTTTTATTTATTTTTTTAAAAAAAGAACCTAAAATGTCACTTAAAAAATTCAGAAAAATGGCTAAAAAAATCAATAAATAAAAAGGCTTTTTGCTGCGGATTAAAAAAAATAAAATATTTTTTACATTGAATTCAATCAGCTTCACATTGAATCACTTCTCTATGGGATGATATCCCTGCCGCGGCACAGCGGTTTAACTATACAATTAATCTTTTTTCATGATTCCCTGACGTGGCACGGCAGTTTAACCATACAATGCATCTTTTTCATGTTTCCCTGCCGCGGCACAGGGGTTTAACTATTTAACTATATAATACACCTTTTTTCATGATTCCCTGAGATGGCACGACGGTTTAACTATACAATTAACCCTTTTTCATGTTTCCCTGCGCAGCACAGCGGTTTAACTATACAATTAACCTTTTTTCATGTTTCTCTGCGTGGCACGGTGGTTTACCTATACAGTGCATCCTTTTTCATGTTTCCCTGCTGCGGCACAGTGGTTTAACTATACAATGCATATTTTTCATGTTTTCTTGCTGTGGCACAGCGGTTTAACTATACAATTAATCTAATTTCGTGTTTTTCGATATAGCGGCACAGCAGTTTAACTATACAACTAACCTTTTTTCATGTTTCCCTGCGCGGCACTGTGGTTTAACTATACAGTGCATCTTTTTTCATGTTTCCCTGCTGCGGCACAGTGGTTTAACTATACAATGCATCTTTTTCATGTTTCCTTGCTGCAGCACAGCGGTTTAACTATACAATTAATCTAATTTCTTGTTTCCATATAGCGGCACAGCAGTTTAACTATACAATTCATCTCTTTCAACTATACAATTAATCTTTTTCATGTTTCCCTGCCTCAGCATGGCGGTTTAACTATACAATGCATCTTTTTCATGTTTCCCTGCCGCGGCACGGCGGTTTAGCTATGCAATTCATCTTTTTCATGTAAACTTGTATCCGATCGTCTCTGCATCGTCTGATAGATCCCATTTAAAATGGGAAAGATCACTATTCTGTTGTAATCGCATGAAATCGTCCGTCGGTGCTCGGATGCAGAGGTAGAGGGCATGATGAAGGAACGGTCGGACGACTTTAGACAATATCGGACGATCGCACCATCGCAGGAATACGGTGCCGGTGTCCGGCCTTATTTATTTATTTATTTATTTATTTATTTATTTATTTCCTACACACTCAGGTATGACCCGGGGTATATTTACTTGCCCTTGAGTCAGAGCTGATGTCAGATTGAGGAAAGTGAGGGTCGTCTGGAGCCGCTGGAAGCGAGTGATGCCAGATTCTACAAAATGATAAAACACAAACCTGTGAATGAAGAGGAATCTGTGAGATTACGGGAGACGCAGGCGGACACGGCGGCAGCAAGCTGCTCGAGGCGAGACACTGACAAACACCTCACACACAGCAATGCAGAGAAAGTCCCATCAAGCGAGTGCACGTTTCACATCGTCCTCCTCCCCAGAGGATTTACTGCGTCCCAGGCGTCCTCGGGCAGAATACTAACACGACACTAAGGACAAGACAAACACAGACACTTTAATTCATTGTGTAAAATCTACTTTCCATCATCCTCTCTGTATAAAGAGACGCTCTGCCGCTCCGGCCGGCCTCTCCTCGTCCCATCCCTCACTCTGCACACGTCACCGTGCCAGCTTCACCGTCGCTTCATACTGAGGACCATTAATTCCATCCACGTGTTACCGTGAGGGATTGCGTCTGCTTTGTGACACGTTGTATTATCTCACTCATCTAAGTGACAGTATTGATCCGGCCATATATTTATTGAATTGTTTATTTAGATTTCTCAATTTTTCTGTTTTTTTTTAGGTAAATCTTGTGTTTAATCTTGTGATTAAACACAACGTCAGGATCTCAGGAGCCTGTAGGTACAGAAATCTGCAGTGCCCCCCCCACACACATACAGACACAGAAACGTGCCGAGACTGGGGGGGGGATGCAATTTCATTGTTTTTGGGAAACAAAAAAATATTTAACATTTTAAAATTTTTGAAAAAACAGATTCTCGCTGCGCTCACATCAAAAGAAGGGGCAGAATCTGTTACCTTAACCTCCCTGGCGGTCTAAATCTGACATATTTTTATATGTCAAAATTGGTACATTTATTCAGCCCCTTGGCGGTATTCCCGAGTGTGGCTCGGGGTTAAATTTCAATGCCGAAAACGGTAACCCCGAGCCACACTAAAGCTGATACATACCTGTCCCTGCGTTCCCTCGATGTCCTCCCGCAGTCACCTCTGGCCGATCGCGGCGTCCTGCTTCCAGGTTCCCTTCCCGCAAGAAAAATGTGCAGACAGATAATAAAATGGTGAGATCTCCTGCTTACACGGAGTCTGCTTTACAGACAGATGCAGTAAATGTGCTGCAGCCAGATAATAAAATGGTGAGATCTCCTGCTTATGGGAATTTGTAGTGATCAGAATGAGATTGTTAGCAATGCAATATCTGTATGTGCTGCATAATGCCTGTGTGTGGCAATTACAGCAACACCTTGTATCTGTATGTGCCGCATAATGCCTGTGTATGGTAATTACAGAAACACCTTGTATCTGTATGTGCTGCATAATGCCTGTGTGTGGCAATTACAGCAACACCTTGTATCTGTACGTGCCGCATAATGCTTGTATGTGCTATTACAGCAACACCTTGTATCTGTATGTGCCGCATAATGCCTGTGTATGGCAATTACAGCAACACCTTGTATCTGTATGTGCTGCATAATGCCTGTGTGTGGCAATTACAGCAAAACCTTGTATCTGTATGTGCCGCATAATGCCTGTGTATGGCAATTACAGCAACACCTTGTATCTGTATGTGCTGCATAATGCCTGTGTATGGAAATTACAGCAAAACCTTGTATCTTTATGTGCTGCATAATACCTGTGTATGGCAGTTACAGCAACACCTTGTATCTGTATGTGCTGCATAATGCCTGTGTATGGCAGTTACAGCAACACCTTGTATCTGTATGTGCTGCATAATGCCGGTGTATGGCAATTACAGCAACACCTTGTATCTGTATGTGCTGCATAATGCCTGTGTATGGCAGTTACAGCAACACCTTGTATCTGTATGTGCTGCATAATGCCTGTGTATGGCAGTTACAGCAACACCTTGTATCTGTATGTGCTGCATAATGCCTGTGTATGGCAGTTACAGCAACACCTTGTATCTGTATGTGCTGCATAATGCCGGTGTATGGCAATTACAGCAACACCTTGTATCTGTATGTGCTGCATAATGCCTGTGTATGGCAGTTACAGCAACACCTTGTATCTGTATGTGCTGCATAATGC
Source organism: Leptobrachium leishanense (assembly GCA_009667805.1). Lineage (NCBI taxonomy): Eukaryota > Metazoa > Chordata > Amphibia > Anura > Megophryidae > Leptobrachium > Leptobrachium leishanense. The sequence goes on along the minus strand of CM019066.1, from coordinate 386,322,475 downwards.
CTGTGTATGGCAGTTACAGCAACACCTTGTATCTGTATGTGCTGCATAATGCCTGTGTGTGGCAATTACAGCAACACCTTGTATCTGTATGTGCTGCATAATGCCTGTGTATGGCAATTACAGCGACACCTTGTATCTGTATGTGCTGCATAATGCCTGCGTATGACAATTACAGCAACACCTTGTATCTGTATGTGCTGCATAATGCCTGTGTATGGCAATTACAACAACACCTTGTATCTGTACTGTACAGGGATTTATACTCATTATAACCCCCTGAATCTTATCACTGTACAGCAGCGACTGACCCCACAGCTCTCCCTGTATTCTGACAAATCCCTGGTTGCTGGAATGCTGCAGTAAAGTTTGTAACAGTGAGGGTGGGGGCTGCTATATGCAGCTTGTTTTATGTTTCTCCTGGGTGAATGAAGATAAAACAAAGGATTCTCTTTCTCCGCAGGGGTGCACACTAATCCTTCTTTAAAAAGGTGTAAAAATGGGGTTTTAATATGCTAATGCTCGCTATTTATTATATTACAATGCAAGATTGAGTTATGATTGATGCTCAGGTGAACCAATCATACTCCTGCATGTCACCAATCAATTATCTTGCATTTCCCAATATTTAGATGTTGACACCTTACCCCTCCCCTTGTATGGAGCTTATCCTTCAGATGTTATAATAGATAAAAAGGAAACTTTTCTATATCTTTAGAGATAATTCTAATGGCGTCTCCATTTGGCTGTGAGTTATTTCTCCGCTTTCCCAGGAAAACGCGTTTTATTTATTGTGCACTTACAATTCTTCCATTTCAGGTTATTGCGTTTGATACGTTTTATTGCAAATAGGTTTCTTTCCGTGATGTAAGAGCGGCGCGTGAGTCTCTATCTGTATCTCTCCTTTTCCGTCTGAGCAGGACGATTTCTTATCGGCTGCCAGAGATATGAAGATTCACGCGTCTTATCCACGTTGCCACGCGTTCCACTCGCAGATTCCGGATTTTTATTCTGACGCCGCTTCATTTTTTTTACATCTCTTAACGCATAATGTTTTACGGAGTTGTTTACCTACACAGTTAAACATTCTGTACAGGAAGATGGAACTGGGGATTTGTTTTGACGCAGAAGATGCATTTTTTAGCTTGATTCCTAACTTTGTGTAAAAATCACCGAAATAAAGATTAACCCATTCAGTGCTGAGCCATTTCGTCTCTGTGTGCTGAACTCATTTTTACCGTTTTGTGCTCATCATGTTTAAAGCGATTTGAAGTCATGTTTTAGGCTAGGGACAGATGAGCGCATTTTCTGCGGCCACCGTCAAAATGTACGTCGATGCGTGCGCACGCATTTTTTCACGGAATACGCTTAAGTGGTCAGACGATGCGCAATTCTGGACGTATTTCATGACAATGGGGTGAAAAGAAGTCTAGGGAAATCCGGCTGTTTGAACGTTATGTTGGCCGCACACTAGCAGCGTCTGACATCTCCTAATCACGCACACACGCTGCTATGCGGCCGCAGCGCACTCTGTACGTCAGTACCAGCGGTTTAACGTTCTCGAAAAAATGCGTTCATTTTCCACTTGCGTTGCGCGGCCGGACTTTTGTGCGACCGTACTTCGTATATTGGCCGTCATTGCCCGTCATCTGCTGCTAGTGCGGCCGTAATTATGTGCGCCAGAACGCGCGTTCGCACTGCCTCAGTCTGACCCTAGCCTTATCGTACAACCCAGACAAATTATATATAATTTTTTTACAGCAGACTCAGCAGATTCATATTATATCATTATTTTTTTTTTATATATATGTGAAGGAACCGTTCCCTTCCATCTGTCCTGACTCTCCAGACACCCCTTCGTTGCGGTCAGCCCGGCTACTGGGAGTGCTGTCCTCAGCGCCTCGAGCGGCTTGACCTGCCTGCTTCTGTTCCTCTGCCCTGGAGCCGTTAGGAATCTCCAGAAGGCCGCTCTCTGCCTTCTGAGGGTGAGTGTGGAGTGTAGCGTAGTTTGTAATAAAGACACCAGGCGCGGCTGTATGCTTTAGAACAGGATTCTCTCTCTCTGAGCTCTGAGAGTTCTCTGACTTTTTAATGAACAACCACCATTTATGCTGAAGTCCAACAGTCATAATTTGCATACCCATACTAATTACTAGTCATAATTTGCATACCCATACTAATTACATTATGTCAGTTATTTACAATAAACATTCTTTACATTCTCTAGCCTTCAGCTCACACAACATTTGTATATCCATTGTTCTAACACATCAGATTAAACACACACTATCACAGATCCCTTGAATTAAACATGCAGCTAGATAATGGGAAAAGCCCTGGTGCATAAATTACACAGCAGTAAAGCTTGTTTACTGTATACACAAAAACACATTTACCTACAGGCATATAAGTATTTTTAAAACCAAAGCTATGCCATTTTACACTAAACTAAATTAAACTAAAACCAAACGATGTAAAATATATTTAAAACCACACAATATAAATGAACATAAAGTCTCTTGGGGTTTGAAGCATGGAGCGTTACATCAGCTCCATGACAATATATAAAGTATTTTACCAGGAAGGATACATTGAGATTTATGTCATTTTCAGTATGTCCTGGGTGGCGAGTACGTACCGTTAGGTGTCTTGCCCAAGGACAGTTACTGGAGAGGAGCTCATATGTGTACATCATGTCCTGCCAGAATGCTATAGCAAAAAATGAGAAAAAAAATGTGAATTTCACCTTTTATCATCCAAGCCTTTACGGTTATATATTCTATGGAGGAACGCTTGTTAAAAAAAATTAGGAATGGGAACCCGTTACTGTATTTTTCTGAGAAAATACACGATTTTAGCTTAAACTGGAAAAGTTCAATTTTTCGTTAGTGCAGCATCATAGTTCACATTATAATTGGAAAGTGAACAATAGCGCTGCATTAATAAATAAAAAAATAAAAAAATACGTTTGTATTTTTATTTATTTTAAGTTTTTTACTCTTAACCTGGTAATGCTTGGTATCATTGGAAAGGTCATGCGCTGGCCTTTCCAATGATACCGAACCTGACCCTCTAGCTGCCACTGGGAGATATGAAGGTCCAGAGGGCCCCCCTCTCTCCACCTTAGCTTAGGGTGGGTGGAGTAGAGGTAACATCACTGCACTGCATGGAGAGAGCCTGTGGAGTCATGGGTTTCGATCCCAGCGAGCAACCTCTCCAGTAAGTGTCCATGGGCAAGACACCTAACGGTACATACTCGCCACCCAGGACATACTTGAAAACGAGAGAAATCTCAATGTATCCTTCCTGGTAAAATCCTTTCTCCAAAAAAATAAAAAAAATAAATTAACCCCTAGCTGCTAACAGACATCATCCGGACATCATCGTGCCCATGTGCCATGTCAGTGGGTGGGGGAGGACCCGGAGGCTTGGCTGACAGTACAAGATCCAGCGCCAATTGGACTGGAAGTGGTTAAAGAGAGGCATCGCCGGAATGGTCAGACTGTGACCTTTCCAGCGATGCCTCTCTTTTTTCTTTAACTTCTCCCAATTGGGAGGGAGAGGGGGCCCAAAGGACCCCACCCACTCTCTTTCGGGCACTCTTCCGGCTCTGCTGGTGCGGCGCCTGAAAATGATTTCATTGCACTGGGAGGGGTTTAAAAACGGGACCCCGAACAGAGAGGTAAGTATAGGGAGGGACGGCCTGGAGATTGGACGATTTGTGAGGAGTGTCCTCCGCACACAGAGGTGACACATGAGGACGTCGTCCGCAGTGAAAGGGATAAAGGACCACTACCGCCAAAAAATTCAGTGTCCTTTCTGTGTTTATTTGATGTTGCTGATTTCTTATGTGTTTCTTTTTGCCTTTCATGTTTAGAAAATATTTTATATCACTAATTCCTATGTTTAAAAATCTTGCATTTAAAGAATAACATTGTTCACGTCTCCCTTTCCTGCAGCGAGTGTGCGAGTCAGGTCGCTGAGGGGTTAATTGTGCGCTGATGAACGGACTTTTAATCAGGCCACGGTGCTGTGACATTAAGCCAGGGTAGCTGCGATCGTCTGTTTTGGAGGAGTAAAGCTCTCCCTACTCCTCGTTAACATTTGTTGAGTCCATAAAGAGCTGCTCGTTAGCCGCTCCCTCCGCCAGGACACGCGGGGTCTCTCAGGGCGCGCATCTAATTAACGCAACCGTAAAAAGTTCTGGTAACGACCCTCAATAAACACAGGCTGTCAGCCGCTACCAGCCGCGAAATGCGCGGGGGTTTATTCCTGTAATTGTGGAACAGGTAGCGCGTTCTCTTTATTATCCATTTTATCTCTTTAAATGTAATGTGCGCAGTGTGTGCATTTATTAGGGCTCCCTGCGTCCTGCGCACCGCGGCATCGCTCACCTTATACAGAGACGCACGGGCTGCAGGAGAGAAATATCTGAGTTCCTCGGGAGCTGGAATTATTAATCAGAAAACACCCAGCGTTTTAATATCACCAATAAAATCCGTAAATCGCCCAAATCCATTCGCAGCGAAGAGATGAGCTGATACTGCTTAATGTGCAGCACAGCCTGACCGCAGGGGCACTGGCGCAGCGCTGGCGGATCCAGAGAGAGGGCACGAGCGTAGCGCTGGCAGATCCAGAGAGAGGGCACGGGCGCAGCACTGGCTGATCCAGAGAGAGGGCATGGGCGCAGTGCTGGGGGATCCAGAGAGGGGGCATGGGCGCAGTGCTGGCAGATCCAGAGAGAGGGCATGGGCGCAGTGCTGGGGGATCCAGAGAGAGGGCATTGGCCGCAGTGCTGGGGGATCCAGAGAGAGGGCATGGGCGCAGTGCTGGGGGTTCCAGAGAGGGGGCATGGGCGCAGTGCTGGCAGATCCAGAGAGAGGGCATGGGCGCAGTGATGGGGGATCCAGAGAGAGGGAATGGGTGCAGTGCTGGGGGATCCAGAGAGAGGGCACAGGCGCAGCACTGGGGGATCCAGAGAGAGGGCACAGGTGCAGCACTGGGGGATCCAGAGAGAGGGCAGGGGCGCAGCGCTGGCAGATCCAGAGAGAGGGCATGAGTGCAGCGCTGGCAGATCCAGAGAGAGGGCACGAGCGCAGCGCTGGCAGATCCAGAGAGAGTGCACGAGTGCAGCGCTGGCAGATCCAGAGAGAGGGCACGAGCGCAGCGCTGGCAGATCCAGAGAGAGGGCACGAGCGCAGCGCTGGCAGATCCAGAGAGAGGGCACGAGTGCAGCGCTGGCAGATCCAGAGAGAGGGCATGGATGCAGCGCTGGCAGATCCAGAGAAAGGGCATGGACGCAGCGCTGGCAGATCCAGAGAGAGGGCATGGACGCAGCACTGGCAGATCCAGAGAGAGGGCACAGGTGTAGCCCTGTGTCACGGTCTGGATGCCCTGACCCCCTGGCGCCCCCTTTGTATCTGTCATGACCTGGACGTTCTTACCCCCTGGCGCCCTCCTTGTACCCCTTTAAGCCCTGCAGACATGAACTATACAGGTTCCGGGACTTTCTGTGAGCAATTGAACTTCAAGCCCTGGAGTCACACCTGTTTTGACCTTGCCCTGATCAGTCCTGCATTTAAGGAAGCTACGCCCTCCCAAGGACGCTTCCACATTGACGTCCTGGCCTTATCCAAGTGCAGACTGATCTTTCATGAGTTCTTGCCGGTATCCCTCCGGTTATCTAAGACTCTCCAGTACCTCTGCTACATTTCTGGACATTGCTACTTCTATCACCGGTTACTCCTCTTTGCCCCCTGTGTCCCCTGGTCTGCTTGTCTTCCTGTGTACCAGACCCCTTGCTCAGACCCTGACTATTGTCGAATATCTCCTGCCTAGAGCCCTGCTTGTTTATGGCTATTCTCTGCCTGATGCCGATTTGTCCCGTCCCCCCCAGCTTATCTGTTATTTGTATTATAGTTTATTCTGGGTTTGCCCTTCCTGTATACTTTTAGAGTAGACACAGAAGGAAACCTTTCTCTCGCCCCTTCTAGTATTCAGTCTCCTCTCGCTTCTCCTTGTTTCTCCTGCCTCCTATCTGCTCTAGTAATCAGTCTCCTCTCGCTACTCCTTGTTTCTCCTGCCTCCTATCTGCTCTAGTATTCAGTCTCCTCTCGCTTCTCCTTGTTTCTCCTGCCTCCTATCTGCTCTAGTATTCAGTCTCCTCTCGCTTCTCCTTGTTTCTCCTGCCTCCTATCTGCTCTAGTATTCAGTCTCCTCTCGCTACTCCTTGTTTCTCCTGCCTCCTATCTGCTCTAGTATTCAGTCTCCTCTCGCTACTCCTTGTTTCTGCTGCCTCCTATCTGCTCTAGTATTCAGTCTCCTCTCGCTTCTCCTGCCTCCTATCTGCTCTAGTATTCAGTCTCCTCTCGCTTCTCCTACCTCCTATCTGCTCTAGTATTCAGTCTCCTCTCGCTACTCCTTGTTTCTCCTGCCTCCTATCTGCTCTAGTATTCAGTCTCCTCTCGCTACTCCTTGTTTCTCCTGCCTCCTATCTGCTCTAGCATTCAGTCTCCTCTCGCTTCTCCTACCTCCTATCTGCTCTAGTATTCAGTCTCCTCTCGCTACTCCTTGTTTCTCCTGCCTCCTATCTGCTCTAGCATTCAGTCTCCTCTCGCTTCTCCTACCTCCTATCTGCTCTAGTATTCAGTCTCCTCTCGCTACTCCTTGTTTCTGCTGCCTCCTATCTGCTCTAGTATTCAGTCTCCTCTCGCTACTCCTTGTTTCTCCTGCCTCCTATCTGCTCTAGTATTCAGTCTCCTCTCGCTTCTCCTTGTTTCTCCTGCCTCCTATCTGCTCTAGTATTCAGTCTCCTCTCGCTTCTCCTTGTTTCTCCTGCCTCCTATCTGCTCTAGTATTCAGTCTCCTCTCGCTACTCCTTGTTTCTCCTGCCTCCTATCTGCTCTAGTATTCAGTCTCCTCTCGCTTCTCCTTGTTTCTCCTGTCTCCTATCTGCTCTAGTATTCAGTCTCCTCTCGCTTCTCCTTGTTTCTCCTGCCTCCTATCTGCTCTAGTATTCAGTCTCCTCTCGCTACTCTTGTTTCTCCTGCCTCCTATCTGCTCTAGTATTGAGTCTCCTCTCGCTACTCTCCTTGTTTCTCCTGCCTCCTATCTGCTCTAAGTATTCAGTCTCCTCTCGCTACTCCTTGTTTCTCCTGCCTCCTATCTCTAGTATTCAGTCTCCTCTCGCTACTCCTTGTTTCTCCTGCCTCCTATCTGCTCTAGTATTCAGTCTCCTCTCGCTTCTCCTTGTTTCTCCTGCCTCCTATCTGCTCTAGTATTGAGTCTCCTCTCGCTACTCCTTGTTTCTCCTGCCTCCTATCTGCTCTAGTATTCAGTCTCCTCTCCCTACTCCTTGTTTCTCCTGCCTCCTATCTGCTCTAGTATTCAGTCTCTTCGCTACTCCTTGTTTCTCCTGCCTCCTATCTGCTCTAGTATTGAGTCTCCTCTCACTACTCCTTGTTTCTCCTGCCTCCTATCTGCTCTAGTATTCAGTCTCCTCTCGCTACTCCTTGTTTCTCCTGCCTCCTATCTGCTCTAGTATTCAGTCTCCTCTCGCTTCTCCTTGTTTCTCCTGCCTCCTATCTGCTCTAGTATTCAGTCTCCTCTCGCTACTCCTTGTTTCTCCTGCCTCCTATCTGCTCTAGTATTGAGTCTCCTCTCACTACTCCTTGTTTCTCCTGCCTCCTATCTGTTCTAGTATTCAGTCTCCTCTCGCTACTCCTTGTTTCTGCTGCCTCCTATCTGCTCTAGTATTCAGTCTCCTCTCTACTCCTTGTTTCTGCTGCCTCCTATCTGCTCTAGTATTCAGTCTCCTCTCGCTACTCCTTGTTTCTCCTGCCTCCTATCTGCTCTAGTATTCAGTCTCCTCTCGCTACTCCTTGTTTCTCCTGCCTCCTATCTGCTCTAGTATTGAGTCTCCTCTCACTACTCCTTGTTTCTCCTGCCTCCTATCTGTTCTAGTATTCAGTCTCCTCTCGCTACTCTCCTTGTTTCTGCTGCCTCCTATCTGCTCTAGTATTCAGTCTCCTCTCGCTTCTCCTTGTTTCTCCTGCCTATCTGCTCTAGTATTCAGTCTCCTCTCGCTACTCCTTGTTTCTCCTGCCTCCTATCTGCTCTAGTATTCAGTCTCCTCTCGCTTCTCCTTGTTTCTCCTGCCTCCTATCTGCTCTAGTATTCAGTCTCCTCTCGCTACTCTTGTTTCTCCTGCCTCCTATCTGCTCTAGTATTCAGTCTCCTCTCCTACTCCTTGTTTCTCCTGCCTCCTATCTGCTCTAGTATTCAGTCTCCTCTCCCTACTCCTTGTTTCTCCTGCCTCCTATCTGCTCTAGTATTCAGTCTCCTCTCTCGCTACTCCTTGTTTCTCCTGCCTCCTATCTGCTCTAGTATTCAGTCTCCTCTCGCTTCTCCTTGTTTCTCCTGCCTCCTATCTGCTCTAGTATTCAGTCTCCTCTCGCTACTCCTTGTTTCTCCTGCCTCCTATCTGCTCTAGTATTCAGTCTCCTCTCGCTTCTCCTTGTTTCTCCTGCCTCCTATCTGCTCTAGTATTCAGTCTCCTCTCGCTACTCCTTGTTTCTGCTGCCTCCTATCTGCTCTAGTATTCAGTCTCCTCTCGCTACTCCTTGTTTCTCCTGCCTCCTATCTGCTCTAGTATTCAGTCTCCTCTCGCTACTCCTTGTTTCTGCTGCCTCCTATCTGCTCTAGTATTCAGTCTCCTCTCGCTACTCCTTTTTTTCTCCTGCCTCCTATCTGCTCTAGTATCAGTCTCCTCTCGCTTCTCCTTGTTTCTCCTGCCTCCTATCTGCTCTAGTATTCAGTCTCCTCTCGCTACTCCTTGTTTCTCCTGCCTCCTATCTGCTCTAGTATTCAGTCTCCTCTCGCTTCTCCTTGTTTCTCCTGCCTCCTATCTGCTCTAGTATTCAGTCTCCTCTCGCTACTCCTTGTTTCTCCTGCCTCCTATCTGCTCTAGTATTCAGTCTCCTCTCGCTACTCCTTGTTTCTCCTGCCTCCTATCTGCTCTAGTATTCAGTCTCCTCTCGCTTCTCCTTGTTTCTCCTGCCTCCTATCTGCTCTAGTATTCAGTCTCCTCTCGCTACTCCTTGTTTCTCCTGCCTCCTATCTGCTCTAGTATTCAGTCTCCTCTCGCTTCTCCTTGTTTCTCCTGCCTCCTATCTGCTCTAGTATTCAGTCTCCTCTCCCTACTCCTTGTTTCTCCTGCCTCCTATCTGCTCTAGTATTCAGTCTCCTCTCGCTACTCCTTGTTTCTCCTGCCTATCTGCTCTAGTATTCAGTCTCCTCTCGCTACTCCTTGTTTCTCCTGTCTCCTATCTGCTCTAGTATTCAGTCTCCTCTCGCTACACCTTGTTTCTCCTGCCTCCTATCTGCTCTAGTATTCAGTCTCCTCTCGCTTCTCCTTGTTTCTCCTGCCTCCTATCTGCTCTAGTAATCAGTCTCCTCTCGCTTCTCCTTGTTTCTGCTGCCTCCTATCTGCTCTAGTATTCAGTCTCCTCTCCCTACTCCTTGTTTCTCCTGCCTCCTATCTGCTCTAGTATTCAGTCTCCTCTCGCTTCTCCTTGTTTCTCCTGCCTCCTATCTGCTCTAGCATTCAGTTCTCCCATTACTCTCAGCCATCCGTCTTTACCCTCAGTCTCTCTTCTAGTTTATTCCTCTAGTGCCTCCTCCTGTGTCCACTCTTGTGCTTTAGTTCTTCTCTTGTCTGTTTATATTCTGATTTACTTAATAAACCCTGTAATCTGTCTAGTATATGTTTCGCTGCATCTTTGGCTCACACCAACCCCAGCTGCACACCATGTATGGCCCGACTCGTGACACCCTGGGGGATCCAGAGCGAAAAAAAATCAAATTTTTTTGGCCCCAAAATTGCACCAAACTGAGTTTTCCCGTACTGCGACATTTCGGGGCCATTCGGCTATTCAGAGAGCAGGAAGTTCACCAAATATTGGTGAATTGCCAGTGGAATACGGTGCCTGTTCGGCGGCAGTGAAATGCGGTGCCTGTTCGGCAGTGAAATGCGGTGCCTGTACGGCAGTGAAATATGGTGCTGTTCGGCGGCAGTGAAATCCCCCATAGAGAAGCAAGGGTTAATCTCTTCACATTGAACAGCAGAGAAATGTCAGTGAAATGCCCTGATTTTCAGTAGTTTCATTCGACAGGTTTATTCTGGCGAATCCCATAGGTTTCAATGTTACAAATATTCCCGTTTTAATCCAATATCTAATAAACTGTTTATTATTTTAATCTGCAGCAAAAAGTCTTTTTTATTTATTGATATTTTTAGGATCTTTTAGGCCTTTTCTTGGATTTTTTTTGGCAAAATGTTTCCACTTTTCTTTCTTTAAAGAGTGTTTCTCTTTTTTCTGTAACAGCCCTTTGTATTATCATTCATTGGATCTTAATTATTAATTTCAGACATTTTCGTCCTGTAGTTTTTTTTGCAAACAGCGTTTCAATTTTGACACTTTTTTTTTTTTACCCTGTTTGTTGGCTTTTTCCGGCGTCTGGTCACCGCTGCGTTCGGCGGATTGTCTGCTTTTTCGGACATTTTTCTTGCGGCAGTTCCAAATGATCCAATACTTTGGATCGTATCAGCTTCGGTTTTCAGCAGTTTTGCAGCGGGTTTTCGAGTCCCATCCCTGAAATGTCAACGACATTTCGGTGCTCTGTGAATAACCCCTAGAGTCTGTTTATTCAGACAGGGCAAAGCCTCTCTGGGAAGAAAACTCCATTTTTTTAGTTCTTGAGCCGTTTTCACTGCTGTAGGTGAAATCTTCTTTCTTCAAGTCTCAGTGCATTATCTCTTGCATATACCATTGTCCTGTTAATGAGCTGGTAACACAGATCTGTTTGGTGTATCGTGTATGTGTTTATAGTAGTTAATCATGTCCGCGATACACAATTTGCAGTTGCTTTGGCCTTTTTGCATAGGTCATTGTTTCCTCTCCGAGTGAAGCACCTCTGCATGTCCTTTATATACTTTTTGTATTTTGAGGGAAAATGTGCTGCAAATTGTTGTTTTTTTGTTTTTTTTACCATGTGTAAATTCCTACTGTTTATTTATAAAGATGTAAAATAATATATTCCTTCACTGTGTTGATAGCATTGTAATACGTGACGAAGTGTGGCGTTGCTGTCGCTCATTGATATTGCATTTTGTTATCTGTTTTTATGTTTATTATTTATTTTATTTATTTATTTATAAAGGATTTTACCAGGAAGGATACATTGAGATTTCTCTCGTTTTCAAGTATGTCCTGGATTTGTTATGTGTTTTTTGTGTTTGTTGCATTTGTTATGATTTTTTTTTAATGGATACATTCACAGCTCTTACATTTTCTTGAAAGCAATTCCCTTCATGCATTACAGTGTGTGTGTGTGTGTGTCTGTGCATCTTTAGATGTGTTCGTGTCTATCGGGGCTCGTATATCTGGATACCGGAGCAGGATTATTTTTCCCACTTGTTTTCTGGAATTTTTTGTTACTGTTTGTATGGTTTTAATAAAAGATACATAATATCTGTCCCCGTTTCTCCCAGATCTCGGAACTGTGTGAGAGTAATCTATGAGTGTCACTGTGGGAGCGGCGCTACACTCTAGGGATACAATGTTTGTCTTTGCCCCTCACTCACGTTATCTCGACTCGATCCGATTGTCATGAAATTTCTCTCTTTAGTTTTTTTTTTTTTAAATTTTCTGTTCTGATGCAGGAGGTAAATAAAAAACCGCTCGAGAAGATGCATTAGCAGACACGGTAATAAAGCTGGAAGTGTATCCGCCGCGACGCTGAATATTCATGCCTTATTATAGCTTTATGCAAATATACAAAGTCACCGGCTTTGGAATGATTTTTTTTTTTTTTTTAATTTACTCTTCAATTTTTTCTGGTGTAAACTAGGGATGAGCCGAACACCCCCTGAGTTCGGTTCGGACCCGAACCCGAACTTTCCAAATGTTCGGATCCGAACCCAAACCCGAACTCGAACTCAATACAAGTCAATGGGGCTGAAAATTCAGCTTTTAGAGTGCCCTCCAAGAGGGCATATATGCTAGATATTTGCCATAAAAGGTGTATGGGGGTCCTGGTAGTGCCCTGGGGGACAGGTAACAAGGACAAAAAGTAAAAAAAAAAAAAAAAACGTTTTTAAAGGGACAGTGAGTTTTCCATGAAATAAGGGTTAAAAATAAAAATGAAAAATTCCTTCAAATATCGTGCCTAGGAGGTCCCGATAACCTGCCCGTGAAGTGGCGGATTTCTAGGATGTATAGAAATATGTAAAAACCAAAAAATGACATTTCAAATGACGGTAAATGCTTTTCCTTTAATCTATCCATAAACAACTGCTTGGGGCGGCAGTCTGTATGAAAAGAGGAGACATTTTCGGACACTCAGAAAAAGTTTACTGATTTTTTGGCGGTGAAAAGCAGGAGAATGACTGGAGAATGGAAAATTCTAGACCAAATAGCCGATTTGGAAAGTGAGATAAATGGGAGAATTTTTCTGGTTTGGCTATTTTGACCTATAATTTTCTCTTCAGTCATTCTCCTGAGTTTCACCTTTCTCTGAATAACCCTGTCAGGGTTATTCAGAGAGCGGTGAAGAGCAGGAGAATGACTGGAGAATGGAAAATTCTAGGTCAAAATAGCCAAACCAGAAAAATTCTCCCATTTAGGCTGGGGTCAGACTAGAATTTTTAACATGCGTGTAGGTGCACTTAATCACGGCCGCACTAGCAGCAGATGACGGGCAATGACGGCCAATATACGAAGTACGGTCGCACGAAAGTCCGGCTGCGCAACGCAAGTGGAAAATGAACGCATTTTTTCGAGAACGCAGAACCGCTAGTATGGACGTACAGAGTGCGCTGCGTCCACTAGCTGCGTGTGTGCGTGATTTGGAGACGTCAGACCCTGCTCATGTCCGGCCAACATAACGTCCAGACACCCAAAGTTTCCTGGTTTGGATCTGTAAAAAATCATGCACAAAAATGCGCATCGTATGACCGTTTTCGCGCATTCCGTGAAAAAATACGGCAATGCGTTCGGACGCACTTTTTGACGGTCGCTGCGAAAAATGCGTTAGTCTGACCCTAGCCTTATCTCACTTTCCAAATCGGCTATTTGGTCCAGATTGTTCTCTTTTCCTGCCATTCTCCTGGTTTTCACCTTTCTCTGAACAACCCTGAGAGAGAGGTGAAAGCCAGGAGAACTGGCAAGAGAAGAGAACAATCTAGACCAAATAGCCGATTTGGAAAGTGAGATAAATGGGAGAATTTTTCTGGTTTGGCTATTTTGACCTAGAATTTTCATTTCTCCAGTTATTCTCCTGCTTTTCACCGCTCTCTGAATAACCCTGTGAATGTTTAATCCCGAGGTGAAAAATAACATTGCTTTAGATGTTAAAAGCGGGCAATGAGGAAATTTTGGGGGTTATCCAAAGAGATTCGAAAAGTCACCGCATGTTCGGTGACTTTTCGTTCTCTTCAATTCGGTGATTGCATTTCGGTGACCCTGCGGTGTATTCAGCAAACACCACAGGGTCCCCGAATTGCAGGGAAAAGCTGCCGCGAACCCGACGAAAACTAACCGAATGCACGCTGAAAACAAGCAAAAACATCTGGATTAACCTTCGAAAAAGCCGAACAGGAGCCGAATAGGAGCCGAATAGGAGCCGAATCACACAGAACCGAAGCAGCTGTGACGTAGAGGAGGCAGTGAATAAATTATAAAAACCATCTGTATTAATCTAGGAAAATGAAACGTTGTTTGCAAAGGAACTACTGAGCGAAAATGTCTGAAATTTTCACAGGAGATCCAGGGAATGATAATAAAGAGGGCTGTTACAAAAAAAATAAGTAAACTGAAAAAAAAAAAAAAAAAAAATCGGACTTTTAAAAAAAAAAAAAAAAATTTCAGAAAAATGCTTAAAGTATCCTAAAAAATCTATAAATAAAGAGACTCTTTGCTGCAGAATTTTATAATGAACGGTTTATTAGATATTGAATTAAAATGGGAATATTTTTAACATTGAAGTCTATGGGATTCTCCTGAATAAATTTGCCGAATTAAACCACCGAATGGCAGGGCATTAGGGGAACCTTTCACTGCTGGTTTGTGTTCTCTGAATAGCCGAAGCAGTGCTTTTTGATGGGGATTTCACTGCCCTCGAACAGGGACCGAACAGGCACCGTATGTTCGGGCAATTCGCCAGGATTTGGAGAATTGCCTGCTCTCTGGATAGCCGAATGGTCAGGAAAGGTAACCGAACGCTGATTTTCAGCGTTCGGTTACCTTTCTCAAGCAATTCGATCTCTTTGAATAACCCTGTTTGTATTTTTTTTTCAAACACCAGTTAAATGCAGCATATTAGGAAGTTTTAGGAGGGAAATTAACACTCAAATCTCAAATCAGAAGTAGACACTACCCCACCCCCTCAGTACCTCAGTATAGTGTACAATGTATCAAATTGATTAGATCAGACTAAAAACACCTGGTGTTATGCCCGTTTGTGAATAGAGGTCATTTAGAGTTGAGAATCTTTCCACGTACACATTAGTTTTTAATTCAATATCTAATAAATCGCTGCTTATAATATTCTGCAGTAAAGAGTCTCTTTATTTCTAGATTTTTTAGTAATCCTAACGCTATTTAACTTTTTGCGCTCTCCATGTATAGGGAGCGCAAAGTACTGTAACCTCGCGCTGAAAAGCACAAGATCCGAATCGCTAACGGATATTTCAACCAGTTAGCGTTTGGATTGTGATATGGTGCGCCCGCGCTAGGGCCACCAGGACTAACATTAACACTCACTCAGGTGAGAACTAAGAATGTAAGCGGGCCCGTGGTGTACAAAGAAATATATTCAAAATAGGAAGAAAAAGAAGACCTCGATAAAGAAAAAAAATATGAGACAGAACACACAAGGGGGTCCACATTGCCTGCCCTGAGGGGATTATTATTTCCTGCAAACCACACTCTACAACAATAGACTGACCACCGGGTGGGATTAGCACCTAGTACATTGTATCTAATATATAAATATATATATATAATACAAACCGTATATAATATAAGGATATTTACAATATAAAGATACATACATTCAGCGCTGCGGAATGTGTTGGCGCTTAATAAATAATAAAATATAAATACATATATACCATGTATAATATAAAGATACATACAATATATAATATGAGGCTATATATACAATATAAAGATACATACAATATATATACCATGTACAAAATGAAGATACAAACAATGTATAATATAAGGATATATACACAATATGAAGAGACGTACAATATAAAGATGTGCATATGAAGTATAATATTATAAAGTTTGTTGCTTCTGTTTATACCTTCTTAGGCTAGGGTCAGACTAACGCATTTTTCACGTTGTCCGTGAAAATGTGCGTTCGAAGAATGGACGTATTTTTTCACGGAATACGCGATAGCGGTCATACTATGCGCAGTTTCATCCGTGATTTTGTACGGATCATCAATAAAACACTTCTTGCATCTGGACGTTATGTTGGCCGGACATTAGCAGCGTCTGATGTCTCCAATTCACGCACACACGCCGCTAGCGGACACAGCGCACTCTGTACGTCAGTACTAGTGGTTTAACGTTCTCGAAAAAATGCGTTCATTTTCCACTTGCGTTGCGTAGCCGGACTTTTGTGCGACCGTACTTCGTATATTGGCCGTCATTGCCCGGCATCTGCTGCTAGTGCGGCCGTGATTAAGTGCGCCAGAACGCGCGTTCGCACTGCCTCAGTCTGACCCTAGCCTTAGACCTTTCGTTTTGTGATATTTTTTTGTGTAATCTCACATTAAACACACAGGAAGCTTCAGATTGAGGTTTTTTAGCATGATTTATAATGTCTGATATGGACATTTTGTTATGTGTGTCACTCAGTATTTGCTTTATTTCGCGTTGTTTGATGACACACTCTGTGGGGACTCGGCGCTTCAGGATTCGTACATTGGCGAGCCAGCGTGGGTGTGTGTGCTCCCAATGTCGAGTATCACATAACTCATATCAGAAAATTAGTTAATAAATCCATGAATTATTGAATTAATAAAAGTAATGATCATAATGTTCACAGGGGGTGCTCCTCATTTGTCTTAATAATAAGGGTGTGGAAATTGCCGGTGTATGATGGTTTATAGTTTGTTACTAAATGTTCCATTTCTGCGCTCCTATAATAATGATAATAATAAAAATTATAAAATAAGGAGTGTTTTATGTCATACTAGCTCCTCATCAGTCGTGTCCGGTGCATTGGGCCAGGAAGGATAATGCTGCTGTATTTTGTTTATTTTGCTTCTTTTCTTCCTATAAACACTGAATGAATGGCGGCGTTTTGGTTCTCTTTCAGAGCGCCACGGTTTCCCTCTCGGACACAGTGCAGAAATGGAAGGAATACCGCCAGCAGTGTATAAACACCTTTCTGCAGACACCGTCAGCTTTGACAGGTAAGACTGATGTCGTCGTTGTACTTGCACCACGTCACAATTCTGGGCTTTTATAATCAAGAGCTTGTTTTGTATTGAAGGTGATAATTAAATGAGAGGTAATAACTCACCTGACAACCTTTATGTGATTGCAGAAAACGTTTAAATAAAAGCATTCTGGTTTCACCCAGTGTTACGTTCTCAGCCCCTGCTGCCCTCCCTGGGGGGGATCTAGACACGGTTTTGTGGGTCAGGTGCCAGCATTCCATGATGGCCGGGCGGCATCTGAGGGGGGCGGTGCCTGGCATGGTCATGAGGAACCGCCGGGTTTATAGCAGGGCACAAGGAGTTGCCTCGTCTCCCTGATGTGGAGTTCATTTCCCGCATCGCCTGTTTGCTCGTTGAAACTTATCTGATTTGTTACCGACCCATTTCTGTCTGAGAACCTTGATTACGTATTTCGTCCCAGCTTGCTACTTGACGATTCTCTGGCTTATCCCCTTTGTGTTTGTTCATTCGAGTCGATGTTACGATTCGTATATGCATGTGTGAGTCCTGCCCGTCTCCTTGTACAATCTTACTCACGCTTCTGGCCTCTGATAGCTGCCCGTACCGATATAAGACCTAATCACAAGGCACCTTACTCTGGGTTTGACTATCATGCTGTGAGCTCTGCATATACTACTTACGATATGAACTCTGTACGATCCGAAAGACTTACGAAAATAAGGTTTTTCTCTAAGGTTACTGCCCTGCAGTCTGCACAACTCATATGCCGTGGTAAACATTTATATACGACCGAACGCAAGAATCCTGCTACTGTTACGATTTTGTGTACTGTATTTCATTCCAAGATCTGTCATGATTATGTCGCAACACTAACAGGGTTATCCAAAGAGATCCGAATTGCTTGAGAAAGGTAACCGAACGCTGAAAATCAGCGTTCGGTTACCTTTCCTGGCCATTCGGCTATCCAGAGAGCAGGCAATTCGACAAATACTGGCGAATTGCCTGCACATACGGTGCCTGTTCGGTCCCTGTTCGAGGGCAGTGAAATCTCCATAGAGAAGCACTGCTTCGGCTATTCAGAGAACACAAACCAGCAGTGAAAGGTTCCCCTAATGTCCTGCCATTCGGTGGTTTCATTCGGCAAATTTATTCAGGAGAATCCCATAGGCTTCAATGTTAAAAATATTCCCGTTTTAATTCAATATCTAATAAACCGTTCATTATAAAATTCTGCAGCAAAAAGTCTCTTTATTTATAGATTTTTTAGGATACTTTAAGCATTTTTCTGATTTTTTTTTTTTTTTATTAAAAGTCCGATTTTTTTTTTTTTTTTTTTTTTTCAGTTTACTTATTTTTTTTGTAACAGCCCTCTTTATTATCATTCCCTGGACCTCCTGTGAAAATTTCAGACATTTTCGCTCAGTAGTTTCTTTGCAAACAGCGTTTCTTTTTCCCAGATTCATACAAATGGTTTTTCTAATTTATTCACTGCCTCCTCTACCTCACAGCTGCTTCGGCTCTGTGTGATTCGGCTCATGTTCGGCTCCTGTTCGGCTCCTGTTCGTCTTTTTCAAAGGTTAATCCAGATGTTTTTGCTTGTTTTCAGCGTGCATTCGGTTAGTTTTCGGTGGGTTTACGGCAGCTTTTCCCTGCAATTCGGGGACCCTGTGGTGCTTGCTGAATACACCGCAGGGTCACCGAAATGCAATCGGCAAAAGGAACCGAATTGAAGAGAACGAAAAGTCACCGAACGTGCGGTGACTTTTCGAATCTCTTTGGATAACCCTGTAAGTTGTCCTTTGGTCACGAAACCAACCGAGCTTAAGTGTGATTCTAGACTGTGTGTTTACTCCCTGGCTCGGGAGAATAGCTTTGTTTTCACTGTCTCTGGTTGCCAGAAAAATCTGTTCTCTATAATCCAAACAACGCTACTTCAGTGCGTGCGCTATACAGTTCGTTACACCCAGCCCGCTCCCTTCGCACATTGGAATTATTGACCATACTTTCTGCATATGTGTGACACCTGCGCTCCCACGAAGGCGGATCTGATTATATAAAATGTGTCCTCCCTCCTTGGATTCCTTTCTGTGGTCACTGCTTTCCTCTGTACTAGCCCCAAGCTGATAACACAACACCTTAACCCCTTCACTACAGGCACGTTTTGCAGAATTTTTTTTATCATAACATTTATTTGATACATGGGATGTAAAGTGTAACGGGCGCTGCGGCGCTCACACAGGAGTAGCGAGGTTGAGATCTTAACAAAATAAACAGTATTTTCAGACCTAAACTCCAAAGCCAAGGAGCATGACAAGAGAACCGAACTGCTACTAAGTTCCAAAGGTTTTGAGACCAACGGACAACTTAGAGCACACAACAATACAGAGGGATGCTAGACTGGACTGGGTGTACCGAGGTAGTTCGTATTTTATTTATTTATTTATTTATTTATAAAGGTTTTTACCAGGAAGGATACATTGAGATTTCTCTCGTTTTCAAGTATGTCCTGGGTTCAAGAACATTGAAGTGTTACAGTTACAGAAATACAAAGTAATACAATGCAAGATATTAAAAAAACAACACAAATATACAGATTAACAGAAAATAAATATGTAGGAAATATAGTGACTGTGTTACATGTTTACAGGTGCATTCTGTATATAGTGACTGTGTTACATGTTTACAGGTGCATTCTGTATATAGTGACTGTGTTACATGTTTACAGGTGCATTCTGTATATAGTCACTGTGTTACATGTTTACAGGTGCATTCTGTATATAGTCACTATGTTACATGTTTACAGGTGCATTCTGTATATAGTCACTGTTACATGTTTACAGGTGCATTCTGTATATAGTCACTGTGTTACATGTTTACAGGTGCATTCTGTATATAGTCACTATGTTACATGTTTACAGGCACATTCTGTATATAGTCACTGTGTTACATGTTTACAGGCACATTCTGTATATAGTCACTATGTTACATGTTTACAGGTGCATTCTGTATATAGTCACTGTGTTACATGTTTACAGGTGCATTCTGTATATAGTCACTATGTTACATGTTTACAGGCGCATTCTGTATATAGTCACTGTGTTACATGTTTACAGGCGCATTCTGTATATAGTCACTGTGTTACATGTTTACAGGTGCATTCTGTATTGAGGTATGTTAGTAAGGAGCTCTTGAGTGACTTTAGACTGGGGGAAGATTTGATGGTGTCTGGGAGGTTATTCCATAATTGTGGTGTTCTGTAGGAAAATGAGGACCGAGCCACTTTCTTTTTGTATTGTGGTATTGCAAGTAAAGTGCTGGTCCTGGATCAGAGGTTATAGGATGAGGGAACTGCTGGGGGAAGCAGTCTATTCAGGTAGGGTGGCAGCTTCCCAGAAATGCTCTTAGACATTTAAAGAATTGTGCAGACTGCAGGGCAGTCAATGACCGGACCAACTTAGCGTTTTCTGTGAAACCAACACGGGTATGTTGTACCTTTATAATCACCAGGGTCTATTGACACACATAACGGCGTAAGGATAGTACAAGCCCGAGTACACTTGGCCAACGGAGCAAGATGAACATAAGTAGAAAACAACAAGCGGTATGTCGTTATTGCAGATTTTACAAGCGTGCACGATCAAATAACAGGAACCTTGGGCCTGGAGCAGAACCCCGATAAGGCTATATATGATACAACAGAGCAAGATGGGAATATCCCCAAGAAGCGAGTAAAACCCCAAGCAGCGTGCATAGGGTTAAACCAACAAGGCACAGCACTAGCAACCGCTATAGCATGAAACATGAGAATAGTCAAAGGCAAGCCGGGTCAAAATCAGGAGCAGGAATCGCAGACGTAATTGGGTCGGTAACGTAAACAGCAATGAGAATCAATAGGAAGCGATGCGGGAAATGAACTCCACGTCAGGGCGACAAGGCAACTCCTCACGCCCTGCTTTAAACCCGGCGGCTCCTCGTGACCATGCCAGGCCCTGCCCCCTCGGACGCCGCTGGCACTCAACCAGCCCGTGGCACCGAACCATGCCCAGACCCCCCAGGAAGCACAGCAGGGGCTGAGGATGTAACATAAAGTTATTGATTTAATAAAGGGTAAAATTGGAATTTTGCACAGAAATTGATCTGAGATTGTTTTTAAAAAGACTATAATAATGTAAATTTGCTCATTTTTATATTTTTCATGTATTGATTTATTCTGGACAGAAATCTCACTGGGATGAAAGGTTGTAAACTGTAGATGGCATTCCTTATCTGGTGCAATGTCACATGGCGTCTGCGTTATCAACATACAGGCAGAAATGACCTTTGTGTCAGTAAATGCGCTGCAGACAGATAATAAAATGGTGAGATCTCCTTCTTACATGGGGTCTGCATTATCAGCATACAGGCAGATGCAGTAAATGTGCCCAGACACATAATAAAATGGTGAGATCTTCTGCTTAAGGGGCTTTGTAGTGATCAGCAATGCAATATCTGTATCTTCTGCATAATGCCTGTGTATGGCAATTACAGCAACACCTTGTATCTGTATGTGCTGCATAATGCCTGTGTATGGCAATTACAGCAACACCTTGTATCTGTATGTGCCGCATAATGCCTGTGTATGGAAATTTCAGCAACACCTTGTATCTGTATGTGCTGCATAATGCCTGTGTATGGCAATTACAGCAACACCTTGTATCTGTATGTGCTGCATAATGCCTGTGTATGACAATTACAGCAACACCTTGTATATGTATGTGCCGCATAATGCCTGTGTATGGCAATTACAGCAACACCTTGTATCTGTATGTGCCGCATAATGCCTGTGTATGGCAATTTCAGCGACACCTTGTATCTGTATGTGCTGCATAATGCCTGTGTATGGCAATTATAGCGACACCTTGTATCTGTATGTGCCGCATAATGCCTGTGTATGGCAATTACAGCAACACCTTGTATCTGTACTGTACAGGGATTTACACTCATTAGAACCCCCTGAATCTTTCCGGGGAATCTGGTGATGTCACATACATGCACACTCGTTAGCCCATGCACAGAAGGGCTATTCTGTCAAATGGTTGGCGGAAGAGGATTGTTTGATTTATACCAGCGGTTTTAGATTTTTAATGAGATTTTCTAATCAATGGTCTTTATAAAACTCACAGTAATGTGCAGTGTGTAGGAGCGTGTCACAGAGCTCCAAAAAAAGAGATTACTGCAAATTAAATGTATTTTAATACATAAATAAAACATTTATTCTTACATACTTTCATGTACAATTTGTTTTAATATTAAAGTATTTATATAATATGCATTAATGATTTTATAAGTATTACTATTAAGGAGGTGCACAGTTTAAAAAAATATTAAAATGTATTGCACATTAAAATATTGGGGGCGGGGGAGCACTGGAACCGACCTTTGGTATTAGTTTGAGATTGACTCGCTTGCGGCTTGATTTATGGACGAGTCAGACCATTTGTGAAGAGCAGGGACGTGCAGTCAGGGGAGGCAGAGCCCTCGCTGTGCTTGCTTCTTCTCTCTGTCCTCCGCTTTCACTTTCAGTTTGCCGGCTGCTGTGTGTGGGTGTTATTCACTACATCGACAGCAGGGGCAGCACTGAGCCAGCCAGGGCTACGCAATTTGCGCAGCTGAACGCTACGCTAATTGCGAAGCTCAAGCAGGTTCTACACTCTTTTGTGCCTCCAGGCACTGAGAGCAAATGAAAGCTTGAGCCAATGGGAAAGCTCCATTGTCTCAAGCATTTCCTTTTTTTTTTTTTTTTTAAAAACGCCCACCAAGGGAGGCAGAGCTCCCCATGGTTTGATTGACGCAGGACAGTCATGTGACTGTCCTCGTCAGTCGTGGGGGGGCGGGCAGGCAGAGCTCGCCTGGCTGGTGGATAGATCCCACCCAGGCGAGCGGCAGAACTTTGTGCTGGTGGCTGCTCGCTTGTATGAGGAAAAGCACGCGGCCTCGGAGACTCGGAGCACTGGAGACTTGGAGCACTGGAGCAGGGGCCTGGCAGAGCAGAGAGCAGCAGATGAGAGGTGAGCTGTAGGTGGGGCAATATATCCATGAGAGCTGGGACAATATATCCATATGAGCTGGGGCAATATATCCATGAGAGCTGTGGCAATATATCCATGAGAGCTGGGGCAATATATCCATAGGAGCTGGGGCAATATATCCATGAGAGCTGGGGCAATATATCCATATGAGCTGGGGCAATATATCCATGAGAGCTGGGGCAATATATCCATATGAGCTGGGGCAATATATCCATATGAGCTGGGGCAATATATCCATGAGAGCTGGGGCAATATATCCATGAGAGCTGGGTCAATATATCCATATGAGCTGGGTCAATATATCCATATGATCTGGGGCAATATATCCATGAGCGCTGGGGCAATATATCCATATGAGCTGGGGCAATATATCCATGAGAGCTGGGGCAATATATCCATATGAGCTGGGGCAATATATCCATATGAGCTGGGGCAATATATCCATGAGAGCTGGGTCAATATATCCATATGAGCTGGGTCAATATATCCATATGATCTGGGGCAATATATCCATGAGAGCTGGGGCAATATATCCATATGAGCTGGGGCAATATATCCATGAGAGCTGGGGCAATATATCCATGAGAGCTGGGGCAATATATCCATATGAGCTGGGGCAATATATCCATGAGAGCTGGGGCAATATATCCATATGAGCTGGGGCAATATATCCATATGAGCTGGGGCAATATATCCATGAGAGCTGGGTCAATATATCCATATGAGCTGGGTCAATATATCCATATGATCTGGGGCAATATATCCATGAGAGCTGGGGCAATATATCCATATGAGCAGTGCATAACCCTGTGTATATCTGCCTCTGATACTAGCCAGTGCCTCACCAGACGCTGACCTCACTGCACATCACTGGTGAAGACGAGCCTCCGCCTTCTGCTCGGCAGGCTGCTCCTTCCCGCACAGCGCCAGTGAAGCGTGGCGCCGGCGTGCTGTGTCACCGGCGTCACATGACTTACGTCAACCGCTGATGGTCGGTGTCAAGGAGGAGTCAGGACTAAACCACCAGAATGCTCTGTCCTGCTCCTCCCTTCCAGACTCGGCGGACCATGCAAGGGCTGCTCACAGACACCCTGCCGAGCGGATCCCTACTGCGAGAAGCTATTAGGGGGGCAAATTTCTTTTGAAATTATGCGCCCCTAAGAAAATTGTGCCCCCGTGGCCCCTCCTAAGCTACCCCACTGAGTGTAGCGCTCCCCGTTGAGCCGTCACAAAGCTGTGAGGGACGCGGGGAAGAGCGGTCAGGCAGATGCACTCAGCGTGCTTGTGTGACCGCAGTGTGCAGCCTAAAGGGTACAATAGCACTAACATAAGCTGTAACTAGATTACTCGTTACAAACAAACACATTAATAAACATATTAAAACACATGATACAATGTATTACAAAACACATTATGATTTTTTTTTTTTCCGTAATTCAGAATTTTATTTTGAAACAATGTCAGCATTTCATCAAGCATATAAAGGGTAGCGGCCACGCAGGGCCACAACAGGTCTGCAAACGGTACGCTTGTAATAAAAATAAAAAACGAATGGGGGGGAGATGGGATAAAAATAAAGTGTAACTCGGGGGGGGGAACAAGGGGGGAGAAGGGGAAACGGCGAAGGCCATAGTAGTGCCGTCCCCAGCGTTATCCCAAGAGGCCTAAGGCCAAGGGAGGCCGTGAGAGGTGAGCGGCACCAGCCCCGGGTACTCAGTGGCCAATCTGGGCACCAGGCCGCAGTGACACACCCCGAGAGATCCCGGATACACCAAAACGGGGAAAGGAAAAGGTCAAAAAGTTATCTCCAGCCGGGAACATCAGAAAAACTGGCAGCATTATCATATCAAGTCTAATAGCACATAGTGAGAAGTCTACAACCACATGGATGAGGGTCCTAAGCCAGCTATCAGTTTCTGCTGCAGCATAGTGAGAATGTGAGTCCTCTGTATAAGACGAACATGTATTAAAACGAATAATAATTAAAAAAATCAAAGTGTCTGAAATGTCCCAGAAAGTGTGTGTGTTTGGGGGGGGGGGTCACAACTGAAAATGGGAAGTCTCGTAAAATAAGGGGTCTCCTCAGCCAGCGTCACGGAAAGGCTGTAGGTGCGAGACAGGCCAGGCCAGTCGGTGAACCCAGGTCCGGTGCAGACGATCGAGGCAAGCAAGTCACACAAGCCCCCAGCTACGTTGCAGCATCCATCACCTTCTTCCTGCACTAGGGCCGCCGACGGCCTCAGAGGAAGAGACAACAAGTAGGACCTACGCAGCAGCCTCCCCCCAGACTCACCAGGCCCGAGCAGACACCGCAGCCAGCGTGCATACAGCCTCCGAGAGGCTGGGGGGGTCACAACGCGCTACACGGGGTCTGCTGCTTCCTCACCGAGTCCATCAAACCGCAACACCTCTCTATCGAACTTCTCCGGGGTCGCGGTCTCCACTGCAGGGACGTTATCCACGTGAGTGGCAGAGGATCTCTCCAAGGACACAGCTCCAGCCGAAGCCTCCATCCGCCTTGCCCCGTAGCCTGCCAGAATGTCACCGTCGCAAGAGTCCCAGAGCTCCCCCTCAGGTCAGGGACCCAGGAACAGCTCCACATCCGGATCGTCAGGACCAGCATCACCTTCCACGGGGTCCTCGGGATCAGCCCGTCATCCACAGAGCCAGGAAGCAGGAACGTCTCAGACCCGACCGCACTCTCTCCCCGCAGCGTCCCACAGGCCTGCAGCGCGGTCATCATACGACGCCATACACCTCTGGTGAGTATGCTCTCCTCGTTCCCCGACAGCTGCATCAGGCACTCATCCAGGCCCCGCAACACAGCCTCCCCGCATGCTCACTCGAAGCCTCAGCGTTACAGCCAGCAGTGTCGACCGGGAGATGTGGGCCCACCAAATGGGGGAACAAAGTCTCAAAGGAGGCAGTCGAGCAGGAGCAAAGGGCCACCAGGAACTAGGCCGCAAGATGGCCGCCGGCAAAATATCCCTGGCAATGGCCGCGTCCAGGACACAAGTCTCTGGTCCGGAGGGGGAACGTAACAGGCTCCAGACTAAGTCTCCCTGTGGCCAGCCACGAAGGGACCACTTTAGGGAAAATTCGGCAGAAAAAAGCCAGGCCAAAACCCCCTTTGCAGGAGGTTCTGATGCGGAGCTCTGCCAGACACGTCTTCTCCCTTCTATGGCCAGCCACGCCCCGCAGCCCTACATTATAATACCATCATAAACACATTATAAAGCACGTTATAAACATATAAACATTTTATTAACACATTCTAAATCACACGCTGCTGTTTTTTTTCTTTGTTTGAAGTAATTCCATGTAAAAAGGAAAAATAAAGTTAGGTTTTTATCTCCTGTTTCCATTTTGTGGATGTTTTTTCCCATGATGCAACATTTACAAAAATCTTATGGCAAGTCTCACTTTACAGCTGTGGATTAGGAAAGCAGTAGTGAAGAGCCAATGGGGTGGGGGGGAGGGAATGTTTAGGCAAGGCTGCAGGGAATCTATTGTGCTATCTAGGCTACCCAAGATAAGAGATGGCCGCTGAATGAGATATGATAATGGACTAACAGCACTGTATAATACCCAGCTGGTGTTGTCATTTACATACATCCCACTCCATGCAATCCTTGTGAGTCACACAGGGAGGAGCAAGTGATGGAAAGATACAACATAAAATATCACACAATGGATGCACCCAGTGACACATAAAGGAAAATATCACACAATGGATGCACCCAGTGACACATATAGAGGAAAATATCACACAATGGATGCACCCAGTGACACATATAGAGGAGAATATCACACAATGGATGCACCCAGTGACACATATACAGGAAAATATCACACAATGGATGCGCCCAGTGACACATATAGAGAAAAATATCACACAATGGATGCACCCAGTGACACATATAGGGGAAAATATCACACAATGGATGCACCCAGTGACACATATAGAGGAAAATATCACACAATGGATGCGCTCAGTGACACATATAGAGGGGAATATCACACAATGGATGCACCCAGTGACACGTATAGAGGAAAATATCACACAATGGATGCACCCAGTGACACATATAGGGGAAAATATCACACAATGGATGCACACAGTGACACATATAGAGGAAAATATCACACAATGGATGCACCCAGTGACACATATAGAGGAAAATATCACACAATGGATGCACCCAGTGACACATATAGAGGAAAATATCACACAATGGATGCGCCCAGTGACACATATAGAGGAAAATATCACACAATGGATGCACCCAGTGACACATATAGAGGAAAATATCACACAATGGATGCGCCCAGTGACACATATAGAGGAAAATATCACACAATGGATGCAACCAGTGACACATATAGAGGAAATATCACACAATGGATGCGCCCAGTGTCACATATAGAGGAAAATATCACACAATGGATGCGCCCAGTGTCACATATAGAGAAAAATATCACACAATGGATGCACCCAGTGTCACATATAGAGGAAAATATCACACAATGATGCGCCCAGTGACACATATAGAGGAAAATATCACACAATGGATGCACCCAGTGACACATATGGAGGGAAATATCACACAATGGATGCACCCAGTGACACATATAGAGAAAAATATCACACAATGGATGCGCCCAGTGTCACATATAGAGGAAGATATCACACAATGGATGCAACCAGTGACACATATAGAGGAAAATATCACACAATGGATGCACCCAGTGTCACATATAGAGGAAGATATCACACAATGGATGCACCCAGTGTCACATATAGAGGAAAATATCACACAATGGATGCGCCCAGTGTCACATATAGAGGAAGATATCACACAATGGATGCGCCCAGTGACACATATAGAGGAAAATATCACACAATGGATGCGCCCAGTGACACATATAGAGGAAAATATCACACAATGGATGCGCCCAGTGACACATATAGAGGAAAATATCACACAATGGATGCGCCCAGTGACACATATAGAGGAAAATATCACACAATGGATGCACCCAGTGACACATATAGAGGAAAATATCACACAATGGATGCGCCCAGTGACACATATAGAGGAAAATATCACACAATGGATGCGCCCAGTGACACATATAGAGGAAAATATCACACAATGGATGCACCCAGTGACACATATAGAGGAAAATATCACACAATGGATGCACCCAGTGACACAGAGGGAAATATTTTCTTAACTAAACAAGAGAAAGGCACATGTAAGAGATCAGCAACATAAAATAAACACAATAAGGACATTGCATGTGTTGGAGATACTGGCCCTTTAATGAATAACCTCCTGTAGTTATTTCAAATTCATCTGCAGACGCAGCAGTAAATCCGTAACGCCGGCATAATGATCTGTGCGAGGAGCGAGTTCTGTTCCTGTGTGTGCGGAGCTTCGGGCAGGCAGGTGGCATCGTTTTATTCCTCTGCGGAGACATGTAACAGCAACAGGTGCAGGTTTATAATGTTACAGTATAACGGAAATTAAATATTCGGGTGTAAAAATCTTTTCTGAGGTTTATATTTGTTATTTTTCAGTTTTTATAATAATCTAATAGGAGGAGAGGGTGACGTGTTGATCCAGAGGGTGACGTGTTGATCCAGAGGGTGACGTGTTGACCCAGAGGGTGACGTGTTGACCCAGAGGGTGACGTGTTGATCCAGAGGGTGACGTGTTGACCCAGAGGGTGACGTGTTGACCCAGAGGGTGACGTGTTGATCCAGAGGGTGACGTGTTGACCCAGAGGGTGACGTGTTGACCCAGAGGGTGACGTGTTGATCCAGAGGTGACGTGTTGACCCAGAGGGTGACTTGTTGATCCAGAGGGTGACGTGTTGATCCAGAGGGTGACGTGTTGATCCAGAGGTGACGTGTTGACCCAGAGGGTGACGTGTTGATCCAGAGGGTGACGTGTTGATCCAGAGGGTGACGTGTTGACCCAGAGGGTGACGTGTTGATCCAGAGGGTGACGTGTTGACCCAGAGGGTGACGTGTTGATCCAGAGGGTGACGTGTTGATCCAGAGGGTGACGTGTTGACCCAGAGGGTGACGTGTTGACCCAGAGGGTGACGTGTTGATCCAGAGGGTGACGTGTTGATCCAGAGGGTAACGTGTTGATCCAGAGGGTAACGTGTTGATCCAGAGGGTGACGTGTTTCCAGGGGATCCAGAATTCATGGTGATTGTTTTAAATCCTTTCAAAAGATTATTTGGGTATTGAAATGTTGTATGGATTTCCCGAGGACACGTCCTGCAAGATATGTATGTATGAGTGAAAGCAGGTTATCCACCACCTCCAGCAGAAATGTGACATTGTTAATGGGACGCTCTGCTCATCCTGACCACGTGAGACCAATCGCTGTAGCGAGCGTTCCCAGAGAGGCAGCAATGGATCAGATCTGTGCATGCGCGGGCAGCTCCGATCCATCGCTCTGCGCAGGCGAACGGAACTTGTGTACGTAAAGTGTGTGAGTCCCGTAGCGCTGCGCAATGTGCGTCTCCTGCGCTACACAAGTTGTACAGGAGCAGAAACTGCACAGAAAAGCTTCAGAGACATCCGGGATCGGGAGGAGGGGCAGCGCGCGGTGCGGGTCAAACGAGGAGTAAAACTGCCCAAAATAAAAATAAAACCATTACTTGTTTAGTGGCCGTCAGCAGGATCTGCCCTATTACTTAAAGGCAGGAAAGGGAAGTCTGATTTCTGTTTTTCACTCAGGGGAGTTCCTTTAATTAATATATATATAAAGATACAGTATTTGTAACTATTATTGTTACATGTGTCGCCTCTTGGTGGGATCTTAAGGTTCCTGATGTGAAAGGGCTCATTATGTGAAAGCCGTCCCTGGAGCCGCAGCTCCTGCAGACTTTCTGTGTTTCGCTCCTTGTCCGGAATTAGTGCATTTTCTCCTTTTCCTCTGTGTCCGCCTGGAGCGTCAAGAGACGCCGCCGCCGCCGCGCGGATAAAACAGAATATTCCTGTGAATTCAGCAGTAAAAGAGCGCTACAACACACATTATCTTATAAATAAACATATGTTCTCTAGGTTTGTGATATTTACAAAAATAAACAGCAACAAAATAAAAATGTGATTATTATTATTATTTGTTTGTTTTTAGCTGTCAGGCCGCAGACTGACGTTCGGTGCAGATTGCTGAGATTTTACGATGTCGCTGCTGTGACAAGTTTTCCTTGTCCATTATATCAGCACACACGGGGTTAACGAAACCTGTTAAAAAGATCATTGTGATTATTATTGTCCCAGTTTGCAGTTTCTATATTCAGGATAGGGCGGTGGTTCTCGCGTCAGTCCTCAGGGAACCCGAACCAGGGGCAAATCCAGACACAAGTTTCAGGAGGGAATACTGGTGTTTGCAGTGAGAGGCGTGCGACACACACATACAAACACAAACAACTATACACACATTAAGGCTGGGGTCAGACCAGCGCACTTTTAACGTGTGTTCTGGCGCACATAATTACGGCCGCACTAGCAGCAGATGACGGGCAATGACGGCCAATATACGATGTACGGCCGCACAAAAGTCCGGCTGCGCAACGCAAGTGGAATTTCAACGCATTTTTCTGAGAACGCTGAACCGCTAGTACTGACGTACTGAGTGCGCGGCTGCGGCATAGCGGCGTGTGTGTGTGATTAGGAGATGTCAGACGCTGCTAATGTCCAGCCAACATAACGTCCAGACGCAAAAAGAGTTTTATTGACGATCCGTACAAAATCACGCCCGAAAATGCGCGTCGTCTGACCTTTTTTGCGCATTCCGTGAAAAAATACGTCAATGCGTTCGGACGCACTTTTTCACGTTCGCGGGGAAAAATGCTTTCGTCTGACCCTAGCCTTAGGGAAGTGACTGGAGGCAGGTTCAGAAACCAGGCTGTTCCCAGACTTTGGCCCCTATTACATTCTTCGCGCATTTGTTTTGCGCGCATGATAATGCGCATTTGCGCGAGTGCAAAACCATTTGCGCAGAACGTCGTATCACCACGTTCACGCAAACGATGCACGTAATCGTCTACCGCGATTGACCCTGCGCGAACGAATTTTCCTGCGCGCATCCTATACTTAACATCGTCAGCGCAAATGCGTTCGTGCGCTGGTACGCGGATGGTATTACAATCTTTGCGCAACTAAAGTTTGCACGCATTTTCGTAAATTGCGTCATTGTTAATTTTTTCCTTTTTTTTCTGGTGGTGGTTAACTTTTTTTTCCTTTTTTTTAGTTTGTAAATATTTTATTGGAAATGGCTGAATCCCGTGACGAAACAGTCTGCCCCCCGATTCCTGCACGCAACGTTCATTTGCGAACGGCTTTGCGCGTCGGATTTGCGCACGAAAAATCTTGAAGGAAGAAAAAATGCGCTCGGATCGGAATACCGTGTTAATTTTCGCGCGATAACGTTTTTTTTTCGTGCGCAAAAAAAATTGCGCGAGTGCAATTGCTCAGGGAATGTAATAGGGCCCTTTATAGGCAGCATCACAACCTATAGGAGCCCTTTATGTCAATAAAAATGTCATTAAGGACAGAAGCAAAATATCTTATTAATGCAGAGTAATAACTTACGACATTTATTACAGTTTAGAGACTCGTTACGGGGAGGTTAATTAGTTAATACCTGCACACCCTTTTAAGAGTTAAAAGTATCTCTTAAAGTCAGAAATGACTGAAAAAAACCTGTTGCTTCATATTTCTAGGGAAATTTTAACCAAAAATTTTTAAAAAAATCGGAAAAAAATAGTAAAATATATCTACATTAACCCCATAGTGACCAGGCGATTTTGCCATTGTCTGTCTGAAAGTGCCCGCTGCTGTTTTTACTTTCTAAAGATACTATTATTTCCGTCCTATCGTGTAATTTACTATAAAAAATATGAAATATGATGATAAAATGGAAAAAACACACTTTTTCAAACTTTAATCCCCAAAATCTACAACCTCTAAAAAAGACCCTGACCAAATAGATTTGAAATTTTCTGTGTGCTGAACTCGTTTTGACCTTTTTATGCTCATCATGTTTAAATGTGATTTGAATTCCTATTTTATTATACCCCGCAGACAAATTAAAAAAAAACCCAAAAGAACATTGTTTTATTTTTCCATCAAACCTAGGTCACGATCAGGCCTTTCCAATAATGCCAAACATGACCCTCTAGCTGCCACAGATAGGGTGATACGGGGATCCAAACGATCCACCTAGCTCCACTTGGCAGCTAGGGGGTTAACTGGCTGACTGACACTGGCTGACTAACATCGCATCACACATATGGCGATAAAGTCAGTGGGTGGGTGGTGACCCGGAAGCTTGGCTGAAATCCAAGATGGCATCCACTTCTGTGTGCAAATCGTGATCCGACGCCAAATCGCAATCTGATAACTAAGGGGTTAAAGAGAGGTACCGCTGAAAAGGGCAGACTCTGCCCTCTCCAACAGTATCTTTATTTTTTCTCTAGTTCCAGCCGTTTGGGAGGGAGAGTGGTCCAAAGGACCTCCCACCCCCTCCCCTTTCAGGCTCCCCCTGCAGGCACGGGGGGCACCTGAAAATGACGTCATCGCACTGTATTTGTCACGGATCCCTCTGATTACCAAAAGTGTGGTCCCTTTACGCAGACCGCTCTCTACCCTTCCGATCCTTGAATGGTCGGCAAAACTAGAAAGACAATTAACCAGACAATAGATAAACAAGGGGTAACACCAGACAGAGGTATGGAATAGAGTATTGTCACGAATCCTTCTGACTACCAAGATATTGATCTCTTTATGTAGCTCACTTTCTACTCTTCCGATCCTTGAATGGTCGGCAAAGCTATATAGACAATTAAGCAGGTAACAGATAAAGAAAGGGAAACACCAGACAGGGGTACAGAACAGATCACAAGTCCTCCCTAGGACTTTAGTAATAGCAGAGGTAATCTGATGTGTGCTTAGGGTGCCACATAGACTGACCTCGGTACCAACGTTAAGGGCAGAACCTAGAGCAGAGTAAATGCCAATACCAGGGGTTATACACAGAAGGGTTCGTTTGCCAATGCCAAGAGTCATACACAGGAGGGTTCGTTTGCCAATGCCAAGGGTCATACACAGGAGGGTTCGTTTGCCAATGCCAAGGGTCATACACAGGAGGGTACGTTTGCCAATGCCAAGGGTCATACACAGGAGGGTTCGTTTGCCAATGCCAAGGGTCATACACAGGAGGGTTCGTTTGCCAATGCCAAGGGTCATACACAGGAGGGTTCGTTTGCCAATGCCAAGGGTCATACACAGGAGGGTTCGTTGCCAATGCCAAGGGTTATACACAGGAGGTTCGTTTGCAAAGCCAAGAGTCATACACAGGTAATAGCCAAATATTCACAAGAGCTCTGCGGGAGGTGAATACCACGTCAGGGCACCGGTATAATGGTGAGACTGGGTTTTAAACCCGGCGGGTCCGCGTCATAACGCCAGGCCCCGCCCCTCGGCGTCCCACGTGAGCGCACCCGGAAGCGTTTACATTCGGCGCTGGCCAGCGAGCAGCGAGGAAGCTGCTGCCAGGCGCCCCATCCCCTGACCCACCGTGACAGACCCCCCCTCCAGGGGCGGCTACTGGACGACCCCCAGGGGCACGGGGGTGCGCCAAATAGAAGGCCTTCACTAGCCTAGGAGCATGGACTTCCGCAGCGGTACCCAAGAACGATCCTCCGGACCGTAACCCACCCAATCGACCAAGTACTGCAAAGACCCCCTAGACATCCTGGCACCCAGAATGGCCTTAACTTCGAACTCCTCCTCGCCCTCCACAGAGACAAGAGGCGGTGGAGCATGGACTTGGTGTACCGGTTACATAACAACGGCTTCAAAAGGTTTACATGGAATACATTGTGTATCTTAAAATGGGGGGGTAACGCCAAAGCATAGGAGACAGGGTTGAGTCGCCGTAGAATCTTATAGGGGCCGATATACCTAGGAGCCAACTTCATGGAAGGCACTAAGAGCTTGATGTTACGTGAAGACAGCCAAACCCTGTCCCCAACTTGATACACGGGTGCCTGCCTCCTGTGTCTGTCGGCCTTAGTTTTCTGGATGGCACTACTCTCCTCCAGTGCCCTTCTCACTCTCCCCCAAGTCTCTTTCAATGATGCCAGTTGCTCATCTAAAGCAGGAATCGTGGTATCAGGAAACGTGGCGGGAGCACGGGAGGATCAAAACCATAAACAGCGAAGAAAGGAGAATGTCCTGTGGATTCACTCACTGCGCTGTTCAAGCATATTCTGCCCATGGTAGCAGGTCTGACCAGTTATCTTGTTGTTCTGAGATAAAGCACCTGAGATATTTCTCTATATTTTGGTTTGCTCGTTCTGCTGCTCCGTTGGTCTGGGGGTGATAAGCCGAAGAGAAAGAGAGGTCTATCCCCACGTTCTTACAAAACCCTCTCCAGAATCCGGAGATGAATTGGGTCCCCTATCAGAGACAATCTCCAGAGGGACACCGTGTATGCGGACCACGTTGGCAATGAATGGGCACCAGTTCAGCTGCCGAAGGTAGTTTCCGAAGAGGAACATAGTGGCCCATCTTGGAAAATCGATCTATGATCGTAAGTATCACTGTATTCCCTCTTGACTCAGGTAACTCTACTATAAAATCCATGGCTACATGTGACCAGGGTCGT
This sequence comes from Leptobrachium leishanense, assembly GCA_009667805.1. NCBI lineage: Eukaryota > Metazoa > Chordata > Amphibia > Anura > Megophryidae > Leptobrachium > Leptobrachium leishanense. The sequence goes on along the minus strand of CM019066.1, from coordinate 386,288,228 downwards.
TCGGGGATCGGCAAAGGCTGGAGTAAGCCAATGGGTGCTGTTTTGGGACTTTTCTGCCTTGTGCACACTTCGCACATGGCAATGTAATCTTTGACATCTCGGCGCAACGTGGGCCACCAGAGGAGTTTACTGATACTAGACACAGTCTTGGTGATACCATATGCCCGGAAGTTTTATTATCATGATAGATGTTAAGTACTTCCTCTCTTTCGTTCTCAGGTACAAAGAGTCTCGCAGGAGGTTTTCCCCCAGGAGCTGCACCCTGGACGGTCTGCAACCTTTTCATTAGAGGAGACGAGACACTAATCGTGGTAGCGGCTATGATCCTTTCCTGGGGTACAATGGGATGCTGATCTTGGATATTATTTCATAAGACTCATACTGTCTCGACAATGCGTCTGCTTTAATGTTTCTGGACCCAGATCTATAGGTAAGCACGAAATTAAAACTTGAGAGAAACAATGACCATCTCGCTTGTCTGGAATTTAAACGTTTGGCATCTCCATGTACGTGAGATTCTTATGGTCGGTTATGATAACGATGGGGTCCTTAGACCCCTCTAATAAGTATCTCCATTCGGCCAAGGCCGCGATGACTGCTAACAATTCTCTATTCCCAATGTCATAGTTCTTCTCTGCCGGGGACAACTTCCGAGAATAGAAGCCGCATGGATGCAAGGGTTTGTCAGGAGCCCCCTTTGGGACAAGACTGCACCAAGACCTAGTTCGGAGGCGTCAACTTCTACTTGGAAAGGCAGAGCCGGATCTGGATGTCGGAGAACAGGGGCAGTAGTAAACGCTTGCTTTAGTGCCTCAAAGGCTTGAGTGGCTTGAGGTGTCCATTTCTGATTTCCCACCCCTTTCTTTGTCATAGCCGTGAGGGGGGCCACCAAGGCCGAAAAATCTTTAATGAACCTTCGGTAATAGTTCGTAAACCCCAGAAACCTCTGAATGGCTTTAAGCCCTTGGGGGAGAGGCCAGTCAAGAATAGCTGAGAGCTTCTTAGGATCCATTTGAAAACCCCCAGGGGTTATTATATAACCAAGGAATTGCACAGTTACTATGTCGAATAGACATTTTTCTAGCTTACAGTACAATCCAGCCTTCAATAGTTTTTTCAAGACTTGTTTCACGTGGACATGATGAGTGTCCACATCAGGAGGAGTATATCAGGATATCATCCAGATATACTATGACGAATTTTGCAGAAACTCCCTTAGAGTGTCGTTTATAAGGTCCTGAAAGACGGCTGGCGCATTACACAACCCAAAAGCATCACCAGGTATTCATAATGCCCGCTACGTGTATTAAAAGCCGTTTTCCATTCGTCTCCCTTTTTAACCCTGACCAGGTTGTACGCTCCGCGTAAATCAAGCTTCGTATAGACACGAGCCCCTTTTAATCGGTCGAACAATTCTGTTATGAGAGGTATGGGATATGCATTTCTTATAGTGATCCTATTCAAACCCCTATAATCGATGCAAGGTCGCAGATCTCCCTCTTTCTTGGAAACAAAAAAGAAACCTGCTCCTGCTGGAGAGGAGGACCGTCTAATGAATCCTCGTTCCAGATTCTCCCTTATGTATTCCTCCATAATGTCGTTCTTCTTTGTGATAAAGGATATACGTGACCCCTAGGAGGCATCGTACCAGGGAGTAAATCAATGGCACAGTCATATGGACGATGTGGTGGTAGGACCTCAGTCCTGGCTTTAGAGAACACCTCCTTTAATGCCAGGTAACATTCAGGGACCTCTGTGGACAAAGGAGGGGCTGTGGCAATATTGAGGCTACCAATCACATTAACTCTGCCTAGGCACCTAGACTGACAACCCTGACCCCAACATTTTATGTCTCTCTGGACCCAATCGACAACTGGGTTGTGCTCTGTTAGCCATGGAAACCCAAGAACGACAGGACATGAGGGTGATTCAATAATTTGAAATCTTATTGTTTCCTGGTGCAAAACTCCTGTTCTCATACATACATCGACTGTGTCGTGAGTGATATGTGGACATGACAGGGGTTTACCATCTATGGCCTCCACCATTAGAGGTCTTTCCTTGAGAACCAGAGGTAGGAGGTTTTTGGCAGCAAAATTCTTATCCATAAAATTGCCTGAGGCCCCAGAGTCTAAGAACGCCTCAGTCTTGAGGTGAACCCCCTCCAGGTTAGGGAGATCGGTAACAGAATCCTGGATTTTTTTTCTCATTATCCACAAAGGAGGCACACAGAGAACCGATAACCTGGGTGTTTCCTGTTCTGAATCCTAATGCTATGTTCAGCCCTGCTAACCCTGGGTCTCTGAGGACATTGAAGGCGGAAGTGATCTGCCCCTGCACAATAGAAGCAGAGCCCCTTTTCTCTTCTGTGCGCTCTTTCTGCTTCTGAAATACCTGTCTTCCCTATTTGCATGGGTTCAACGACTGGCAACTCTGTTTTCACATTCTCCGAACCACCTGACGTATTGGTATGTCTGGGTAACGAGGGTAAAGGAGGCAAGACCCTTCTGGGTCTATCTCTGGGGTGTCTCCTTTCCCTGATTTGATCGTCCATGGCTATACAGAAGTCTATCAGGTGGTCCAGACTTTCTGGTAATTTTAAGGGAGCCAGCTCAAACATAAAAGCCTCGTTCAAGCCTTCGGTAAAGGCTAAGGTTAAAACGTCGTTCGGCCAAAGTACCTCAGAAGTCAAAGTCTTAAACTCTATGGCATAGTCGGCGACCCTCTTATTACCTTGTTTGATGTGAAACAAGGACCTACCCGCATTGGTAGCCCTTCTAGAGGGATCAAAGGTACGTCTTAACTCAGAGGTAAAACCCTCATAGTCATAAATGATGGGTTTCTTATTTTCCCACAACGGCGTAGCCCACAATAAAGCTTTTTCTGTTAAATGATTAATCAGATATCCTACTTTGGCTTTATCAGACATACAAGAACCTGGATTGTTCTCAAACAAGATCTCGAGTTGAGTCAAAAAACCCCGACATAGGCTTGGTGTACCATCATAGCGTAGGGGTGCCTTCATACTAAGCCTATGTCCTTCAGGGGGGACGGAACTGACCCTAGGTAATACTGGATCTGGAGGGTTTGTGGTACCTGTATTGGACCGATTTAACAGGGTTTGCAGAGCGAGAGAAATCTGGTCCATCCTATGGTCTTGTTCCTCTTGTCTGGCTGCGATACGTGCCAGCTGGTTAGAGAGGTCTGCGGGATCCATTGGCCCTGACGTAATGTCACGGATCCCTCTGATTACCAAAAGTGTGGTCCCTTTACGCAGACCGCTCTCTACCCTTCCGATCCTTGAATGGTCGGCAAAACTAGAAAGACAATTAACCAGACAATAGATAAACAAGGAGTAACACCAGACAGAGGTATGGAATAGAGTATTGTCACAAATCTTTCTGACTACCAAGATATTGATCTCTTTATGTAGCTCACTTTCTACTCTTCCGATCCTTGAATGGTCGGCAAAGCTATATAGACAATTAAGCAGGTAACAGATAAAGAAAGGGAAACACCAGACAGGGGTACAGAACAGATCACAAGTCCTCCCTAGGACTTTAGTAATAGCAGAGATAATCTGATGTGTGCTTAGGATGCCACATAGACTGACCTCGGTACCAACGTTAAGGGCAGAACCTAGAGCAGAGTAAATGCCAATACCAGGGGTCATACACAGGAGGGTTCGTTTGCCAATGCCAAGAGTCATACACAGGAGGGTTCGTTTGCCAATGCCAAGGGTCATACACAGGAGGGTACGTTTGCCAATGCCAAGGGTCATACACAGGAGGTTCGTTTGCCAATGCCAAGGGTCATACACAGGAGGGTTCGTTTGCCAATGCCAAGGGTCATACACAGGAGGGTTCGTTTGCCAATGCCAAGGGTCATACACAGGAGGGTTCGTTTGCCAATGCCAAGAGTTATACACAGGAGGTTCGTTTGCCAAAGCCAAGAGTCATACACAGGTAATAGCCAAATATTCACAAGAGCTCTGCGGGAGGTGAATACCACGTCAGGGCACCGGTATAATGGTGAGACTGGGTTTTAAACCCGGCGGGTCCGCGTCATAACGCCAGGCCCCGCCCCTCGGCGTCCCACGTGAGCGCACCCGGAAGCGTTTACATTCGGCGCCTGGCCAGCGAGCAGCGAGGAAGCTGCTGCCAGGCGCCCCATCCCCTGACCCACCGTGACAGTATTTCACTGCCGCCGAACACGCACCGTATTTCACTGCCGCCGAACACGCACCGTATTTCACTGCCGCCGAACACGCACCGTATTTCACTGCCACCGGACACGCACCGTATTTCACTGCCGCCGAACACGCACCGTATTTCACTGCCGCCGAACACGCACCGTATTTCACTGCCACCGAACAGGCACCGTATTTCACTGCCACCGGACACGCACCGTATTTCACTGCCGCCGAACAGGCACCATATTTCACTGCTGCTGAATCGCACCGAAAGGCACTAAGGCGCTGTCCATGGCCTGCGGTGCTGAGTCTGACTCCGTCTATGTGAAACAGTATAACAAATCGATTAAGGAAAATAAAAATCAATTGATTATTTGCCGTTTCTGTTTCGGACAAAATCGATTTGTTATTTCAGAAGTGCTTCAAGAATACGAATCGGCATAATTTCATCCGGTTTGCGATTCGGAATGAAATGAAACGCACATATCTAATCAATAAAGTGCAGGTGCGGCGTGAGATCGCTGTGACCCCCTCGTGCAGGCTGGTCTGGGCTTAGAAATAATCTGCATCATGTCTGTTCGTCACGCCGTCATGGTCCGAAACGGGCGCGTTGGCAAAGCGTACAGGATGCTGTCAATTTTCTGGACTGACAATGAAGGGGAGCGTCAGGAGGCTCCGCTAATCGGATGCTAAGTGATCGCAGCATTTATCACCGCGGTCTGTCCCCGCCATGATTACCACAACATGTCGCTCAGGTGTCTGACACCTCCAATAACTCCACTTCAGACACAGAGAAACATCCCATCCTCCTGAAGGAGATATATGTCTCTCAGCGACCGCAGCGACACCAGGATCCGCTTTATTAGCTCAGCAGCAGCAGCCGCGACAGACCAGGACGTGTTTACATATAAATACAGATGAGCCCGGATCAAAAAAAAAAATCTGGCGCCAAGGTGGCGTCAACCTGCTGCCGGGGGAACACGTGTATTTACACTCAAGGAGATGGGAACGGACAGAGGCGGCCATTAATTCCCACCGATCCTCCGACACATTGTCTGGTCGGCCGAACGTTTCCAACACAGAACAAGGAGACAAGCTGGTCTATTCAAAGGTGAAACTCAGGAGAACGACTGGAGAAGTGAAAATTCTAGGTCAAAATAGCCAAACCAGAAAAATTCTCCCATTTATCTCACTTTCCAAATCGGCTATTTCGTCTAGATTGTTCTCTTCTCCTGCCATTCTCCTGGTTTTCACCTTTCTCTGAATAGACCTGAAGTTGTTTTCGGAGCACGTGACCTCACATGATTGAGCCTTCACTGGAGCGGCAGAAGAGAGACGAGAATGTGTCAGTCCTGAGAATAAAGTCTCATTTGGAAAAAAACGAAGCAAAAACTCAGATTTACAGCATTTATTGAAGATTCTAGACCCAGTGCTGGGAGGATTATTGCTGTACACCCGCACACCCCAAAAATATCAATGAGCTTCTAAAAAGATCCTGAATATATGGAGGAGCCCCTAATAAGACACCCGCACACCCTGAATATATGGAGGAGCCCCTAAAAAGACACCCACACACCCTGAATATATGGAGGAGCCCCTAATAAGACACCCGCACACCCTGAATATATGGAGGAGCCCCTAAAAAGACACCCACACACCCTGAATATATGGAGGAGCCCCTAAAAAGACACCCGCACACCCTGAATATATGGAGGAGCCCCTAAAAACACACACGCACACCCTGAATATATGGAGGAGCCCCTAAAAACACACCCGCACACCCTGAATATATGGAGGAGCCCCTAAAAACACACACGCACACCCTGAATATATGGAGGAACCCCTAAAAACACACACGCACACCCTGAATATATGGAGGAACCCCTAAAAACACACCCGCACACCCTGAATTTATGGAGGAGCCCCTAAAAACACACCCGCACACCCTGAATTTATGGAGGAGCCCCTAAAAACACACCCGCACACCCTGAATATATGGAGGAGCCCCTAAAAACACACCCGCACACACTGAATATATGGAGGAACCCCTAAAAAGACACCCGCACACCCTGAATATATGGAGGAACCCCTAAAAATACACCCACACACCCTGAATATATGGAGGAGCCCGTAAAGACACACCCGCACACCCTGAATATATGGAGGAGCCCCTAAAAACACACCCGCACACCCTGAATATATGGAGGAACCCCTAAACAGACACTCGCACACCCTGAATATATGGAGGAGCCCCTAAAAAGACACCCGCACATCCTGAATACCGGGGAGCCCCTAAAAGACACCCGCACACCCTGAATATATGGAGGAGCCCCTAAAAACACACCCGCACACCCTGAATACCGGGGAGCCCCTAAAGACACCCGCACACCCTGAATATATGGAGGAGCCCCTAAAAAGACACCCGCATACCCTGAATATATGGAGGAACCCCTAAACAGACACTCGTACACCCTGAATATATGGAGGAGCCCCTAAAAATACACCCGCACACCCTGAATATATGGAGGAGCCCCTAAAAACACACCCACACACCCTGAATATATGGAGGAACCCCTAAACAGACACTCGCACACTCTGAATATATGGAGGAGCCCCTAAAAAGACACCCGCACACCCTGAATACCGGGGAGCCCCTAAAGACACCCACACACCCTGACTATATGGAGGAACCCCTAAAAACACACCCGCACACCCTGAATATATGGAGGAACTCCTAAAAAGACACCCGTACACCCTGAATATATGGAGGAGCCCCTAATAAGACACCCACACACCCTGAATATATGGAGGAACCCCTAAACAGACACTCGCACACCCTGAATATATGGAGGAGCCCCTAAAAAGACACCCGCACACCCTGAATACCGGGGAGCCCCTAAAGACACCCGCACACCCTGAATATATGGAGGAACCACTAATAAGACACCCACACACCCTGAATATATGGAGGAGCCCCTAAAAAGACACCCACACACCCTGAATACCGGGGAGCCCCTAAAGACACCCGCACACCCTGAATATATGGAGGAGCCCCTAAAAATACACCCGCACACACTGAATATATGGAGGAACTCCTAAAAAGACACCCGTACACCCTGAATATATGGAGGAGCCCCTAATAAGACACCCACACACCCTGAATATATGGAGGAGCCCCTAAAAAGACACCCGCACACCCTGAATATATGGAGGAGCCCCTAAAAAGACACCCGCACACCCTGAATATATGGAGGAGCCCCTAAAAACACCCTGAATATATGGAGGAACCCCTAAAAAGACAGCCACACACCCTGAATATATGGAGGAGCCCCTAAAAAGACACCCGCACACCCTGAATATATGGAGGAGCCCCTAAAAACACCCTGAATATATGGAGGAGCCCCTAAAAAGACACCCGCACACCCTGAATATATGGAGGAGCCCCTAAAAAGACACCTGAACATCCTGAATATATGGAGAAGCCCCTAAAAAGACACCCACACACCCTGAATATATGGAGGAGCCCCTAAAAAGACACCTGCACACCCTGAATATATGGAGGAGCCTCTAATAGGACACCTGCACATCCTGAATATATGGAGGAGCCCCTAAAAAGACACCTGCACATCCTGAATATATGGAGGAACCCCTAATAGGACACGGGCCATCTAGAGTTTAGAACTTTTCGTCCCACCATTATTTCTGTATAAGCCATGTCCAGTTAAGTATCGCTCAGATGTGTTTATTGAATCCTTTTTCACGTGACTGAGTGCCAGTTTCTGCCTTGTACAGGGATGCAGTATATGCTGGTGCTGTATAAATGAAAGGATAATAATAATCCCATGTTTCATATGATCTAATATTTTGTAAAATCTGTGATGTATGGGTTGTTACACTGTGTAAGAATGTATGGTGTGAGAATCCCCTGTAACCAGTGGTGTATTCTGGCCTAGGCCGACTAGGCCCAGGCCTAGGGCGGCACTTTCCAGGGGGCAGCGGCCCGCACTGGGTGGCCCCACCCCTAAAAAAAAAATAAAAAAATTTTGCAAAGTATTTTACCAGGAAGGATACATTGAGATTTCACAAATTTTCAAGTATGTCCTGGGTAGGCAAGGCCTAGGCTTTCACTTTCCAGGGGGCAGCAAAAAACCTCACCACTAAGTGGGTTACTCACAGAGCACCGAAATGACGCCAACATTTTGGTGTTCTGTAGTTCCCTGCACTTAGGAGAATAAAATTTCCCCACCCTGCGGGTCCCCATTCACCGCAGGGTCCCCAAAGTGCATGGAGTCGGCCGCTGAATGCTGCCACCGCAAACCCGTGGCCTGCTGTTTTCAAAAGAACTACTGAACAAAAATGTCTGGAATTTACATATAAGATCCTATGATTGATAATAAAAAGTTCTGTTACAGAAGAAAGAAAAACCGCTATTAAAAAAAAGGGTGGAAATTTTGCCCAAATAGATCTGAAAAATGACTAAAAGGTACTAAAAATAAATAAATAAATAAAGACTTTTTACTGCAGATTAAAATAATAAATGGTTTATTAGATATTGCATAAAAACGGGAATATTTTTAACATTGAAACCTATGGGGTTCGCCTGAATAAACCTGCTGATTGAAACCACCGAACATCAGGGCATTTCACTGCCATTTCTCTGAGTCTCAGTACCACATGACTGGCTGAACCACGTGAAACGCACGCGCGCAGCTGCCCGCCCTTTCGTTAACACAGACTCTATTCTGGACTGAACACCCACCGGGAAGGGAATCAAAGCTACAGTGCACCCTCTGGCAGCGGCGCCCCACTGCTGACAAGATGGCTCCACAGCATAATTACTGTGTGCTCATATACACTCGGTTTGCTGGGAGTTTTATTGCAGTGGATTCTGATGCACTCATACACACCGCACATTGCATTGCTGGGAGTCTTATTGCTGTGGATTCTGATACGCTGACACACACCACACATTGCATTGCTGGGAGTTTTATTGCTGTGGATTCTGATACGCTGACACACACCACACATTGCATTGCTGTGAGTTTTATTGCTGTGCAGTTCTGTGATATGCTCATACACACTGCAAATTTCTGTGGTTTTTATTGCTGTGCAGCTCTGATATGCTCATACACACTGCACATTACTGTGAGTTTTATTGCTGTGCAGTTCTGTGATATGCTCATACACACTGCAAATTTCTGTGGGTTTTATTGCTGTGCAGCTCTGATATGCTCATACACAGTGCCCATTTCTGTGGGTTTTATTGCTGTGCAGCTCTGTGATACGCTCATATGCAGTGCAGGTTTCTGTGGATTTTATTGTTCAACCAATTAGAGCGGCTGTGATCCAGTATACTTGACATGCGTGGCTGTTCTTTGTAAAAATGCTTGAATTTAAACATTTCATAATTTTATTTATCTCAATAGATACATTTGAAATGGTATACAAAATATACAAGTAGGCGCTTGGTATCCACTTTTAATATAAAGAGAGGAAAAGGCGGAGCTCTAAGAGGAAAAGGTGGAGCTTAAAGAGGAAGGGTGGGGATTAACCAGGAAGAGGTGTGCCCTTGACAGGAAGGGGTGCCTCAAATTTAAATTGGGGGGTGCACGAGTTTAGTCAAGCCTAGGGCAGCACAAAACCTAAATACACCACTGCCTGTACCTTTAACCCTTTCGCTGCTGAGGCTTTTCACACCTCTGTGCTGAGGTCATTTTTACCGCTTTCGCTCATCATGTTTAACCGCGTTTTGTAGCCATATTTTTATATATGACCCAGACATATTATATATCGTTCTTTCCGGCAGACTTGGCAGATTCATAATATGTCATTATTATATGTATACGTTATGTCATGTCTGTATGTTATAACAAAAAATGCAATTAATTTGAATTTTCAATAATTTATTATGTGTAAAGTGTTTTTTTTCACATTTTAACATGCGATCCTTTGCGGTTATATTTTGTATGGGGTGCGCTTGTTAAAAAAATTAGAAATGGGGTCTCGTTACATTTTTTTTGGGGGAAAATTTCGCTTTTTTTAACAAACGCACCGCATACAAAAATCGTTAGTGCAGCATTATTGTGTACATTATAATTGAAATGGGAACAATATTGCTGCATTAACAAAACAAAAAAAACTTGTTTATTTATTTTTTTAGAATTTTTTTTAAAATATTTTTATTTTTTTATTTTTATTTTTTATTTTTTATAAAAAACATTTGTCATTTTCATGTTTGGTATCGTTGGAATGGCCATGCTCTGGCCGATCCAACGATATCAAATATTAACCCCTAGCTGCCACGGATCAGGAGATAGGGGGTTCTAATGAACCCCCTATCTCCACCATTGGTGGCAGCTAGGGGTTAACTCCAGGACTGGCGTCATCGTGCTATGCACCAGTTGGCGCTGAACAGGATGGATGAATTGAGAGAAGGGGCGCCCCACGTACCCGTCTGGATGGCCAGCAAATGGTGCGATCCAGGAGCCCTCGAGCGCAAACCTTCACTTCCGGCGGCCGGACGTGGAATGACAAGATCGACAGCTTCCGCTCCAAGGTCTCCTCCTACTCGGCACAGACCTGCGGCGTCACGAGCAGCACGCCGGACATGCCCCCAAGATGGCGGCGCCCGTGCTGTTGCCGGAAATACGAGGAAGAGGCCAATTTCAGCGGCTGCTACAGCTGTGGATTCGGGAGAGGCGGCTGTGGATCAATCGGTGCCATCATTATCCACTTCTGGAGGTCATGCTGTTGCTCGTGGGGACCATAATCGGCGCTCTCCTGCTGTGAGTGGCTCGGAGTCCAGGTCTGGGGGTATGCTGTATGTGCAGAGGTCTTCTGGTCGTGTGGTTCCAGGGCGCCCATCGCCGGTCCCGCTTGTTCCTGCTGTCCCGGAAGATCGTCCCTTCTGGCAACACGTGAGTCTGACCTTGGTGGTGCTGTTGCTGGCTTGGGGGGTCTTTCGGCCAATGCTGCGTCATTAGTTTCCATGGGTTAACAACAGGGTTTATGGAAACCCTGGTTGCTGCTCTCAGACAGTGGCAGGATGGGGCATCTGCTGCGTCGCACGCGTCTGCGTCAAGGTCCCCTGCTGGGCTTGATGTTGCCGGGGGCTCGGCGCCGGCGCCTGCTGTCGCGTCTAGTTCCGCTGCATTGGGGGTCCCTGCTAATGTTCCTTTGGGGGTCTTACGCTTGCCTCAGCTCCTGTTCAGGCCCCTACTGTGATTGGCACAGCGTTACCGATTGCAGTGAATGCCCCGGTTTCTGCCGCGGCGGCGGTTTCGGCTCCAGCTGCTTTGAGTGTTGCTGCATCGCTTGTTAGTGGGGTTCCGGTGCCTGGTGCGGTTGGTGCTGAGGTGCGCTCTTATGGGGCGTGTGATTTGTCTCCTCTGGGCCTTAATGTCTCTGTTGAAGTGCGGGAGAAGATTTGGAAGGGGGAGTACGTAGACGTGCTCACATTGATTTCTCCGGAGAGGGAGACGGTTGATCGTCCTAAACGCATTGATCCGTTACCGGTGGACAAGGATAAAGAAAAGTGAAGCCGTTGCCCCAGTCATTTGGCAATTGGCTTCAGGGATTTTTGGTTTATAGCGCGATTTTGTGCGAGCGATTTCCGGAGCCTGGCATGGTTTTGTTTTCTTATTTGGATTTGATTTGGGGGTGTACAGAATTTACGGGGGCCTTTGCTGGTCGTACCTAAACCAACAGTTTCGTCAGAAGATGGCGGTGCGGCCCGTCTTCCGTTTTGACTTGCAGGACACAAATCTGCGGCTACTGCTCATGACGTCGAACCGTCCAGTGGTGTCACCCTTTCCTGGATCCGCGGTGCCCAGAGCCCCAGGAGCGCCAGCGGGAACCGGAAAGGGGTGGTGCTGGCTCTTCAATGAGTCCCATTGCCGTTGGTCCGCAAATTGTCGGTTCAAGCATGAGTGTTCTTCCTGTGGGGGATCCCACCCGGCATTTCGATGCTTTAGAAAGGGACATGGCTCGGCCTTTAGGGCTCCAGGTCAGGGTAAGCCTGATAGAAGGGATCGCCCCAGTGATGGTTCGGGCTATGGTTCCTTGGCTAGACAGGTACCCCAATAGGCGATGCGCTGCATTGTTGTTTACTGGTTTTCATGAAGGTTTTGTTATTCCGCATGAGCCGTCTAACTTTCCTCAATTTTCCAAAAATTTTATTTCTGCGCGTCAGCAAGGCGAGGTTGTGGCGGACAAGTTGGCTAAGGAAGTTCGGTTGGGTCGGATGGTGGGTCCTTTTGCGGAGCTCCCCTTTTCTAATCTTCGGGTGTCTCCGTTGGGCATTGTGCCAAAGAGGGAGGAGGGTAAGTTCCGCATGATCCACCATCTTTCCTACCTGGCCAGTCTTTCTGTTAATGACGGTATTGGAAAAGAGGGATGTCGCGTGCGATATTCTTCTTTTGACGAGGCATTGCAGATTGTGCGGGAGGCTGGTCCTGGTTGTTTATTGGCGAAAGGGGACATTGAGTCAGCGTTTCGGTTGTTACCAATTCGTCCGGACTGCTATCATTTGCTGGGGTGTTCCTTTCGTGGAGGTTTCTACTATGACCGTTGTCTTCCAATGGGCTGCTCGATCTCTTGTTATTATTTTGAGTTGTTCTCGTCCTTTTTGCACTGGGTGGTGTGCCGGCGCGCTGGACGGAATTCGGTGGTCTATTATTTGGATGATTTCCTATTTGTGGGACCGGCGGATTCCGGCAACTGCGCCGCGTTGCTGCAGATTTTTCGGGAGGTTGCCAGGGAATTCGGTGTGCCTTTGGCTGAGGAGAAGAGTTCAATCGCTTCGGCGGAGGAGAAGAGTTCAAGCCCAGTTCAATCGCTTGCCTTTTAGGGCATTGAGATCGATACCGTCCTCCGTGTTTTCCGTTTGCCGGTTGACAAAATCCAAACCTTGTTGCGATTGGTGGGGAGGGCGCAAGGGGTTGCGAAGATGCGGCTTTCCGATATTCAGTCGTTATTGGGTCACCTTACATTTGCGTGCCGGGTGATGCCAATGGGCCAGGCTTTTTGCCGCAGGTTGTCTTTGGCTACCGCTGGGGTACGCGCACCTCACCATTTTGTTCGCATCACTAGTGCTTTGAAGGCAGACCTGGTGGTGTGGCAATCCTTCTTGCTGCGTTATAACGGGCTGACGTATTGGCAGGAGGCGGACAATCAGTCCCTCGAGCTTTTTGCTGATGCGTCTGGGGCGCATGGCTTTGGAGTGTACTTCCATGGCGCTTGGTGTGCCGAAGCGTGGCCCCCGCAATGAGCGACATCTGAGTTGGTGAGGAATCTCACATTTCTGGAACTTTTTCGTTGATTGTGGCCCTGGAGCTGTGGGGGGAGCGTCTGGCTAATAGGCGGGTGGTGTTCTGGACGGACAACCTGGGTGTGGTGCAGGTGGTGAATCGTTCGTCGTCCAGTTCCCCTCCCGTCTTGGCTCTTTTGCGTCACCTGGTACTGCGCTGTCTAGAGCGGAACGTATGGTTGCGGGCTCGGCATGTGCCGGGTGTTCAGAACGTGATTGCTGACGCTCTCTACCGGTTCCAGTGGGACCGTTTTTGGCAGTTGGCTCCGGGAGCAGTGAGGAATGCGACACCCTCTCCTCTGTGGCTCTGGACCCTCGCTTCGCCGGGCTGAGGATGTTGTTGGAGGACTCTTTGTCGGGAGCGTCATGGATTGCATATTCTCAGGTCTGGCGGAGGTGGGGTCGGTGGCACGGGGGGAACGGGGTTGGCATATGCGGAGGATCGTGGGTGGGCAACCTTAATTTATTTCAATTCCCTCCGGGAACAAGGTGGCTCTGGTTCGGGAGTGGCCAGAGTACTGACTGCCCTTTCATTTTTGTGCAAGGCGCTTGGTTGGGAGGATGTTGGTCGGGATTTCCTGCTTCGAGGAATTGTTTCGGGTTGGCGGCAGACTGCGGTGCCTGATGTTCGGCGCCCAGTTTCTGGCCCCATGTTTTTGGAATTGTTGGATGTTTTAAGTGGAGTTTGTCGCGATCTTTTTGAGGCGCGATTGTTTAGAGTGGCTTTTGCCTTTGCTTTTTATGGTGCCCTGAGGGTGGGTGAGCTGGTTGCTCCTAACTCTCGGGCACATTCTGCCTTGCGCATGGCGCATGTTTCTGTGTCAGCCGATCAGGTGAGGTTTTTGATTGCCAGGTCCAAGACGGACCAGTTGGGTAGGGGCGTTCTTAATACTTTGGATGCTGTTGAGGGGATCGGGTGTCCTTTGAGCCTCACGCGAGAGTATTTGGCGGTTCGTCCGGATTTTGCTGAATCTTTTTTGATTCACCTTAATGGGGTTCCGTTGACTAGGTACCAATTTTCGGCTGTTTTTAAGTGGTGCGTGCAGGTTTTGGGTTATGACCCGGGGTTGCTTGCCTCCCATTCTTTTCGGATAGGCGCGGCGACGGTGGCTGTGGGAGCATCGGACGGCATGATTCGTCGGTTGGGCAGGTGCCGATCGGATCGCTTTCGCTCGTATGTTCGTCCTAACCTTTTATAATTTCAGGTACTTACCCGCGGATGGTCTGGATATTGGGTCATTCCTTCGTGCATTGGGCGGCCATGCGGGCTGAGCAACGGCCGCATGGCAGAAACCTTGGTTTTCCGGCAGAGGTGGCGGAGATTTGCTGGTTGGGTATCCGGGGTTTGCGTTGGGCTCAGGTGTCGAAGGAATGTGATGTTCTGGCTGGGAGGGTTCCCAGGGATGTTATTTTAGTTGTTCATGCTGGGGGAAATGACTTGGGGACGGTTCGTTCGGTGGACCTGATTTGGGCTATGAAGCTGGATCTGGCCCGCTGTTTTGCTACCTTTGGGGGATTGTCGCTGGTGTGGTCCGACATTATCTCTCGACCTCGTTGGAAGGTGATTGCGGTGCCACGGGCCATTGACAGGGCCAGAAAGAGGGTTAATCGGGAGGTTTCTAAATTTGTTAGGCAGTTGGGGGGGTTTTCAATCCGTCACACGGAGTTGGAGGGCGACAATCGGAATGTGATTCGCGGTGATGGGGTTCATTTGACAGACATTGGTTTGGACATATTTTTAACTGGTTTAATGTTGGGGATTGAGGAGGCGCTGTCTGCGGTGCAGGGGCAGCCATTAGGAGACCAAGGTGCCCCTGGCGTTGGCGTGGTTCCTGGACAGCGGTGCTTTCAAATGGTTAAGCCGCCTTCGGGTGAGGCATTAACGAGACGAGCCCCGCTTGATCTCGGTCAGGCGGGGTGACGAGCTCCTGGTTTGGTATCAGTGAACTGCCTATTACATGGGTAATAGGGCAGAGGATGGGTTAAGCACTGCAGGATTATATGTTGTATATATTTAATAAAGCTGTGGCCCATGCCCTTTCCAGTTAAGAACGTGTTGTGTCTTTCTTTATATTTAAGGGTATGGGTCAAGGAGGTCCCAGGTTTAATCAGTCAAGAATCCCCTGTACCTTTAAGGAAGGGGGACATGACTGATGGCCTGGGCCGGATGGTTCAGTAGGAAATGTGGAGCTACTGGTCATATGTGTTCAACATTGTTTCACTTACCTCTATATGCATCTGTGGTGGGTGGGTTCTGTCTCTTTGTTCCCTGCCAGCGTCAACTGTGCACCAAGGAGATTCCCGCCCGCCCACCCTGTTGAAGTTCATCTTCTTCGTGTCACAGCTTTGGATTGGCGTGGTTCCTGGACAGCGGTGCTTTCAAATGGTTAAGCCGCCTTCGGGTGAGGCATTAACGAGACGAGCCCCGCTTGATCTCGGTCAGGCGGGGTGACGAGCTCCTGGTTTGGTATCAGTAAACTGCCTATTACATGGGTAATAGGGCAGAGGATGGGGGGAAAGCACTGCAGGATTACATGTTTTATATATTTATGACTAGCTTTTGCCCGCGGCTTCACTCGCGTGGATTTTAGGATTTGTTAAAATTGATGTTTTAAAAGAAGCTTGAGGTTTTTTTGGTACAACCAAGATGTTACAGGTGTGAAGTTTGGTAATTACAATCTTTTGAAAATAAAGAAACACATGTTTTACCATTTTCCAAAAATTCAAGTGGGGGGGTTAAAAAAAGGGGGTGAATACTTTTAAACAGGATACCTACGTGTCAAAAACAGAAGATGTTACAGACGTGAAAATTGGTATTTATATTTGTCTTGAGAAACAAAAAAACACCTATTTTACCATTTTCCAAAAATCCAGTGGGAGGGGGGAAAAAAGGGGGTTGAATACTTTTATCAATACTATATTTCAAAAACCAAAGGTGTTACAGGTGTGAAATCTGGCACTTACAATCTTCTTGAAAAATAAAAAAACACATGTTTTACAATTTTCCAAGAAACCCATGTGGTGGGTGAAAAAGGGGGGGGGGTGAATACCTTTCAACAGGATACCTATATCTCAAAAACAGAAGATGTTACAGATGTGAATGTCACGGAAGGGACATAGGGGCTCGGCGCAGCGAGACCCAGGACTCAAACCCAAGACATTTTTAAAAGGACCTTGGGTTCCTTTGAACGTTTGCAGTGTGCGTTTCAATGTATGAACAGTTTATTTTCCTTGCTAGATGTGGTTTTACTTGATGTGCTGTATTAAGATGTACCCTGTGTGATTTTAAATATACTTTACATCGTTTGGTTTTAGTTTAATTTAGTTTAGTGAAATGACATAGCTTTGGTTTTAAACATACTTATATTCCTGTAGGTAAATGTGTTTTTCTGTAGCCAGTAAACAAGTTTTGCTGCTGTGTAATTTATGCGTCAGGGTTTTCCCCATTATCTAGCTACATGTTTAATTTAAGGGATCTCTGATAGTGTGTGTTTAATCTGATGTGCTGGAACAATGGATGTACAAACGTTGTGTGAGCTGAAGGCTAAGAGAATGTGAAGAATGTTGATTGTAAATAACTGACATAACTAATTAGTATGGGTATGCAAATTGTGACTGTTGTACTTCAGCATAAATAGTGGCGTTGTTCATTAAAAGAGCCAGTTCATCTGAGTGTTTGATACATGCAGCTCCGTCTGGTGTTGTCATTTCACGCCAGCTATATATCACCACCGCCCAGGAACGGGTCACTCTAACTCCGCAGCAGAACATCGATTCGCCGCGCCGTTGCGCCACCTTGAATTGGTACCTCGGGATACCGCAACCACCCCGAATCGGGACCTCGACGCAGTGCCGCGCCTGCATCTTCAAGGAGACTCTACCGAACCGCGGTTCGCCACGCAGACCGTCTCCAGCCTTTCAATGGTCAGTAGATCCGCTGCCCGAGACGCCGAGTGCCGTGCCACTCGGTAGTCGGGCGGATTTCCACCGTGGGTGCCCATCTACTCTCCAGATCTCCACCGCCACGTGGTCTTCTACCCAAGCCGCTCGAGACGCCGGGTGCCGTGCCACTCGGTAGTCGGGCTTGGCAACACCAAAGAGGGGGTCAGATAGAGCAGGACCGCAGGCGGATACTCCCATTCCGCCACAGTGAAAATTTGTATTTATATTTGTCTTGAGAAACAAAAAAACACCTATTTTACCATTTTCCAAAAATCCAGTGGGAGGGGGGAAAAAAGGGGGGTTGAATACTTTTATCAGTATACCTATATTTCAAAAACCAAGATGTTACAGGTGTGAACTATAGATATACTGATAAAAGTATTCAGACCCCTTTCCCTCGACTCCCCCCCTTTTGGATTTGTGGAAAATGGCAAAGCACATGTTTGGATTTTTTCACGAAGATTGTAAATACCAAATTTCACACCTGTAACATCTTTGGCTTTTGAAATATAGGTATACTGATAAAAGAATTCAACCCCCCTTTTTGCCCCCCTCCCACTGAATTTTTGGAAAATGGTAAAATAGGTGTTTTTTTTTGTTTCTCAAGACGAATCTAAATACCAATTTTCACGAATGTAACATCTTCTGTTTTTGAGATATAGGTATCCTGATTAAAATTATTCAGCCCCCCTTTTTTTCACCCCCCCCATTTGGGATTTTTGGAAAATGGTAAAACACCTGTTTTTTTCAAGAACATTGTAAATACCAAATTTCACGTCTGTAACATCTTTGATTTTTGAAATATAGGTATAATGATAAAAAATATTCAGACCCCTTTCCCCTGACCCCCCCTCAATTGGATTTGTGTAAAATGGTAAAAAACATGATTGTTTTTTTTCACGAAGATTGTAAATACCTGTCAAGTGGTGTGCGCGGTTCAGGTGAGAGCCCAGCAGGCAGCAACACAGAGGGGAGGCCAGACAGGAATCACGCAATGAATATTCTTTAATGAAACATAAAAGGTCCTTATCTGCAGGCACTTGAAAGAACAAAGGAATTATATAAAGTCCAGGGAGAGTTCTTGACTGGAGAGTCTGAGGATTGTGGGCAATGCAGTTCCAGACTGCAGACAGGGCCCACCAAGGATAAGTCTGGACAGCGGACAGTGGTACCTTGATCAAAAGGTCAGAGACGGAGATTAACAGTAATCCACAGGTGGAGATCGCTGAGAGTCCCTTGCACAGACAGAGATGTATCCAGGGACAACAGGGTAGACAGATGGATACTGGATACACAGGATAAGCTGGAGCAGGTTTGCACACATCCAGATGACCTCAGTCAGGGAGTACAATGCAAAACCACTGCTGGCTGGCTCTCTCTGCCTTTTATGGAGGCTTAATCATGGATGGACCTCAGCTGGAAGTCCAGGGCTAGAAAAGGAAGTAGGGTTGCACCGATACCGATACTATTATCGGTATCGGGGCCGATACTGGGTACTGCAGGAGTAGTTGGTACTCCTGCAGTACCCCCGATATTTTTTCCGATAACGGAAGCCGACATTGAGCCGGCTTGCCGGCATCCGAGGGGCTGCGGCGGCTGTCCCAATGCTCTATCGGCATTCGGACAGCCGCCCCTGGAGCTGCTCACCGCAATACTTACCTTCCTGGGCGCCGCCGGGAATGTCTCCGCGCGTGCGCTCGTTGGAAGGACCCCAGCCCCGACCACGTGGGACCATGTGATCGCGGCTGGGGTCCTTCCAACGAGCGTGCGCGCAGAAACTTTCCCGGCGTCGCCCAGGAAGGTAAGTATGAACACAGTGAGCAGCTGCAGGGCCTGTCCGAATGCTGATAGAGCATTCGGACAGGCCCTGCAGCTGCTCTCCGCGATGATACTTACCTTCCTGAGCGACGCCGGGAAAGTTTCCCCGCGTGCGCTCGTTGGAAGGACCCCAGCCGCGATCACATGGTCCCACGTGGTCGCGGCTAGGGTCCTTCCAACGAGCACATGCGCGGAGACATTCCCGGCATCGCCCAGGAAGGTAAGTATCGTTGCAGGGGGATCCATGAGCTGGGTGGCATACCCATGTGCGAGCTGTGGGGGCATATCCATGAGCTGGGGGGCATACCCATGTGTGAGCTGGGGGGCATACCCATGTGTGAGCTGGGGGGCATACTCATGTGTGAGCTGTGGGGGCATATCCATGAGCTGGGGGGCATACCCATGTGTGAGCTGTGGGGGCATATCCATGAGCTGGGGGGGCATACCCATGTGTGAGCTGGGGGGCATACCCATGTGTGAGCTGTGGGAGCATACCCATGAGCTGGGGGCATACCCATGTGTGAGCTGTGGGGCATATCCATAAGCTGGGGGGCAATATCCATGTGTGAGCTGGGGGCATATCCATGTGTGAGCTGGGGCAAATCCATGTGTGAGCTGGGGCATACCCATGTGTGAGCTGGGGGGCATACCCATGTGTGAGCTGTGGGGGCATATCCATGAGCTGGGGGGCATACCCATGTGTGAGCTGGGGGAGGAATACCCATGTGTGAGCTGGGGGCATACCCATTTGTGAGCTGTGGGGGCATATCCATAAGCTGGGGGGCAATATCCATATGTGAGCTGTGGGGGCATATCCATGAGCTGGGGGGGCATACCCATGTGTGAGCTGTGGGGCATATCCATGAGCTGGGGGGCATACCCATGTGTGAGCTGGGGGGCATACCCATGTGTGAGCTGTGGGGGCATATCCATGAGCTGGGGGCATACCCATGTGTGAGCTGGGGGGGCATACCCATGTGTGAGCTGTGGGGGCATACCCATGAGCTGGGGGCATACCCATGTGTGAGCTGTGGGGGCATATCCATAAGCTGGGGGGCAATATCCATGTGTGAGCTGGGGGGCATATCCATGTATGAGCTGGGGCAAATCCATGAGCTGGGGGGCAAATCCATATGTGAGCTGGGGCAAATCCATGTGTGAGCTGGGGCAATATCCATGTGTGAGCTGGGGCAAATCCATGTGTGAGCTACATTTATTTTTGCATAGAGTTTTGCTGTGCAATACAAACTTCTATAATAGACAGCTCTGTGTTGATTTATTGCTTGTTTAAATATGTTCGCAACTGGATCTCACACCCAAAGCCTGGATGTCCAGTTGGGTGGAGGCACTGCCGCAGTCATGTACCCCAACTCCCAGGTAGCAGAGGCTCAGGATCGGCTTGCAGAGCGCTTGAAGGTAACTGAGGTAAAAGACCACAGGGGTATTTGTGGGACTACGCAAAAACCCGTTACATATATATAGATAAAGCTGTGGCCCATGCCCTTTCCAGTTAAGAACGTGTTGTGTCTTTCTTTATATTTAAGTGTATGGGTCAAGGAGGTCCCAGGTTTAATCAGTCATGTGTATTGTGAGGTATCGACTGGTGTTGGTTGTGAATGATGCATTGCTTTTCATCTGCCTCTCTACTTCCTGTTCTGCTCTGAGGTGTTTACTCACTTCCTGTTCTGCTCTGAGGTGATTTTTCACTTCCTGTTCTGCTCTGTGGTGTTCACTCACTTCCTGTTCTGCTCTGAGGTGTTCACTCACTTCCTGTTCTGCTCTGAGGTGTTCACTCACTTCCTGTTGCTCCCTGTAGTGTCAAAAATCTTGGAAAAATGCGTCTACACACAATTACGTGATTACTATCAATATTGGAACTACTTAACCCCGGATCAATCAGGCTTTCGTCCAAAACACTCAACTACAACCGCCCTTTTAAAAGTCTGCAATGATATCCAAGATGGGATGGAACAAGGAAACCTAACTGGAGCCATCTTCCTTGATTTTGCCAAGGCCTTTGACACAGTAGACCATGGCATCTTGTTAGAAAAACTTAAAAACTCTGGCATTGGTGATCGCACGCTAACCTGGTTTCAATCATATGTATCCGACCGATCACAATATGTGTCAATTTCTGGCAGCTCCTCCCTCCCCTCCCAGTCACTTGCAGTGTACCCCAAGGCTCAATACTAGGCCCCCTGCTATTCACAATATTCATAAATGATCTGCCCAACGTCTGCAAAGCCTCAACTGTACATATGTACGCAGACGACACTGTAATCTATACCAGCAAACCAAATCTCCCACAGCTGGAGGCCGTGCTGCAAGAACAATTCACAGAGGTAGAAAAGTGGATCAAACACAACAAACTTTTTTTAAATAATGACAAAACTGTAACAATGCTCTTTGGAACAAAACCTAAACTACACAAATTGCAAAATCCCCATCTATGTGTTGGGACAAAATCAAATGGTACGCTGACCACAGTCACTTCTCTCAAATATCTAGGTATGTGGTTAGACCCTAATCTATCTTTTGGCCCCCACATCGAAAAACTCTCATCTAAACTTTACCCCAAACTAGGTGCCCTGTACAGAAACAAATCCTGCCTGAGCCCCGCGGTAAGAAAGCAGATTGTACCAAATGCTTATGCCGGCTATTGATTACGGAGATGTAGTGTATGCAGCCGCCCCGCAAACACACCTTCAGAAACTTACTACATTGTATAACTCCTTCTGCCACTTTGCATTACAATGTAACTACATGACCCACCATTGTGACATGTTAAAAGAGCTAAACTGGCCATCGCTGGAATCCAGACGCACCCTTCACCTTTCCAGCCTGGTGTCTAAGAGCATTTCTGGGAAGCTGCCACCCTACCTGAATAGACTGCTTCCCCAAGCAGCTCCCTCATCCTATAACCTCCGATCCAGGACCAGCACCTTACTTGCAATACCACAATACAAAAAGACAGCGGCTCGGTCCTCATTTTCCTACAGAGCACCACAATTATGGAATAACCTCCCAGACACCATCAAATCTTCCCCCAGTCTTAAATCACTCAAGAGCTCCTTACTAACATACCTCAATACAGAATGCACCTGTAAACATGTAACATAGTGACTATATTTCCTACATATTTATTTTCTGTTAATCTGTATATTTGTGTGGTTTTTTTTTTAATATCTTGCATTGTATTACTTTGTATTTCTGTAACTGTAACACTTCAATGTTCTTGAACCCAGGACATACTTGAAAACGAGAGAAATCTCAATGTATCCTTCCTGGTAAAATCCTTTATAAATAAATAAATAAATAAATGTTCTGCTCTGAGGTGTTCACTCACTTCCTGTTGCTCTGAGGTGTTCACTCACTTCCTGTTCTGCTCTGAGGTGTTCACTCACTTCCTGTTCTGCTCTGAGGTGTTCACTCACTTCCTGTTGCTCTGAGGTGTTCACTCACTTCCTGTTCTGCTCTGAGGTGTTCACTCACTTCCTGTTCTGCTCTGAGGTGTTCACTCCCTTCATGTTCTGCTCTGAGGTGTTCACTCACTTCCTGTTCTGCTCTGAGGTGTTCACTCACTTCCTGTTGTCAGTTGGGGGGAATGTTCTGGTAGATGTAAAATGGCGGTTGAAGCAGAGCAGTGTTATGAAGCAGCTCTGTGAGGAAACTGGTCTACACAGATTAATAAACTACACTTGGTTATCCAGAAGTAAGTGACTGTTTAAATGCAAGTCAACCAATAGAATATAAATACCGTTGTGGAAAACATCACAAAATCGAATAATCGCTAACCAAATGGTTCACAGCTTTCGGAAATCAGCTGCACCTTTGACATATACACAAGCCCACCTCGCTGTTACCCTTATCTGAAATCGCACTGATTTCAGGCGGTACCTGCGTCACGCGTCCTGTAACGCCCGGTGATTATGGAGATGGCGGCAGCTCTGGCTCACAGCTCGCGTGGCATTTACAAGCAGCGTCTGAGTAGCGAGGACGTGATCGGAGGAGCAGAGTTTCAATTAGTTTTTCGATCTTTTATTGCCAGTTTTACGAGGCGCCATTTATATAGGTTAAACAATTCAATTAACTGCATCATAATTAGGCCAATTTTCGAATAACCCACAGGCAGCATTTACATAAAACTCGTGCGTTTAACGGCGCTGACGTTTGCGATTGGCGGTAGAGTAATTGAAGATACGCGCAAATGAGCTTCCAATGGGCCCTGTGAGACTGTGACTGATCTGCAGATAAGGTGGAGCTCGACCTGTTCTGTTTTTATTACAGTCCTTTTAGCCTTTTTATTGTTTGATGTCGAAATGTTACATCGCAGGTTTCCATGACTTGGTGGACAATGGCAAGAGCATTGAAGGTGCGTTACGTAGGAGTGTCCGGTGTCATGTCGCGCATGTGGCTGCCAGTTTGGGCACATAGTTTGGAGTTCAAGGTTTCTTGAGTTCGTTTGTTTCCATTTTGACATAAAATTTCCCTTTTAGTTTCCAGATTTTGGGGAATTCAAACCGCGAGAATAAACTCCACCTTCTGCCGAGTCTTCTGAAAGAGATGGACAGTAAAGGCGAAGTGGTACCACCACAATGCAAATGAACGGAAATGGGTCTGCTGGACATGTGCGATTCTGTTGGGGTCGATTCAAAATTCAGCCGAATAATTCAGCGATTCGGTTCAATCCGAATTGCCAATATTTGAATCGATCACCAAAAAGAACAAATAATCCAAAATTGATCCAACCTGATTATAATCAGACATGTTCAGATTAGTTCTGAATCCTCCGCAGCTTTTTTGATGCCTATGTGTCATTCTGTGCATCATTTTTGGAGCACATGCTTCATTCTGTGCATCATTTTTGGGGCACATGCTTCATTCTGTGCATCATTTTTGGAGCACATGCTTCATTCTGTGCATCATTTTTGGAGCACTTGCTTCATTCTGTGCATCATTTTTGGAGCACATGCTTCATTCTGTGCATCATTTTTGGAGCACATGCTTCCTTCCAGGCTTGGAGACATTCTTGCGTCATTCTGTAGGTTTTTATATTTTAATTCATCGCTTATCCTAAAATTGGAAACGGCCGAATACATTCAGAACCTTTTGATATTGCAAATTGTTTGGATCCAAATATTCTGAAATTCCAATCCGTCCTTCTTGATCTGCTCTGGTGTCTTTCCAATACTAGAGGTTCAGGAGACTCTGAGAAGTGAATGTCAAGATACTGATTGAGACCCAGATCTCTGTATGCATGGAGGGTACCAGTGGTTTGGGGTCTGTGACTATAACTGTAAAGTATCTCAACTGGGAAAGGACAAAGCCCCTGGACAAATGGTCCTCTGGAACAGGTGATGGTAGCTTAGCTCATGTTCTGTATCTTCTGAGTAGGTTGGGTGATGCGGGATATTTTCACTTTCAGAGAATGGGCTTTGTTATTGCATTTTCCTCCCCTGTGCGTTTCAGCCCGCGGCGTTTTGTCAGTAAATGTTCTACATTTCGCATTAGGGCGTCTGAATCATTCGTTCTCAGCATTAGAGAGAATATCCGGAAATCTTTATCCACGTCCAAATAATCCGACCTGCCAAGCGTTCCCCGTATCCTTATCTAAACCTCGAAACCCATCGCAGAATCCTTAGGTTCAGAAAGTGCAATCTTCATACAGGAAGAATTTTCCCCGATTTCTGTGATTTTTTTTTTGATTTTTTTTTTTTATGAAATGTTTGACCCTGACATCGAATATTTGGCTTTTAAAAAGAGAGGAGGAGTTAAATGGGGGGGATTGGAATTTTTTAAGAGAAACATTTTTCTTTTTTTTAGAAATGATTTGACGCCAGCATTAGCAATCGCTGGAATTACTGAAGATTCCTGGATCTCGGCTCTAAATCCATCAAGATCCACCGATTCGGTCCCATTTTGTACGTAAGGGGTTATCCACTAACATCTGTATTTGCCACCTAATTGCAACGAACAGTGAATTTCACCGTAGGGGTTATTCTGAGAGAGCCGATCTTGTCCCGACAGGTCATCGACCAGTGAATTTCCCCGTACGGTGACATTTTAGGGCCATTTGGCTATTCCGAGAGCAGGCATTTCCCCAAATTTTGGCAGCAGTGAAATCCGGTGCCTGTTTGGCGACAGTGAAATATGGTGCCTGTTCGGCGGCAGTGAAATACGGTGCGTGTTCGGCAGCAGTGAAATACGGTGCCTGTTCGGCGGCAGTGAAATACGGTGCCCGTCTGGAGGTAGTGAAATACGGTGCCTGTTCGGTGGCATTGAAATATGGTGCCTGTTCGGCGGCATTGAAATACGGTGCCTGTTCGGCGGCAGTGAAATACGGTGCCTGTTTGACGGCAGTGAAATACGGTGCCTGTTTGACGGCAGTGAAATAGAGTGCCTGTTCGGCAGTGAAATACGTGCCTGTTCGGCAGCACTGACATACAGTGCCTGTTTGACGACAGTGAAATACAGTGTCTGTTCAGTGGCAGTGAAATACAGTGCCTGTTTGACGTCAGTGAAATACAATGTCTGTTCGGCGGCAGTGAAATACGGTGCTCCTCTAGATTGTAAGCTCCTGTGAGCTGGACCCTTTGCTCCTCTAGATTGTAAGCTCCTGTTAGCCAGACCCAGGGGCGTACCTAGAACATTTGGCACCCAGGGCGGATCCTATATTTGGCACCCCCCAACTTTAAAATGAATAAAAGACGCACTTTTTTAATGTTTTCAAAAATATTTTTAGTTATAGCATTCTGGCAGGACATGATGTATACATATAATAATGATATATTATGAATCTGCCGATGGTGGATCATGCGTCCTCTGTGCTGTGCAATAAGAGGCGATTGTAGATTTTTTGGAATAATTGTTATTTTTAAGTGATTTTGCAAACTCACAACATATCAATCCTTATGCTATGAACAAAAGTACACATGTGGCTTGTTTTGTTGACGGGGTTGTGTGTGTATTGGGTTGGCTTGTTTTGTGTGATAGGAGTTTTGTATTGGTGGCTGGGTTGTGTGTTGGTGGCTGGTGTGTGATGGGGTTGTGGGTTGGTTGGTTTTGTGTGATGGAGTTGTATGGGTAGGTGATTTTGTGTGATGGGAGTTGTGTGTGTGGGTGGCTGGTTTTGTGTGATGGGAGTTGTGTGTATGTGCTGGGTGGCTGGTTTTGTGGATTGGAGTTGCTGAGCAGAGAATGGGTGTGTGTTTTGCAGTTATAAGATGCTGCTATGGTATTCTTTCTTTACTTTTCCAGTTTTTTAAGACTCCCTCTTCCCTGTCCCTATTTACCCTGGACTGCCTATTCACTGGTGATGCAGTGAATGCAGCCTGGCCCCCACTATGCAGGACTTCACCAGGAGCCAGGCAGCTCAATGACAAATTTCTGATCACTGCAGTGCTGGTTAAGGAAAGGTCCAATTTAAACAGCAGTAAATAGACAGGGCTTCATATTCTGCTGATTCCTCCCCCCCCTTTACCTGCCGTTTTCTGTCATCTTCTCTCCCTGCATACAAATCTCATCCCCCTCCCCTCTCCTAGAGCTGCTGCGGGGCAGGGGAGGAGCTATGGAGGGAGGAGAGGGGGATTTTTATTCTATTCTATTGTATTCCTAATGCAAACGCCCTGCTCCGCTGCTCGTTGTTTGAGAACACAGCTCCAAGCTGACACGAAGTGACAGTGGCACCTCCTAGTACCCTAATGACACCCCAATAATCACTGGTACCTGGGGCGAACCACCCCTGCCACTCCCCTAAGTACTCCCCTATGCTCACACACAAATTTTGGTGAACTGCCAACAAATACGGTGCCTGTTCGGCGGCAGTGAAATCCCCCATAGAGAAGCAATGGTTAATCTATTCACATCGAACAGCAGAGAAATGTCAGTGAAATGCCCTGATGTTCAGTGGTTTCATTCGGCAGGTTTAATCAGATGAATCCAACAGGTTTCAATGTTACAAATCTTCCCATTTTAATTCAATATCTAATAAACCGTTTATTATTTTAATCTGCAGCAAAAAGTCTCTTTATTTAGGGATTTTTTCAGCAAACATTTTTCCCCCCTTTTGTTTTTCTTTTTTCTGTAACAGACTTTTTTATTATCATTCATTGGATTTTATATGTAAATTCCAGACATTTTCGTTCAGTATTTTTTTTGCAAACAGCGTTTCAATTCTGAAACTTTCATGCGTCCTGTTGATATTTTTTTTTGCCCCGTTCATCAGCTTGTTGGCTTTTTCCGGTGGTGGTCGGTCTGCACTGTGATCGTCGGCTTTTTCCGATGTGTTCAGCGTGTTTTTTACGGCAGGTTTTCGGCAGTTAACAGGCAGACAATGGCAAACAGAGTTACAGCACATGGATGAAGATGCATCTCCATGACAGCCGGTCACCAAGAGCAGGTTATCACAATGCGACTATTAAATATCTGCTATAAGATTAGGAAACAGGATTGGATTTTGGTTTATTTGATGCATGGCCCCCAGTCCTTGCCAGCTCCCCCCAAAACTACCAGCCATGGGCATAATAGCCTTCATATGTTCTGCTAGCGCCCCCCCACCTCCCTGATTTATCGCCGCCCGGCTTTGTTTGAGTGCTGTGTGTCATATATCCTTGAGCACAATGAAACAAAGTTACAGCTCTTGCAATAAATTTAATCCACGGCCTTCGTCACCATTTGCCAAACTCTGCTGCGTGCGGAGGAGAAACGGTTTTGGTTCAATCAACGCGTTTCACATCCTGTTCTACACGTCACGTTTTATAAGACGAGTGATAAAAAAAAAAGGATAACCCTCTGAAACATGACATGTGAAAAAAACTGATTGTTCCAGAGACTCCTCTAGATTGTAAGCTCCTGTGAGCCGGACCCTCTGCTCCTCTAGATTGTAAGCTCCTGTGAGCCGGACCCTCTGCTCCTCTAGATTGTAAACTCCTGTGAGCCGGACCCTCTGCTCCTCCAGATTGTAAGCTCCTGTGAGCCGGACCCTCTGCTCCTCTAGATTGTAAGCTCTTGTGAGCCGGACCCTCTGCTCCTCTAGATTGTAAGCTCCTGTGAACCGGACCCTCTGCTCCTCTAGATTGTAAACTCCTGTGAGCCGGGCCCTCTGCTCCTCTAGATTGTAAACTCCTGTGAGCCGGGCCCTCTGCTCCTCTAGATTGTAAGCTCCTGTGAGCCGGACCCTCTGCTCCTCTAGATTGTAAACTCCTGTGAGCCGGGCCCTCTGCTCCTCTAGATTGTAAGCTCCTGTGAGCCAGACCCTCTGCTCCTCTAGATTGTAAGCTCCTGTGAGCCGGACCCTCTGCTCCTCTAGATTGTAAGCTCCTGTGAGCCGGACCCTCTGCTCCTCTAGATTGTAAACTCCTGTGAGCGGGCCCTCTGCTCCTCTAGATTGTAAGCTCCTGTGAGCCGGACCCTCTGCTCCTCTAGATTGTAAGCTCCTGTGAGCCGGACCCTCTGCTCCTCTAGATTGTAAGCTCCTGTGAGCCGGACCCTCTGCTCCTCCAGATTGTAAGCTCCTGTGAGCCGGACCCTCTGCTCCTCTAGATTGTAAGCTCTTGTGAGCCGGACCCTCTGCTCCTCTAGATTGTAAGCTCCTGTGAGCCGGACCCTCTGCTCCTCTAGATTGTAAACTCCTGTGAGCCGGGCCCTCTGCTCCTCTAGATTGTAAACTCCTGTGAGCCAGACCCTCTGCTCCTCTAGATTGTAAGCTCCTGTGAGCCGGACCCTCTGCTCCTCTAGATTGTAAGCTCCTGTGAGCCAGACCCTCTGCTCCTCTAGATTGTAAACTCCTGTGAGCCGGACCCTCTGCTCCTCTAGATTGTAAGCTCCTGTGAGCCGGACCCTCTGCTCCTCTAGATTGTAAGCTCTTGTGAGCCGGACCCTCTGCTCCTCTAGATTGTAAGCTCCTGTGAGCCGGACCCTCTGCTCCTCTAGATTGTAAACTCCTGTGAGCCGGACCCTCTGCTCCTCTAGATTGTAAGCTCCTGTGAGCCGGACCCTCTGCTCCTCTAGATTGTAAACTCCTGTGAGCCGGATCCTCTGCTCCTCTAGATTGTAAGCTCCTGTGAGCCGGACCCTCTGCTCCTCTAGATTGTAAGCTTCTGTGAGCCGGGCCCTCTGCTCCTCTAGATTGTAAGCTCCTGTGAGCCGGGCCCTCTGCTCCTCTAGATTGTAAGCTCCTGTGAGCCGGGCCCTCTGCTCCTCTAGATTGTAAACTCCTGTGAGCCGGACCCTCTGCTCCTCTAGATTGTAAGCTCTTGTGAGCCGGACCCTCTGCTCCTCTAGATTGTAAGCTGCTGTGAGCCGGACCCTCTGCTCCTCTAGATTGTAAGCTCCTGTGAGCCGGACCCTCTGCTCCTCTAGATTGTAAGCTCTTGTGAGCCGGACCGTCTGCTCCTCTAGATTGTAAACTCCTGTGAGCCGGGCCCTCTGCTCCTCTAGATTGTAAGCTCCTGTGAGCCGGACCCTCTGCTCCTCTAGATTGTAAACTCCTGTGAGCCGGACCCTCTGCTCCTCTAGATTGTAAACTCCTATGAGCCGGACCCTCTGCTCCTCTAGATTGTAAACTCCTGTGAGCCGGCCCTCTGCTCCTCTAGATTGTAAGCTCCTGTGAGCCGGACCCTCTGCTCCTCTAGATTGTAAGCTCCTGTGAGTCGGACCCTCTGCTCCTCTAGATTGTAAGCTTCTGTGAGCCGGGCCCTCTGCTCCTCTAGATTGTAAGCTCCTGTGAGCCGGGCCCTCTGCTCCTCTAGATTGTAAGCTCCTGTGAGCGGGCCCTCTGCTCCTCTAGATTGTAAGCTCCTGTGAGCCGGGCCCTCTGCTCCTCTAGATTGTAAGCTCCTGTGAGCCGGACCCTCTGCTCCTCTAGATTGTAAGCTCCTTTGAGCCGGACCCTCTGCTCCTCTAGATTGTAAGCTCCTGTGAGTCGGACCCTCTGCTCCTCTAGATTGTAAGCTCTTGTGAGCCGGACCCTCTGCTCCTCTAGATTGTAAACTCCTGTGAGCCGGGCCTCTGCTCCTCTAGATTGTAAGCTCCTGTGAGCCGGACCCTCTGCTCCTCTAGATTGTAAGCTCCTGTGAGCCGGACCCTCTGCTCCTCTAGATTGTAAGCTCCTGTGAGCCGGGCCCTCTGCTCCTCTAGATTGTAAGCTCCTGTGAGCCGGGCCCTCTGCTCCTCATATAAATGTTAATAATGAATCATTGGATGCGTCTCTTTGCGTGTCATACATCACTCACTTGTCCCGCAGTCTGCGCTGAGAGACGACGAGTCTAATCCAGGAATATCATTTCTTATCAGAATGGACGCGCTCGGCAGATATCTGGGCTCTTTTTGAAGCATTAAAATTCCGTTTTGTTTTAATGATTTCTGGCTGTTTGTTTCCTGCGGCCGGAAGCAAAACGAATACAAAGTTACCACGAGCGAGTAATTATTAAGGGTAGAATTCTATTAAACAGCTTGATGCTTCTTTCCTGCTAATCTCCTCGTTATTCACGTTTAAAAGGCGTCATTTCGTTAATTCTTTCTTTTTTTTAGGAGAGATTCATTATTTGGATCCAATTATAACGATAAGATTAGAATTCCGGAATACTCTGTATAATAATGGAGGACATGGGCTGGCAAGGGGTTAATCACCCCATGGGTCACAATCCTTAATGGAATGAAGGAATGCTTGTAGTGTCTTTAGATTGGCCATGTTTACCTGTTTCACATATAATTTATTCATGCTGATGGACAGTGCATGAAAAATGAAACCCCGCAACATGTATAATCCATAAACTGCAGGTAAGAAATCAAAGAGTTATCCCAGGTGACCGGCCTTGATTTTCTTCCTGCAGCGAATGAATTATACATCATTCATAGCTCAATACCCAGAGCCAAATGCATGGACAATATATACTTAAAAAGTAACTTTTATTAACACCATTTGGAAACTGTAACTCTCTTAAAAAGAAACAATCAAAAATAAACAATAATGAAATCAAAACAAATAAGTATTTGATTTCATTATTGTTTATTTCTAAGTATTTAAGGGTTTTGATTTTATTGTTTATTTTTGATTGTTTCTTTTTAAGAGATATATAGTTTCTAAATGGTGTTAATAAAAGTTACTTTTTAAGTATATATTGTCCATGTATTAGGCTCTGGGTATTGAGCTGTGAATGAGTATGTGCAGAAGCCGGTTCAGGCCCCAGAAGTGGACGGTTGTTACGCAGGTTCCCACTTGATGTCCTGAGGGACATTGAAAGTTGCTACGGATTATACATGTTGCAGGGCAGCACTTTTCCATGTCCCTCCCCCTCAGTGTGAAATAGTAATATGTGTCCAGGAAACAATGGTTGATCTGGCAGTCCTCATTGTGGGCCCCATGATTCTGCTGTGTGCAGACCTTTCTATGCACAGAGAGGTGCAAGGGGTTTTCAATGCGCACAGCGCTGCAGTAGAGGGCAGACTACAGGGAGAGCTGTGGGGTCACTCATGTAACAAAAAGCTCAACAAACTTTACTTCAGCATTCCAGCAGCCAGGGATTTTGCAGAATATGGCCAGTGTCAGACGAGCACACTAGGTGCGCCCGTACTGACGAGGCTTCCGGCATCCGTCGCAGAGCTGCGTCGGGGCCGGCCAGACGCTGTTGCACACGCATGAATTGGGTGCGCAACAGCGGCCGTGCTGCGTCTGTGCAGCAGGCCTCTCCATCAAAGCTCTAGGACGCGCGATGACAGAGCTGCAAAGTGCGATCCTCCATAGGAGGATCAAGCCTTGCAGCGTTGACGTTAAGCGCACTATCTGCGCTCAGCGAGGTGGCCAGACGGGCGTCGAGTGGAAGGAACGTCCAATCTCATGGACGTTCCTTCCGCTCTTCAAAAGGCTTGTCTGACACTGGCCTCTAGAGAGAGCTGTGGGGTCAGTCGCTGCTGTACAGAGATAAGATTCAGGGGGTTATAATGAGTGTAAATCCCTGTACAGTACAGATACAAGGTGTTGCTGTAATTTCCATACACAGGCATTATGCAGCACATACAGATACAAGGTGTTGCTGTAATTGCTATACACAGGCATTATGCAGCTCATACAGATACAAGGTGTTGCTGTAATTGCCATACACAGGCATTATACGGCACATACAGATACAAGGTGTTGCTGTAACTGCCATACACAGGCATTATGCAGCACATACAGATACAAGGTGTTGCTGTAATTGCCATACACAGGCATTGTGCAGCACATACAGATACAAGGTGTTGCTGTAATTGCCACACACAGGCATTATGCAGCACATACAGATACAAGGTGTTGCTGTAATTGCCATACACAGGCATTGTGCAGCACATACAGATACAAGGTGTTGCTGTAATTGCCATACACAGACATTATACAGCACATACAGATACAAGCTGTTGCTGTAATTGCCATACACAGGCATTATGCAGCACATACAGATACAAGGTGTTGCTGTAATTGCCATACGCAGGCATTATGCAGCACATACAGATACAAGGTGTTGCTGTAATTGCCATACACAGGCATTATGCAGCACATACAGATATTGCATTGCTAACAATCTCATTCTGATCACTACAAATCCCCATAAGCAGGAGATCTCACCATTTTATTATCTGTCTGCAGCACATTTACTGCATCTGCCTGTATGCTGGTAATACAGACCCCGTGTAAGCAGGAGATCTCACCATTTTATTATCTGCCTGCAGCACATTTAGTGACAGGCAATCTCTGCCTGTATGCTGATAATGCAGACCACGTGTGACATTGTGCCAGATAAGGGACATCTAGGGCACTATTACATTCTATACGCAAACGTTAGCGCTCACCTGCGTGAGCGTTAACGTTTGCCGTGGGGTTTGCCGCGGTATTTACCACATATTACAATCCAAATGCAAACGGGTTAAAAAACCCATTTGCGTTTGGCACCTTGCGCTCCTCTGCTTGAGGTTACTGTACTTGGCGTTCCTATGCTTTACATGTGGAGCGCAAAGTGTTAATCAGTGCTGGATTATAAAGTCCCAGCGCTGATTAACACCTGGCTCTGGTTAGGGCAAAGTTAACCAGAGCCAGGACTTGGTGGTAACAGATTCCGCTTCTGCAGAATCCGTTAACACCAGCCTTAAAAAATAAAAAAACAAGCACATACTCACCCTCTGTCCCGCGGCGAGGACTGTTGCTCTGCTCGCCTCCTCCGGCCGGCGGGAGCAGGGAAAGACTGGGGGGAAAGTCCCCCCAGTCTTTCCCTGCATATCCCTACGCCGACCGGCCTGATTTCGCAAGGCGAGATCCGGCCGGTCATGTGACCGGCAGAGAGGAACTCAATGGAGTCCTATGGACTCCAGCGAGTGGATGCTCGCGGCTGCACTTAGCGCTGCCGCGAGCATCCCGGCTTTTTACGCTCGATAACAATGCAGGCAGCAGTTTTTGCGCCTGCATTGTAATCCAGCGTTAAAATGCGGGCGCAAGGGGGAAAACGGCGGGCGCAGTTTTTCCTCCCTTGCACCTGCGTTTTAACGCTAAGAGCGTAATAGAGCCCCTAGAGTTTAGAACCTTTCAACCCAGTGATATTTCTGTAAAGGATAAACTAATACATCAAAACTCAAAAATGAGAAAGTTTATATTATCTTCATTCTCAGAACAACAAACTTTCTATAAAATAGATTTTTTTCCCCCCAATAATTATTTGTTAGCTACACATTCCATGTTTCAGATAAATGTTATGATAATATTTCTTTAATAGCGCTCATCGTTAGTGAAGGGGTTAATGGTTCAGTTTTGGGGTTACAGGATGCCGCCTCCCATTGTCAGATTTTTCCCCTCTCTGGCTCACAACAGGTTATCTTGTTGCAGCATGGTTAGTGCATAAATTAACCCCCGATGGACAGCTGTCGTTGCTTAGTAATACGCGTATTTTATGTGTTTATCCGGAGCTCGTCGTTCTTCCTGTCCGCGCCAGGTTCCAGGTGGTGACGTTTTTTTTTTTTACCTTATTCTGATTCGTTTTTTTAAAATCATCATAAGAAAACAAATTGTTTGTTTTCTTTTCCCGTCGCTTCGGGTCATTATTTCACAGATTGTTTCTTGCTGTTCTTAAATTAAATATTTAATTGGTTTATTTTATTTTCCTTTTCACAGATTGTTTTCTTCTCGTTATAATGAAATGTGAACATTAATTCCTCTGACCTATCTATAGGACAACGCACGACCGCTCCATGGCCTCTCTATGGTCAGGAGGTCCAGGTCTCACTGTGCACAGTCAGGAGGTCCAGGTCTCACTCTGCACACAGTTGGTCCAGTTCTAGTGGTGGATACAGTCAGTTGGTCCAGTTCTAGCTGTGGATACAGTCAGTTGGTCCAGTTCTAGTGGTAGAGACACAGTTGGTCCAGTTCTAGCAGTGGATAAAGTCAGTTGGTCCAGTTCTAGCTGTGGATATAGTCAGTTGGTCCAGTTCTAGTGGTAGAGACACCGTTGGTCCAGTTCTAGCAGTGGATACAGTCAGTTGGTCCAGTTCTAGCTGTGGATACAGTCAGTTGGTCCATTATAGCTGTGGATACAGTCAGTTGGTCCAGTTCTAGCTGTGGATACAGTCAGATGGTCCAGTTCTAGTGGTAGAGACACAGTTGGTCCAGTTCTAGCTGTAGATACAGTCAGTTGTTCCAGTTCTAGCTGTGGATATAGTCAGCTGGTCCAGTTCTAGTGGTAGAGACACCGTTGGTCCAGTTCTAGCAGTGGATACAGTCAGTTGGTCCATTATAGCTGTGGATACAGTCAGTTGGTCCAGTTCTAGCAGTGGATACAGTCAGTTGGTCCAGTTCTAGCTGTGGATACAGTCAGTTGGTCCATTATAGCTGTGGATACAGTCAGTTGGTCCAGTTCTAGCTGTGGATACAGTCAGTTGGTCCAGTTCTAGTGGTAGAGACACAGTTGGTCCAGTTCTAGCTGTGGATACAGTCAGTTGGTCCAGTTCTAGTGGTAGAGACACAGTTGGTCCAGTTCTAGTGGTAGAGACACAGTTGGTCCAGTTCTAGCTGTGGATACAGTCAGTTGGTCCAGTTCTAGTGGTAGAGACACAGTTGGTCCAGTTCTAGCAGTGGATAAAGTCAGTTGGTCCAGTTCTAGCTGTGGATATAGTCAGTTGGTCCAGTTCTAGTGGTAGAGACACCGTTGGTCCAGTTCTAGCTGTGGATACAGTCAGTTGGTCCATTATAGCTGTGGATACAGTCAGTTGGTCCAGTTCTAGCTGTGGATACAGTCAGATGGTCCAGTTCTAGTGGTAGAGACACAGTTGGTCCAGTTCTAGCTGTAGATACAGTCAGTTGTTCCAGTTCTAGCTGTGGATATAGTCAGCTGGTCCAGTTCTAGTGGTAGAGACACCGTTGGTCCAGTTCTAGCAGTGGATACAGTCAGTTGGTCCATTATAGCTGTGGATACAGTCAGTTGGTCCAGTTCTAGCAGTGGATACAGTCAGTTGGTCCAGTTCTAGCTGTGGATACAGTCAGTTGGTCCATTATAGCTGTGGATACAGTCAGTTGGTCCAGTTCTAGCTGTGGATACAGTCAGTTGGTCCAGTTCTAGTGGTAGAGACACAGTTGGTCCAGTTCTAGCTGTGGATACAGTCAGTTGGTCCAGTTCTAGTGGTAGAGACACAGTTGGTCCAGTTCTAGTGGTAGAGACACAGTTGGTCCAGTTCTAGCTGTGGATACAGTCAGTTGGTCCAGTTCTAGTGGTAGAGACACAGTTGGTCCAGTTCTAGCAGTGGATACAGTCAGTTGGTCCAGTTCTAGCTGTGGATACAGTCAGTTGGTCCATTATAGCTGTGGATACAGTCAGTTGGTCCAGTTCTAGCTGTGGATACAGTCAGTTGGTCCAGTTCTAGTGGTAGAGACACAGTTGGTCCAGTTCTAGCAGTGGATACAGTCAGTTGGTCCAGTTCTAGCTGTGTATACAGTCAGTTGGTCCATTATAGCTGTGGATACAGTCAGTTGGTCCAGTTATAGCTGGGTCTTCCATCAGATGTTTTCAGCAGTCCATTGTTACAGTTCCCTCTGGTACAGGTGCCGCTAACCTCCATGCCCAGGACCAGTATCCCCTGACCTATAGATGCAGACCTGGTTCCGTGGCATCTGATCTTGTTCTCCATTTCCCCACAGGCCGGTTTTGTAACAGAACATTCGATGATTACGCCTGCTGGCCTGACGGGGTC
Organism: Leptobrachium leishanense; assembly: GCA_009667805.1. NCBI lineage: Eukaryota > Metazoa > Chordata > Amphibia > Anura > Megophryidae > Leptobrachium > Leptobrachium leishanense. The sequence continues at coordinate 386,251,767 of CM019066.1, read as the reverse complement.
CCCGGAACATACGTGAACGTCACCTGCCCCTGGTACCTCCCGTGGGTGCACAAAGGTAAGGTGGCACCGTGACGGACTGGCACCAAGCTCTGATATCTCTTAGAGGCTCATTGGGAACCTGTGAACAGTCACATCTTGCGTACAGCTTCACATGTTCCACCAGATGACTAGCGGACACATTGCCAGAACTTATTTGTGATTATCATGTGATCTGAGTTGTAGAGCTCTCCGAGGCTCATCGTAATGATCAGTGTTTCCCATGACATCAGGCGCATCTGGCAGCAGCCGTACATCAGGTCCGGCGGATAACACACCGTGTGGAACATGAACGTCCCAGCAGGTGCCGGATTCTCAATGCCGACTCACAGATGGCCAATAATGCTGCGGAACTATTAATTAACACCTTCAGAGACTATCGTTATGTGTGTAAATTGCTATTTTGTATGATTAGGGATAAGGCTAAGGTCAGACGAAAGCATTTTTAACGTGCGTTTAACAGCACTAAATCACGGCCGTGCTAGCAGCAAATGATGTCTAATGCCGGGCTGCATATGAAGAACGGCCGCACAAAAGTGCGGCCGCGCAACGCAAGTGGCAAACGAACGCATTTTTTCAAGAACGTCAAACCGCTACTACTGACGTACAGAGTGCGCTGCGTCCGCATAGCGGCGTGTTTGCGTGATTGGGAGACGTCAGACGCTGCTAGTGTACGGCTAACATAATGTCCAGACACAAAAAGTGTTTTATTGATGATCCGTACAAAATCACGGACGATAATGCGCATCGTATGACCGCTATCGCGTATTCCGTGAAAAAATACGTCCATTCGTTCGAACGCACTTTTTCACGGACAACGCGAAAAATGCGTTAGTCTGACCCTAGCCTTAGACGTTACTCTGTGAGGTCACACAGCACTTTATCTAAACGAACACATCAACAGATGGTGCTAAGGGTTAATGCACCAACTGCAGGGGTATGTGTTCAATGTGGAGGACAAAGGGTCTCATCACAGCCGCTCCAAACAAGTCACTACCGAATGTCCGCCTTGCATTTATAAAAGCTCAGAAACCGAATTTTGTATTTAATAAAAGTATCAAACCTCCTTTCCCAGATATTTTAGGGGTTCCTCTGTATATTCAGGGTGTGCGGGTGTCTTTTTAGGGGCTCCTCTGTATATTCAGGGTGTGCGAGTGTCTTTTTAGGGGTTCCTCCATATATTCAGGGTATGCAGGTGTCTTTTTAGGGGCTCCTCCATATATTCAGGGTGTTCGGGTGTCTTTTTAGGGGCTCCTCCATATATTCAGGGTGTGCGGGTGTCTTTTTAGTGGTTCCTCCACATATTCAGGGTGTGTGTGTGTCTTTTTAGGGGCTCCTTCATATATTCAGGGTGTGCGGGTGTCTTTTTAGGGGCTCCTCCATATATTTAGGGTGTGTGGGTGTCATTTTAGGGGCTCCTCCATATATTCAGGGTGTGTGGGTGTCTTTTTAGGGGTTCCTCCATATATTCAGGGTGTGTGGGTGTATTTTTAGGGGCTCCTCCATATATTCAGGGTGTGCGGGTGTCTTTTTTTAGGGGCTCCTCCATATATTCAGGGTGTGCGGGTGTCTTTTTAGGGGTTCCTCCATATATTCAGGTTGTGCGGGTGTCTTTTTAGGGGTTCCTCCATATATTCAGGGTGTGCGGGTGTCTTTTTAGGGGTTCCTCCATATATTCAGGGTGTGCTTGTGTCTTTTTAGGGGCTCCTCCATATATTCAGGGTGTGCGGGTGTCTTTTTAGGGGTTCCTCCATATATTCAGGGTGTGCGGGTATATTTTTAGGGGCTCATCCATATATACAGGTGTTATAGCTGACTATACTAAACCTGTGCTATCACTTTAACTAGTGGCTCCGCCCAGGATGACACAGGTCAGAGGGCACGGCAGCCATCTTCAGGGTCAGTTAGTGTGATGCAGTTATGAAGGCAGATGCATGATCCTGTGTTCCTGCAGTTATCCAAGCCTGTATATAACAGTAAGTGTCCTGCAATAAAGCAATGGTGAACCTGACAGCCCAGCCTCATATCTGAACAAGCAGAGATCATAACAGTGGCGACGAGAATGAGATTTGTAAAGGTCTGCTCAGCCTGAAGAAAAGAAAAAAAACAAAACAGGGATTGAAAGCCAGATAAAGCACACACTGCCATCCAGCAGCAAGATCATGGCACTGATAGGCACATTAACTGAGTTTGATGGAGAGAAAACTTCCTGGAGCTCCTGGGCTGAGAGATTAGAGCAGTACTTCAGTGCTAACCCATACCCCCTGAGAGACAGGTAACACCCCCTGAGAGACAGGTAACACCCCTGAGAGACAGGTAACACCCCTGAGAGACAGGTTGCAGTGTTTCTCACAGCCGTGGGGGCTAACACATATGACACTCTAAGAGACCTTCTGTTCCCTGAGAAACCAGCAAGCAAGGCTCTACAGGAACTTCTGAAACTATTAGAGGATCACTTTCAGCCAAAACCGCTGGAAATTGCAGAAAGATTTCGTTTTTATCAACGGCAGCAGCAGCCGGGTGAAGATATTAAAGCCTATGTGGTGGCCCTTCGCAAATTGGCCTCCACCTGTTCATTTGGGGAGTACCTACCGACAGCTTTGAGAGACAAGTTTGTTCTGGGACTGAATAGTGAAACGATTCAAAGGAAACTTCTGACAGAAAAGGGACTCACCCTTACAAGCGCAGTTGAGATAGCATCAGTCATGGAGATGGCTGTCAGGGATACGGAGGAATTGCACCCTCAGATCACAAAGAAGGGGTGAAAGAGGACGTTTTCAGAACCGCAGTTGCTACAGCCAACTGGAGCTACAGACCCAAACCCACGCCAGCTTGTTACCGGTGCGGTAATACAGACCACGACTCCAAAATCTGTCGGTTTAAGGATCAACCTTGTCATCAATGTGGAAAAATGGGCCATCTCCAACGGGTTTGCCGTAATAGGAATGTACGAGGACAAAAGCCGCAGTACCCTAAGAAGAAGACTTACAAGGTACAGAAATTGACATCATCTTCATCTGACTCAGACAACGATGAGGCATTACATAGTTTATCTATACATCGTATACACTCGTCACACCCTGCAATGACAGTACAAGTAACCATTGAAGGGAAGAGACTAAAGATGGACGTTGATACAGGAGCTGCAGTGTCAGTTATCACACAAAAACAGTGGAAACATCTTCAGATCCAGGCAACTGTCCGCCCCACTCCAATAAAGCTGCAGACCTACTCAATGCAAGTACTCCATCCACTTGGTTTTGCAAAGGTAAAGGTATCATACAAGGGCCAGACAAAGAGACTACCACTATATATCCTGAGAAACGGAGGACCGCCTCTCTTTGGCAGAGATTGGATCACTCATCTGGGAATGCCAGATATCATCAAGAATCCTTGCAACACCCTGACAGTTCCGTCAGGACATGATGATGGATGGGTGGAATCCTTAAAACAGCGTTTCCCTGAGGTTTTCGTTGACGAGTTAGGGAAAATCAAAAATGACTGTGTGAGGCTCAAGCTGAAACCGGATGCTCATCCCAAATTCTTCAAGGCTCGGACAGTACCGTTTGCCCTTAGAGCGGGAGTGGACGCTGAACTAATCCGGCTAGAAGAACAGGGTGTCATTTCCAAGGTAGAGCGCAGTGCTTGGGCATCACCTATTGTTCCAGTAAAGAAATCAAATGGTGAATTGCGCATCTGTGGGGATTTTCGCATGGTGCTGAATAGCCAACTGGAGGTTGACCAGTATCCTCTACCCAGAGTAGATGACATTTTCGCTTCACTTGCTGGGGGACAAAAGTTCACCAAGATTGATCTACGACAAGCTTACTTACAGTTTGAGGTCCACCCCTCTTCTCGAAAATACCTCACCATTAACACTCACAGGGGTTTGTACGAATACAATCGAATGGTGTTTGGCATTGCATCTGCACCAGCCATCTGGCAAAGAAAGATGGATGAAATTTTAGCAGACATTCCCTTCACTCAGTGTCTATTAGACGACATGCTCATCACTGGTCGCACGGACCAAGAACACAAGCAGAATGTAGAGCTCGTTTTACAAAGACTTCAGGACCAAGGTCTCAAGGTAAATTTGACAAAATGTAAATTCATGGTGCCTAAATTGGAGTTTTGTGGCCACTTAGTAGATGCAGAGGGCATTCATACTGTTGAAGACAAGGTCGATGCTTTAGTCAAAGCTCCAGCCCCAACAAGTGTCCATCAACTACGATCCTACCTTGGCCTGCTTAACTACTATAATAAATTTCTTCCAGACCTTGCTCATACATTGTTTCCACTGCATAAGCTCCTGGAGAAACACTCCAGGTGGGACTGGTCAGCTAAATGTCAACATGCTTTTGAGTCCTCTAAACGGAAACTGTTAGCGTCACGTATGCTTGTGCACTACGACCTCCAGAAGCCTCTCACCCTGGCTTGTGATGCCTCTCCTTATGGTCTGGGCGCTGTTCTTTCCCACATCCTACCGGATGGCTCTGAGAAACGGTGGCCTTCGCCTCCAGATCCTTGACGAAGACAGAGAGCAATTACTCTCAAATTGATAAAGAGGCACTTGCATTGATATGGGCAATTCGGAAGTTTCACCTTTACCTGTATGGTAGAGAGTTTACCATTTTAACGGATCATAAACCGCTTCTTCAAATTTTTAGCCCTGACAAAGGAATCTCTCAGACAACTGCAGCCCGTCTCCAGCGCTACGCCCTGTTCTTGGGAGCATACAGCTACCGCATACAGTATCGAAGTCATGATGACAATGCAAATGCAGATGCAATGTCCCGTCTCACAGAACTGCCTCTAGAGTCGACACCATCAGTCAAGAGTTGTAGGTACACCACCTCACACCTCCTTACTTCCAGAGAGATAGCAGCCCATACTGTGAAGGATACCCTTCTGACAAACGTGCTTACCTTTATACGAGACGGCTGGCCTGCGACGGTATCACAGGAACATGAACCTTACTACAGGAAGCGAATGGAATTGTTTGTGAAGGATAATTGTGTCTTATGGGGAGACCGAGTGGTCATTCCAAAAACCCTCCAGAGACACATCTTGGACTTGCTACATACTGGTCACCCTGGAACCACGCGGATGAAACAGAAAGCAAGGGGCTATGTGTGGTGGCCGAACATAGATGCAGATATCACGGCATATGTCAATGCTTGTGTAGGATGTGCACAAACTGCCAGAGACCCTCCTCGAGGATGCATTCAACCCTGGACTTGGCCCACGGTTCCCTGGTTTCGCCTTCACTTGGATTTTGCGGGTCCCATAAGGGGACAAACCTTCTTGATTATAATTGATGCCCACTCAAAATGGCCAGAGGTCATTCCAGTTACCCAGCTGACTACAAAGGCAACAGTTGCCATATTATTGCATCTTTTTGCTTCGTTTGGGTATCCCAGGGAGATTGTCACAGATAATGGTGCCCAATTCACAAGTCAGGAGTTCCAGAGTTTTGTTACGGTGCATAATATCAAGCACAAATTAACCGCCCCCTATCACCCAGCCACCAATGGGCAAGCAGAGCGGTTTGTACAAACTTTCAAGAACTATTTCAAGGCCTCAGTGGCTGTGACTAGCCAGAGGTCCATATCGCCTCAGCAGTTAGACTCTTTCCTGTTTACTTACAGAACTACACCACATGCCACCACTGGTACGACACCAGCTGAGCTTATGTTGGGAAGACAGCCATGGACTGCTTTTGACATGCTTCGCCCTCAGACCGTTCATGAACATGTATTACAATCCCAAGAAAAGATGGTGAAGTAAAGAGTCTCCTGTTTTTGCAACCCACCAGGAGGTCTGGACTCGATCGTATGGATCTGCCAACAGTCGGTGGCTGCCTGCTACCGTTGCAGAATCTTTGGGACCCAAGATGTACAGAGTCCGCCTGGAAGATGGTTCCATTACCAGACGACATGTAGACCAGCTACGGTCTCGTTTACGGGTGCCTGAACCCTTAACGTCCCCAACCCTACGGGGTCCGGTGTCCACATCTAATGCGTCGGAGGACATCTGGAATGGTGTCTGGGTTGACTCGGAAACTTTGGACTCGTCTCCTGTGGGTATTTGTGACTCTGGTTCAGAGGTTCCCCCTGACCCCTCTGTACCCTCCTTGACCCCACCAGTTGATCTTTCATCCAATCCTACGCCTCCAACACCCCGCCTGCTGGTGGACGTCCCCAACGTCACCGACGCCCTCCTGACCGCTTACTTCTTCAAGAACGGATAAGAGACTTCCGTCGGTCCTCGCGTAGGGCCCAGAAAGATGTGGATGATGATTTGGCCCCGCAATTTTCTTCAGAAGACTAGTCATCAGTTTTTCAGTGACACTCTCCAAGTTCCTCAGATGAACTGTGTTCGATTGTTCTGGTTGTTGATTTGTTACTAGGTTTTTGTATGTTGTTCTGGTTTTGTTTTTGGGGTGGGGAGGAAGGTGTTATAGCTGACTATACTAAACCTGTGCTATCACTTTAACTAGTGGCTCCGCCCAGGATGACACAGGTCAGAGGGCACGGCAGCCATCTTCAGGGTCAGTTAGTGTGATGCAGTTATGAAGGCAGATGCATGATCCTGTGTTCCTGTAGTTATCCAAGCCTTTATATAACAGTAAGTGTCCTGCAATAAAGCAATGGTGAACCTGACAGCCCAGCCTCATATCTGAACAAGCAGAGATCATAACAACAGGTTGTGCGGATATCTTTTTAGGGGCTCCTCCATATATTCAGGGTGTGCGGGTGTATTTTTAGGGGCTCCTCCATGTATTCAGGGTGTGCGGGTGTCTTTTTAGCGGCTCCTCCATGTATTCAGGGTGTGCGGGTGTCTTTTTAGGGGTTCCTCCATATATTCCAGGTGTGCGGGTTTCTTTTTAGGGGTACCTCCATATATTCAGGGTGTGTTTTTAGGGGTTTCTCCATATATTCAGGGTGTGTGGGTGTCTTTTTAGGGACACCTCCATATATTCAGGGTGTGCGGGTGTCTTTTTAGGGACTCCTCCATATATTCAGGGTGTGCGGGTGTCTTTTTAGGGGCTCCTCCATATATTCAGGGTGTGCGGGTGTCTTTTTAGGGGTTCCTCCATATATTCAGGCTGTGTGGGTGTCTTTTTAGGGGCTCCTCCATATATTCAGGGTGTGTGGGTGTCTTTTTAGGGACACCTCCATATATTCAGGGTGTGCGGGTGTCTTTTTAGGGGCTCCTCCATATATTCAGGGTGTGCGGGTGTCTTTTTAGGGGTTCCTCCATATATTCAGGCTGTGTGGGTGTCTTTTTAGGGGCTCCTCCATATATTCACGGTGTGCGGTTTCTTTTTAGGGGTTCCTCAGGGTGTGGTTTTAGGGGTTCCTCCATGTATTCAGGGTGTGCGGGTGTTTTTAGGGGCTCCTCCATATATTCAGGGTGTGCGGGTGTCTTTTTAGGGGTTCCTCCATATATTCAGGGTGTGCGGGTATATTTTTAGGGGCTCATCCATATATACAGGGTGTGCGGGTATATTTTTAGGGGCTCATCCATATATACAGGTGGTGCGGATATCTTTTTAGGGGCTCCTCCATATATTCAGGGTGTGCGGGTGTCTTTTAGGGGCTCCTCCATATATTCAGGGTGTGTGGGTGTCTTTTTAGGAGTTCCTCCATATATTCAGGGTGTGCGGGTGTCTTTTAAGGGGTTTCTCCATATATTCAGGGTGTGCGGGTGTATTTTTAGGGGCTCCTCCATGTATTCAGGGTGTGCGGGTGTCTTTTTAGGGCTCCTCCATGTATTCAGGGTGTGTGGGTGTCTTTTTAGCGGCTCCTCCATATATTCAGGGTGTGCGGGTGTATTTTTAGGGGCTCCTTCCATGTATTCAGGGTGTGCGGGTGTCTTTTTAGCGGCTCCTCCATGTATTCAGGGTGTGCGGTGTCTTTTTTTGGGGTTCCTCCATATATTCCGGGTGTGCGGGTTTCTTTTTAGGGGTTCTCCATATATTCAGGGGGTGTGTTTAGGGGTTCCTCCATATATTCAGGGTGTGTGGGTGTCTTTTTAGGGCACCTCCATATATTCAGGGTGTGCGGGTGTCTTTTTAGGGGCTCCTCCATATATTCAGGGTGTGCGGTGTCTTTTTAGGGCTCCTCCATATATTCAGGGTGTGCGGGTTCTTTTTAGGGGTTCCTCAGGGTGTGTTTTAGGGTTCCTCCATTATTCAGGTGTGTGCGGGTGTCTTTTTAGGGGCTCCTCCATATATTCAGGGTGTGCGGGTGTCTTTTTAGGCGTTCCTCCATATATTCAGGTGTGGCGGGTATATTTTAGGGCTCCTCCATATATTCAGGGTGTGCGAGTGTCTTTTAGGGGCTCCTCCATATATTCAGGGTGTGTGGGTGTCTTTTAAAGGGTTTCTCCATATATTCAGGGTGTGCGGGTGTATTTTTAGGGGCCTCCCATGTATTCAGGGTGTGCGGGGGGTTTCTTAAGGGGTCCTCCATATATTCCGGTGTGCGGGTTCTTTTTAGGGGTTCCTCCATATATTCAGGGTGTGTTTTTTAGGGTTCCTCCATATATTCAGGGTGTGTGGGTGTCTTTTTAGGGACACCTCCATATATTCAGGGTGTGTGCGGGTGTCTTTTAGGGGCTCCTCCATATATTCAGGGTGTGCGGGTGTCTTTTTAGGGCTCCTCCATATATTCAGGGGTGTGCGGGGTGTGTCTTTAGGGGTTCCTCCATATATTCAGGCTGTGTGGGTGTCTTTTTAGGGGCTCCTCCATATATTCAGGTGTGTGGGTGTCTTTTTAGGGACACCTCCATATATTCAGGGTGTGCGGGTGTCTTTTTAGGGGCTCCTCCATATATTCAGGGTGTGCGGGTGTCTTTTTAGGGGCTCCTCCATATATCAGAGGTGTGCGGTTCTTTTAGGGGTTCCTCAGGGTGTTGGTTTAGGGGTTCTCCCATGTATTCAGGGTGTGGCGGGTGTTTTTAGGGGCTCCTCCATATATTCAGGGTGTGCGGGTGTCTTTTTAGGCGTTCCTCCATATATTCAGGGTGTGCGGGTATTTTTTAGGGGCTCCTCCATATATTCAGGGTGTGCGGGTGTCTTTTTAGGGGCTCCTCCATATATTCAGGGTGTGTGGTGTCTTTTTAGGAGTTCCTCCATATATTCAGGGTGTGCGGGTGTCTTTTAAGGGGTTTCTCCTCATTATATTCAGGTGTGCGGGTGTATTTTTAGGGGCTCCTCCATGTATTCAGGTGTCGGGTGTCTTTTTAGGGGTTCCCATATATTCAGGGTGTGCGGGTTTTTTTAGGGGTTCCTCCATATATTCAGGGTGTGCGGGTGTTTTTAGGGGTTCTCCATATATTCAGGGTGTGTGGGTGTCTTTTTAGGGACACCTCCATATATTCAGGGTGTGCGGGTGTCTTTTTAGGGACTCCTCTATATATTCAGGGTGTGCGGGTGTCTTTTTAGGGGTTCCTCCATATATTCAGGGTGTGCGGGTGTCTTTTTAGGGGTTCCTCCATATATTCAGGCTGTGTGGGTGTCTTTTTGGGGCTCCTCCATATATAGGGTGTGTGGGTGTCTTTTTAGGGACACCTCCATATATTCAGGGTGTGCGGGTGTCTTTTTAGGGGCTCCTCCATATATTCAGGGTGTGCGGGTGTCTTTTTAGGGGTCCCCATATATTCAGGCTGTGTGGGTGTCTTTTTAGGGGCTCCTCCATATATTCAGGGTGTGCGGGTGTCTTTTTAGGGATTCCTCGGGTTGGTTTTTTAGGGGCCTCCATGTATTCAGGTGTGGGGTTTTTTAGGGGCTCCTCCATATATTCAGGGTGTGCGGGTGTCTTTTAGGGTCCTCCATATATTCAGGGTGTGCGGGTGTCTTTTAGGGGCTCCTCCATATATTCAGGGTGTGTGGGTGTCTTTTTAGGAGTTCCTCCATATATTCAGGGTGTGGGGGTGTCTTTTTAGGGGCTCCTCCATGTATTCAGGGTGTGCGGTGTTCTTTTAGGGGTTCTCCATATATTCAGGGTGTGCGGGTGTATTTTTAGGGGCTCCTCCATGTATTCAGGGTGTGCGCGTGTCTTTTTAGGGGCTCCTCCATGTATTCAGGGTGTGCGGTTTCTTTTGGGGTTCCTCCATATATTCAGGTGTGTTTTTAGGGGTTTTCCTCCATATCGGGTGTGCGGGTGTCTTTTGGGGCTCCTCCATATATTCGGGTGTGCGGGTGTCTTTTTAGGGGTTCCTCCATATATTCAGGGTGTGTGGGTGTCTTTTTAGGGGCTCTATATTCAGGGTGTGCGGGTGTCTTTTTAGGGGCTCCTCCATATATTCAGGTGTGCGGGTGTTTTTAGGGGCTCCTCCATATATTCAGGGTGTGCGGGTGTGTTTTTAGGGGCTCCCCATATATTCAGGGTGTGCGGGTGTCTTTTTAGGGGCTCCTCCATATATTCAGGGGTGTGCAGGTGTCTTTTTAGGGGCTCCTCCATATATTCAGGGTGTGCGGGTGTCTTTTAGAGGCTCCTCCATATATTCAGGGTGTGCGGGTGTGTTTTTAGGGGTTCCTCCATATATTCAGGGTGTGCGGTTTCTTTTTAGGGGTTCCTCCATATATTCAGGGTGTGCGGGTGTCTTTTTAGGGGATCCTCCATATATTCAGGGTGTGCGGTTTCTTTTTAGGGGTTCCTCCATATATTCAGGGTGTGCGGTTTCTTTTTAGGGGTTCCTCAGGGTGTGCAAGTGTATAACAGAGCTGCACAGCAATAAAGCCTCCCAGCACTGAGCGCTATACTTCTATAAAGTGTTTGACGTTCCAGTCGCTTCTCGCACTAGTTCCTGTCTCTTTATCATCATTTCAAGATTCACGGTTTGTCATTTTATCCTGAAGGTTAAACACAGGATTCCAGCCTCGGCACCTGCCACCTTTTGGACGCCGTTGCTGCAGCAGCGCTGGATTTGTGCCGTGGGCCGAGCAGCCGCCACAGATGGTTTATTATCAGTTACTGGCAGCAAATCGCTTTGGAAAGTTCAGCCTGTGACACGCATCGCATTACTCTTTCTAAATATTCTTTATATATCAGCGTAGGGGAACACTGGGCCAGATGATTGTGAACTACATCTCCCATGCTGCTCAGCATCAAACTACCACCACTGGTGCCTTTAACCGTTTATCAGACAGGCAGCCGGCTGCATTCAACTGTTATTCCCTTCTCAACTCTAGACTTGTGCACCGATTTTTTTTTTCGGTTCGATTCGGTTCGTTCGGATTTTGTAAATTTTCGTTCCGACTCGTTTCGGCCGATTTCCGTTTCGGTTCGGTTCGTTTTCGGTTCGTTTTTCGTATCGACTTTTTTTTTCGTGATTTCGGAAATTTTCTTTTTTTTCGGAACGTCTGTTCTCCTCGTTTCAAAGTGTCTATTCGTTTTGATGTAAACTAATGGTTTTTCGGATCCGATATTTCTGTTGATACGATAATTCTGCCATTGAGATTTTTCATGTTTTACAAGAAGGATACATTGAGATTTCTCTGGTTTCCCAGGAAGGATACATTGAGATTTCTCTGGTTTCCCAGGAAGGATACATTGAGATTTCTCTGGTTTCCCAGGAAGGATACATTGAGATTTCTCTGGTTTCCAGGAAGGATACATTGAGGTTTCTCTGGTTTCCCGGGAAGGATACATTGAGATTTCTCATGTTTTGCAAGAAGGATACATTGAGATTTCTCATGTTTTACAAGAAGGATACATTGAGATTTCTCATGTTTTACAAGAAGGATACATTGAGATTTCTCTGGTTTTACAAGAAGGATACATTGAGATTTCTCTGGTTTTGCAAGAAGGATACATTGAGATTTCTCTGGTTTTACAAGAAGGATACATTGAGATTTCTCATGTTTTACAAGAAGGATACATTGAGATTTCTCTGGTTTTCCAAGAAGGATACATTGAGATTTCTCATGTTTTGCAAGAAGGATACATTGAGATTTCTCATGTTTTACAAGAAGGATACATTGAGATTTCTCTGGATTTCCAAGAAGGATACATTGAGATTTCTCATGTTTTACGAGAAGGATACATTGAGATTTCTTTGTTTTCCCAGGAAGGATACATTGAGATTTCTCATGTTTTACAAGAAGGATACATTGAGATTTCTCATGTTTTACAAGACGGATACATTGAGATTTCTCATGTTTTACAAGAAGGATACATTGAGATTTCTCATGTTTTGCAAGAAGGATACATTGAGATTTCTCATGTTTTACAAGAAGAACACATTGAGATTTCTCTGTTTTCCCAGGAAGGATACATTGAGATTTCTCATGTTTTCCAAGAAGGATACATTGAGATTTCTCATGTTTTACAAGAAGGATACATTGAGATTTCTCTGGTTTTACAAGAAGGATACATTGAGATTTCTCTGGTTTTCCAGGAAGGATACATTGAGATTTCTCTGGTTTTACAAGAAGGATACATTGAGATTTATCTGGTTTCCCAGGAAGGATACATTGAGATTTCTCATGTTTTACAAGAAGGATACATTGAGATTTCTCATGTTTTACAAGAAGGATACATTGAGATTTCTCTGGTTTCCAGGAAGGATACATTGAGGTTTCTCTGGTTTCCCGGGAAGGATACATTGAGATTTCTCATGTTTTGCAAGAAGGATACATTGAGATTTCTCATGTTTTACAAGAAGGATACATTGAGATTTCTCATGTTTTACAAGAAGGATACATTGAGATTTCTCTGGTTTTACAAGAAGGATACATTGAGATTTCTCATGTTTTGCAAGAAGGATACATTGAGATTTCTCTGGTTTTCCAGGAAGGATACATTGAGATTTCTCTGGTTTTCCAGGAAGGATACATTGAGATTTCTCTGGTTTTCCAAGAAGGATACATTGAGATGGGAATGATACAAAATTACAGAATCAGCGATATAACCGAAAAATACGATTTTCGAAATTACTGAAATGGAGCCGAAATCACGAATGGAACGAAAATGATTTTCGATTTTACACATTTCTAGCCCATTAGAAAATTCCGAAAAGTTTTCGTTTCGGTTCGCCACTTGTTCGTATCTGCCGTTTTCGGATCTGAAACGTTTCGAAACATCGTCTGAATCTGAATGCTCGAATCGGGAAATTTTGTGAAAATTCGGAAACCCGAAACGTACATCCCTACTCAGCTCCTCCCGAACACTGGATACAATTCCCTGGATTCATTTTGATACGTTTCCCTTTGTGTGTAGCCAGACTGACAGGGAGCGGTGCATCATGGGAATTGTAGTCACTAAGTATTCAGGGTTGCCGAGGACTCCGGCTTTAGGCAGTGGGTGATATTGCCTTCATTTAAGATTTCTGAAAGTTTTACAAAGTGTAGAAAAAAGTGAAAAACTCTCAGACCGAGCGGCGATCAATAATGCAAACTTCTTTCACAGCCGTGGAAAAAAAAAAAAAAGAAAGATTGTTTTGTGGCTGATAAACGACCTTGAAATGAATGCCAGGGAATTCGATTTGATTCGGCTGTTTAGCAGAAGAAGTAGTAACGTTTGAGCGTAAATGAAAGTTAACTGAATCTATGCCGGCAACGCGCTGGCACCGGCGCGGGCACCGGCAGGGAAACAACTGCCTCGTTAAAATATCAATACGTGGCAGAGCCGGCCAGAGGTGCGGCAAGATTAGGAAATCCAGCAATAATTTCCTGAGGTTCGGGGCTGCTAGACAGCAACTGGGGTTTGCCAAGGGGTTTATTCACTAAAATGTGAAATGAAAATCTGCAATTTGATGGTCAATGCCCGATTTAACGTGGCCAAGTCACACAATGCAAAAATATCCACCTGGGACTTTGTTTTGCATTGTACAAAATCCCATCCATAAATCACTGACTCAACACAACACACACAGGGAGACAGACAGGCCCAAAAATCTGCTGTACCCCCGTGATGAAAATCTTCCTAATTGTGCTTTGAAGCCCCCTGATATATATCTCCGTGTGTCACGATGTACATATGCAGTTCCTGTCCTGTTTTGTTTATTTCCCCCCTGCCCCCATATCTTTCCAACTGATGCTCACAGAGGTCTGCATAGACCTTATGGTGTGTCATCATTTACATGGCATTTCCTGTGGCCTGTTCCCCCAGGCATCACCATGGAGACCTGGGTATAGCCAAATGGTGTGCCATCATTTACATGGCATTTCCTGTGGCCTGTTCCCCCAGGCATCACCATGGAGACCTGGGTATAGCCAAATGGTGTGCCCTCATTTACATGGCATTTCCTGTGGCCTGTTCCCCAGGCATCACCATGAGACCTGGGTATAGCCAAATGTGTGCCCTCATTTACATGGCATTCCTGTGGCCTGTTCCCCCAGGCATCACCATGGAGACCTGGGTATAGCCAAATGGTGTGCCCTCATTTACATGGCATTTCCTGTGGCCTGTTCCCCCAGGCATCACCATGGAGACCTGGGTATAGCCAAATGGTGTGCCCTCATTTACATGGCATTTCCTGTAGCCTGTTCCTCCTAGGCATCACCATGGAGACCTGGTATAGCCAAATGGCGTGCAGTGGACAATGTAGTCCTTCCTCGGATGCCAGTCTCTGTTCTAATTCGGTGGAGAAATCAGATATATGCGCGCATAAAGAAATCACACAGGCAAGGATGCCAGTCTATGTGGCTTCAAAGCCACTGATTCCTCTGCCCTTTATTGACAATTTACAAGGCTTTTATGCTACTTCGCACGTAACGAAAACAGGCTGTTGCCCAACATTCTATTCGTCATTAATATTGTGAAATTACAGACTTTTGTTTAATAACAGTTAAGGAAATAGAACATCAGCGTCTTCGGTTGTCCCTTTAGCCATCAAGGACGTTTGTTACAGGACGTTCCAAGATGTTCCAAAACATTCTCTTCTTGATACTTGGAAAAAGAAACTACATGTGCGTACAGAACAATCGGTTAATATAGCGTGTTAAACAATAATATGCATTTGATTCTTAAATCCTGTTTAACCACTTAAACCACTTAAATGAGCATTTTTCTAGGCCTCTTTCTAAGCCTTTGAATATTCTAAAAAGCGAATATATACATTTTTGTCCACAACAGTCCCCCCTAAAAATGCACATTTCCCAAGTGTACCCCTGGAGACGAGCCGTGCCTTCATCCGTTCCCCTAATAGTCTCGCCAGCCATCCCAAATCTTCGCCGGAGGTTGAGACGAGAAATTCCTATTGAATAAAACCCCTGTGTAGTCCGGGCTTCTGAGCATGGTCGAGACTGGTGGGTCAAGAGTCGGGCCTCAACTCGTCTTGCAAAGGGTCACTAACCTTGGCTTAAAGCCAAATCATAGACGTGTTCTCGAGATAGGGGATGCATGGATTCATAATTCTGTGGTTGTCTTGTTATAGGTTGGCCGGTCTGTCATTCATCTCATTCACATTAACCTCTAGAAATTCTAGACTAGTATAGGAAGTGCCAATATTCTCCCCAGTGTCCCCACACACTTGACTAAGCAGAACAGGTGTAGTGGATTCCACAGTTCTTTCGATAACCTTTTTAATGCAGGGTAAAACACAACATCCAATCACCGTCAACAGAACCATCTTTACCAGGATAACTATCCCTATTTGTGTGAGGATCTTCTGCCAGCCACTCATCCAACTAAAATACTGATCCCATGGATCAGTAATGCCAGAGTTTTTCTTCAGTTCTTCAGACAGGTCTTCCAATTGTTTAATGGCTTTAGTGACCTTACCGGTGGGGCCTGTGTTATCCGGGATAAAGGTGCAACAGGAGCCACCAGTACCTTTCAGCATCGTACAGACCCCACCCCTCTCTGCCAGTAGCATATCGAGGGCCATGCGGTTCTGGAAGGTCATCGCAGAGGTTGGGCCTAGCTGGTCGGCCAAACCCTGGAGGGCATCTCGGGTATAGTTAACAAACCTCTGTTGGTTGTAATAGATGTAGTTAATCCAATCAACATTCTTGTTGATGGTTACCATGGGGATTAAAGATTCAAATCCCGCCTTTACCTGGTCTCTAGCTTTGAATTCATTAGGCACCCCCCTTGGGACTCCTATGACATCAAGGTAGACGTGGGGATCGAAACTGCCAGGTACAGAATTCGCCTGTCTCCTTTGTCTAGTGAGTCCGGGGGTGTGGGCTGTTGGCAGGTCATCATCAAAGGGCAGGATGTGGAGGGGCATGATGGCTTGAGCCAGAGCACACTCACCGTCCCACGCACCTACCAAGCTGGAGCGGAGACGCATGTCACAGCAGATCCAATAGACATCTCCCAGGGAGATCACCTGGTTTTGCACCTTCTACTTCTCCATAGCGCTGTACTGCGCACAATAACCTTCTGTGAAGTTTCCAACTACCCGGCCACCGGTTCCCCAAGAGGAGTGACAGGTGTAGTTCCCGGGGTAGATGGTGATACTCTCTGAGAGTCTGGGGTTTTGTGTCTGAGGAGGGTATTTGGATTTCCATGCTCTGCAAGCATCGTGACTTAGAGTGGTGTTGGCAAACAGACTGAGAAAACATTCCTCGATATCCTCGGGGATATTGAGAGGTACCGTACCTAGATGAGGCCTAGCAGTACCACACACATAGCAATTGGTTCTGTTGTGGGACTGAGCGCTATATTTCATCCATTCTAACCAAACATTCATATCTGAGTATCCTGTTTCAATGGCCATAGTATCCTCGAACGTGGGATCAGCGTTGGCCACTATACCATTGGGAGAGATCATCATGTGGTGATTAGGGGGTTTGGACTGTTGGTGCGGAGGGACCCAGTCAGGGGCAAGGTACATATCTCGTAGGCGGAATTTTCCCAGGGTCTGCGGATTCTCTGAACCCCCCTTTACCCACAAACCCAGAACATAGATACCTGAGTCCCCGGGTCCTGGATTTTCTAGGGTTAGAATTAGTTTCAGTGCTGTTGCCCCTGTTCTAAACCGCACTTCCCCATCATCATCCGACTCCTGTAATTCATACTTGGGGCAGGTGTTTGGGGCCATTGTCAGTGTCATACGAGCGAGAAGTGATTTACCATTTTCATCTTTCTTATCTAAGGCGATCTGTGGTTTATGTCCCCAGAGAACTCCCGTAATCCATCCCACCGATGCCCAACTACTGCACTCCTGTCCCCAATAGCAATTGTTAACGCACATATATATGTCCTAATCATGTGGAATCCTATTTCTCCAGATACATTGCAAGCGGGGGCCTGGGCATGGGTATATATCACAATAGTTAAAGGTGTATGTAACCACGCGAGTGTTAGATGAATTATACCAGAAAGTGGTTAGTTTGTTTTCGGCGGCAGTAGTATTCATTGCGTGGCCCATGACATGGGCATTGTCCGTCAGTTGTCCCAGGGCAGCTTCCACCTGGGCTCTCATAACCGCTTGTACCATATCATCAGCTGCCTGTCCCAGTATAATAGCTACATTGTGCCCCTGGATTCCCACCCCCCAAATGAGAAGGATATACATAATCATGTTTGGGCTGTTGTCTGGTCCGTTTCTGGTGTACAGGTCTTTTTACAGTGGAACGCGTGGATCCAGGTCGTTTTTCCTTCCAGCTTTACTGACGTTGCTGTTGTGAGGAGGACCTGGAAAGGACCGTCGTATCTGGGCTCATGTGGATTTTTCTGAAGAAACTTCTTCACTAGAACCCAATCTCCTGGGACTAGTTGATGGGTGCCGTCAATACTTTCAGGGTCTGGAATGCAAGAGAACACCTGACCATAGATATCAGTTAATATGTTTGAAACACTTGTGACATTCGTTACCAGACTGTCAGACTGTAATTGCAATTGTTGAGGGAAACAGTATTTTGAAAGGTGACAGATTGTGTAGACCGATGAGAGCATTCATCATTGTATTTAAGAGGTGTGAGGGCCCATGTGCCTATTGTACTACAGCAGGATAGAGTGCCTTAGGTAAGCACACTTTATTTCTTAGTTCTGGGTTACTAGTAGTGTGACTAGCTGCTCGAGTTCCTTTCCCTGTGTCTGCTAAATGATTTAATATCAGCTTCTGGTGTACTAAACTTTCCATGTGAATTTTCCCTTTAGCACTGCAACCTGTGTGAGTGCGTGTAGTTGCGCTTGTTTTGTTTCTTATCCTTCGTCTGGCAGAAAGGGCAGGGGCGAGGGGGGAAGTTGAACAGAATTGATTGAAAATTCCTCATAGTTAACAGCATTACCACTACCAGAATCAGAATCACAACCGGAATCACCCCCCCAGGAAAAGGAAAGAGAATAGCGAGGTTAAGACTCTGATATCAGGTGAGAATGACATTATCAGGGTGCAGGAGGGAATACTGCAGGCGCAGCTGACTTGCGGAGGACAGTCACCTGTGCTGGCTCTTTTTTTTTTTTTTCAAGTCTATTTACATAAACATTCCAAAACATTATACGGGATATTTTAAAGCCCACTTTTTTCTTGAAACTTAATTCTACTGGGCTCCGTAGCACTCTGTCCTGCAGAGCAATACTGATAGAATAAATAGCTTCTTTATCCCGAGAATATCTTGTATAAATCTATTTTTCTCCAAAATAATAAAACATTAGGGCGTTAGACAAACGATACTACCTACAAGAATATTCACTCCGCATACGTACATTTTAAAACTCACATATACACCACAACAGTAAACAACGCAGATCCTCCTGGCAAACACCCAGCAATGGAATCATATCTCAAACAAAAGCAGTTGTTATGTCTCTCCTGTCTACTTTGCTTGTTGTCTTTGCTTACCGTGATTTACATCTCTGAAAATACATACATACATACAAACATACATGTCCGTCTTAATGCTCTCTACTGGCAAGCAACCTGCAGTTGCCATATCTAGGATAGGCGTTCCTAACCTCTTTTCACACTGACTCATAAACTATCATCCACATCCTATAGATTATCAGAATCTGGTTTAAAACAACTTTCATCCCACTTATACAAATTCATCATTATTTTCTTGTAACCATTTACACGAGTCGGAAATAGGCGTCCCTGTCCAACCGCTGATTAAATTTATACCTTAAATCGACTCATACTATATATATACACATATACATCCATATATACAAAACACACACTATATACACAAATATATATATATTTGGTTGCTTGGTCAGACATCATCTTGGTGGTCATTCCCGTTTGAAATGGCTGGATTCTCTACAATTAAAACAGGTTCTTGGTGGACGTCCCCCCTCCCCACCAGGCTCCCCTTCCACGGTGCCTGCTGTTATACTGAGAGTGGGCTGCTGTGTCCAGGTGACATTATTCTTGGGAGTCGGGGGTATGTCTTGAGTGTTTCGGTAGAAAGGACATCTGGTGTCGGTTTGGTGGGGTGGAAAGGTCATGAGATCTTGGTGCTGGGGTGGAAAAGTCATGGGCTGGCTACGGGTGACCTGGGGTGTGGTTGCAGGTAACCCTATGTGGGACATTAGGGAATCATCAGTACGATTTACTGAGTCATAAGAATGACTGGAGAAAGGTGGTTGACCCGGGTCACCGGTCTGGTCTATCGTTTTGAGAGTGGTATCTAAATTGGGCAAATGAGGCATTATAGGTGATATAGTCGGTGTCTGACTTGTGGATGTTGGTGGGAATGGGGAAGAACTTGGTGTGTAATATGCTCCATCTGTACTTAAAACAGGGTAAAGACTTGTGGGGGCTGTTTTTGGGCAGTTATCGTTTGGGTTGGGGTTATTATTTTCTTTTTGGATACCTCACCATAGGAAGGAGGCTCAGATCTTGGGGTGAGATAATAGTAATTAGTTTTTCCTTTCGTCTTATCTATTGTTTCTATCCACCCCTCGTTCTCAATCTCTTTTGCAACTCTATACCATGCTTGTTCTACATTCCATAAACCATTATCAATCAACATTCCTTTCTTATTCTTCAACACATGTTTCCATTCTTCTACCTGTAATCTGGAATAATCTAATCCGCAAATTCTAGCCTAAAATCTTTAGTTTTGTCACATTTCTTTTGCCTGTCCTTTCGTCAACTAACTTGCATGGCGACAACCAACCAGTATGGCTACTCTGTTCATTTCCCATTCTCGATTGTTAGCTTTGTTTTCCTGGTCACTCTTCAATTCACGTAGTTTATCAACAGTCAGAAATGAGGATAGACCTATATCTATCGTGTCCTATTTGTTATCACGACAATAAAGCGTCTCGTCCTCCCCTATATTCCAAATATAGGACTCTGCTAGAAAGGTGTAGCTAGTACCTCTCCATCGCGCAGCATATATATCCTACAGGGTTACCTGTTCCTACTAGATATATATATTCTTGTGAGTTCCTCATAGATACGCCTAATGCATCATCTGACTGTAAATCAAACTATACTTCAATCAGAGATATATCGCGTCCTACCACCAAGCTTGTGATCGCCTGTTGTCTGTTAGGAAAGTCCTAATACCAGGTATACGCCTATTTCATCACATCACCTGTTACCGCTGGAGATAGCTAACCAGGTACACGCCACTTGTTCCGTTGGATCACAATAATCTCTCTGATTAACAACCAAAATACAATTTCTATCAGGAAATATGCTGTCAATACAAAGAACCGTGAACAGACGTACAGACAAGCAGACAACTGGCATGCGGGTCGTGGGTTAGTATAACGGGCACCTAGGCAAAGTTAAATAAAACCCCACTTTTGATGCCTTTCCCAAGTGTCACACTGGGGTTTCCCGGGGTAGGACCACAAACCAGAATACGTCACCGATAAGATATCAAAAGGTATCTTACCTGTGAGGTTACGAAGTTGATCAGGCTCCGGTTCTGGTGTGGTCCCGCCAGGAAATCCTTGGTGGTGGCACGATGGCAAAGATGTTTAACCCAGGGCCCCGAGTTGGGCGACAAATTGCAGTGGACAATGTAGTCCTTCCTCGGATGCCAGTCTCTGTTCTAATTCAGTGGAGAAATCAGATATATGCGCGCATAAAGAAATCACACAGACAAGGATGCCAGTCTATGTGGCTTCAAAGCCACTGATTCCTCTGCCCTTTATTGACAATTTACAAGGCTTTTATGCTACTTCGCACGTAACGAAAACAGGCTGTTGCCCAACATTCTATTTGTCATTAATATTGTGAAATTACAGACTTTTGTTTAATAACAGTTAAGGAAATAGAACTTCAGCGTCTTCGGTCGTCCCTTTAGCCATCAAGGACGTTTGTTACAGGACGTTCCAAGATGTTCCAAAACATTCTCTTCTTGATACTTGGAAAAAGAAACTACATGTGCGTACAAAACAATCGATTAAGATAGCGTGTTAAACAATAATATGCATTTGATTCTTAAATCCTGTTTAACCACTTAAACGACTTAAACTTTCTAGGCCTCTTTCTAAGCCTTTGAATATTATAAAAAGCGAATATATACATTTTTGTCCACAACAGGCGTGCCCTCATTTACATGGCATTTCCTGTGGCCTGTTCCCCCAGGCATCACCATGGAGACCTGGGTATAGCCAAATGGCGTGCCCTCATTTACATGGCATTTCCTGTGGCCTGTTCCCCCAGGCATCACCATGGAGACCTGGGTATAGCCAAATGTTGTGCCCTCATTTACATGGCATTTCCTGTGGCCTGTTCCCCCAGGCATCACCATGGAGACCTGGGTATAGCCAAATGGTGTTGCCAACACAGTTCATGTGCGCACTCACCCTTCCCCAGCGCTAGTGCACGTTTTCCCTCTAGTTCTCCCAGTTCCTTTGTCTTGTGGTAGCCACGGATGATTGGCTGTTCCCCTGGGGTGGGCCGGTGCTAACTGGATGGAACTGGAGCAAAATGTGTAATACCGGAGCTGAGTGGACATTGCTCGGGGCTGAACGTCCATGGGGGAGAGTTTATAGATGAGGGGAGTGAGGGTTGAATAGGGCAGTCTTTGCCGAGTGAGCCAGTTCAGTGTGTGGGACCACCTCACTAAACATCAGCACTCTGGTGGACTGAGCTCAGGGGTTGTGCTCCCCCTCGTCCAAGCTCACTGGAAGAAGAGCTCAGTCAGATGCAGGGACTGTGAGTTTAGCTGTTGTGTTTATCTCCCTTTCCGTGCACTGTCTTTTAATGTATTAAACCCCTATTTAATAGCTTTCTGGTGTCGGCTGTTTGGTGACTCATTTGTTTGGGATTATCTTAATTTCTATCCTTTATTTTTGGGAACCATTTGTGACTGGGAATTGGGGTATCTTGTCCCTTTCAGGATTTATAAGGATGAAGCTAATCGGGCTGGTGGAGTGGTACCTGCGGGTTTGGAAGGGGAGCCTAGCACAGGCAGGAAGGCAGCAGCCTCTGCAGCCATGTACTGGGGTCACCTCCTAGCAGCCAATCTATAGCTCCCCCGGTCCTTGCAGGGGACAAGCCCAGCGTTATGTCACACCCCCCTCAAAAAAGTGGCATAATATTACACATTTTTTTATATAATGGAGCAGAATGTTCGGGTTAGGGCTCAAAAAGATTATTATATTTTTTAATTTATTTTTTTTTGAAAAAAATTGTGAAAAAAAATTGTAAAATAGTGTGGGGGGAGGGGTTCAATAATTTTTGTTTTATAAAGAGAGATGCCCCCCACTAAATAAAAAAGATTGTTTGTTTTTTTTATAAAAAAGACAATCAGGGTTATTCAGAGAGCGGTGAAAAGCAGGAGAATGACTGGAGAATGAAAAATTCTAGGTCAAAATAGCCAAACCAGAAAAATTCTCCCTTTCTTCTCACTTTCCAAATCGGCTATTTTGACCTAGAATTTTTCATTCTCCAGTCATTCTCCTGCTTTTCACCGCTCTCTGAATGTATATTTTCCACAATTTTTTTTTCTCTTTCTACGTTTATATTTTTTTACTATTGCAGAAAATGGCGTCTAACAACAAAGGAGGACACCTTCCTGTGTAAAATGGGAAAAAACTTAAAAAACTTACGGTAAGGAGTAAGGCGCCCCCATCGAGGCACATACCTACTGTGCCTAATTATACATTCAGCCTCGACAGAGTAGGCTGTTTGTCAGTGGGTACAGGGATAGGGATGCGGGGACAGAGTGACGCATGCTCAGAAAATACAGGGTAAATGCAAGCGGTGGGAAGGTCAGCTTTAGGCTTCACACTTAAAAGGGTTAATAAGCATTACAATAACCATTTAAGGACCACTGACGTACATAGTATGTCCTGGGGAAAATTCCCCTTTTTTGGCGGTTGTAGATTTTGGGACTAAGTGTGTTTTTTCTATTTTTTTCATCATATTTCATAATTTTTTATAGTAAATTATACGATATGATGAAAATAATGATATCTTTCGAAAGTCCATTTAAAGGCGAGAAAAACGGTATATAATATGTGTGGGTTGCTTAAACGAGCAAGAGGAAAATTAGAGATAAACCCAAACAGCGCAGAAACGTAAAAACAGCAGCGGGCACTTTCGGACAGACAATGGCAAGACTGTCCAGTCACAAAGGGGTTAAATTAACCTGCAATAAATCCAGTCCTGTAAAATAACAGGGTTATTCAAAGACATCCGATCCGAATGGCTGCCGAAAGGTAACCAAACAGTGAAATTCAGGGTACGGTTAGCTTTCCTGGCCATTCGGCTATTCAGAGAACAGGCAGTTCGCCAAATCTTGGCGAATTGCCTGCACATACGGTGCCTGTTCGGTGCCTGTTCGAGGGCAGTGAAAACCCCATAAAAAAGCACTGCTTCTGCTATTCAGAGAACACTAAAGGTTCCCGAAATGCCCTGCCATTCGGTGGTTTCATGCGGCAGATTTTTTCAGGCGAATCCCATAGGTTTCAATGTTAAAAATATTCCCGTTTTAATTCAATATCTAATAAACCGTTCATTATAATATTCTGCAGTAAAAAGTCTCTGCATTTTTTGCAAACATTTTTTTTCCTTTTTTTTTTTTTAAACAGTTTTCCTGTAACAGCCCTTTTTTATTATCATTCATTGGATTTTATATGTAAATTCCAGACATTTTCGTTCAGTAGTTTGTTTGCAAACAGCGTTTCACTTTTCAAACATTAAGGCTAGGGTCAGACGAACGCATTTTTCACGTGCGTTTAGCCGCACGAAATCACGGCCGTGCTAGCAGCAAATGACGTCCAATGCCGGGCAGCATACGACGAACGGCCGCACGAACGTTCGTCCGTGCAACGCAAGTGGCAAACGAACGCATTTTTTCGAGAACGTCAAACCGCTACTACTGACATACAGAGTGCGCTGCGTCCGCATAGCGGCGTGTTTGCGTGATTGGGAGACGTCAGACGCTGCTAATGTCCGGCCAACATAACGTCCAGATGCAAAAGTGTTTTATTGATGATCCGTACAAAATCACGGACGAAAATGCGCATCGTATGACCGCTATCGCGTATCCGTGAAAAGATACGTCCATTCGTTCGAACGCACTTTTTCACGGACAACGTGAAAAATGCGTTCGTCTGACCCTAGCCTTAAGCGTACTGTTTTTTTTTTTCACTCCATTCGTCTGCCGTGTCGGGTTTTTCCGGTGGCTGCACTGCGTGTGATCGGCGGCTGCTCGGGTTTCTCCGGCGGGTTAATCCAGATGTTTTTGCGGGTTTCGGTGTGCGTTCGCCCTCATTTTGCGGTGAGTTTTCAGCGGGTTTGCGGCGACTTTTCCCTGCACTACGACGGCCCTGTGGTGCTTGCTGAATACACCGCAGGGCCGCCGAAATGGGATCGGCAAATCGCACCGAATTGAAGAGAACGAAAAGTTACCGTACGTGGCTTTTCGATTCTCTTTGAATACCCCTGTAAGCATTTTAGCAATTCTGCGCTTCTTGTTTTCTGCCATGGAGATAATCCTATTTACTCACATCCAGCACGCTGCAGACCTGCTTCCTGCCCCTTATGAGTTATATCCCTTTTTTCGTGGCAGGGGGTGGGAGTTTCTGCTGTTGTGTGTAGAGAAGAGAGGATGGATATCTGGTTACAGAGTAAAGAGACAGCAAGACAAATAAACTCTGATGTAAACACAAATGAACCCCCAGTGCTGTATCTTTCAGCAACAATAAAGGTAACGTCATTATTTGTCAAATCTTTTCACACGTTGCACAGAATTGAGATGCAGCCAGATCGCACATATAATGTTTAACCCCCCCCCCCGTACATGTATTGTAAGACTTTAACAGACAGTTATTCGTTGTGGGGTTTCATTTTTCATGGGTGCGATTTCACTCGTTTTCAAGTATGTCCTGTCACGATATAATAGCTCATAAATGATATATATAAATCATAGAGCAATGACTTGCTTCTTGTAGAATGATATTGTAAAAGCGCATTTTACTGGTTAGTGAATAAGCCCCATAGCGATTGTTATTGTACAGAGAGACACTAATCGATACATTAAGTACAGGAGGTTTGTTGCAGCTTGAGGAAAAAGACGCACAAACACAGTAAATAAAATGAATACGTCGGTATGTCCCGTTCTTTGGTTCCATAAACAAATGTTCTGAAACCTGTTTGCCGGAGTCTGGAGTGATGAGGGAGACGTGTGAGAACCCAGGACACACACATATACAGTATACAGAGTTTTCATACCGAAAGAGACAAAAACACATTAACAGATGCACACAACAACCTGTGGATCAGAGAAAATGTCCAGCAGTATCTGCTTATCTGTGTCTGTTTGTGTCTTATGTGTGTCTGTGTCTTTATGTTTGTGTATCTGTATGTGTGTGTGTGTCTGTATGTGTGTGTGTGTGTCTGTCTGTATGTGTGTGTGTCTGTATGTGTGTGTGTGTCTGTATGTGTGTCTGTATGTGTGTGTGTCTGTATGTGTGTCTGTATGTGTGTGTGTGTGTGTCTGCATGTGCATTTCTGTTTGTGTCTGTATGTGTGTCTGTATGTTTGTGTGTCTGTCTGTATGTGTGTCTGTATGTGTGTGTGTGTGTCTGCATGTGCATTTCTGTTTGTGTCTGTATGTGTGTCTGTATGTTTGTCTGTCTGTGTCTGTCTGTGTCTGTCTGTGTCTGTCTGTGTCTGTATGTGTGTGTTTATGTGTGTCTGTATGTTCATCTGTGTTTGTGTCTGTGTCCGTATGTGTGTCTGTCTGTGTGTCTGTGTGTGTGTCTGTATGCTTGTTTGCGCATCTATTGAAATACCATCCGCTTAACGCATTTGCGCTCACAATGTTAAGTATAGGACGCGCACAGTTCATCACGCTCGCGCAAGTCCATCCGCGTCAAACGATAACGCGCATAGTTTGCGCGAACGTTGAAATACGACGTTCTGCACAAATGGTTTTGTACTCGCGCAAATGCGCATTTGCGTGCACGCAAAACCGATGTGCGAGGAATGAAATATGGCCCTTTATAAATAAATAAATAAATACATTTTTATTTTTTTTAAGACCTTTTTATTATTTTTTAAGAGACTTCTTTTTATAATTTATTCCCATTTTTATTGAGTTTTATTCGTTTTACTAGAGCAGGAGGCTTGCTTTTGTTTTTTCCAGTTCGGTGGAATTCTCCGATGCCCCTTTGTCTGCGTGTCTCTCAGTGTCCGTCAATGTTTGTGTCTCTGTGCCTGGTCATGCGTGTCTCTAGGTGTATGTGTCTCCCTGTGTGTGTAATTGTTGTTTTCTGAGTCTCCGGTAAAAATCAAGTATTTAAGGAAAAAAAATCTGAAAATGATATAATAGAGAACACATTTTTACTAAAGGGTTTATTCAGTGACATTTCGGTGATTTCTAGTTCAGCGCTACAGCGATTCCATATCACCGACCCTGCTGTAAATTCTCTATTCACCGCAGGGTCACCGAAGTGCGCCGAAGAGCTGCTGTTCGTCTAATAGGTGTTTAAACCAATAAAAATGCATCAAAATGTGTGTAAATAATAGAAAAAGGTCCTTTAAAAAATAATAAAAAGGTCTGTTACTGAATTTAATAGAAACGTCTTTAAAAAAAAATTGGGAATCAAAAATTTCATCTTAACCCTTTCACTGCTGAGCCATTTCACGTCTGTCTGCTGAGCTCATTTTTACCGCTTTCGCTCATCATGTTTAAACGCGATTTGAAGTCACGTTTTATTATACGACCCAGACATATTATATATCGTTCTTTCCGGCAGACTCGGCAGATTCATAATATATCATTATTATATGTATACGTCATGTCCTGCTTAAATATTGTAACAAAAAATGCAATAAAATTAGAATTTTTAATCATCTGCAGTGTGTAAAGTGTTTTTTTCACATTTTATCACATGAACGTTTGCGGTTATATTTTCTATGGGGTGCGCTTGTACAAAAATTAGAAATGGGGACTCGTTACATTTTTTGGGGGGAATTACGTGATTTTTAGCAAACACACCCCATAGAAAAAAATCATTATAATGTGAACAATGATGTTGCACTAAGTGAAATGTTTTTATTAATGCAGCAATATTGTTCACGACACAAAAAAAACATGTTTTTTTTTTAAATATTTTTTTATCTTTATACCTGGTCATGTTGGGTATCATTTGAAAGGCCATGCCACGGTTCTGGAGATATCTGGGTTTAAAGGAACCCCATATCTCCACCAGGGGATTTCCTTGGGAAATCCCTGGGCAGCTAGGGGTTCCCTGGCTATCTGACATCATCACGCTATGCGTGATGATGTCGGGCAGCGAGGGGGGACCCGGGGGTGGAGCCGCCATCCAAGATGGCGGCCCCCACCCGAGCTAGGCCGCACTTCGGCGCCGCAAGGCGCTGAAGTGCGACACGGTACCTAAGGGGTTAAAGCCAGGCACCGCTTAAAAGGGGAGACTCTCCCCTTTTAAGCGGTGCCTAGTTTTTGAAGCTGGTCCTTCCCGATCGGGAGGGAGAGGGATTCGAACGGATCCCCCCTCCTTTCGAGCCGATCTTCCAGCATTGCCGGGGGGGTTGCCTGGAAACGACGTCATCGCATATGGCGCGATGACGTCATTTATGTCGGGAGGGGCTTAACTTCAGCGTCTGAGGACGCTGAAGTCAGACCGCCACGGGACCCCGGACAGAGAGGTGAGTATCTCCGCCGGGGGTCCCGCAAAGCTATGACGTGTGGGGCACGTCCTCCGCATATAGCGGGAGTAAATGAGGACGTGTCCCACATGTCGTCAGCAGTGAAGGGGTTAAAAAATAAAGAAATACAAAAAGGTGTGGAAAAAAATAAATAAATAAAAAGACTTTGCTGATCATGACAAGAATAAACGGTTTAATAAAAACGGGAATATTTTTAACATTGAAACCTACGGGATTCGTCTGATTAAACCTGCCGAATGAAACCACTGAACATCAGGACATTTCACTGACATTTCTCTGCTGTTCAATGTGAATAGATTAACCATTGCTTCTCTATGGGGAATTTCACTGCCG
Organism: Leptobrachium leishanense; assembly: GCA_009667805.1. NCBI lineage: Eukaryota > Metazoa > Chordata > Amphibia > Anura > Megophryidae > Leptobrachium > Leptobrachium leishanense. Next base: position 386,223,381 of record CM019066.1, on the reverse strand, counting down.
CCGAAGATCGCCAAATTGCGGAGATCTGCACCGTATTTCGCTGTCAATTTGCCAATGAGCTCCAACGTCCACCACCTCCAGGAGAATTTAGAAACGTCAGATTTCGTTTTGAGCATTTCAAAGTTCTGTCCTTGGTGAATAAAATAAATACTTTTATGAGTTATACAATATTTCCATTATTTAGAGGTGATTCCGCCCCCTTTCTGAATATTTCCCACATTCGTACATCATGTATTTTTATCCCTTTTTATATATTACGTGTTATGTAGTTAGTCACACCTTGTTACGGTTTGAGCCAGCGTCGTGTCTTGTATAAATCTAGCTGTGATATTGGATGAACGGCTTCTGAGAACTCACATCTTTCGTTCCTCCCTGGGAACCGGTTGAGATTTGTCCGTTCCTGCGGCCCTACGGGAGGTAATATTTCTTGAGACAGGCGCTCCTCGCTGCTTTTTGTTCGTTGGATATAAAACGCAATACACTTTACTGGCGACCATTAGGAAAAAATAATAAACCAAGTGTCGGCAATTTATTATGTCTTTATCACCTGGTCTGAAGGACTGAGCTCACCTTAATTCACGGCGATAAAACTGTTCCCATTTCATAAATAAGAATCAGGTTCTGACGTGTAAACCTAATGAAGGGACTGATCATAAAAGCAGGAGGATGAATCAGTGCTACCTTTCCAGTCATTGTGAAAGTCTGAGGTCTTAGATATTTCATATTAACCTTCTAAAGAGTCATTAAAACCTTGAGGAGGTTGAAGGCGTTTGCATGAAATTTGTCAATTTACATGAAATGTGTTGGGGCTACATAAAACTCCCCAGGGTTACAGGAAACTCATGAAGGTTACACGAGATGCATTGGGATTACATGAAACACATGGTAACGTGAGACTCATCGGTTACATGAAATACATCAGGGTTATCTGATTTGCGTCGGGGTTACATAAGCATGTCAGGGTTACATGAAACACATTGGGGTTACGTGTGTTGGGCTTACATGAAAGACATTGGGGTTACATGAAACGCGTGAAAGTTACGTGAAATGCATTGGGGTTAGATGAAAATAATTGGGTTTACATGAAACTCAACGGGGTTACAAGAAATGCATTGGGGTTACATGAAACATGTCGAGGTTACGTGATATGCATTGAGGTTACACAAAACTCATGAAAAGTGTTGGTTAAGGCTAGGGTCAGACGAAAGCATTTTTCCCCGCGAACGTGAAAAAGTGCGTCCGAACGCATTGACGTATTTTTTCACGGAATGCGCAAAAACGGTCAGACGACGCGCATTTTCGGGTGTGATTTTGCACGGATCGTCAATAAAACTCTTTTTGCGTCTGGACGTTATGTAGGCTGGACATTAGCAGTGTCTGACATCTCCTAATCACGCAAACACGCCGCTATGCCGCAGCTGCGCACTCAGTACTAGCGGTTCAGCGTTCTCAAAAAAATGCGTTCAAATTCCACTTGCGTTGCACGGCCGGACTTTTGTGCGGCCGTACATCGTATATTGGCCGTCATTGCCCGTCATCTGCTGCTAGTGCGGCCGTAATTATGTGCGCCAGAACACACGTTAAAAGTGCGCTGGTTTGACCCCAGCCTTCATGAAACGCATCAAGGTTACATGAAACTCAGGGTTGCATGAGATGTGTCAGGGTTACATGAAACACATTGGGGTTACTTGGTGTGTTGGGGTTACATGAAATGCGTTGGAGTTCGATGAAAATCATTAGGTTACACGAAACTCATCGGGTTACAAGAAATGCATTGCGATTACATGAAACATATCGGGATTATATGAAATGCGTTAGGTTTACATGAAACACATCGGGGTTACATTAAACTCATGAGTGTTGCATGAAATGTGTAAGGGTTCCATGAAACACATTGGGGTTACACAATACTCATCGGGATAACACAAAATGCATTGGGGTAAGATAAGAGTCATCAGGGTTACATGATGTACATTGGGATTTAACGAAAGATATAGTAGTTATGCAAAACTCATCAGTCACATGAAATGTGTTGGGGTTACTTGAAACATATCAGGCTTACATGAAACACAATGGGGTTACATGAAACTCATCAGGGTACATGAAAAGTGTTAGGGTTACATGAAACACATCGAGGTTACGTGATATGCATTGGAGTTACATGAAACTCATGAAGTTACATGAAATGCGATGGGTTAAGTGAGACACATCAGGGTTATATGAAACTCATTGGGGTTACAGGAAATACTTCAGCGTTACATCAATAGTGTTGGGGTTCCATGAAACTCTGTTACATGAAACACATCGTGGTTACGTGAAAAGCATTGTGGTTACATGATATGCATTGGGGTGTTACAGAAAATGTGTCAGCCTTACCAGAAACTCATTTGGGAAATTATTAAAATTCTATATATTTGCAGCCATGTGACCCAATTTATCAGTATAATGTAACTTCCTATTAAATGATCCAAACTATGAGCCACGATGGGTCGCTTTAAAATGTGCTCTTTAATTATCTCTCATTTCTTCTGCTGGTGTAGGGACAATCTCTATTTCCATATTCCCAGACACCACCCACAAGGATAAGGGGTGTGTAACAGAGCGACTGTACCCTAACGGAGTACTGCTCTCTTCCGTGTAACACAGTACCCACCACCGGCGCCGGAGAATCTTCCCTAACAGCCCACCCAAACTTTAACCGCAGCTGAAAGAAGGATGCAGACCGGTGAAATCAAAAAGCAGACTGTTTATTCACACAGACACACAGCTACACAGTCAAGGAACATCCCCCTCCAGATGCCCCAGTGATGGTAGGTTCCGTCACAGGGTGTTGAGCCAGTCATGAAGATCTTTCGTTCTGTTCCCAAACCTGAAGACGCCCACTGGGCACAGAATAATCAGGCTGAAATTTGACCCCCGAAAACTAAATTCCCCCAAGAGAGATTATCACAAACTGGATAATTTTCATTTCTCGGGGAAAACAGTCAAAAAGAATATTGATGGATCAATTGTACAAGTGTCAAATTTTTTTATTTCAGGACAAGTATTTAAGGATAAAATATGGTCGAGGAGATTTTGATACTCCGCACATGTTCACTCTCAGACTCGACTCGTTTCCCTCCTCCTCCTCCTCTAACGGTGAAAAACTGTGATTTTTAACTCAAAAAGAGTTTTCTCTGAACATAAAGTTTCTGGCTGCATTTTGCGCGGCTGGAAGTTTCATTCTCTGGCTGGTGCTGAGGCAAGTGTGTCACATCTCCATTGTGGTAACAAATGTAATTTATTCATCTTGATTTATAACCACCCTTCTGTGCAAGATTATTTAATAGCACATTTCTTCCCCACAGCAACGTTCACCGGTTGCGTTCTTGAAAGCCTCCTGCTGTCGCTGATGGTGGTTGCAGTTCCTCACGGCAGACAAGGTTGTTTGCTACCTGAGGAACATGCAGGCTTTTAATATTTCAGTTTTGCATTGAGGTAATGAGGTGTAAACACATTGTCCTGAGCCTCTGGGTGTGAAACTGTGAGGACGCGAGTCCAATGACGGCAACCTCGACCATGCTGGACTCATTACACCTCTGGTGTCATGCCTACTCGCAGCCTTACATACTCTATCCTGTTGTTTCTAGACTCCATGGGTCGAGCAAAGTATCAGACACGGTGAGGAGTATAACTAATGGCTGTTAAATATGACCATCACAATGAGAGGGAATCCAAAAACTGTGACCATCCACGGTGAGCATAGCCCAGGTTGTTGTGGTGGCCACCCATGGAGCGACAAACTTGGAAAGTTTGTTAATTCAGCACAAAATACACTTTTTTTTAGCAGCAAACAACGATACACAGATATACAGTCCACTCTTTATCATGAACCAAATAAAGAACATCCAAAAAGAGTCCTGTAGCAGGTTTGGGTCTGGTCCTCAATAGGGATGAGCTGTTCGGTTCGGAGTTCGATTTGAACATCGCCTGTTCGCAGGGTTCGCGAACTACGAACATTTTCGCGTGTTCGCCGCATGTTCGCCCCCAATGCACCACATTGGACCACAATGCACTTTTCCACTGGCCTGAAGCTTGTAATTGGCTACAGCCTTGCACCTGACCACAGGTCAGGTGTAAGACAGGTTCAAGACTATGCCAATCACGGCTCAGAGTCCTGATTGGGCAAATTTTGCCCAATCATGGGCTCACAGAGCTAAGTCCCGCAGCACACTATATAAGGCTTCACATAGCGCTTCAGCACGTGTTTGTTCTTGTGTTAGTTTTGTATGCCCAGAAACACAAGGACTAGTTTGTGGCTGGGAGGAGGAAGTGCACGATGGGGTCATCCTCCTCATTGACCAGGAAGACTCAGAAGCTAATGCCACCTCCAACCTACACTGCATGGGCTCCCTTATCCTGCAAAGCCTGGTAAAGGACCCCAGGATTCATGCTGTCAAGGAGAGGGATCATTACTGGTTGGCAAGCCTTTTTTATCCACGATACAAGGGTAAAGTTGCAGAGCTCATCCTGCCCGCACAGAGGGAGGACAGGATGAAAAAACTTGAGGATGCTCTAAAGCGACACTTGTGTAACACCTTTCCAGGCACTGGTAGGTTACCAAGTGATGACACAGGTGCTTCTGATGCTGCGGATGATCAGAGGAATAGAGGTGAAGGCCGGGGCCGCTTGACTGATGCCTTTTTTTTTTTTTTAGACCACAACGCCCAGGGACGTCAAATGTAGGCACCCATTGCCAGCGTCTTCACCATATGGTGCAAGACTACGTAGGGGCAAGGGCAGAACTGGATACCTTTCCAGCAGATGATCCACTGGCTTACTGGGTGTTGAGATTGGATCACTGGCCAGAACTTAGCCAATATACTATGCAGCTACTAGGTTGCCCTTCATCCAGCGTGCTTTCTGAAAGGACGTTCAGTGCCGCTGGAGGTTTTGTCACAGACAAAAGAGTGCGTCTGTCCACCGACTCTGTAGACCGGCTGACATTTATAAAAATGAATCAGTCCTAGATCAGCAGCTATCAATCCCCTGATGCTGAAGTAACGGAATAGATCGGGGATTTCTTCTGCCTTCACAAAACCTCCACCACTGAACTCCTACACAATACCACAAAGGGGTTACTGTGTGAAGCCACTTGCTGCCATGAAAGGCACATTATTTGGGTGCACTGACGCCATTACCAGATTTATATCATTTTAATTTTTTGAACCGCAGGGTCCACCCCTGCACTCTTCCACAATACCACAGAGGGGTTACTGTATGATGGCACTTGCTGGCCTGGCACCAAAGGCACAATATTTGGGTGCACTGACGCCTTTACCAGATTCATATCTTTTTAATATAGGACTGCAGGGTCCACCCCTTCACTCTTCCACAATACCACAGATGGGTTACGGTGCTAAGGCACTTGCTGCCATGAAATGCACATTCTTTGGGTGCACTGCCACTGACGCCTATATTACCAGATTTATATCATTTTAATTTTTTGGACCGCAGGGTCCAACCCTGCACTCTTCCACAATACCACAGGAGGGGTTACGGTGTGACGGCACTGTTGCCGACACTAAAGGCCCAATTTTAAAGCACCTATTGTTTCTCTCATCCAAAGCCTGCATAAGTTTCACCATAATTTAGCCAAAATATCACTAAACTTGTTCTGCGTGTCCTAAAAGGTTTCCTCTTTTAATACAGACTGCCGCCCCAAGCAGTTGTTTATGAATAGATTAAAGGAAAACCGTTTACCGTCATTTGAAATGCTTTTTTTTTTTTTTTAAATGTTTCTATACATCCTACAAATCCACCACTTCACGGGCAGGTTATGGGGACCTCCTAGGCACGATATTTGAAGGAATTTTTCGTTTTTATTTTTAACCCTTATTTCATGGAAACTCACTGTCCCTTTAAAAACGTTTATTTTTTTTACTTTTTGTCCTTGTTTCCTGTCCCCCAGGGCACTACCCGGACCCCCATACACCTTTTATGGCAAATATCTTGCATATATGCCCTCTTGGAGGGCACTCTAAAAACTGAACTTTTGACTCCCATTGACTTGCATTGAGTTCGGTTCGTGTTCGAACTCGAACTTTCGAAATTGTTCGAGTTCGAATGTGAACCGAACTCGGTGGTGTTCGGCTCATCCCTAGTCCTCAAGCAGAAAGCTACTGCAGATCTGCTTTGCCTGGGAGAAGGTATGAACACTGTAACAGGTTCTGGGTCTTGTCCTCAAGCCTGAGATTTTCAGGCGCATTCTGTATATAGTCACTATGTTACATGTTTACAGATGCATTCTGTATATAGTCACTGTGTTACAGGCGCATTCTGTATATAGTCACTATGTTACAGGTTTACAGATGCATTCTGTATATAGTCACTGTGTTACATGTTTACAGGCGCATTCTGTATATAGTCACTGTGTTACATGTTTACAGGTGCATTCTGTATATAGTCACTGTGTTACATGTTTACAGATGCATTCTGTATATAGTCACTATGTTACATGTTTACAGGTGCATTCTGTATATAGTCACTATGTTACATGTTTACAGGCGCATTCTGTATATAGTCACTGTGTTACATGTTTACAGGTGCATTCTGTATATAGTCACTGTGTTACATGTTTACAGGTGCATTCTGTATTGAGGTATGTTAATAGGGAGCTGTTAAGGGACTTTAGACTGTGGGAAGATTTAATGGTGTCTGGGAGGTTATTCCATAATTGCGGTGCTCTGTAGGAAAATGAGGATTGAGACATTTTCTTTTTGTGGTATTGTAAGTAAGGTGCAGGTCCTGGATCGGAGGTTATAGGATGAGGGAACTATGCCATTAACAGAGAGTTGATAGAGAGAACTGGCCCATCAAAACTGGACGATGGAGATTAAGCACAGAGCAAAAGGACCCGTGTCCTCACCGGGTGATTATGACAGCAGGATTCTCTGGATGGAGGAAGAAGCTGTTCATGAGCATTTGCGGGAGAGTGAGAGTCAAAGTACCCTACCTCAGTTTGCCCATGAGGACAGTTCTACCCATGAAGGAGAATGGCCTGGGTAAAGAGATCTTACAACCAGAGGTTATTCGAGGACATTGAACAATGGAGGACCCGTATTCTAGGAACTTATCTATGTGTTTTTAGATGTTCAACAATCCTTTCCTTTAACATGGTTTCCATTAATTTCCCCACTACTGACGTAAGACTAACTGGCCTATAGTTCCCTGATTCCTCCCTACTACCCTTCTTGTGAATGGGCACAACATTTGCTAATTTCCAGTCTTCTGGGACGACTCCCGTTAACAAGGATTGGTTAAATAAATCTGTTAACGGTTTTGCTATTACATCACTGAGCTCTTTTAATAATTTAGGGTGGATCCCATCAGGCCCCATTGACTTATTTGTCTTTACTTTAGACAGCTGCTGTAGAACCTCCTCCTCTGTAAACTCATATGTAATTGTCTTCTTCTTGCCTTCTGGTTTACGTGAGTAGCGCGCATGCGCGCCTCTCACATAAGCCAGCCAATCGGCAGGCTTCCTCCCGGCTCCCTCTGAGGATTAGTGTTGCGCGAAGAGGATGCGCGCAACACTAACCCTCAGAGAGAGCCGCCAGCTACTGCGGTGAGTTAGAGACGTCATCGCGCTGAAAGCTGAAAGCGCGATGACGTCTCCTACTCGGCAAAAGTCGGCAAATATGATTCCCACTCTGCTGACTGACAGCCGGGAGGGCGGAGTAAACTCCTCCGCCTCTCTCAGCTGTTTTCAGCATTTTCTGCTGATCGGCTGAGCGGAGGGAGGGGGGACAGAGGGCAGGATACTCCGGGAATCATGACCACCTACAATAGCTTAGGTGGTCATGTTGCCTAGAGTGTCCCTTTAAGGCTAATGTCAGCTGAACGCAGTCTGAGCGCACTCTGCATGCGTGCATAACGGACGGACGTACTGAAGGAAGATACCTTAGACACCAGACAGTCTGGGTTTTTTTCATGGATGTAGAAAAAAAAAAGGGAAATATGGGAATCAAAATTAATTAAAATTAAAAGGTACAGACAGCCAGACCAACAAAACGTCTGAGCGTCAACGTGATGGACGTTGCAAATGCGCTACGTCTGATGTCGCAGCATAACACACGCCGGCCGCTACGCGGACGCGGCACACTCTGCACGTCCGTCTTAGCGGTTTTACGTTCTTTCCTAACTTGCGTCCGTTTGCCACCTGCGTTGTGCGTGCGCAGTTTGGTGCGCACGTACTTAGTGTGTGGGTCTCTATTGATCATGATTCTATGCTACGACGGACGTTAAACTGTGCAGCAACACGGACGTGATCACTGCGTTCGTCTGACACCGGCCTTAATCTTCTCTCTGATTATTGCTGAGTAAAAGTTTGGGTTTTCGTGCGTGGTTACACATTGCTGGTTCCATATAAAGTGTTCACATCACATTCTTGACATACTTGAAAACGAGAGAAATCTCAATGTATCCTTCCTGGTAAAATACTAAATAAATAAATAAATTCTGCAATTAATAAATGTTCCATGGTGCTCACAGCAATGGAACGTCCCACGCAAATCAATAATCCCTGGTGGTTCATGCATTTCCAAAAGGTGCAGCAATGAACTTTTAAAGAGTCGATCAGCCCATACGTTCACAGGAGATAAAGGGAAAACGCAGTGAAATCTGCGACTAGTTGGAGCTGCACGCGGTCTGCCAGCCTTGACATGGCGCGCACGTCGCTCCACTCTGCCTTTATCTTCAGTCTGTGTTAATTAGTTCCCTAATAACAGTGAAAGATTCTTCTATCACCCAAATGGCAAACCGAGAAGGAGAAAAGAATCGTAAAGCACATTTCTGCCATTAATTAATTCTGAATTAACATTCCGGACAGCTGTGTTTCCATTCCTGACATAAAGTCATGCAGACGGGAGCCGGTGGCCGCAGCTTCTTTATTTGGTGACAGTATGTTTGATAGAAAAGACTTTGTACCGGATACCACTGACGTTCACAGCCCGTTACATTTATGCGCAGCCCGTTACATTAATGCGCAGCCCGTTACATTAATGCGCAGCCCGTTACATTAATGCGCAGCCCGTTACATTTAGCTGCGCAGCCCGTTACATTTAGCTGCGCAGCCCGTTACATTAATGAGCAGCCCCGTTACATTAGGGTGAGCAGCCCCGTTACATTAGGGTGAGCAGCCCCGTTACATTAGGGTGAGCAGCCCCGTTACATTAGGGTGAGCAGCCCCGTTACATTAGGGTGAGCAGCCCCGTTACATTAGGGTGAGCAGCCCCGTTACATTAGGGTGAGCAGCCCCGTTACATTAGGGTGAGCAGCCCCGTTACATTAAGGTGAGCAGCCCCGTTACATTAAGGTGAGCAGCCCCGTTACATTAAGGTGAGCAGCCCCGTTACATTAAGGTGAGCAGCCCCGTTACATTAAGGTGAGCAGCCCCGTTACATTAAGGTGAGCAGCCCCGTTACATTAAAATCTTTATCCTTACCTACAAAACCCTCACTAACTCAGCTCCCCACTACCTGTCCTCACTAATCACCAAATACACCCCGGCCCGCTCCCTAAGGTCAAACAGTGACCTGCGACTAGCTTCTCCCCGCATCACCTCTTCCCATGATAGACTGCAGGATTTCTCACGTGCAGCCCCCACTCTCTGGAACGCTCTCCCTCGTACTGTCAGACTTTCCCCTAACTTCTCTTCCTTCAACGCTCCCTTAAAACATTCCTATTTAGGGAAGCCTACACCCAACTCACTGACACAACCATCAATCACTCTCACCTTACAGTCCTCTCCTCCTGTTTCCAACCCCAACCCTCCTAGATTGTGAGTTCCTACGGGAATAGGGCCCTCATCTCCTCCTGTACTGTTTGTCAAATGTTGTTCAATGTATTGTAACCCTGTCTATACTGTGCTTATTGTACAGCGCTGCGGAATATGCTGGCGCTTTATAAATAAAGAATAATAATAATAATTAAGGTGAGCAGCCCATTACATTAAGGTGTGCCAAATCACACCGAGTTGAATAGAACGAAAAGTCACCGAACGTGCGAAGACTTTGATTCTCTTTGAATAACCCTGTGAGTGATTATATACAGAATGCACCTGTAAACATGTAACACAGTGACTATATACAGAATGCACCTGTAAACATGTAACACAATGACTAAATACAGAATGCGCCTATAATCATTTAACACAGTGACTATATACAGAATGCGCCTGTAAACATGTAATACAGTGACTATTTACAGAATGAGCCTGTAAACATTAGTGATGAGCCGAACACCCCCGTGTTCGGTTCGCATCCGAACTCGAACAATTTAAAAGTTAGAGTTCGAACACGAACCGAACTCAATGGGACTCGAAATTTCGGTTTTTAGAGTGCCCTCCAAGAGGGCATATATGCAAGATATTTGCCATAAAAGGTGTATGGGGGACAGGGTAGTGCCCTGGGGACAGGAAACAAGGACAAAAAGTTTTAAAAAAACTTTTTAAAGGGACAGTGAGTTTTCCATGAAAGAAGGGTTAAAAATAAAAACGAAAAATTCCTTCAAATATCGTGCCTAGGAGGTCCCCATAACCTGCCCGTGAAGTGGCGGATTTCTAGGATGTATAGAAACATTTAAAAACAAAAAAAAAAGCATTTCAATGACGGTAAACGGTTTTCCTTTAATCTATTCATAAACAACTGCTTGGGGCGGCAGTCTGTATTAAAAGAGGAGACCTTTTAGGACACGCAGAACAAGTTTAGTGATTTTTTTGGCTAAATTATGGTGAAACTTATGCAGGCTTTGGATGAAAGTAACAGTAGGTGCTTTAAAATTGGGCCTTTAGTGTCGGCAACAGTGCCGTCACACCGTAACCCCTCTGTGGTATTGTGGAAGAGTGCAGGGTTGGACCCTGCAGTCCTATATTAAAAATATATGAATCTGGTAAAGGCGTCAGTGCACCCAGATATTGTGCCTTTGGTGCCAGGCCAGCAAGTGCCATCATACAGTAACCCCTCTGTGGTATTGTGGAAGAGTGCAGGGTTGGACCCTGCGGTTCAAAAAATTAAAATGATATAAATTTGGTAATGGCGTCAGTGCACCCAAATAATGTGCCTTTCATGGCAGCAAGTGCCATCACACAGTAACCCCTCTGTGGTATTGTGGAAGAGTGCAGGGTTTCACCTTGCGGTCCAATATTAAAATGATATGAATCTGGTATAGGCGTCCATGGCAGTGCACCCAAATATTGTGCCTTTGGAGGCAGCAAGAGCCTTCACACCGTAACCCCTCTGTGGTATTGTGGAAGAGTGCAGCGGTGGACCCTGCGGTCCAATATTAAAATGATATGAATCTGGTAAAGGCGTCAGTGCACCCAAATATTGTGCCCTTGGTGGCAGCAAGTGCCTTCACACCGTAACCCCTCTGAGGTATTGTGGAAGAGTGCAGTGGTGGAGGTTTTGGTAATGCAGAAGAGATCCCCGATCTATTCAGTTACATCAGCAGCTATAACAAAACCGGGTCAGTAATGTTTAGGCACTTGTACTGCGCTACTGTATATGGTGAGAATCGGCGCACACCAGTAGCAACAGGAAGCAAACAGAACAGGCAGGGAATACACAGAGAGAAGTCAAATGGCATGCAAAGTCGGCAACAGATCGGGTCCTCAGAACAAGCAGGGTCAGTAACAAGTATACAAACTTATTCGGTAAGCTAGCGATGCGTGTAGCGACGCACAGCGTAGCGAAGCTGTGACGGTTGGCCTGACCTGACATGGCACAGAAGGGGTGTGAGCTACTTGAGCAGTTAACAGACATGAATGAATAAACAAAAACAAGGGATTTATTTACAACAGCAAAGTATATAAACAGCAAGGATCAAGAAAAACACACATGAAACTAAAGACCTGAGCACTAGAAATAAACTAAAATACTGAGATACAAATACCAAAACATAGAACCAGATCAGAACGAAATGCATGAAACAGATAGCTAATCAAAAAAGCAACAACATGAGAGGGCTAAATACTAGAGCAACATAAGCAAGAACATAAACCGGATTTAAACTAGAGAAAACATGAATATCAGAGATGAACATGAACCAAGAACATAGACCTGAATATAGACAGAAGAACTAAGAAAGAATATATTAAATGCAAACATCACCTAAGCAAGACAGCTCATGCATTCATGTTCAGGTCTGAGTACACTGAAGCAGGATCAGGATCAGAATGAAGCTAGAATCAAGACTAGGAATACAGAACAAACTGAAAACATGGATAAACTGGAGGCTAGGATCAGAGTGAATACCAAAATGAGGCAGCGCCCTTCTTAGGGCGATGCCTGCTTATATACAGAGTCCACATAAACAATTGAGTCCAGGTGAGGTCCAGGCTTGAACGTGAACCAAAGGTCCAGAACTTGGATGCAATATCCATAGAAGCCAGAGGGGGCGCCAGAGACCCAGGACGTGACAGAAGCGAAGAGAAGCAAACATTTTGCAGGCTTGACTTCACTCCGCTCCGCCTCGCAGCGTGTCTACACTGCATTACGTTTGCTTCTCACCGCACTGGACAGGAATCCACTAACTAAATTAAAATGTACACACAAAACCGTTTTATTTTCACAAAGCACATGTTATATAGGCAAAAAAAGTTTCTACTGAATAAAATACATCAAAAATTACTGTCAATTTAATAGGAATAGTATAAAAATATTAAAAAAAGGTAACCCCTGATCATATATATTATAGGGACACGGAGCGCTGTGTATAGAGTAGGGATGCATTGATACCACACACAGACATATACGTATATATCAACACGCAGACCTATATATAAGTATATATCAACACGCAGATATATATATATACACCCACCCACAGACCTCAGACCATATATACACATACGCACATGGGGGGGTGGCATGTGGACAATCTCAACTAAACGTGCTCCCCCAATTTGGCTGATCCCTCCAGACAAAATGTTGAACCCGACAGAGCAGAGAATATATATATTATTCTCTGCTCTATCGGGTTCAACATTTCTTCTGGAGGCATGAGCCAAATGGGGTTGGGGCAATTAGTTGCCAAAATGTGTGTGTAATACAAGTCTGGATATATATATTTATAAGAATATAGATATATATTTTATCTATATATATATACGTATATCATACCTGCCCTTACCTTCCCCTATAAATTTGCTAAAATATACACACAAAAAAAAACACTGCCTGAGACCCCGCGCAGCCCACATGCCACCCCCCTCTACTTGGCTGAATGTATCTAATATATATAATTAAATACTTTCAGCCAGGTAGAGAAAAAAAAAAGGTTTTATTTTATGTTTCCGGGGACATTTAAAAATGTTCTCGGATTTTTTTTTTTTTAGAAATGTGTCGCCTTACCTTAGCCTGGTGGTCAGTGGGGGCTCCCTGGATCCTGGTTGTGGGGGGGGGTCTGCCGTGGCCAGTGGCGTAGCGTGGGGGGGGCTGGGGGGGCCGTGGCCCCGGGCGCAGTTTTGTTAGGGGCGCATTCGCGCCCCTAAAACTGGCCCGGGGGTTGAGGGACCCAGATGCCGGGCAGCGCGGGAGCGCCTGCCCGGTCTTGAACAGTCCGTCCTGTGAAGTGGATGCGGCTGTGTGCGTGCACAGCCGGTCACGTGGTCCGGCTAATCAGGTGGTACTGAGTCTCTGTACCACCTGACTGGCCGGACCGCGTGACCGGCTGCGCACGCACACAGCCGCATCCACTTCACAGGACGGACTGTTCAAGACCGGGCAGGCGCTCCCGCGCTGCCCGGCATCTGGGTCCCTCAACCCCCTGCCGGAGCTGGGGCAACAATCCAGGTGAGAGCTGGGGCAAATCCATGAGCTGGGGCAAATCCATGTGTGACCTGGGGGCAAATCCATGAGCTGGGGGCAAATCCATGAGCTGGGGGGCAAATCCATGAGCTGGGGGGCAAATCCATGAGCTGGGGGCAAATCCATGAGCTGGGGGCAGTATCCATGAGCTGGGGGCAGTATCCATGAGCTGGGGGGCAAATCCATGAGCTGGGGGCAGTATCCATGAGCTGGGGGGCAAATCCATGAGCTGGGGGCAAATCCATGAGCTGGGGGCAAATCCATGAGCTGGGGAAAATCCATGAGTGAGCTGGGGGCAAATCCATGAGTGAGCTGGGGCAAATCCATGAGTGAGCTGGGGGGCAAATCCATGAGTGAGCTGGGGCAAATCCATGAGCTGGGGGCAAATCCATGAGTGAGCTTGGGCAAATCCATGAGCTGGGGCAAATCCATGAGCTGGGGCAAATCCATGAGTGAGCTGGGGCAAATCCATGAGTGAGCTGGGGCAAATCCATGAGCTGGGGGCAAATCCATGAGCTGGGGCAAATCCATGAGCTGGGGGCAAATCCATGAGTGAGCTGGGGCAAATCCATGAGCTGGGGCAAATCCATGAGTGAGCTGGGGAAAATCCATGAGCTGGGGGCAAATCCATGAGCTGGGGCAAATCCATGAGCTGGGGGCAAATCCATGAGTGAGCTGGGGGGCAAATCCATGAGCTGGGAGGCAAATCCATGAGCTGGGGGCAAATCCATGAGTGAGCTGGGGGGCAAATCCCATGTGTGAGCTGGGGCAAATCCATGAGCTGGGGGCAAATCCATGAGCTGGGGCAATATCCATGTGAGAGCTGGGGCAATATCGATAACATGTCCACAGGTTGGGGGGGGCGCACTATTCTTGGCTGGCCCCGGGTGCTGACAACCCACGCTACGCCACTGGCCGTGGCCGCAGGTGCAGTGGCTCCCTCCCTGCGCCGCCTCTCTCTGCCACATGCACCCAGGCGGCTAGCCCGCACAGTTGCAGCTCTGTCATCCGGCGGCGGCATGCTCCTCAAGTGGATCCTTGGGAGGCCCCGGCAGACTGCCCTCTACAGTGCCTGAGGCCGTGTCTGCCTGATGTTTTAGTAACAGGAATGTTTTATCCTATAGGCTTCAATGTTAAAAATATTCCCTTTTTAATAGAATATCTATTAAACCGTTGCTTATAATATTCTGCAGTAAAGAGTCTCTTTATTGCTAGATTTTTTAGTATTTTTTATGCTTTTTTAAAAAATAAATTCGAACTTTTGGCAAACGTCCTAAAAAGTTCGAAGTTCGCGATCTTTCGAACTGCCAATGTTCGAATCAAACTCCGAACAGAACAGCTCATCCCTAGTAAACATGTAACACAGTGACTGTATACAGAATGCACCTGTAAACATGTATTATTATTATTATTATTCTTTATTTATAAAGCGCCAGCATATTCCGCAGCGCTGTACAATAAGCACAGTATAGACAGGGTTACAATACATTGAACAACATTTGACAAACAGTACAGGAGGAGATGAGGCCCTATTCCCGTAGGAACTCACAATCTGGGAGGGTTGGGGTTGGAAACAGGAGGAGAGGACTGTAAGGTGTGAGTGATTGATGATTGCGTCAGTGAGTTGGGTGGTAGGCTTCCCTAAATAGGAATGTTTTCAGGGAGCGTTTGAAGGAAGAGAAGTTAGGGGAAAGTCTGACAGTACGAGGGAGAGCGTTCCAGAGAGTGGGGCTGCGCGTGAGAAATCCTGCAGTCTATCATGGGAAGAGGTGATGCGGGGAGAAGCTAGGCGCAGGTCACTGTTTGGCCTTAGGGAGCGGGCTGGGGTGTATTTGGTGATTAGTGAGGACAGGTAGTGGGGAGCTGAGTTAGTGAGGGTTTTGTAGGTAAGGATAAGGATTTTGAACTTAATTCTGCAGTGGATGGGGAGCCAGTGAAGGGACTCGCAGAGGGGAGCGGCAGAGACAGAGCGGCGGGTGAGGTGAATTAGCCTGGCGGAGGCGTTCAGCATGGATTGTAGGGGGAGAGGCGGGACAGAGGGAGGCCAGATAAGAGATTATTGCAATAGTCGAGTCGGGAGATTACCAGGGCGTGTATGAGTTGTTTTGTGGTGACAGCGGTAAGAAATGGCCGAATTCTGGAAATATTACGCAGTTGGTATCGGCAGGAGGAGGAAAGAGACTTGATGTGGGGGATGAAGGAAAGAGCAGAGTCAAGTGTAACTCCAAGGCAGCGAACTTGGTTTGATGGGGAGATGGTGATACCCTCCACCATGATAGAGAAGTCAGGAGGTGGGGAGGCATTGGAGGGAGGAATAAGTAGGAGCTCAGTCTTTGACATGTTGATCTTTAGGTGGTGGGAGGCCATCCAGGAGGAGATGCCAGATAAACAGTCACTGACTTTTGAAAGGACAGGGGGAGAGAGATCAGGGGGTAGAGAGGTAGATCTGAGTGTCATGAGCGTAGAGGTGGTAATTAAAGCCAAAGCTGTTGATGATTTTGCCCAGGAAGGAGGTGTAGATGGAAAAGAGCAGAGGACCAAGGACAGAGCCTTGAGGTACACCAACAGATAGAGGCAATGAAGAGGAGGAGTTACCAGCAAAGGACACACAGAAGGACCTGTTGGATAAATAGGAGTCAACCCAAGCAAGTGCAGTGTCACCGAGACCCAGAGAGTTGAGGGTCTGTAGAAGGAGGGGGTGGTCAACAGTGTCAAAAGCAGCCGAGAGGTCAAGCAGGATGAGAATAGAATAGTGGCCGTGTTTTTTAGCAGTTAGGAGGTCGTTGGTGACTTTGGTGAGGGCAGTTTCAGTTGAGTGTAGGGGACGGAAGCCAGATTGCAGGGGGCCAAGAAGGGAATTGGAGGACAGGAAGAGGGAGAGGCGGTTGAAGACTAGTTTTTCTAAGAGCTTTGATGCGAAGGGAAGCAGGGATACAGGGCGGTAGTTGGATGGAGAGTTGGGATCTAGGGATGGTTTCTTTAGTAAAGGGGTAACTAGCGCGTGTTTGAAGGTGGATGGAAAGGAGCCAGTGGAGAGAGATAGGTACCATAATGACTATATACAGAATGCACCTGTAAACATGTAACATAGTGACTATATACAGAATGCGTCTGTAAACATGTAACACAGTGACTATATACAGAATGCGCCTGTAAACATGTAACACAGTGACTATATACAGAATGCACCTGTAAACATGTAACACAGTGACTATATACAGAATGCGCCTGTAAACATGTAACACAGTGACTATATACAGAATGTGCCTGTAAACATGTAACACAGTGACTATATACAGAATGCACCTGTAAACATGTAACATAGTGACTATATACAGAATGCACCTGTAAACATGTAATACAGTGACTATATACAGAATGCACCTGTAAACATGTAACATAGTGACTATATACAGAATGCACCTGTAAACATGTAACACAGTGACTATAACAGAATGCGCCTGTAAACATGTAACACAGTGACTATATACAGAATGCGCCTGTAAACATGTAACACAGTGACTATATACAGAATGCACCTGTAAACATGTAATAACACAGTGACTATATACAGAATGCACCTGTAAACATGTAACACAGTGACTATATACAGAATGGCTGTAAACATGTAACACAGTGACTATATACAGAATGCACCTGTAAACATGTAACATAGTGACTATATACAGAATGCACCTGTAAACATGTAACACAGTGACTATATACAGAATGCGCCTGTAAACATGTAACACAGTGACTATATACAGAATGCGCCTGTAAACATGTAACATAGTGACTATATACAGAATGCACCTGTAAACATGTAACACAGTGACTATATACAGAATGCGCCTGTAAACATGTAACACAGTGACTATATAAAGAATATACACGACTGTAACAATTCAATGTTCTTGAATCCAGGACATACTGAAAACGAGTGAAATCTCAATGGGAAATTACTTCATTTTTTTAAAAAAACTAATAAATGTGGGTTTGTTATGTAATGTACAATTAATCTAGTTACAGCTCGTGTAAGTGTTCGTGTCTCTTTAACCCTTACACGAGTATATTTTAAATCTATACATACACAAACTGAAGCCTGGATTATTATATTGGTAACATGACGTATTTCCGCAGTTTGCACACGGTACACATGATAGTAAAATATAAAAGCGCACAAACATTTGTTGCAGAGATTTTCAGGGAGCGAGTAAACATTGTAATTGGGTTCATTTACATGATATCACTTTTCTCTTATAGTTGTGGGTAGAAATGGTTAAGGGCTATAAATGATCAGTAATTACTCCGCACGGCCTATCTCTCAATCCTCTCGAGAGGCTCTGAACATTTCCACATAAGAACATGTCATTTCCAGAATATAGAGAAGCGGTCAAAATAGGGAAAAAAACTATAATTATAAAAAAGCTAAATGTGACGAATCTATATTGAGATTCTGACGCTGTTTTACAAAGAGAGGAGAAAAATCTACAGGAAGTTATTCACTAAAAGTGAATGAACCCCGAATTGTACCAAACTATGAATTTCAATTTATCTGCAACTTCATCTATTCACAAAGCCATCAATTCGACAAATACTGGCAAATAAACAGCGAAATACGGTGCAATTCAACGGCACCAAAATTGTCCCATTGGAAACTATTGTGACATGTTAAAAGAGCTAAACTGGCCATTGCTGGAGTCTAAACGCACCCTTCACCTTTCCAGCCTGGTGTTTAAGAGCTTTTCTGGGAAGCTGCCACCCTGCCTGAATAGACTGCTTCCCCCAGCAGCTCCCTCATCCTATAACCTCCGATCCAGGACCAGCACCTTACTTGCAATACCACAATACAAAAAAACACCATCAAATCTTCCCCCAGTCTTAAGTCACTCAAGAGCTCCTTACTAACATACCTCAATACAGAATGCACCTGTAAACATGTAACATAGTGACTATATACAGAATGCACCTGTAAACATGTAACATAGTGACTATATACAGAATGCACCTGTAAACATGTAACACAGTGACTATATACAGAATGCACCTGTAAACATGTAACACAGTGACTATATACAGAATGCACCTGTAAACATGTAACATAGTGACTATATACAGAATGCACCTGTAAACATGTAACATAGTGACTATATACAGAATGCACCTGTAAACATGTAACATAGTGACTATATACAGAATGCGCCTGTAAACATGTAACACAGTGACTATATACAGAATGCGCCTGTAAACATGTAACACAGTGACTATATACAGAATGCGCCTGTAAACATGTAACACAGTGACTATATACAGAATGCACCTGTAAACATGTAACATAGTGACTATATACAGAACTAGCTTTTGCCCGCGGCTTCGCTCGCGTGGATTTTAGGATTTGTTAAAATTGTTTTTAAAAGAAACTTGAGTTTTTTTTGGTAGAATCCCCCCCCCCCCCCCCCCCCCGCTTGGGATTTTTGGAAAAAATTTTATTTTTCAAGAAGAATGTAAGTCCAAATTTCACACCTGTAACATCTTTGGTTTTTGAAATATAGGTATACTGATAAAAGTATTCACATCCCTTTCCCCCACCCCCCTTAACTGGATTTTCGGAAAATGGTAAAACATGGGTTTTTTTTGCACGAAGATTGTAAATATTGAATTTCACACCTGTAATATCATTGGTTTTTGAAATATAGGTATAGTGATAAAGGTATTCATCCCCTTTTTGCCCCCCCACTGGATTTTTGGAAAATGGTAAAACACGTGTTGTTTTATTTTCAAGACGAATCTAAATACCAATTTTCACGTCTGTAACATCTTCTGTTTTTGAGATATAGGTATCCTGTTGAAAAGTATTCACCCCCTTTTTTCACCCACCACGTGGGATTCTTGGAAAATGATAAAACATGTGTTTTTTTTTATTTTTCAAGAAGATTGTAAGTGCCAGATTTTAGGGATGTGCACCGATTTTTTTTTCGGTTCGATTCGATTCGATTTTTCGAATTTTTAAACTTTTCGATTTGGCTCGTTTCGACTGCTTTCTGTTTCGATTCGGTTCGGCTCGATTTGTTTTTCGGGTACATTTATTTTTCGGAATATCGACCATTTTTCGTATTTTCGGGTCACTTTACTAGGTTTCTGTATCGACTTTTCGTTATTTCGGAAATTTTCGTTTTTCGGAATTGTACATGGTTTTCGGTATATATCGACTATTTTTCGTATTTTTGTGTCACTTTGCTCGTTTTTTGGTTATCGGCTTTTCGCTATTTCGGAAATTTTCGTTTTTTTCGGAACATCTGTTCTCCTTATTTCAAAGCTCATTTCTATTGCCCCAGCAGTCCAGCACATGGATTTTCCCCAGCACATGGATTTGCCCCAGCTCATGGATTTGCCCCAGCTCATAGGATATTGCCCCAGCACATGGATTTGCCCCAGCTCATGGATTTGCCCCAGCACATGGGTTTGCCCCAGCACATGGATTTGCCCCAGCTCATAGGATATTGCCCCAGCTCACGGATTTGCCCCAGCACATTGATTTGCCCCAGCACATGGATTTGCCCCAGCACATGGATTTGCCCCAGCACATAGGATATTGCCACAGCTCACACATGGATTTGCCCCAGCTCATGGATTTGCCCCAGCACATGGATTTGCCCCAGCACATAGGATATTGCCCCAGCTCACACATGGATTTGCCCCAGCTCATGGATTTGCCCCAGCACATGGATTTGCCCCAGCACATGGATTTGCCCCAGCTCATAGGATATTGCCCCAGCTCACGGATTTGCCCCAGCACATTGATTTGCCCCAGCACATTGATTTGCCCCAGCACATGGATTTGCCCCAGCACATGGATTTGCCCCAGCTCATGGATTTGCCCCAGCACATGGATTTGCCCCAGCTCATTGATTTGCCCCAGCACATTTACAAAGACAAAATTTACAGAATCAGCGATATAACCGATAATAGTTAAATAAACGATGTTCAGAATTACCGAAATGGAACTGAAATCCCGAATGGAACCGAAATCATGAATAGAGGGAAAATAAATTTCGATTTGACACATTTCAAGTCCATTCGAAAATTCCGAAAATGTTTCGATTCGGCTCGGAAAACATTTCGGATTCGACTTTTTCAGATCTAAAAAATTTCGGAATTTCGGCCGCATCGAGAGACCCGAATCGGGAAATTTCGTGAAAATTCCGAGATTCCGAAACCCGAAACGCACATCCCTACCAGATTTCACACCTGTAACATCTTTGGTTTTTGGAAATATAGGTATACTGATAAAAGTATTCAACCTCCCTTTTCCCCCCTCCCACTGGATTTTTGGAAAATGGTAAAATAGGTGTTTTTTTGTTTCTCAAGACAAATCTAAATACCAATTTTCACGTCTGTAACATCTTCTGTTTTTGAGATGTAGGTATCATGTTTAAAAGTATTCACCCCCCCTTTTTTTACCCCCTACTTGGATTTTTGGAAAATGGTAAAACACGTGTTTCTTTATTTTCAAAAGATTGTAATTACGAAACTTCACACCTGTAACATCTTGGTTTTTGAAATATAGATATACTGATAAAAGTATTCAGACCTCTTTCCCTTGACCCCCTTAATTGGATTTGTGGAAAATGGCAAAACACATGTTTGTTTTTTTTCACGAAGATTGTAAATACCAAATTTCACACCTGTAACATCTTTGTTTTTTGAAATATAGGTATACTGATAAAAGTATTCAACCCCCCTTTTTGCCCCCCTCCCACTGAATTTTTGGAAAATGGTAAAATAGGTGTTTTTTTGTTTCTCAAGACGAATCTAAATACCAATTTTCACGAATGTAACATCTTCTGTTTTTGAGATATAGGTATCCTGTTTAAAAGTATTCAGCCCCACTTTTTTTTAACCCCCCCAGCTGGGATTTTTGGAAAATGGCAAAACACCTGTTTTTATTTTTCAAGAAGATTGTAAATACCAAATTTCACGTCTGTAACATCTTTGGTTTTTGAAATATAGGTATAATGATAAAAATATTCAGACCACTTTCCCCCGACCCCCCCCCCCAATTGGATTTGTGGAAAATGGCAAAAAACATGTTTGTTTTATTTCATGAAGATTGTAAATACCAAATTTCACATCCGTAACATCTTCGATTTTTGAAATATAGGTATACTGATAAAGGTATTCAACCCCCCTTTTTGCCCCCCCAAGGAATTTTCAGAACATGGTAAAATACGTGTTTTATTTTTCAAGACTAATCTAAATACCGATTTTCAGGACTGTAACATCGTCTGTTTTGGAGATATAGGTATCGTGTTTAAAATATTTAAAATATTCAACCCCCTTTTTTCGCCCCCCACTTGGATTTTTGAAAAATGGTAAAATACATGTTTTTTTTATTTTTCAAGAAGAATCTAAATACCGATTTTCACATCTGTAGCATCTTCTGTTTTTGAGCTATAGGTATCCTGTTTAAAATATTCAACCCCCTTTTTCACCCCTTTGTGGGGGGATTTTCCAAAAATCCTTACTTAGTGGGCGCCTAAATCATAAAAACATAAAAAATTTCACATTCCTAGTTTAAACGGTTTCAGCTGGGCGTTGATGAGTCAGTCTGTCAGTCAGGACTTTCGCGTTTATGATAAAAGTATTCAACCCCCCTTTTTGCCCCCCCCCCAAGGAATTTTCAAAAAATGGTAAAATACGTGGTTTTTTTATTTGTCAAGATGAATCTAAATACCGATTTTCACGTCTGTACCATCTTCTGTTTTTAAGATATAGGTATCCTGTTTAAAATATTTAAAATATTCAACCCCTTTTATCACCCCCTAAGGCTGGGGTCAGACGAGCGTAGTCTTCACGTCCGTGATTGCGCCTAAAAGTACGTCCGTGATAGCATGAAAGAAAGTCCATTGGAGCCTGACACATGAAGTACGTCCGCACTGAACTGCGGACGCATGACGGACGCTGCAAACGGACGCAGGTTAGGCAAGAACGTAATACTGCTAGAACGGACGTGCAGAGTGCGCCACGTCCACAACGTCTGCATAGCTTTGTGTGTGAGTGATGGAGCGTGGTCAGACGGACTGCATTTATACGTCCAGCATTTTTGACGGACAGAATGTTTTATCATTGTAATTTATTTTTCCCTCCTACATCCGTCATAAAATAACTTCAGTGAAAAAACGGACTGTGTGACCACTACTGCGTCATCTGTACTGACGATGTCCGTACTGCACGGACGTACAGTCCGTAGAAATCACGCTCGTCTGACCCCAGCCTTAGGGGCGGAGTTTCCAAAAATCCTTCCTTAGTGGGTGCTCACATCATAAAAACAGTGCACCTTCAAAATTTCACGTTCCTAGGTTAAACGGTTTCAGCTGGGCGTTGATGAGTCAGTCAGGACTTTCGCGTTTATATATATAGATGCACCTGTAAACATGTAACACAGTGACTATATACAGAATGCACCTGTAAACATGTAACACAGTGACTATATACAGAATGCACCTGTAAACATGTAACATAGTGACTATATACAGAATGCACCTGTAAACATGTAACATAGTGACTATATACAGAATGCACCTGTAAACATGTAACACAGTGACTATATACAGAATGCACCTGTAAACATGTAACACAGTGACTATATACAGAATGCACCTGTAAACCTGTAACATAGTGACTATATACAGAATGCGCCTGTAAACATGTAACATAGTGACTATATACAGAATGCACCTGTAAACATGTAACATAATGACTATATACAGAATGCACCTGTAAACATGTAACATAGTGACTATATACAGACGCACCTGTAACACATGTAACACAGTGACTATATACAGAATGCACCTGTAAACATGTAACACAGTGACTATATACAGAATGCACCTGTAAACATGTAACATAGTGACTATATACAGAATGCACCTGTAAACATGTAACAAAGTGACTATAAACAGAATACACCTGTAAACATGTAACATAGTGACTATATACAGAATTCACCTGTAAACATGTAACATAGTGACTATATACAGAATGCACCTGTAAACATGTAACATAGTGACTATATACAGAATGCACCTGTAAACATGTAACACAGTGACTATATACAGAATGCACCTGTAAACATGTAACATAGTGACTATAAACAGAATGCACCTGTAAACATGTAACATAGTGACTATATACAGAATGCACCTGTAAACATGTAACATAGTGACTATATACAGAATGCACCTGTAAACATGTAACACAGTGACTATATACAGAATGCACCTGTAAACATGTAACATAGTGACTATATACAGAATGCACCTGTAAACATGTAACACAGTGACTATATACAGAATGCACCTGTAAACATGTAACACAGTGACTATATACAGAATGCACCTGTAAACATGTTAACACAGTGACTATATACAGAATGCACCTGTAAACATGTTAACACAGTGACTATATACAGAATGCACCTGTAAACATGTAACACAGTGACTATATACAGAATGCACCTGTAAACATGTAACACAGTGACTATATACAGAATGCGCCTGTAAACATGTAACATAATGACTTTATACAGAATGTACCTGTAAACATGTAACACAGTGACTATATACAGAATGCGCCTGTAAACATGTAACATAATGACTATTTCCTACATATTTATTTTCTGTTAATCTGTATATTTGTGTTGTTTTTTAATATCTTGCATTGTATTACTTTGTATTTCTGCAACTGTAACACTTCAATGTTCTTGAACCCAGGACATACTTGAAAACGAGAGAAATCTCAATGTATCCTTCCTGGTAAAATCCTTTATAAATAAAATAAATAAATAAATAAATATTGGTTTGTATTTCGCCAAATTTTGGCAAATTGCCAGCAGTGATATACGGTGCCTGATCGACGTCAGAGAAATCCCCCCCCCTCTCCCTGCTTAAAATGTTTCAGCAACAAGGAGACTATCGCTGAAGCCAGCACGCAGAGAAAAAAAAAAGGCAGGAGCGAAAAATGCCTCGTCTGGTTTTTTATTTTCCCTAAAAAAAACCGAATCAAAAAGTTTGCCTAAAAAATCCAGAAACATACCTAAAAAATCAATAAATAAAAAAGCCTTTTTGCTGCGGATTAAAAAAAATAAACGGTTGAATAAAAATGATTGTTAAAGGGACACTGCCACTTCTATAAACTGTAACTAGATTACTTGTCCATTACAAATAACACACCTTATGAAACACATTATGACACACATTATGACATACATTAGCAAACACATTAAGAAACACATTATAAAACACACTAGGAAACACCTTATAAAACACTAGGAAACACATTATAAAACATATTATGAAACACCTTCTAAAACACATTAGGAAACACATTATGACACACATTATAAAACACACTAGGAAACACCTTATAAAACACATTAGTAAACACATTATGACACACATTCTAAAACACACTAGGAAACACCTTATAAAACATATTATGAAACACCTTCTAAAACACATTAGGAAAAACATTATGAAACACATGCTGCTGTTTTTCTTTTAGTAATTGTATCAAAAAATAAAAATTCTAATTCTTTTTTTTTTACTTCCTAACCATTGTGTTGACCTTTCCCACGAGGCAGCATTTACCAAAGGTTTTTCTTTGCTTCTATGGTTTACCTAATATACAGTATTTAACGATTTAATGAGGTGGAGGAGAGAATGTTACATAAGGCAGCAGTGGGTTTATAATTCTCCAGGGTACCTGAGGTAAGAGCTGGCAGCTGAATGAGATAAAACAGACGGCTTAAAGGCCTTCTAATCTACCCCCCCCCCCGGTGACGTCCTTTGAATACATCCCACACAATACAATGATGTGAGTCGGTGACTGACCCATTCTATGACCAAAACCACACAGTGAGGAGCAAGTGATGGAAAGATACAAAATATCACACAATGGATGCACCCAGTGACACATATAGAGGAAAATATCACACAATGGATGCGCCCAGTGACATATATAGAGGAAAATATCACACAATGGATGCGCCCAGTGACACATATAGAAGAAAATATCACACAATGGATGCGCCCAGTGACACATATAGAGGAAAATATCACACAATGGATGCGCCCAGTGACACATAGAGAAGAAAATATCCCACAATGGATGCACCCAGTGATACATATAGAAGGAAATATCACACAATGGATGCTCCCAGTGACACATATAGCAGAAAATATCACACAATGGATGCACCCAGTGACACATATAGAGGGAAATATCACACAATGGATGCACCCAGTGACACATATAGAGGAAAATATCACACAATGGATGCGCCCAGTGACACATAGAGGAAAATATCACACAATGGATGCGCCCAGTGACACATATAGAGGAAAATATCACACAATGGATGCGCCAGTGACACATATAGAGGAAAATATCACACAATGGATGCGCCCAGTGACACATATAGAGGAAAATATCACACAATGGATGCGCCCAGTGACACATATAGAGGAAAATATCACACAATGGATGCGCCCAGTGACACATATAGAGGAAAATATCACACAATGGATGCGCCCAGTGACACATATATAGGAAAATATCACACAATGGATGCGCCCAGTGACACATATAGAGGAAAATATCACACAATGGATGCGCCCAGTGACACATAGAGGAAAATATCACACAATGGATGCGCCCAGTGACACATATAGAGGAAAATATCACACAATGGATGCGCCCAGTGACACATATAGAGGAAAATATCACACAATGGATGCGCCCAGTGTCACATATAGAGGAAAATATCACACAATGGATGCACCCAGTGACACATATACAGGAAAATATCACACAATGGATGCACCCAGTGACACATATATAGAGGAAAATATCACACAATGGATGCGCCCAGTGACACATATAGAGGAAAATATCACACAATGGATGCGCCCAGTGACACATATAGAGGAAAATATCACACCATGGATGCGCCCAGTGACACATATAGAGGAAAATATCACACCATGGATGCGCCCAGTGACACATATAGAGGGAAATATTTTCTAAACATACAAGAGAAAAACAAAACACATGTAACATATCAGCAACATCAAATAAACACAATAAGGACATGGCATTTTTGGTGGTACTGGCCCTTTAAAAACATAATCTTCTGCACAAGCCGCGGTGTTCACTAAATAACCAATTCCAGTTGCACAGTAACAGCCTTTAAAGTGCAAGCTCTCCTGCCAACGTCAAGGCAAACCTCTTAAGCGAGTCCTGGAGAAACTCTCCCCTGACGGCGTTAATGTGATGAGCGCGATGGATCGTGATAAGATGGTTCAGTGAAGGGATACATTATTGCTGATTAATCCGCTCGCCCGGCAGGGTGTAACCCCCCTCCTCTCGGGGGATTTTTCCTGATGGGGACGCTGGTGTAGGTGAGGACGTGTGTTTGATATCTTTCATTCATCCCCCGTATCATCAGGTGACACGTTTTGTGTGAAAATCTACTTTAGTAAATGAATGTCAAGTGCCGCCAATCGCAAATCCGCGACTCGCTGCTCCGTGCGCAGCCGAATTCCCTGTATAATGACTTTTATTGGCCCCAGGGCAAATCGTTTCATCTCGCCCTCCCTCGCCCACGCTTCCAACGGGAGGTTATTTCTTCGGGGCGAGGACGTACAAACCAGTAAAATGTTCTACGCGGAACACGGTGATCCAGAGAAACGATTACAGATACATTATAACCGTGAACGAGAGCTTAATTAACAGGCGATACACAAGAGTCCATAAAATCTGGGGGGCGGAAGGGCTGCTCCCCCTAATATAAAGGCTATCAGGGTTATTCAATGAGAATCGAAAAGTCACTGCATGTTTGGTGACTTTCGTTCTCTTCAATTCGGGCCGATTCAGCAAGCACCACAGGGCCGTCGAAGCGCAGGGAAACGCTGCCGCAAACCCGACGAAAAGTCACCGCAAAAACCCGGCGAATGCACGCCGAAACCCCCAAAAACATCTGGATTAGCCCACCGAAGACGTCGGAAAAACCTGAGCAGGAGGCGGAGCCAATCACACACAGCGCAGCCGCCGGAAAAAGCCGACACCGCAGACGAATGAAGTGAATAAATCAGTTTGCTTGAATGTTTGAAAAGTGAAACGCTGTTTGCAAAGAAACTACTGAGCGAAAATGTGTTAAATTTACATATAAAATCCAATGAATGAGAATAAAAAGGGAAGTTACAGAAAAACTAAGTTAAAAAAAAAAAAAATCCAGAAAAATCTATAAATGAAGAGACTTTTTGCTGCAGAATTTTATAATAAACGGTTTATTAGATATTGAATTAAAACGGAAATATTTTTAACATTGAAGCCTATGGGATTCGCCTGAATAAACCTGTCGAATTAAACCACCGAATGGCAGGGTATTAGGGGAACCTTTCACTGCTGGTTTGCGTTCTCTGAATAGACGAAGCAGTGCTTCTCTATGGGGATTTCTCTGCCCTCGAACAGGCACCGAACAGGCAACGTATGTGCAGGCAATTCGCCAGGATTTGGCGTATTGTCTGCTCTCTGGATAGCCGAATGGCCAAGAAGGGGAACCGAACGCTGATTTTCAGGGTTCGGTTACCTTTCTCCAGCCATTCGGATCTCTTTGAATAACCCTGATAATAGAATGGAATCCCTGCAGAGTATCGCGCTCGAGTTTTTGCCTCCGTGACATGGAAATTAGGGGAATTCTATGACTTTAGGAGGTAAAGTAACACATTCATCCTCAATCCTAGACGCACCCTGTGCACACGTGTGAATATAACGAGGGTCTGCCCCCCCCCCATAAATCATCAGACATACGCCCATGGATCCCCTGCGCTGGCGGCATCAGACGCAGCAGCTCAGGTTTAGGAAACCTTATATTCCCGCATTTAACTTGATTAACTAATTCCTTTCAAAAGCTCCTGCTTTTATATATAGAAAATCAGAATCTCTCTATATAGAAACTCAGAATCTCTATATAGGAGAATATCTCTATATAACAACTCAGAATCTCTAGATAACAGAATCTCTCTATATAGAAACTCAGAATCTCTATATAACAGAATCTCTCTATATAACAACTCAGAATCTCTATATAACAGAATCTCTCTATATAACAACTCAGAATCTCTATATAACAGAATCTCTCTATATAGAAACTCAGAATCTCTATATAACAGAATCTCTCTATATAGAAACTCAGAATCTCTATATAGGAGAATATCTCTATATAACAGAATCTCTCTATATAACAACTCAGAATCTCTATATAACAGAATCTCTCTATATAGAAACTCAGAATCTCTATATAACAGAATTCTCTCTAATAGAAACTCAGAATCTCTATATAACAGAATCTCTCTATATAGAAACTCAGAATCTCTATATAACAGAATCTCTCTATATAGAAACTCAGAATCTCTATATAACAGAATCTCTCTATATAACAACTCAGAATCTCTATATAACAGAATCTCTCTATATAACAACTCAGAATCTCTATATAACAGAATCTCTCTATATAGAAACTCAGAATCTCTATATAACAGAATCTCTCTATATAGAAACTCAGAATCTCTATATAGGAGAATATCTCTATATAACAGAATCTCTCTATATAACAACTCAGAATCTCTATATAACAGAATCTCTCTATATAGAAACTCAGAATCTCTATATAACAGAATCTCTCTATATAGAAACTCAGAATCTCTATATAACAGAATCTCTCTATATAGAAACTCAGAATCTCTATATAACAGAATCTCTCTATATAACAACTCAGAATCTCTATATAACAGAATCTCTCTATATAGAAACTCAGAATCTCTATATAACAGAATCTCTCTATATAACAACTCAGAATCTCTATATAACAGAATCTCTCTATATAGAAACTCAGAATCTCTATATAACAGAATCTCTCTATATAGAAACTCAGAATCTCTATATAACAGAATCTCTCTATATAGAAACTCAGAATCTCTATATAACAGAATCTCTCTATATAGAAACTCAGAATCTCTATATAACAGAATCTCTCTATATAGAAACTCAGAATCTCTATATAACAGAATCTCTCTATATAGAAACTCAGAATCTCTATATAACAGAATCTCTCTATATAACAACTCAGAATCTCTATATAACAGAATCTCTCTATATAGAAACTCAGAATCTCTATATAACAGAATCTCTCTATATAACAACTCAGAATCTCTATATAACAGAATCTCTCTATATAGAAACTTAGAATCTCTATATAACAGAATCTCTCTATATAGAAACTCAGAATCTCTATATAACAGAATCTCTCTATATAACAAATGCAGAATCTCTATATAGGAGAATATCTCTATATAACAGAATCTCTGTATAACAGACGCAGAATCTCTATATAACAGAATCTCTCTGTATAACAGACGCAGAATCTCCCTATATAACAGGAATACAATGTAATAAAATATTAGCGGTTTTATTTATTTTTATTCAACAGTTTATTCTTTTCATTTTCAGCAAAAAGTCTTTTTATTTACTTATTGCAATATCAGGTTTTTTTCCTGCCTGTTCGGCGTCTGTTCGGCCGTATTGGCAACTCAATCTTAGGCACACTTCAGGGACCCTGTGGTAAATAGTGAATTCACTGCAGGGTCAATGAAATGGAATCGCTGAACTAGACATCCCCGAAAATCCGCTGCTTTCTGAATAAACCCTTAAGCTGTCAATTCAAATACTGGCAAATTGACACCAAAATACGGTGCAGGACGCAGCAAATCGATGTCACCAAACTATTGTGTCTTCTATTCATAGGACGTTGAAATGCACCGAAATTCTGCGAAATGCCCTGATATTCAGCTCGGCAGCTTTAAACCAGAGAATCTCATAGGAGTCAATGGAAAAACGTTATCAGGGTTATATAAAGAGATCCGAATTGCTGCCGAAAGGGAACCGAACGCTGAAAATCAGCGTTTGGTTACCTTTCCTGGCCATTCGGCTATCCAGAGAGCAGGCAATTCGCCAAATCTTGGCGAATTGCCTGCACATACGGTGCCTGTTCGGTGCCTGTTCGAGGGCAGTGAAATCCCCATAGAGAAGCAATGCTTCAGCTATTCAGAGAGCACAAACCAGCAGTGAAAGGTTCCCCTAATGCCCTGCCATTCGGTGGTTTCATTTAGCAGGTTTAGGCTGGGGTCAGACGAACGCAGTTTTAACCCCTTAGTGACCGGGCGGTTTTACACAAATCCGTCTTTTAGTGACCGCTGCTGTTTTTACGTTTCTGCGCTGTTAGTGTTTAGGTCAAATTTTCCTCTTACTCGTTTATTCGACCCACACATATTATACACCCTTTTTCCCGCCATTAAATGGACTTTCTAGAAATACCATTATTTCCATCATATCGAATATATTTACTATAAAAAAACATATGAAATATGAGGAAAAAAATGGTAAAAACACACTTTTTTGTAATTTAATCCCCAAAATCTACAACCACCCAAAAAGAGATCCGGCTAAATAGGTTTAAAATTTTGTCCCGAGACTAGAAATACCCCCAATTTTAACATGCGTTTGCTTTTTTAACCCCTTCACTGCTGAGACAGTTCACCTATGTGCGCTGCGCTCATTCTGACCATTTTGTGCTATTTATTTTTAGATGACAGCCTAGGTCCTATTTAATTAAACTCCCCCCAGACAAAAAAACTTTTAAAAAAAAACTTTTTTTTATTTTATTTAATTTTTTTATTATCTTTTATTTATTTTTTTACTTTTTTTTAAAACCAAACCTGGTCATGTTTGGTATCATTGGAAAGGCCATAATCAGGCCTTTCAAATGATGGCAAATATGACCATCTAGCTGCCATGGATCGGGAGATAAAGGGATCCTTAGGATCCCCTTATCTCTACATGGCAGCTAGAGGGTTAACTGGCCCACTGACATCCTCACACATATGGTGAGGTTGTCAGTGGGTGGGGGGGACCTGGAGGCTTGGCTGACATCCAAGATGTCAGCCCCCCTCCAGGTTTGAATCGCGTTTTGGCACCAATTGGCGCCGCAACGTGATCCGGCGGCAAAATGGTTAATGCCATACACCGCTGGAAAGGGGAGGCTCTCCCCTCTCCAGCGGTGCAAACGGCATCTCCCTAGCTTCAATGGTTGGGGAGATAGAGGGCTCCGGACGAGCCCCCCCCCTCCCCTCCATTGAAAAGCATGGGGACGCCTGCTGATGACGTCACCACGCAGCGTGGCGACGTCATCAGCCTCGCCTGCCCATGTAAATCACATGGGCAGGCTTCCTCCCTGCCAGATCGCCGTGGGATCCGGCGAGGGAGGTGAGTATCGGGCGGGAGGGGGATTAGGCGCCGCTGACGTACCCTGTATGTCCGCGGGTCTAAGGGAGACCCGAGTACAGGACGTACAGGGTACGTCAGAGGTCCTTAAGGGGTTAACGTGCGTTTAGCCACACGAAATCACGGCCGTGCTAGCAGCAAATGACATCCAATGCCGGGCAGCATACGACGAACGGCCGCACGAACGTTCGTCCGTGCAACGCAAGTGGCAAACGAACGCATTTTTTCGAGAACGTCAAACCGCTAGTACGGACGTACAGAGTGCGCTGCGTCCGCATAGCGGCGTGTTTGCGTGATTGGGAGACGTCAGACGCTGCTAATGTCCGGCCAACAAAACGTCCAGACGCAAAAAGTGTTTTATTGATGATCCGTACAAAATCACGGACGAAAATGCGCATCGTATGACCGCTATCGCGTATTCCGTGAATAAATACGTCCGTTCACGGACAACGTGAAAAATGCATTCGTCTGACCCTAGCCTAATTCAGGCGAATCCCATAGGCTTCAATGTTAAAAATATTCCCGTTTTAATTCAAAATCTTAATAAACCTTTGATTATAATATTCTGCAGCAAAAAGTCTCTTTATTCATAGATTTTTTAGGATCTTTTAAGCATTTTTTGGGTTGTTTCTTATTAAAAAAAATCTGATTTTCTTTTCTTTTTTTTAACTTTTTTTTTTTTTTTAAGTTTACTTATTTTTCCTGTAACAGCCCTTTTTATTATCATTTGTAACAGATCTCTGTGCCTGGACAGGGTCACATCTGCCAAATGCTGCTTCCTCGTTTCTCCTCGTGACTCTCACACCTTTCTCTGGTACCTTAGCCTCAGCTCAAGGCCCGGTGTATGTAGAGAGCCAGGCTAGCACCCCCAGGAATAAACTGAAGCTGTAGACCTGGAGCCTTTTCTTGGCACAGAGGGCAGAAGATTACTGGTTCCCCAAAACATGAGTCGTGACTTCAAGCTTGGTCAGAATAGAACTGATTGTTTATTCACAGAGAGGACAGATAGAGTCAAGGACCATACATTTGCATACAATCAAACAGACAACATCACAGATCAGATAACTACCCAGGACCTTCAAACAATGGAGAATGGGGGAAGGAGAAAGCACGTAAACAAAAGGAATTTCTTACTGAGAGAATTTACACAATAGCAGGTACTAATACAGAGATCTACACTATACAGGGAATAACACACAGACATCAGAAATCTTTAGTTAACTGGCATATCTATAAAACAGTGAAAACCACAATATATTTAAAAGGTCCACCAGTTCCCCAATAGTCTCTTTCACGGGCCATAGTCTCTGGGCAGGAGGCTAGCGCACATCCCCCTCCAAGTCGCACAGTGACAGTGTGTTCTATCACATCATTCATTAGATTTTATATGTTAATTTCAGACATTTTCGCTCAGTAGTTTCTTTGCAAACAGCGTTTCACTTTTCAAACATTCAAGCGTACTGTTTTTTTAATTTATTCACTTGTTTTTGCGGGTTTTCGGTGTGCATTTGCCTGGGTTTTGCGGTGAGTTTTCGGCGGGTTTGCGGTGACTTTTCCCTGCATTACGGCGGCCCTGTGGTGCTTGCTGAATACACCGCAGGGTCGCCGAAATGGGATCGCCAAATTGAAGAGAACAAAAAGTCACCGAACATGCGATTCTCTTTGAATAACACTGACTATCTTTTTTAAAAAAAATCAAAGACTGTTTATTGTTTTCATTTTCAGCAAAGAACACTTTTTATTTCATTATTTTTTTGAGCACCTTTTAGTATTTTTTTACGAAAGTTTTTTTTCTCAATTTTTTCAAAAGTGCCTTTTTTATTCTGTAACAGACCTTTTTCTTATTTAGATGCATTTTTCTACATTTTTATTGGTTTAAACACATATTAGGAGAACAGGAGAATTCAGATTTTTGGGGTTTTTTTTGAGTTGGGTGGAACTCGTCGATGCCGATTCGGAGCAATTCAGTGCTTATCGTTGCACTTCTGCGGTTTTCGCCAAAGTTTGATGACTGTTTTGGCAAAATACGGTTAAATAATGAAATCAAGGTATTTTCAGGGAATTTGCTGAATTGGGAAGAAAAACGCAAAGCACCGAAATTGCACGCAACTTCGGTGCTTTGTGTGAACGGACGCTTTAGTCTTCGAATATCAGACCTTTGCCTGCAGAATGAATAATGACATTTTTAACCTTGGTATCTGATAAATCAGAGAATTGTATCGATCGCTTGTGCTTTACAGTTGGGATTTCTGTATTTCTGTCTCACCATTCTGTAACCTGATATCAATCCACTCCCACTGCAGGAAACCACAAAACACAAGGATGACAGAGCGGAGTCCGCAGTATGCTGAAGGTGTATGAATAAATAGGATTAACTCATTGTAGCCATAAAGTTAGTCAATAGATCAAATTGCTAAAATGCTTCTGTTACCGGATTGGATTTGTTAGGGTGAGCTTTAAACGCACCCTGAATACCCTCTGACGCGGCCTGACAGGCTGTAGTTTGGGGGTTCTCATCGCTCCAATCAGGGGAATAATTATTCCACATTAAATTAATTTCAACGCTAGAAGAACTGTGCTTTTTTTCGACGGGAAAGGCCATTCACCGACTCATGGAAAGTGACGGCTGTGTTATAAACAAAAGCTAAAAGTCTCCTCTAGAACAAAATGTTGCCTTGTATGAACGTGTCTGTCGTCCGTCTCCCAGTCAGCTTCAGGTCCTCTTCGGCTCTGCAGTTCGTGTGATTCATTGGGCTCTCCGGGTTTTATGCCGCACGTTCACTGTAACACGCTGGAGTTATTTCTCATTGCTCTGCGGACTCCGCAGCTGCCAGATTGCCGCGTCCATGGGTTTTATGCCTCTTTGGTGATTTCGTCATCACTCATGAATAGAAAAAGGTTGTCACCACTGGAACACCGTCCAACAAGGCTTCACTAAGTATCTCTGCGAGGCCGAAGCAGCCGGGCTCAACCGGATTTCAAGAATTCCCGTTAAAACTACTTCATAAACATTCACTCCTTCTCAGATACATGATGTAAACACAGTGCAACATTCTGGTAACATAGCAACAAGGCTTGAAGAAAAGACCAATGTCTGTCAACGTCTACACTTCCCCACTGGACCAAAACAAAATCTGTATCCGTGACTATTTGTACGTCCTCATCACTTTGTGTGAGGTCAGCAAAAAATGTATGAGCTCTAAACCATTGGTTCGCAACCCTGGTCCTCAGGTCCCTCTAATAGGCCAGTGATGGGTTAATTTGATTGACCCCCTTTTCCTCGAGAGCCCTTTAGGGTGGTGTCTATGCCCCGAACGAGTCCTCTGCCAACGTTGGGAGAGAGATGGTACCAATAAGACACAGACAAGGTATCAGATGGCAAAATCCCTCTAGTTTAATATTTGAACATGCACTTGTATATATACGGATACCACCGTGAGACATTTCTGTAGATAAGCATAAAACATTTGCGTACGTGTTTATATTCTAAGAAGAGAAAACACTACATTTTCTAAGAATCCAAGCCTTGGGCGTCATAACCTTGAGGTTGTAACAGCTATTATCTCGTTCTGTGGTGTTGATAGTACATAGTAGCCCTCCCGAGCGCAGCACATTCCGGCTTTGGCCTTGTCTGTTTCTAATATGTGAAATCCTGCACGTAATACTCTAATTAGGACATATTCTGCAACAATTTTCAGTTATTTATCATTTATGATTTATAGCGCATATTATGTTATAGTGGCGGCTCCTTCAGCCAGGTTTGCAGGATACGTGAAACACATCACACATGGTTTTCTGCTCAGCGAAAAGGGGATCCTTAAAATTTGGCCTGTTAGGGGCACCTGAGGGTGTTGGGAACTAGGGATGAGCTGTTCGGTTCGATCGGTTTTGAGTTCGATTCGAACATCGCCTGTTCGCATGTTCGCGAACTACGAACATTTCCGCGTGTTCGCCTCACGTTTGACCACAATGGACTACAATGCACTTTTCCACTGGCCTGAAGCTTGTAATTGGCTACAGCCTTGCACCTGACCTGACAGGGAATCCAAAAACTGCGACCATTCACAGTGAGCATAGCCCAGGTTGTTCTGGTGGCCACCCATGGAGTAACAAACTTGGAAAGTTTGTTAATTCAGCACAAAATACACTTTTTTTAGCAGCAAACAACGATACACAGATATACAGTCCACTCTTTATCATGAACCAAATAAAGAACATCCAAAAAGAGTCCTGTAGCAGGTTTGGGTCTGGTCCTCAATAGGGATGAGCTGTTCGGTTCGATCGGTTCGGAGTTCGATTCGAACATCGAACATTTTTGCGTGTTCGCCGCATGTTCGCCCACAATGCACCACAATGGACCACAATGCACTTTTCCACTGGCCTGAAGCTTGTAATTATTATTATTATTATTATTATTCTTTATTTATAAAGCGCCAGCATATTCCGCAGCGCTGTACAATAAGCACAGTATAGACAGGGTTACAATACATTTAACAACATTTGACAAACAGTACAGGAGGAGATGAGGGCCCTATTCCCGTAGGAACTCACAATCTGGGAGGGTTGGGGTTGGAAACAGGAGGAGAGGACTGTAAGGTGAGAGTGATTGATGGTTGTGTCAGTGAGTCGGGGGGTAGGCTTCCCTAAATAGGAATGTTTTAAGGGAGCGTTTGAAGGAAGAGAAGTTAGGGGAAAGTCTGACAGTACGAGGGAGAGCGTTCCAGAGAGTGGGGGCTGCGCGTGAGAAATCCTGCAGTCTATCATGGGAAGAGGTGATGCGGGGAGAAGCTAGGCGCAGGTCACTGTTTGACCTTAGGGAGCGGGCTGGGGTGTATTTGGTGATTAGTGAGGACAGGTAGTGGGGAGCTGAGTTAGTGAGGCTTTTGTAGGTAAGGATAAGGATTTTGAACTTAATTCTGCAGTGGATGGGGAGCCAGTGAAAGGACTCGCAGAGGGGAGCGGCAGAGACAGAGCGGCGGGTGAGGTGAATTAGCCTGGCGGAGGCGTTCAGGATGGATTGTAGGGGGGAGAGGTGGGACAGAGGGAGGCCAGATAAGAGATTATTGCAATAGTCGAGTCGGGAGATTACCAGGGCATGTATGAGTTGTTTTGTGGCGACAGCGGTGAGAAATGGCCGAATTCTGTAAATATTACGCAGTTGGTATCGGCAGGAGGAGGAAAGAGACTTGATGTGGGGGATGAAGGAAAGAGCAGAGTCAAGTGTAACTCCAAGACAGCGAACTTGGTTTGATGGGGAGATGGTGATACCCTCCACCGTGATCGAGAAGTCAGGAGGTGGGGCGGCATTAGAGGGAGGAATAAGTAGGAGCTCAGTCTTTGACATGTTGATCTTTAGGTGGTGGGAGGCCATCCAGGAGGAGATGTCAGATAAACAGTCACTGACTTTGGAAAGGACAGGGGGAGAGAGATCAGGGTAGAGAGGTAGATCTGAGTGTCATCAGCGTAGAGGTGGTAATTAAAGCCAAAGCTGTTGATGATTTTGCCCAGGAGGAGGTGTAGATGGAAAAGAGCAGAGGACCAAGGACAGAGCCTTGAGGTACACCAACAGATAGAGGCAATGAGGAGGAGGAGTTACCAGCAAAGGACACACAGAAGGACCTGTTGGATAAATAGGAGTCAATCCAAGCAAGTGCAGTGTCACCGAGACCCAGAGAGTTGAGGGTCAGTAGAAGGAGGGGTGGTCAACAGTGTCAAAAGCAGCCGAGAGGTCAAGCAGGATGAGAATAGAATAGTGGCCGTGTTTTTTAGCAGTTAGGAGGTCGTTGGTGACTTTGGTGAGGGCAGTTTCAGTTGAGTGTAGGGGACGGAAGCCAGATTGCAGGGGGTTAAGTAGGGAATTGGAGGACAGGAAGATGGAGAGGCGGTTGAAGACTAGTTTTTCTAAGAGCTTAGAGGTAAAGGGAAGCAGGGATACAGGACGGTAGTTGGATGGAGAGTTGGGATCTAGGGATGGTTTCTTTAGTAAAGGGGTAACTAGCGCGTGTTTGAAGGCGGATGGAAAGGAGCCAGTGGAGAGAGATAGGTTGAAGATGTGTGTGAGAGCAGGGGTGAGGGAGGAGGAGAGGGGAGGAATTAGATGTGAGGGAATGGGGTCGAGCGGGCACGTGGTGAGATGTGAGGAGGACAATAAGGAATTGACTTCCTCCTCAGTGGTTGGGAGGAAGCGGCAGAGGGTGGCAGATGGGACCTGTGGGAGTGGAGGTGGCAGATAACTATCTTGTGTTGGGATGTTGCTTCTGATAGTTAAAGTTTTACTGAGGAAGTAGTCTGCCAGGTCTTGAGCGCTGAAGGCAGCTGAGGGGGGAGGTGCAGGTGGGTAGAAGAGGGTTTGAAGGTGGACCAGAGCCGTTTAGGGTTGGAGGACAGCGTAGATATAAGAGATGAGAAGAAGGATTGTTTGGCCAAGTGGAGGGCAGAGGTGTATGACCGGAGAATAAACTTGAAGTGAACAAAATCAGCTTCAGAGCGGGATTTCCTCCAGGCACGCTCTGCGGTGCGGGAGCATCTTTGCAGGTAGCGAGTCTGGAGGGTGTGCCAGGGCTGAAGTTGGCGGCGTGGGGCCTTACAGAGTCGAAGAGGAGCAAGAGTGTCTAGAGCAGAGATAAGCGTAGTGTTGTAGTGATTAGTGGCAGCATCAGGGCAGGTGAAGGATGAGGTATGAGGGAGGTGGTGAAGTAGGTTGGAGAATTGATGGGGGTCCACAGCCTGTAGATTTCTGCGAGTGTGTGTGCGGGGTGGGGGAGCAGGGTGTTTAGGAAGTCCAGATAGGTTGAAGAGAGAAGGTGGTGGTCAGAGATGGGGAAAGGGCGACAGTTGAACTCAGAAATGGAGCAGAGGTTGGAAAAGACAAGGTCAATAGCGTGACCATCGCGGTGGGTAGGGAGGAGGGAGGATTGTGTGAGTCCAAGGGAGGACGTGAGTGAAAGAAGTTTGGAGGCAGCAGGGGCGGAAGGATCGTCAATGGGAATGTTGAAGTCCCCGAGAACTAGGCATGGAAGATTAGAAGACAGAAAGTGAGAGAGCCAGGTAGCAAAGTGGTCAAAGAACTGGGAGGTTGGTCCCGGTGGGCGGTAGATGACTGCCACCCTGAGGGCCAGAGGAGAGAACAGGCGGATGCAGTGTGTCTCGAAGGAGGAGAAGGAGAGGGATGGGGGTGGAGGGAGATGCTGGTAGGTGCAGGTAGGAGAGAGCAGGATTCCGACCCCGCCACCATTTCTCTCACCCGGTCTGGGGGTATGACTCAAGTGTAGACCGCCATGTGAGAGAGCAGCAACGGAGGCCGTGTCAGAGGGAGTTATCCAGGTTTCAGTTAAAGCTAGGAGGTTGAAGGAGTTTGAAAGGAAGAGGTCATGGATTGCTGTGAGTTTGTTGCACACAGAGCGAGCGTTCCAGA
Organism: Leptobrachium leishanense; assembly: GCA_009667805.1. NCBI lineage: Eukaryota > Metazoa > Chordata > Amphibia > Anura > Megophryidae > Leptobrachium > Leptobrachium leishanense. The sequence goes on along the minus strand of CM019066.1, from coordinate 386,183,718 downwards.
GGGCTCAGGAGAAAGAGGACAGGCGCTGAGGGATTATGGGGATGAGGTTGCTGGGCTTGCAGGGAGGTGATTTATGTGCGATGGAGATAGGATGAGAGGGAAGTATTGGATGTGTTGTGGGGCCAGGGTTAGGGGATATGTCACCTGAAGAGAGTAGCAGCAGGAGGGTGAGAAAGAGAAGGTGGGAATGGGATTTGTGGGAGTGGGAGTGATTGGCAGCGCGAGAGTTAGAGGGAGACCATGTTCTGAGGAAACAAAGGAGCTCATGCGAGGCCATCATGTGGGACGAGAGGAGGGAGGAGAGATGCAGATAGTGTAGGGGTCGGTGGTAGAGGCAGGAGTTCCATTTAAGGAGAAAAGTAGAAGTAAAGAGTAGAAGCGTGAGAGAAAGCATGATATAGACGTGCGTTTACCCAGAGTAAAAGTGGGCCTTGCAGTTCCTTCCTCCAGTCCCGCAACTCCAGGAAACAACTCTGGATGTCCACTTAAAAATGCCACTTGCAAATGACACTTAGAGCCTGGCTCAAAGAGCCTGGTATAGTAGTTATATAGGGCGGGCTGATTGCATTCAGGCAGTTAAAATGTCAACACTTGAAAGGTCAACACCTGAAGCTGGATGGGCTGTGTCAATAGGGCAGGAGATTCACATGCTAATTAGCAAAGCACATGGTGGAGAAAAACAAAAATAAATATAAATAAAAAATAGAAAATACCAATATGCAGGCGATCAGATGATCAGATGAGATGTGGGTGTCTGAATAATGGGTGATAATGTCTTACCAGCAAAAGTATGCAGGCGATCAGATGAGATGTGGGTGACTTGTGGATGATGGGTGATAATGTCCTACCTGTGGAGAGAGGAGACACAGGACTTAGGGATCGTGATGGCGTAGGGGATCTTGGATGAAGCTCCAGGAAACAACTCTGGATGTCCACTTAAAAATGCCACTTGCAAATGACACTTAGAGCCTGGCTCAAAGAGCCTGGTATAGTAGTTATATAGGGCGGGCTGATTGCATTCAGGCAGTTAAAATGTCAACACCTGAAAGGTCAACACCTGAAGCTGGATGGGCTGTGTCAATAGGGCAGGAGATTCACATGCTAATTAGCAAAGCACATGGTGGAGAAAAACAAAAATAAATATAAATAAAAAATAGAAAATACCAATATGCAGGCGATCAGTTGATCAGATGAGATGTGGGTGTCTGAATAATGGGTGATAATGTCTTACCAGCAAAAGTATGCAGGCGATCAGATGAGATGTGGGTGACTGTGGATGATGGGTGATAATGTCCTACCTGTGGAGAGAGGAGACACAGGACTTAGGGATCGTGATGGCGTAGGGGATCTTGGATGAAGCTCCAGGAAACAACTCTGGATGTCCACTTAAAAATGCCACTTGCAAATGACACTTAGAGCCTGGCTCAAAGAGCCTGGTATAGTAGTTATATAGGGCGGGCTGATTGCATTCAGGCAGTTAAAATGTCAACACCTGAAAGGTCAACACCTGAAGCTGGATGGGCTGTGTCAATAGGGCAGGAGATTCACATGCTAATTAGCAAAGCACATGGTGGAGAAAAACAAAAATAAATATAAATAAAAAATAGAAAATACCAATATGCAGGCGATCAGATGATCAGATGAGATGTGGGTGTCTGAATAATGGGTGATAATGTCTTACCAGCAAAAGTATGCAGGCGATCAGATGAGATGTGGGTGACTGTGGATGATGGGTGATAATGTCCTACCTGTGGAGAGAGGAGACACAGGACTTAGGGATCGTGATGGCGTAGGGGATCTTGGATGAAGCTCCAGGAAACAACTCTGGATGTCCACTTAAAAATGCCACTTGCAAATGACACTTAGAGCCTGGCTCAAAGAGCCTGGTATAGTAGTGATATAGGGCGGGCTGATTGCATTCAGGCAGTTAAAATGTCAACACCTGGAAGGTCAACACCTGAAGCTGGATGGGCTGTGTCAATAGGGTAGGAGATTCACATGCTAATTAGCAAAGCAAATGGTGGAGAAAAACAAAAATAAATATAAATAAAAAATAGAAAATACCAATATGCAGGCGATCAGATGATCAGATGAGATGTGGGTGTCTGAATAATGGGTGATAATGTCTTACCAGCAAAAGTATGCAGGCGATCAGATGAGATGTGGGTGACTGTGGATGATGGGTGATAATGTCCTACCTGTGGAGAGAGGAGACACAGGACTTAGGGATCGTGATGGCGTAGGGGATCTTGGATGAAGCTCCAGGAAACAACTCTGGATGTCCACTTAAAAATGCCACTTGCAAATGACACTTAGAGCCTGGCTCAAAGAGCCTGGTATAGTAGTTATATAGGGCGGGCTGATTGCATTCAGGCAGTTAAAATGTCAACACCTGAAAGGTCAACACCTGAAGCTGGATGGGCTGTGTCAATAGGGCAGGAGATTCACATGCTAATTAGCAAAGCACATGGTGGAGAAAAACAAAAATAAATATAAATAAAAAATAGAAAATACCAATATGCAGGCGATCAGATGATCAGATGAGATGTGGCTACAGCCTTGCACCTGACCACAGGTCAGGTGTAAGACAGGTTCAAGACTATGCCAATCACGGCTCAGAGTCCTGATTGGGCAAATTTTGCCCAATCATGGGCTCACAGAGCTAAGTCCCGCAGCACACTATATAAGGCTTCACACAGCGCTTCAGCACGTGTTTGAGAGGAGATTTGAGAGGAGATTGTTCTTGTGTTAGTGTGTGTGTTCTCACTGCCAGTTTGCCACCAGCTACTGGGGGGGGGGGGTCTCATTTTTACAAAATATCTGGGACTTGTTCTAATCTGTGTGTTCTCACTCCCAGCAACTATTTTGGGGGTCAGTAATTTCTACAAAATGTTTGGGAATTGAGGTAATCTGTGTCTTGTCACTGGCTGCCAGCTATCAGGTTGTCTCACTGAGTTATACCAGAGTTCTGGAAATCTTTAATCTTTATACCAGAGTTGAATCAGAGTTCTGTATATATTTAGCACCTTCGCTGCTAAGGACGCGCTCAGCGTGTCCAACCGCATGTCACGTTCCATGCGGTGGACGCGCTGAGCGCGTCCTCTCTTTGGGGCCAGCGTTCGGCCGGGTTCCGGACGATCGCTGGACCCCCGGTGCGGGCTGACATCCTCGATGTCAGCCCAGCATCCGGAACCGCCGCCGGAGTAATTAGGTGTTATCGCGGCGGCGCGATGACACCTAATTCAGGCGCCCCCCCGCATGTGCGGAGGAGGCGCCTGAAAGGGAGGGGGGAGGTCCTTCGGACCTCTCTCCCTCCCGATCGGCAGAGTGCAGGGGGTTCACTCAGGCACCGTTTGGAAGGGCACAGCCTGCCCTTCCAAATGGTACCTGGTATTAACCCCTGGGGAGCCGGATCACGAATCAGCGCTGAAAAGCACCGGTTCGTGATCCTTTCCCGGAGCTGGCCGACATCTTGGATGTCGGCCAAGCCTCCGGGAACTCCCCCTGAGGACTGGCGTCATCGTGCTATGCACGATGACGCCAGTCCTGGAATTAACCCCTAGCTGCCACCAATGGTGGAGATAGGGGGGTTCCAATGAACCCCCTATCTCCCGATCCGTGGCAGCTAGGGGTTAAAGTTTGGTACTGTTGGATCGGCCAGAGCATGGCCGTTCCAACGATACCAAACACTACTGTGAAAAAAGTTTGTAAAAAAAAAAAAAAAAATTAAAAAAAAAATTATAAAAAAAAAATAAACAAGTTTTTTTTTCTTTTTTTGGTTTGTTAATGCAGCAATATTGTTCCCATTTCAATTATAATGTGAACAATGATGCTGCACTAACGATTTTTGTATGCGGTGCGTTTGTTAAAAATCGTGTAATTTTCCCCAAAAACAAATATAACGAGACCCCATCTCTAATTTTTTTAACAAGCGCACCCCATACAAAATATAACCGCAATTGCGCGCATGTTAAAATGTGAAAAAAACCCACTTTACAGGTTGTAAATTATTGAAAATTCATATTTTATTGCATTTTTTGTTATAGTATACAGACAGGACATGGCGTATAAATATAATAATGACATATTATGAATCTGCCGAGTCTGACGGAAAGAACGATATATAATATGTCTGGGTCATATACTAAAATAAGCCTTCAAAACACGTTTAAACATGATGAGCAAAACCGGTAAAAATGACCTCAGCACAGGGGCGGGAAAAGCCTCAGCAGCGAAAGGGTTAATCTATATATCACTCACCATGTCAGTAAGACCAAAAAGGACAGGCAGATGCTCCCAGACACAGATAAGAGGGCAAGCAGCCTCTGTGTCGGGAGGCTGTGCCTCTGGTCGTGGTGGACGTGGTGCATCCTCTGCAGGGGCACGCTTGTCCTTTCTAACTGGTGCTGGCCGTCTTAAGCAGCAGCAACACACAGAGGATTTGGTGGATTGGCTAACCAGGCCATCCTCATCCTCCGAGTCCTCTGCCAGCCAGGCTTGTAGTGCTTTACAGTCCACCTCAGCTGCCAAAGCATCTAATGCAGCCTCCATGTCCACAGCTACTCCTGCCGTAGCCTCGCTATCACACACGGAGGAGTCAGCTGAATTGTTTGACTACAATGACAATGACAGTGACAGTGAGCCAAACACCCCCGAGTTCGATTCGCATTCGAACTCAAAATATTCAAAAGTTCGAATTCGAACTCGAACTCGTACACGAACTCAATGCAAGTCATTGGGACTCAAAGTTCGATTTTTAGAGTGCCCTCCAAGAGGGAATATATGCTAGATATTTGCCATAAAAGGTGTATGGGGGTCCGGGTAGTGCCCTGGGAGACAGGAAACAAGGACAAAAAGTTAAAGAAAAAAGAAGGTTTTAACCCCTTCACTGCTGACGACGTGTGGGACACGTCCTCAGTTACTCCCGCTGTATGCTGAGGAGGACGTGTCCCACACATCATCAGCTTTGCGGGACCCCCAGCGGAGATACTCACCTCTCTGTCCACGGTCCTCAGACGCTGAAGTCAAGCTCCATGCGCCATGCGCAATGACGTCATTTCCAGGCCAGGACCGGTGCAAGCATTTTTATCTAGTCAGGCGAAGGTGCATTTTGGTGCCCCCCCCATCCGTGTCATGTCAAGCCAATCAGGATAGAGGTGCCATGATAATCTCTATATATACACACATATATATACACACACTAGGGTTGCTCATATAAGTATATTTGCCCCCAGCTCATATAAGTATATTTGCCCCAGCTAATATTGGTATATTTTCCCCAGATCACATGGGGATATATTTGCCCCCTACTCATGGATATATTTGCCCCCAACTCATGGATATATTTGCCCCCAGCTCATGGATATATTTTCCCCCAGATCACATGTGGATATATTTGCCCCCAATTCATGGATATATTTGCCCCCAGCTCATGGATATATTTTCCCCCAGATCACATGTGGATATATTTGCCCCAACTCATGGATATATTTGCCCCCAGATCACATGTGGATATATTTGCCCCCAGATCCCATGTGGATATATTTGCCCTCAACTCATGGATTTATTTGCCCCAGCTCATGGATATATATATATTTGCCCCAGCTCGTGGATATATATATATTTGCCCCCAACTCATGGATATATTTGCCCCAGATCACATGTGGATATATTTGCCCCCAACTCATGGATATATTTGCCCCCAGCTCATGGATATATATATATTTGCCCCAACTCATGGATATATTTGCCCCCAACTCATGGATATATTTGCCCCCAGCTCATGGATATATTTTCCCCCAGCTCATGGATATATATATATTTGTCCCCAACTCATGGATATATTTGCCCTAACTCATGGATATATTTGCCCCCAACGCATGGATATATTTGCCCCCAGATCACATGTGGATATATTTGTCCCCCAACTCATGGATATATTTGCCCCCAGATCACATGTGGATATATTTGCCCCCAACTCATGGATAGATTTTCCCCCAGATTACATGGGTATATATTGCCCCAGCTGATATGGAGATATTTGCCCCCAGCTCATATGTGGATATATCTGCCCCCAGCTCTCACCTGCTGCCAGGCCCCCCAGGCTCCGCCGACGTTCCTTGTGGTGGCGAGCGGCCACTGACATGATGCAGCTTTGCCGCTCGCCGGGCGGGAACCACATGACCAGCGCAGCCGCGTTCTCGCGCAGCGCTGGTCAGGTGGTTCGGCCCCTAGCGCTGTGCCGGGTCTCCCCGGCCGACCAAGATGGCGGCACTCGGGGCAGGGTAATTCTGCCCCCACAAACTGGCAGGAAGCCAGATAGTAAGGCGGCCGCCTGTGCTGCCTTACGCTAGCGCCGGCCCTGCCCCTGGCAATGCCAGGAGATCGCCTGGAAAGGAGGGGGGATCCGTTCGGATCCCTCTCCCTCCCGATCGGGAGGTCCCACAAAAAAGCCAGGCACCGCTTAAAAGGGGAGAGTCTCCCCTTTTAAGATGTGCCTGGCTTTAACCCCTTAGGCACCGGGTCGAACTTCAGCGCCTTGCGGCGCCGAAGTGCGGCCTAGCTCCGGTGGGGGCTGCCATCCCATCATGGATAGCGGCTCCACCCCTGGGTCCCCCCTCACTGCCTGACATCCTCACGCATAGCGTGATGACGTCAGATAGCCGGGGAACCCCTAGCTGCCAGGAATCCCCTGGTGGAGATAGGGGGTTCATTTGAGCCCTGATATCTCCAGAGCCGTGGCAGCTAGGGGGTCCTGAGCATGGCCTTTCAAATGATACCCAACATGACCAGGTATAAAGTAGAAAAATAAAAAAATTAAAAAACATGTATTTTTTTGTGTGTTATTTTTATTAATGCAGCAATATTGTTCACATTTCAATTATAATGTGAACAATAATGCTGCACTAATGATTTTTTTCTATGGTGTGCGTTTGCTAAAAATCACATAATTCCCCCCAAAAAATTTAATAAGTCCCCATTTCTAATTTTTGTACAAGCGCACCCCATAGAAAATATAACCGCAAATGTTCATGTGATGAAAGGTGAAAAAAAACACTTTACACGCTGCAGATGATTAAAAATTCAAGTTTTATTGCATTTTTTGTTACAATATACAGGCAGAACATGACGTATACCTATAAAAATTATATATTATGAATCTGCCGGAAAGAACGATATATAATATGTCTGGGTCGTATAATAAGATGTGGCTTCAAATCGCGTTTAAACAAGATGAGCGAAAGCGGTAAAAATTAGCTCAGCACACAGCAGTGAAATGCCTCAGCAGTGAAAGGGTTAAAGGAACAGTGAGTTTTCCATGAAATAAGGGTTAAAAATAAAAACGAAAAATTCCTTCAAATATCGTGCCTAGGAGGTCCCCATAACCTGCCCGTGAAGTGGCGGATTTCTAGGATGTATGGAAACATCGCCATCACAGCACAGACCCACACACGACACCTCCAGTCTGCATACAATGTATCAAACTCATGAGACGGACTAATTAGAAGCACATGTTATTTCCAAACACTAATTAAACACCTATTGTTTACGTTTGAGAGCACAGGTCATTTAGAGGTGAGAATCTTTGCACGTAGACATTATTTTTTAATTCAATATCTAATAAACCTTTGCTTATAATATTCTGCAGTAAATAGTCTCTTTATTTCTAGATTTTTTGGTATTTTTTATACTTTTTTCACAATTTTTTTTTAACTCGAACTGAACACGCCAAAAAGTTCGAAGTTCGCGAACTTGCAAACGGCCAAAGTTCGAATCGAACTCCAAACTGATCGAACCGAACAGCTCATCCCTAACAGTGACATGCTGCTTGAGGCTGCACAGCAAGTACAGTGCCCTGATTCAATCTCTGAGGTTGAGGAAGGGAGTATAATCAACCTAGAGGGAGGGGGTGCCAGTGTTGACACAAAAATAACTGGCACTCATGTTGTCCCAGCAGCTGCAGCATACTGCCAAGTTGGCTCCAGTGACGAGGAGATAGGGGTGATGACAATGATGATGAGGTCACTGACTCTACCTGGGTACCTGATCGAACAGAGGAGTCAAGTGAGGAGGAGGAGGCACAACAAGCACGAGGCACAACATCCTCTATGACCAACCGTAGCACTAGCCAGTCCAAGGCATCAGATGTCAGAGCTGCTCCGGTGCAGAGCGCTGTTGTCTCAAAGAACACATGCAGGAACTCTGCTGTCTGGAAGTTCTTTAAGAAATGTGTAGCAGACCCCACCGTTGCTATTTGTAATCTATGTCAGATGAGGCTCAAGTGTGGGAAAGACACCGGACGCTTGGGTACCACGTGCTTGAGGCGACATATGACCACGTGCCATGCATCCCGTTGGTGCAAAACTTTGCATTGGTCCTCCTCATCTGTCTCTACCCCCACTGTATGTCCTGTCATGTCATTGCCTGCTACAAACTCCACTGACAGGGATGATGCTACAGTAATGGATGTACCAGATCCTTCCTCACAATGTAACAGCATCCCATCAGCTGAAGATTTACACAGTCAAATTACGTTGCCCCAGCTGCTGCAGTGTAAGAAAAAATGTAGTCCCAACCATCCCCAAGCACAGCGTCTAAATGCCAGCTTAGCAAAATTACTTGCATTTAGGGATGTGCGTTTCGGGTTTCGGAATTTCGGAATTTTCACGAAATTTCCCGATTCGTGTTTTCGGATGCGGCCGAATTTCCGAAAATTTTTAGATCCGAAAATGGCAGATCCGAAAAGTTTTCCGAGCCGAAACGAAATATTTTCGGAATTTTCGAATGGACTTGAAATGTGTCAAATCGAAATTTATTGCTTTGAAACGAGGAGAACAGACGTTTCGAAAAAACGAAAATTTCAGAAAATACGAAACGTCGATACAAAAAACGAGCAAAGTGACACGAAAATACGAAAAACGGTCGAAATTACGAAAACCATGTACAATTCCGAAAAACGAAAATTTCCGAAATTACGAAAAGTCGATACAAAAAACGAGCAAAGTGACACGAAAATACGAAAAATGGTCGATATTCCGAAAAAATATGTACGCGAAAAACGAATCGAGCCGAACCGAATTGAAACAGAAATCGGTCGAAATGAGCCGAATCGAAAAGTTTAAAAATCCAAAAAATCGAACCGAATCGAACCGAAAACAAAATCGGTGCACAAGTCTACTTGCATTGCAGCTGCTGCCTTTCCAACTGGTGGACTCTGCTCCCTTCCGTGAATTTGCTGAATGTGCTGTACCACAGTGGCATGTTCCAAAACGCCATTACTTTTCATGCAAGGCCATTCCAGCACTATACTAGCACGTGGAAGACAATGTTATTGAGTCATTGGGAAAGGCGGTCAGCAGCAAGGTGCATGTGACTTTATACACATGGTCCAGCAAGCATGGACAGGGCCATTACATTTCCTTCACGGCACACTGGGTAACTCTGATTGCAGCTGGGAGGGATCCAAGACAGGGCTCTGTGCTGGAGCTTGTTCATCCACCACACCTCCAGAAAGCTACTTGTATGAGGTCTGTCTGCTCCACCACCTCTTCCTCCTCCTCCTTCTCTGTCTCTGGAGAAGTGGCAGTTAATCCGACGCGTGGAAGGGGCTATGGAATGGCTCAAGCAAAAAGATGCCATACTGTGCTTGAGCTGGTTTATTTAGGGGACAGGAGCCCCACCGGGCCAGAAATTCTGTCAGCTCTGCAGGGGCAGGTGCAGAGATGGTTAACACCATGCCAGCTTCACCTGGGAATGGTCGTCTGTGATAATGGCAGCAACCTTCTCTCCGCCCTACGCCATGGTAAGTTGACGCATGTACCATGCCTAGCACACGTCCTAAATCTGGTGGTACAGCGTTTCCTAACCAGGTACCCAGGGCTGCCAGAGCTTCTCAGCCAGGCCAGAAAAGTCTGCAACCACTTCAGACGGTCATTCCCAGCAAGTGTTCGCCTGGCAGAAATTCAAAGAGAATTCCACCTTCCCACAAACTGTCTGATCTGTGACATGCCCACCAGGTGGAACTCGACATTAGCAATGCTGCAGCGTCTGCACGAGCAGCAGAGGGCCATCAATGAGTACCTGTGTGAGTATGGCACAAGGACAGGTTCAGGTCAACTTGCCCCCCCCCCGCAGTGGCTGATGATCAAGGATGCATGCACTGTACTGTTACCATTTGAGGAGGCAATGAGGATGGTGAGCAGGGACAGTGCATGCATCAGTGACACAATTCCTCTAGTGTTCCTGCTGGAGTGCAGTCTGTGGGGAATTATAGATATGGCACTAGAGGCAGAGCAGCGGGAGGAAGAGGAGGCTTTCCCTAGCTCTTAAGGCCCCAGTCTTTACGCAGACAGCATTCCTGCGGGTCCTCAGATCAGACAGGAGGAGGAGGAGGAATATTTAATTTGTGGGGGCATTGAAGGTGGGGATTCCTCAAGGGATGGTTTTGTGTGCCCAGAAACCCAAGGACTAGTACGTGGCTGGGAGGAGGAAGTGCACGATGGGGTCATCCTCATTGACCAGGAAGACTCGGAAGCTAAAGCCACTTCCAACCTACGCTGCATGGGCTCCCTTATCCTGCAAAGCCTGCTAAAGGACCCCAGGATTCGTGCTATCAAGGAGAGGGATCATTACTGGTTGGCAAGCCTTCTTGATCCACGATACCAGGGTAAAGTTGCAGAGCTCATCCTGCTCACGCAGAGGGAGGACCAGATGAAACAACTTGAGTACGCTCTAAAGCGACACTTGTGTAACACCTTTCCAGGCACTGGTAGGTTACCAAGTGATGACACAGGTGCTTCTGAGGCTGTGGATGATCAGAGGAAGAGCGGTGAAGGTCGGGCCACTTGACTAATGCCTTTTAAATTTTTTTAGTCCACGGAGCCCAGGGACGTCAAATGTAGGCACCCATTGCCAGCGTCTTCACCATATGGTGCAGGACTACCTAGGGGCAAGGAAAGACCTGGATACCTTTCCAGCAGATGATCCACTGGCTTACTGGGTGTTGAGATTGGATCACTGGCCAGAATTTAGCCAATATGCTATGCAGCTACTAGGTTGCCCTTCATCCAGCGTGCTTTCTGAAAGGACGTTCAGTGCCGCTGGAGGTTTTGTCACAGACAAAAGAGTGCGTTTGTCCACCGACTCTGTAGACCGGCTGACATTTATAAAAATGAATCAGTCCTGGATCAGCAGCTATCAATCCCCTGATGCTGACGTAAGATAGATCGGGGATTTCTTCTGCATTCACAAAACCTCCACCACTGAACTCCCACATAATACCACAAAGGGGTTATGGTGTGAAGGCACTTGCTGCTACCAAATGCAAAATATTTGGGTGCACTGACGCCATTACCAGATTCATATCTTTTTAATATAGGACTGCATGGTCCACCCCTGCACTCTTCCACAATACCACAGAGGGGTTACTGTATGATGGCACTTGCTGGCCTGGCACCAAAGGAACAATATTTGGCTGCACTGACGCCTGTGCCAGATTTATATCATTTTAATTTTTTGAACCGCAGGGTCCAATCCTGCACTCTTCCACAATACCACAAAAGGGTTACGGTGTGAAGGTACTTGCTGCCACCAAAGGCACAATATTTGGGTGCACTGATGCCTTTACCAGATTGATATCTTTTTAATATAGGACCGCATGGTCCACCCCTGCAATCTTCCACAATACCACAGAGGGGTTACTGTATGATGACACTTGCTGACCTGGCAACAAAGGCAGAATATTTGGGTGCACTGACGCCTTTACCAGATTCATATGTTTTTAATATAGGACCGCATGGTCCACCCCTGCACTCTTCCACAATACCACAGAGGGGTTACTGTATGATGGCACTTGCTGGCTTGGCACCAAAGGCACAATATTTGGCTGCACTGACGCCTATACCAGAGTCATATCGTTTTAATATAGGACCGCATGGTCCACCCCTGCACTCTTACACAATACCACAGAGGGGTTAATGTACAATGGCACTTGCTGGCCTGGCACCAAAGGCACAATATTTGGGTGCACTGACGCCTATACCAGATTCATATCTGTTTAATATAGGACCGCATGGTCCACCCCTGCATTCTTCCACAATACCACAGAGGGGTTACAGTGTGACGGCACTGTTGCCGACGCTAAAGGCCCAATTTCAAAGCACCTATTGTTACTTTCATCCAAAGCCTGCATAAGTTTCACCATAATTTAGCCAAAAAATCACTAAACTTTTTCAGCGCGTCCTAAAATGTCTTTTCATACAGACTGCCGCCCCAAGCAGTTATTTATGAATAGATTAAAGGAAAAGCATTTACCGTCATTTGAAACGTCATTTTTTTCTTTTTAAGTGTTTCTATACATCCTACAAATCTGCCACTTCACGGGCAGGTTATGGGGACCTCCTAGGCACGATATTTGAAGGAATTTTTCATTTTTATTTTTAACCCTTATTTCATGGAAAACTCACTGTCCCTTTAAAAACGTATTTTTTTTAACTTTTTGTCCTTGTCCTATCTCCTCGTCACTGGAGCCAACTTGGCAGTATGCTTCAGCTGCTGGGACAACATGAGTGCCAGTTATTTTTGTGTCATCACTGGCACCCCCTCCCTCTAGGTTGATTATACTCCCTTCCTCAACCTCAGAGATTGAATCAGGGCACTGTACTTGCTGTGCATCCTCAAGCAGCATGTCACTGTTAGGGATGAGCTGTTCGGTTCGATCAGTTCGGAGTTCGATTCGAACTTTGGCCGCTCGCAAGTTCGCGAACTTCGAACTTTTTGGCGTGTTCGGTTCGCGTTCGAAAAAAAATAAAAATTGTGAAAAAAGTATAAAAAATGCTTAAAAAATACCAAAAAATCTAGAAATAAAGAGACTCTTTACTGCAGAATATTATAAGCAACGGTTTATTAGATATTGAATTAAAAACTAATGTATACGTGGAAAGATTCTCACCTCTAAATGACCTTTGCTCTCAAACGTAAACAATAGGTGTTTAATTAGTGTTTGGAAATAACATGTGCTTCTAATTAGTCCGTCTCATGAGTTTGATACATTGTATGCAGACTGCAGGTGCCAGGTGTCGTGTGTGGGTCTGTGCTGTGATGGCGATGTTTCCATACATCCTACAAATCCGCCACTTCACGGGCAGGTTATGGGGACCTCCTAGGCACGATATTTGAAGGAATTTTTCATTTTTATTTTTAACCCTTATTTCATGGAAAACTCACTGTCCCTTTAAAAACGTATTTTTTTTAACTTTTTGTCCTTGTTTCCTGTGCCCCAGGGCACTACCTGGACCCCCATACACCTTTTATGGCAAATATCTAGCATATATGCCCTCTTGGAGGGCACTCTAAAAATCGAATTTTTAGCTCCATTGACTTGTATTGAGTTCGTGTTCGAGTTTGAATTCGAACATTTGAAAAGTTCGAGTTTGAATGCGAACCGAACTCGGGGGTGTTCGGCTCATCCCTATTGGGAACCACTGACTTGTATTTTGATGGTTGTTGGTCAGTGGTGCCTTCCCAACCCTGGTCCTCAGGTGCCCCTAACAGGCCAGATTTTGAGGATTCCCCTGAGGAAATGCAGACTGAATCCTGCAATCACTGATCAGAAAACCATGTGTGATATTCTTCACATATCTTGCAAACCTGGCCTGTTAGAGGGACCTGAGGACCAGAGATAGGAACCACAGAGTTAGGAACCACTGACTTAGACCAACAACCATCAAAGTACATCTTCTGGAAACTTGGCTCAGTATGACCCCATAGGTTAAGACCATGATATAAGATCAGATACCCAACAGGAAGACACTATGGGCTGAAACAAAGAAGCCATTCAGGATAATCCATTATTTCTTCCATTCTCCTGCTCAGGCGTGAACACGAGGACATTTCATGGGGCTCGTCTATCTCATGAGCCAACTGACTCTAACCAGTTGGCCACCAGACATTGATCTAATGCATCGTTCTGTGGAGCTATACCATAAGCTGACCTCAAATGTCGTAAAATGAAGTCCTGTGTGGGGATGATGGATGTGACTTTATCTTTTTGTCCTCATTCTTACAGGGTTATTCAGAAAGAGGTGAAGACCAGGAGAATGGCAGGAGAAGAGAACAACCTAGTCCAAATAGCCGATTTGGAAAGTGAGATAAATGGGAGAATTTTTCTGGTTTGGCTATTTTGACCTAGAATTTTCACTTCTCCCGTCATTCTCCTGAGGGTCACCTCTCTCTGAATAAGCCTGTTAGTGCTTGAAGTGAGGGCATACTCATCTCAATTTTTATTTTTTGCAAACTGACATCCACTATGGTGCCTGTTCGGTGGCAGTGAAATACGGTGCCTGTTTGATGGCAGTGAAATACGGTGCTGTTCGGTGGCAGTGAAATACGGTGCCTGTTCGACGGCAGTGAAATACGGTGCCTGTTTGGCGGTGACTATTCAGAAAGTGGTCAGTTCGCCCAATTTTGGTGAATTGCCAGTGAAATACGGTGCCTGTTTGACGGCAGTGAAATATGGTGCCTGTTTGATGGCAGTGAAATTCAGTGCTGTTCGGTGGCAGTGAAATACGGTGCCTGTTCGGCGGCAGTGAAATACGGTGCAGTTCGCCGGCAGTGAAATACGGTGCCTATTCGGCAGCAGTGAAATACGGTGCCTGTTCAGCAGCAGTAAAATACGTTGCTGTTCGGCAACAGTGAAATACAGTGCCTGTTTGACGGCAGTGAAATACAGTGCCTGTTCGGCGGCAGTGAAATACGGTGCCTGTTCGGCAGCAGTGAAATACGTTGCCTGTTCGGCGGCAGTGAAATAAGGTGCCTGTTCGGCGGCAGTGAAATACGGTGCTGTTCGGCGGCAATGTAATACAGTGCCTGTTCGGCAGCAGTGAAATACGGTGCTGTTCGGCGGCAGTGAAATACGGTGCCTGTTCGCTGGCAGTGAAATATGGTGCCTATTCAGCAGCATTGAAATACGGTGCCTGTTCGGCAGCAGTAAAATACGTTGCTGTTCGGCAACAGTGAAATACAGTGCCTGTTCGACGGCAGTGAAATACAGTGCCTGTTCGGCAGCAGTGAAATACAGTGCCTGTTCGACGGCAGTGAAATACGTTGCCTGTTCGCCGGCAGTGAAATACGGTGCCTGTTCGGCGGCAGTGAAATACGGTGCCTGTTCGGCAGCAGTGAAATACAGTGCTTTTCGGCGGCAGTGAATTACGGTGCCTGTTCGCCGGCAGTGAAATACGGTGCCTGTTCGGCGGCAGTGAAATACGGTGCCTGTTCGGCAGCAGTGAAATACAGTGCTTTTCGGCGGCAGTGAATTACGGTGCCTGTTCGCCGGCAGTGAAATACGGTGCCTATTCGGCAGCAGTGAAATACGGTGCCTGTTCGGCAGCAGTAAAATACGTTGCTGTTCGGCAACAGTGAAATACAGTGCCTGTTCGATGGCAGTGAAATACGGTGCTGTTCGGCGGCAGTGAAATACGGTGCTGTTCGGTAGCAGTGAAATACGGTGCTTGTTCGCCCGCAGTGAAATACGGTGCCTGTCTGGTGGCAGTGAAATATGGTGCTGTTCGGTGGCAGTGAAATACGGTGCCTGTTCGATGGCAGTGAAATACGGTGCTGTTCGGCGGCACTGAAATACGGTGCCTGTTCGGCGGCACTGAAATACGGTGCCTGTTCGATGGCAGGGAAATACGGTGCTTTTAGGCGGCAGGGAAATACGGTGCCTGTTCGATGGCAGTGAAATACGGTGCTTGTTTGCCCGCAGTGAAATACGGTGCCTGTTCGGCGGCACTGAAATACGGTGCCTGTTCGACGGCAGTGAAATACGGTGCTTTTAGGCGGCAGGGAAATACGGTGCTTTTAGGCGGCAGGGAAATACGGTGCCTGTTCGATGGCAGTGAAATACGGTGCTTGTTCGCCCGCAGTGAAATACGGTTCCTGTTCGGCGGCACTGAAATACGGTGCCTGTTCGATGGCAGTGAAATACGGTGCTGTTCGGCGGCAGTGAAATACGGTGCTGTTTGGCGGCAATGAAATACGGTGCCTGTTCGGCGGCACTGAAATACGGTGCCTGTTCGATGGCAGTGAAATACGGTGCCTGTTCGATGGCAGTGAAATACGGTGCTGTTCGGCGGCAGTGAAATACGGTGCCTGTTCGACGGCAGTGAAATACGGTGCCTGTTCGATGGCAGTGAAATACGGTGCTGTTCGGCGGCAGTGAAATACGGTGCCTGTTCGACGGCAGTGAAATACGGTGCTTTTAGGCGGCAGTGAAATACGGTGCTTTTAGGCGGCAGTGAAATACAGTGCTTTTAGGCGGCAGTGAAATACGATGCCTGCTAGGCATTTTTTGGGATTTTTTTCGGCTAAATTTTTTTCCGTTTCTTTTTTTCTGTAACGGCCCTTTTTATTATCATTCATAGGATTTTATATGTAAATTCCAGGGGTTTTCGTTCAGTAGTTTTTTGCAAACAGCATTTCTATTTTGACACTTTCAAGCAAACTGTTTTTTTCTATTTTATTTTTTTCCCATCCAGCAGTTTGTCGGGTTTCTCTTGCGGGTGGTCGGCGCTCTGCTCGGCGACTCGTCAGCTGCGTTTGGCAGCCCTCCGGCGTGTTTTTGCAGCAGATGTTCAGTGGGTTTGCAGTGGATGTTCGGCTGCTTGATGACAGCATTCGGTGGCTGATTCCCTGCACTCCAGGGACCCTGCGGTGAATGCTGAATTCACCGCAGGGTGCAGAACTTTGATTCCCCGAAGGACAATATAAGTGCGGGGAACGAGAGTGCACTGAAATATCGGCAACATTTCGGTGCTCTCAGAATAAACCCCCTTAAACTTCACAACTTGTGTAGCCAACTCATAAATACAAGAACAGCTTTCCATGTCCTCTAGAAAAGCCATCAAGAAGAATTCTCCTTCCACGGCATCTCGGCCACGTGGTGGCGGGTTCCTCTGAAACGGAGGCATTTTAGCACTCGGAGAATGGAAAGTAGTAGATGTGAGCCGGACAAAGTGCAGCTGCACGTTCCTATGAACCAAGAACCATGGTGTGATAAGGTCACCAAGTATGACGAGAATGGAAGATATCTGTAAAATCCTGTTTTATGGGGCGTCCCCCCAATCCATGTCTCTGGTGCCCCGAGCCGAGTTAAATGTCACTGCAGGTGCTGATCAATAAAGAGGAGCGTTTGTAAGAAGTCAGTGGGCGTAGAGTCCATTACCGTATTCATGGTGGTTTGGTACGTGGGCCGAAAGACCATTCCTTCCTCTTCTGATGATAACGTTTTAATTGTCCCATTAGTGGCCGGGCTAATCTAATATGTGTGAGCCATTTCTTCACCGAGTCGCACTCAGACGCGCTCAGTCGCGCTCAGAGGCGCAGGTCTGTCATTTGATTCACACAATTATTTTACCGGCTGATTAATGGGATCATTATCTTTTGTTCCACCTATTGACCTCGGCCTTTTTTTCTCATCCGGCCATCGTAGATCCTTTTCAAACCTCTGAAAGAGAATCGTAATAAAAGCGTTAAAGCGCGAGAACTTCAAGCATCTTTATCATATCCTCTTTCAGCACCTGCACGTGGGCTGCTGTTTTATCTGTTTGTTTACAACGGGGGTTATTCGCCAACATGTCGCCAACATTTCAGGGCTCTCTTGTTCCCCGCACTTCCCTGCACTTTGGGGAATCAAAGTTCCCCCGTCCTGCGGTGAATTCAGCATTCACCACAACGTCTCCAGAGTGCAGGGAAAACCCACCGCAAACCCGACGTACACCTGCCGGAATTGCCTCAAAAAACACGCCGAACACGCTGGAAAAAGCCGACGAGCCGTCGATTACAGCGCAGAGTAGCCGTCTGAGAAAGCCAACAAGCTGACGAACAGGGTAAAAAAAAAACTATGCTTGAAAGTGTCAAAATGGAAACGCTGTTTGCATAAAAACGGAATTGAATGAAAATGTCTGGAATTTACATATAAAATCCTATGAATGATAATAAAAAGGGAAGTTACAGAAAAAAGAAAAAACGCTATTAAAAAAAAAACGGAAATAAAGTTTGACAAATAAATAGACTTTTTGCTGCATATTAAAATAATAAGCAGTTTATTAGATATTGAATTAAACAGGAATATTTTTAACATTGAAACCTATGGGATTCGCCTGATTAAACCTGTCGAATGAAACCTCTGAACATCAGGGCATTTCACTGACATTTCTCTACTGTTCAATGTGAATAGATTAACCATTACTTCTCTATGGGTATTTCACTGCCGTCGAACTGCACCATATTTCACTGCCGTCGAACAGCACCGTATTTCACTTCCATCGAACAGCACCGTATTTCACTGCCGTCGAAAAGCACCGTATTTCACTGCCGCCGAACAGACACCGTATTTCACTGCCGCCGAACTGGCAGTTTGTCAAAATTTGGCAAACTGCCTGCTCGCTGATTAGCCGAATGGCCACGAAATGTCACTGTAGGGGGAAATTCACTGTTTGGTGATATTGTCTGGGCCAGATCGGCTCTCTCTGAATAACAGAAAAAAAACTAGTCCGGGCGCACCTTAACAATTCAGACACTGTCAGAGTCTTACCAGCATATATACAGTATGTGCAATATATAATGCAATGACAATAGAATGTGTATCTCACGGTGAACTATTGACAAATAAAACCGTGTGACATGTGTTATGATGTAATAATTTTTTTTTTATTTTTTTTTAAAAAAAGCACTGAGGATACTTATATTAGAGTGATGTTCCGTTTCTTCCTCTCTCCTTAAAGCCCAGCGTGGTGGAGAATAAAAAGTAAAGCAGCAATTTTAAAATATTTATTAATAATTAAAAATAATTTAAAAAAGAAACCGCCTTAAGCTAGTTAAAAACAATATAAAGGGATTAAAAGGATCACAAAAACACGTTTTCGCCGTAGGCTTAATCAGTTGGAATCCTTTAAAAAAAATGACAGTTCATGCAAAGTGCAAAAAAAGTCAGGGTTATTCATTATCAAAGAGAATCGAAAAGTCACGGCACGTTCGGTGACCTTACGTTCTCTTCAATTTGGTGCGATTCAGCGATCCCATTTCGGCGGTGTATTCAGCAAGCACCACAGGGATGTCGTAGTGCAGGGAAAAGCCACCGCAGACCCGATGAACACTCACCACAAAACCCTGCGAACGTCGAAACCCGCACAAACATCTGGATTAACCCCGCCGAACATGCCGGAGAAACCCGAGCAGCCGTCGAACACAGCGCAGCCTCCGGAAAAACCCGACACTGCAGACGAATGGAGTGAAAAAAAAAACTGTACGCTTCAATGTCTGAAAAGTGAAACGCTGTTTGCAAAGAAACTACAGAACGAAAATGTCTGAAATTTACATATAAAATCCAATGAAGGATAATAAAAAGGGCTGTTACAGAAAAAAAGAAAATACGTTTTAAAAAAAAAAAGAAAATATTTTTTCGCAAAAAATCCCTAAAAATGCCTTAAAGATCCTACAAAATCTATACATAAAGAGACTTTTTGCTGCATAATATTATAATCAATGGTTTATTAGATATTGCATTAAAACGGGAATATTTTTTAACATTGAAGACTATGGGATTCGCCTGAATAAATCTGTCAAATGAACCCACTGAACAGCAGGGCAATTCGGCAACTTTTCACTGCTGGTTTTTGTTCTCTGAATAGACGAAGCATTGCTTCTCTATAGGGATTTCACTGCCCTCGAACATGCAACGAACAGGCACCATATGTGCAGGCAATTCGCCAACATTTGCCGAACTGCATGCTCTCAGAATAGTCGAATGGCCAGGAAAAGGAACCGTACGCTGAATTTCACTGTTCGGTTACCTTTCGGCCACAATTCGGATCTCTTTGAATGATGTATGGTATGTCAAAATTAGGTACCCCATTAAAATAAACCAAGTACCCCATTAAAAGGTTACATTATAAAGGAAACTAATGGCATTTCTAATAAACTACCAGTAGATGGCAGCAGAGTGAAAAGCCTGAATGATGAGCACGTGTTCATGCAAGATGTTTCCCTTAGCAGGGAAGAACAAAAAAACAGTGTTTAAGTTTTTGGGAGGAAGTATTCAAAGTACTCTCCCACCAGAACTGAAGTCACGCTTTGTGTGTTGCAGGTAAGAGGAAGCATATCCAGGGTTATAAACAGGGCAAAAGTGATTCAATTCACATCCCTGTAGTTAGAAAAGGCTGTTTCTACTGCTGGGAATTAGATAAGACAGTATACAAATGTCAGTGGGTTGTGCTGATGTGTTATAGAGCACCAGCATACAGAGAATGTGATGGATCTCATGTGACTAGATTATATTGTATTGAACCATTAGCCTACTATAATGCAGATTGAGTAAAGAAAACGGTTAAATAAAACACTTCTGGTTTCACCCAGCCCGCTCCCTTCGCACAATGGAATTATTGACCAGACTTTCAGCATATGTGCAACAATAACCCTGCAAGTTTTTTTCTATTTTCCATTTTAAGTGTTTTTGAGGTTGTAGACACACATATTTTGGCCTGCAGCACCTGCCTATATTGAGCACGTCCTCCCACATTTCACATATTAAGACGAGTGCCACACTCACACTGTTGCCTTGATTCTCTCTGAATAACCCCTAATGTCTATTGTTTGAAGGATGGGATGAGAGATTTGCCGGCTATTGATTTTTTTTTTTTTTTGTAGGAAAACGAAGCCCTGACAAGCTCATCCCTAATAAAATGAGATACGCTTTGCGATACGTGCTTACACTAATGATTGTAATATTATAATAACAGAAAAGAATATTGTGACATAAGTCACTTTGAACTTGGGGTGCACGGACCTGGAGGTATATTTGGGAGGTGCAGTCCTGGTGTTCTATATTATTTCCTTGGCCTCCCTTGTGTGCAGAGTGTTATGTAATCTGAATTATGCAAAAAAAAATATTATTGTCTATCTGTTATCTGCTGATATGATTAGACTTCCAGCCTACCCTGTCTCAGGAATGTGCTAATATCTGTTTATGAGAGAGTAGTCTTTGTCAATCTGCCTTGTCAGGCAAACTCTGCCCCATTATTTGACTACTGTTACAATGGTTTATATAATTACTGTGTGATCACTGATTGTCAGCTTATGTAACTTCTGCTCTGTTATATAATGTATAAGGTATTCTGATGCGCAGCCTATGATTACATGACACCATATTGATTCATGTCTGAACATGTTTGCTTCACTTGAGGTTGGTGGGGAGGAGGGACACCAGGGTGTAGTTCTCCATTGTTTCTAGCCCCTCCCGGAACTGTATATTTATTCAATAAAGGTCTTCAGTCTGTTCTGTTCCAGTCTGACCCTGATAACCTCCAGATATTGTCACGTTTCCACCTTCCAGTCAGGTCACCTGGTGGTGAGAGGGATCAGGCCGGCTCTTCCCTGCTCTGGGATAGCTATTCCGCCCTGTGCCGGTCCAGGGTTTTGCTGTAGCTGTTCAGGTCTGGGATCACATGTCCCAATTGCCCAGACTTGTTCACTATTTAAATGCTAGCAGCACAGAGGCCTAGTGCTCTGGCATGAGTTATGGTTTCTAGTGTCCTGTTCCTGAGGGTTCATGTTCCTGGTTCCTGTCTGCTACAATCTTGTATTGTGTTTTGGATTTTTCTGGTTTATCGATCTTGGCTTTCCTGACTACTCTTTGTCTGCTCCCTGTATTCTGTATCTTGATATCTTGTGTACTGACCTCTGCCTGTCTGACGTTCCTTCCTGGTTCTTGCTCCTAGGCTCCAGTCTTGAACATTCTATATCTATTCCCTGTTTCATGTTTTGTGTGTATAGTTATCCCTACCACAGAGGCCAGTATAAGGACCTCTATTCAGTTCAGGGCTCCCTGCGTGTTTGTCTTGTTTAACCCTCGCCCTTCCTGTTCTCCTGACTCTGTTTTTCTTTTGTTAGGTTTCCATAGGCAGAAGACCATTCAATGATCTTACCCCAGTGTTAGGGATTCCTTTAGATTTCTTCTGTGCCCTCCTGCTCTTCTTGTCACAATCCTATTATATTTTATTTATTTATTTATATCCTGTCCTGTATGTATATTGGTGTGCTGTGAGCTCTCCATGCAACCTGCCTCAAGGGCTTAACTACTTCCTGAACAAAGGCCCCACTATGGCCCAAGCCTGGTGCTGCCGTGACAGATATACAGCGTCGTCTTATTTCTGGGGGATGCTAGCAGGCCGGTGTCCCAGTCCTTAAGCTTCGTCTGAGGACTGGAGAAAGGCACGAAGCCTGATGGGGAGAACACAGATGGTCCTGCAAGGAAGCGGCATTGACAGATGTGACCCATCGGGGAACTGAGATCTGTCACAAATATAAATTATTATTTGTCACTTTTCCCGTATGAAACATTGAAATGAAGGTGGACGCTCATGTTAAATGGAACATACAAACGTCTCGCTCGCACAATGATGGTCATTGTTTCTTGGTCTTTCATTACAGAGCAGTGTGAGATGTTCCACTTTGTTTTTTCACATAATCAAATTGTTTCTGTATGTACGTTGTGCACTTTGCGCGTTGCCCCCTTTATGATGCTTCACCATAGAGGAAGAAGTAACGAGCCACCCAGGAGGTGCTGGAGCAATAGATGTAAACGTGTTTGTTCTGCTCACACAGTTTGAATGAAAATGAATTTACTTGATGTGGTCGATGAACAGGATTCATTAAATGAAAGCGAGCATGAAACAATGTTTCTGCTGCCGTTCCAGATGCAATGTTCTGTTTCACTTCCCGGGGAGACGCCACCAGTCGGACACATAATAACCATGTCCAAAGGGGTCTCTGGGGGGGCAGGGGGAGCAATTGCCCCCCTAGGTTATCCCTTGCCCTCCCATGTGCCCCCCCCCCACCAGGGATCAGCATCCAACTTCCCCCACATATTCAGACCACTGTTTCTCTGGCCCCTTGCATCGTACGACCATTCTCGGTGTCATTGGAAATGGCGGAGTCTGGCCTTTCCAATGATACCAAACATGACCAGATTCAGTGTAAAGACAAAATCAGAAATAAAAAAAATAGAAACTTAACAATTTTTTTCACATGGTGGAAATGGCTAAGCAGTGACAGGGTTAATGGTCAGACTATATATTACATTGTGTATTACTTTTATTTTGCCTTGGTTTAGTTGTATATTAAGGGTTAATGGGCAGGCTTCATCTATTAAAGTATACATTTTATTTTTTCCTTGATTGCTAGCATTTTAGGGGTTGATGGATAGGCTACATGCCTCACAGTGTATATATTTCACGTTTTCTCTTGAGAACTGGCATTTTATGATTTATTGGATAGGCTACATGCCTCGCAGTGTATACTGTATATTTGTAAAGTTATGTACCTTACAGGTACTGGTCTTTCAGGTTATGAGCCCAATATGCAGGTCTCGGGGATGCACACAGTCGGTTGGATAGGAGAACCAGACAGGAGGGCTGAGGGACAGGACATAATGGGACTTACAAGTAGGCTGAAGGTAATGGGGAAAGCAGTCCTTGTGTCCAGATGCGAAGGTTGGAGGGTAGTTGCTCCTGGGGGAGCACAGCGGGTCTTGAGAGGAAACACGGAGGGTTTTGAGGTGGGGAACACGATGGGTCTTGGAGCAGGGGAACACAGTGGGTATTGCAGCTGAGAAATAGGTAGAGGGAACCGGTGGATAGGTAGGCCAATAGCAGGTTTCTCTGAAGCTTGGTGGAGTTGGTCTTATTCCTGGGAACAAGTAACAACAATGAAGCACTGTGGGAAGGTAGGAGGGGACTTTTATTTCCAGGGAGTGTATGTGCACTGTGATTCACTGTATGGGTAAAACCAGGTATGGTGTGTAGTGGATTGGATAGACACACCAGGTACACTGAAAACCTGGACAGGAACAGAGGTAATGCAGGAAAGGTTCTGCCTTCAGGTAGTGGTGTACGTCAAGCTGTGGATAGGATCCTGACAAGATTTCACTTTTTCTCATTATAACTGGCATTTTATGAGTTATTGGATAGGCTACATGCCTCACAGTGTATACATTTCATGTTTTCCCTTGATTAATGGCATCTTAGGGGTTACTAAGTAGGCTACAAGCCTCACAGTGTATACATTTCATGTTTTCCCTTGATTAATGGCATCTTAGGGGTTACTGGGTAGGCTACATGCCACACTGTTTATTATTTTTATTGTAATTCCCTTAATTTTAGGGGTTATTATGGAAGTTACAATAAAAAGGATCTTTAGATCCTTTGCTTTTTGTCACATTTCGGGGAATCAATGTCGCCAAAAATATGTCGCTGAAGCAGATGTCGGCAAAAACCACAGAATTGCTGCAAATAAAATATTGGATTTATGTATCGGGTTAGCACAACAAAAGGTATCATTGCATCACATTACTCTGGGATTTTTGAAATCTTACATATACTTTAGTTTTTTTCAGTGGTTTGATTTAATGGCAAAAATTATTAGTGCCCTCCCCCCAGTTTTGACTGTGGTATCTTATGTGCCCCCCCCCTATATATTGTTCCTAGAGTCGCCACTGACCATGTCATTTCCCATAGCTCTGGCTGAGGGTGATCTGGGGTGGACATCAGATTAATTAGTGCTCAATCACCAAATCTAAGTAATCACCAGGTGACAGTTCTGATTAATGTATCATTAATTAATATAAGGGTGATATGGATAGAGCAGATCTAATGGTGGAGACACAGTGATATGCATAGAGCAGATCTAATGGTGGAGACACAGAGTGATATGGATAGAGCGGATCTAATGGTGGAGACACAGAGTGATATGGATAGAGCGGATCTAATGGTGGAGACACAGTGATATGCATAGAGCAGATCTAATGGTGGAGACACAGAGTGATATGGATAGAGCGGATCTAATGGTGGAGACACAGAGTGATATGGATAGAGCAGATCTAATGGTGGAGACACAGAGTGATATGGATAGAGCGGATCTAATGGTGGAGACACAGAGTTATATGGATAGAGCGGATCTAATGGTGGAGACACAGTGATATGCATAGAGCGGATCTAATGGTGGAGACACAGAGTGATATGGATAGAGCGGATCTAATGGTGGAGACACAGAGTGATATGGATAGAGCGGATCTAATGGTGGAGACACAGTGATATGCATAGAGCGGATCTAATGGTGGAGACACAGAGTGATATGGATAGAGCGGATCTAATGGTGGAGACACAGTGATATGCATAGAGCGGATCTAATGGTGGAGACACAGAGTGATATGGATAGAGCGGATCTAATGGTGGAGACACAGAGTTATATGGATAGAGCGGATCTAATGGTGGAGACACAGTGATATGCATAGAGCGGATCTAATGGTGGAGACACAGAGTGATATGGATAGAGCGGATCTAATGGTGGAGACACAGTGATATGCATAGAGCGGATCTAATGGTGGAGACACAGAGTGATATGGATAGAGCGGATCTAATGGTGGAGACACAGAGTGATATGGATAGAGCGGATCTAATGGTGGAGACACAGAGTGATATGGATAGAGCAGATCTAATGCTGGAGACACACAGTGATATGGATAGAGCGGATCTAATGGTGGAGACACAGTGATATGCATAGAGCAGATCTAATGGTGGAGACACAGAGTGATATGGATAGAGCGGATCTAATGGTGGAGACACAGAGTGATATGCATAGAGCGGATCTAATGGTGGAGACACAGTGATATGCATAGAGCGGATCTAATGGTGGAGACACAGAGTGATATGGATAGAGCAGATCTAATGGTGGAGACACACAGTGATATGGATAGAGCGGATCTAATGGTGGAGACACAGTGATATGCATAGAGCAGATCTAATGGTGGAGACACAGAGTGATATGGATAGAGCGGATCTAATGGTGGAGACACAGAGTGATATGCATAGAGCGGATCTAATGGTGGAGACACAGAGTGATATGCATAGAGCAGATCTAATGGTGGAGACAGAGTGATATGCATAGAGCGGATCTAATGGTGGAGACACAGAGTGATATGGATAGAGCGGATCTAATGGTGGAGACACAGTGATATGCATAGAGCGGATCTAATGGTGGAGAGAGACACAGTGATATGGATAGAGCGGATCTAATGGTGGAGACACAGAGTGATATGGATTAGGGATGAGCTGTTCGGTTCGATCTGTTCGGAGTTCGCATCGAAACATCGGCTGTTCGACAGTTCGCGAACTTCGAACTTTTTGGTATGTTCACCAAAAGTTCGAAAAAAAATAAATTTGAAAAAAGTATAAAAAATCTAGAAATAAAGAGACTCTTTACTGCAGAATATTATAAGCAACGGTTTATTAGATATTAAATTAAAACGGTAATATTTTTAACATTGAAGCCTATGGGATAAAACATTCTTGTTACTAAAACATCAGGCAGACAAGGCCCTCTAATCAGGCACTGGCCGCCGGATGACAGAGCTGCTACTGTGCGGGCTAGCCACTCGGGTGCATGTGGCAGAGACAGGCAGCGCAGGGAGGGAGCCACTGCACCCGTGGCCACGGCAGACCCCCCCAGCCCACAACCAGGATCCAGGGAGCCCCCACTGACCACCAGGCTATGGTAAGGCGACACATTTCTAAAAAAAAAAAAATCCTAGGACATTTTAAAATGTCCCCGGGAACATAAAATAAAACCTTTTTTTTCTTTCTCTACCTGGCTGAATGTATTTAATTATATATATTAGATACATTCAGCCCGGTAGAGGGGGGTGGCATATGGGCTGCGTGGGGTCTCAGGCAGTTTTTTTTTTTTTTGTGTGTATATTGTTAGCAAATTTATAGGGGAAGGTAAGGACAGGTATGATATATATATAGATAAGATATATATCTATATTCTTATAAATATACTAGGTATAAAGCCTGCCCTGAGGGCAGTCATATATATATGGGGGTTGCAGGAGATTATTATTAATATATATATATATATATATATACACACACACACACACACACCCTGTAACCCCATGTGTGTGTGTGTGTGTGTATATATATATATACATACATACATACATACACACACACACACACACACCCTGTAACCCCCATATGTGTGTGATATATATATATATATATCTCTATCTATATATATATCCATATATATTTATATATATCCAAGCATAGGCGAGGCCCCGGCTTGGTTTGGGCCTAGAGGTACACCCAGGGTCAAAGGCTTCCGTGACGTCATACCGGCGACCAACGGAGAGGACACTGGAAGCAGGACTGCCATCGCTGGAGGAGCTCGGGGCCGATGTAGGTGAGTACGTGCGGAACCGGTGGAGGACTCGAGGCCGATGTAGGTGAGTATGTGCTCTCCACACCCACCCTGCTTGCTCGTCATCCAAGCTTAGGCGAGCCCCCGGCTTGGCTTGGGCCTAGAAGCCGAGCCGGGGGCTCGTCTGAGCATGGAGGCCGGCCGAGTTGCCTGCTTGGGCATCCTCCAGGCTCAGGCGAGTCCCCGGCTTGGCTGGGCCTCTAGGCCCAAGCCAAGCCGGGGGCTCGCCTAAGCTTGGATGCCGGCCGAGCAAGCAGGGTGGGTGTTGGGGACAGGGAGCACATACTCACCTACATCGCCCTCGAGTCCTCCACCGGTTCCACACATACTCACCTACATCGGCCCGGAGCTCCTCCAGCGATGACAGTCCTGCATGTTGTGCCCGCTCTGTGTTGGTCACCGATATGACGTCACGGAAGCCTTTGACCCTGGGTCAAAGGCTTTCGTGACGTCATACCG
Source organism: Leptobrachium leishanense (assembly GCA_009667805.1). Classification (NCBI taxonomy): domain Eukaryota; kingdom Metazoa; phylum Chordata; class Amphibia; order Anura; family Megophryidae; genus Leptobrachium; species Leptobrachium leishanense. Next base: position 386,155,947 of record CM019066.1, on the reverse strand, counting down.
GCGCCCAACACAGAGCGGGCACAGGATGCAGGACAGCCATCGCTGGAGGAGCTAAGGGCCGATGTAGGTGAGTATGTGTAGGCAACATCCTCCTACATCGGCCCTGGGCTCCAGCGGTGACCGACCTTCGGCTGTCGCAGGCTGCTCGGCCGGCCTCCAGGCTTAGGCGAGTCCCCGGCTCGGCTGAGCCTGTAGGCCCAAGCCAAGCCGGGGGGTTGCCTGAGCCTGGATGCTCAGGCTTAGGCGAGTCCCCGGCTTGGCTTGGGCCTACATCCTCTCCTGGATGCGCGCGCATCCAGCGTCTGTCCAAACCTGCACATCGGGTTTCTGTTGGCTGCGCGCGCAGCCAACAGAAACCGGATGCGCGGCGACGGACAAACGATTTTATAGTTATAGATATATCCAGACTTGTATTACACACACATGTTTGGCAGCTAATTCCCCCCCCCATTTAGCTGATCCCTCCAGAAGAAATGTTGAGCACAGAATAATATATATATTGCTCTATTGGGTTCAACATTTCTTCTGGAGGGTTCAGCCAAATGGGGGGGGTGCATTTTGTTGAGATTGTCCACATGCCACCCCCCATGTGCGTATGTGTATATACGGTCACCTCAACCGGGTTAGCCCCCCCTTATCAAAATTTTTGAACAAAACTCATGCAGTTGGTGAGAGCTTTGTTAGATCAATAGTTGTTTGCGTTAGATGACACATAGAAGAAGAGATATTAACAATTATTGTAAGGGGGTGCTAACCCGTCATCAGCCCCCCCTTATCAAAAAATGAACCAAACACTTAGCTATTTTGGAAGCTTTACGTTAGATCAGGTAAGATCAAGTGGTTTTAACATTAGATCCCCCATACTTCTGGACTTATTAAGTGATTAATAAAGACGGGTTAGCCCCCCCCCCCCATTGAATTTTCTGGTCAGAAACCATTGAGGCTTATAGATATTTGTTAGATCAGGTAAGATCAAGTGGTCTTAACGTTATATCACCCATAAATACAAAGATATTGAACATAAAATACAGAGATTTTGTGTATCGGGGGGGTTAGTGCCCCACCCCCCTACATTAAATTTTCTGGCAAAAGAAACTCTCAGGCTTATAGATCTGTTAGATCCGGTTTGATCACATCCCCCTCAGCCACAGAGCCTGCTTCTGGACTCTGAATTTGAAGCCCGGCCACAAACTCACATCCCCCTCAGCCACAGAGCCTGCTTCTGGACTCTGAATTTGAAGCCCGGCCACAAACTCACATCCCCCTCAGCCACAGAGCCTGCTTCTGGACTCTGCTATCCCTCCTGCCCTCCCCATCCACCCACCCACACAGTGCTGGTCTAAAATTTGTAGCTTATGTAGCGCTGGTTTTAAATCCCCTGCCGTGTAGTACTTATTTTTGGCCACAAGAGGGAGACAAGCGCGATGTGAGACACTGAACATTGGGCCTACATCTCCCGGCATGCTTTGGGAGCGGACACAGGAAGTGGGTGGGACACAGACTCTGACATCCTGAGCCTCGTGAGGAGAGCTGGCAGAGCGCGCCAGGGAGTGAGAGAAGCAAGACACAGTGCTGCAGAACGTGACAGTGACCAGGCCGGAGCGCAGCTGGGGCCTGACAGAGATAAAGACCGGGTTATTCAGCCTTACAAGAGGAAGACCCAGTGATTCACCAGAATACCCACGCTGATATCGAGTGAGCTGGAAGACCCCGAGTTAGGAGCACCGCAGATCGATCGGACAGGGAGTGCAGGCGGTGAGCTGGACATCTTGCGGCAGCTACAGAAAAGCAAGACAGTGGATCCGGTAACCCATAAAATCCCAGTCAAAATCGAGCGGAGAGACGTCCTGGGTCGAGCAGAGCACCAAGTATCAGGCGGATGGGTGAGAGGCCTTCCAGGCCATTGTGAAAATAGAAAGCACGCTGCTGTTTGTTTAAAAACCCACAGGGCCCCAACTTGACTAGTCGAAGATACCTCATAAATAACTCACTGGCCAGTTGAATATTGTACCCGGGTACCAACACACACACACACCTACATCCTTGGGACATAACCTGTACGGGACTCACTCCCCAACCACAAAGGGGGTTACAGATATATTTTTCCTTCTTTTCCGCTGCGCATTTCTCGAATTACGAAGCCTTGTATTTTCTTTTCCGCTGCGCGTTTCCCGCATTACGAAGTACTGTAAATATATCTACGAATACCGTGTTATTCATTATATGCCATTTATTCTAGTAAACTATATAATTTATAAAATCCACGACGGTGCTGGAGTATATTTATTCCCTAATGCGGGGAGACTGACCCGAGGTTCAATTTCAGCGGCTCCTCCGGGAGTGAACGCTACACGTGGGGGCTCGTTTCCGGGATCCAGTCTCTGGAAAAAAACGCATTTAAAGAGTTAAATATGGATCCAGACACTGCTGCCAAATGGTGTAAAGAGCACAGTAGTCAGATAGAATTATGTATAGTTATGGATATTCCTGCAGACACTTGGGCCGAAGATCAGATTCGCCAGGCCGTGGCCGCGCTGACACCAGATAATCGGGGGTTAATCCTGGACATTAAAGCGAACCCAGATACCCCTCACACGTATGTTCTTTTTGAGTGGAGAAAGGGTGTTCCAGTGTGTTTTCACACGCGAGTATGAAGCTGACCGATGATGTGGAAGTTCGACTGGTCCAGCCAAGTACGCCACGTGGTGATCACGCGAATGTTCCCAATGTTACCCCAACTACAGGGTTCCCTCCTGCTACATTTTTCACAACTATGGGGAAACTGGTGGAAACACTAGCCAAAAACTCTGCTGCGTCTCCAAATTACGGATATCGCAAGTTACGGTTTTATTCTGGTAAAGTCCCTGTGCCAACTGGAGAAGAGGACTTTGAGACTTGGATAGATCAGGCAGTGCAAGCAGTGGAAGAATGGGAAGTTGCTGACACCGTGAAGAGACAAAGGTTGATCGAGAGCCTAAGAGGTCCTGCTTCAGATGTCATTCGAAATCTAAAAAGGGACAAGCCCGGCTTCACTGCTGCGGAGTATCTAGAAGCTTTACAGGAAAATTTTGGGGGAATGGAGGATTGTGCCGAGCTTATCCACAAGTTTTCTCACACCTATCAAAAGGAAGGAGAAGAATTGTCCACCTATGTCTGGCGGCTGGATAAAATCATCCATCAGGTCATTCTTAAAGGGGGCATGGAACCGAGTCATGCAAGCAAAGCTTTGATGGACCAAATTTTCAAAGGAGCACTCCCACTGGATCCCATAATGTTGAAATTTCAGACCAGATACCAGAGCACGAGACTGACCTATTCCAAACTGATCAAAGCTATCCGAGAAGAAGAGGCCTTGATTAAGGCTAAAAAGGTTGCAAATGCTTCGCACACAGCTTTCACCGCAGAAGTAGGAACTCTCTGTGTGGCAGACATACAGACTGAAGTGCTGGCTTTAAAAACTCAGATGTTGCAAATGATGGAGTTAATGACGTTGCTGTTGGCTAAGGACACCAGAACTGAAGGGGTTGCTGTAGCCTCGAACAGGGGGTCTCCAAGTGAACCGCAAGAAGGAAATATGCTCACACTCCCGAGAAAGAAATGTTTTGGCTGCGGGGAAATCGGCCATTTCAGGGCTCAATGCCCACAAGGGAGGGCTGAAAAGAAACCGGTCGAAGAACTCCTAAAAGCTGTGGAGAAACTGTTTTCCGCCCTGCAGGCGGGAAACTCCAGAGGGTCCTGGTAAGGGAGCAAACCAGGTGCCCGAAGGTTGAAACCCGCTCCAAAAATCAAGCCAGGACTAAGAGGGCGAGAAGGCCCAAAGTCTGGCCAACTGCTGAGCCTGCCAGGACTGAAAGAGTCACTCCCTTAGCATCCGGACCTACGTCATGGGGAAGCAATGCACACCCAAAGCCTACAAGGGCCAAGAAGAAGGCCAGGGTACAACAAACTGGGTCTAAACTTCCTGTTACTACAACCAAGTTTCCTGACCAGCTGATAGGTCCTTCCCCTATTGTGCCAATCCAAGTGGAGGGAGTCTACACTAAAGCTCTGTTGGACTCAGGGGCTCAAGTGACATTGATTTACAGAGATTTCTATGAGAAACACTTGAAGCACATACCTCTACAGAAATTGAAGAATCTGGAAATCTGGGGTATCGGAACTGAGAAACTCCCCTATGACGGGTATCTACAGGTGAAGTTGGAGATCGGATCCGAAGTCATCGGACAGTCCAGAGGTTGTGATGCATTGGCCATTGTGTGTCCTCGGCCTCCAGGGGCAAACAGGAGTTCCATGATAGTGGGGACGAATACTGATTTGGTGCGACGTCTCCTGACACCTATCGTGCTGGAAGAAGGTTCTACTAAAGGATGTTACGTTCAATCTATCAGAGAATGGTCGAAGAACAGAAGGCGCCTGCTGAAGTGGGGCGCCTGTGGAGATTGGAAGGAACAGATAAGGTTCTGCAAGCAGGAGAAGTAACGATTTTCCGGGCTTCAGTCAAGTTGAACGGATCGCAACCAGGTCCCTATGTGGTACTGGAAACCGATTTTAATCACAGGAGTGAAGCCAGAGTAGAAGTAATCCCTGAAATAATCTCCATTAAAGCTTTGAAAAGAACACGAGGAAGAGTCTCAGTCAGCGTGTGCAATGTGTCTGATTCTCCAGTAGTCCTTAAAGCACGAATGCCTATCGGGCAAGTAGCGTCCGCTACGCCCCTCTCTACCGATTTAGGAGGGGGAGTGGATAAAGAGATTCCAGATGAAAGATTCTACCCCAAGGACGCTCCCATTTCACCTGAATGGAAGAAACGTCTTCAGTCCCAAGTTCTAAAGTGGAGAGACTTGTTCTCGAAAGATGAGTTTGACGTGGGCCTAGCTAAAAGTACTGAGCACCGCATTCGTTTACAAGAGGACAAGCCGTTTCGTGAAAGGTCAAGACGAATTCCGCTGGGAGACTTGGATGATCTACGAGAACAGCTGAATGAACTGCAAAGAACCCAGGTGATCCAAGAGTCCAGGAGCCCATATGCATCTCCAATAGTAATGGTCCGGAAGAAGAATGGTTCTGTCCGCCTATGCATAGACTATCGCACGCTGAATCGGAGAACCATCCCAGATCAATATGCTACTCCTCGGATAGAAGATGCCTTACAGTGTTTGTCTGGAGCAAAGTGGTTTAGTGTACTAGACCTGCGAAGTGAGTATCACCAGATAACAATGCATCCTGAAGACAAAGAGAAGACTGCGTTCATCTGTCCATTGGGGTTCTTTGAATTCAACAGAATGCCTCAAGGCCTTACGGGGGCTCCAGCCACGTTCCAACGGTTAATGGAGAAGACAGTCGGGGACATGAATCTGATCGAAGTATTAGTGTACCTGGATGACATAATTGTGTTCGGGAAGACTCTGGAAGAACATGAGCAACGTTTGGAGAAGGTCTTGAAGAGGCTCCATGAAGAGGGATTGAAACTGTCTCTGGAGAAATGTCAATTCTGTTTACCGTCTGTTACGTATCTGGGACATGTGGTCTCAGCAGAAGGCGTTTCGACAGATCCTCGGAAGTTGGAGGCCGTAGCTTCTTGGCCTAGACCCCGCAACGTCACTGAACTTAGATCTTTCTTGGGGTTCTGTTCCTATTATCGAAGATTTGTAGGAGGATTCGCAAAAATAGCTCAACCACTGAACAAGCTCCTACAGAAGGAAAGCACAGAAGAAGGCCACAAGGTCTCCGACCGAAATCCGTCAGCTCCAGGGCCGAGGAAAGCTCGAGAGTCCATCCAGGGAGAGTGGACCAGTCAGTGTGAAGGTGCTTTTATGAAGCTGAAAGAGAGTTTAACTCGAGCTCCTGTCTTGGCCTATGCGGATCCTCACAAGCCGTACGAGCTACATGTGGATGCCAGTAGAGAAGGTCTAGGAGGAGTCCTGTATCAAGAGTATGGTGGATTGCTGAGGCCTGTAGCGTATGTGAGCCAGAGCCTTACGCCTTCCGAAAAGAACTATCCTACCCACAAGTTGGAGTTCCTAGCCTTAAAATGGGCAGTGGTAGACAAGCTAAAGGACTATCTGTATGGAGCCGAGTTTGTGATAAAGACAGATAACAATCCTCTTACTTACATCCTTACTACTGCGAAACTGGACGCAACGGGACATCGGTGGTTGGCAGCTCTGGCAGGGTTTCGGTTCAGCCTGAAGTATCGCCCTGGGGTGAATAATCGAGATGCTGATGCTTTATCAAGAAGACCCTACACTACAGAATGGACTCAGTTAACTCCAGACGGGGTACAAGCTTTGTGTCAAGGAGCAGAGCGTCGGGTCAAGGGAGGGGTTGAAGCGGAGGCCATAGGAGTCATGGCTGCGGCTGTTCCGGAGTTCTACTGCAACCCTACGCAGTTGAGGGATGAAAGTCTGCCTACCTTGTCAAAACAAGACCTGAAAGCTGATCAGGCTAGAGACCCCTTGATTGCGTTAACCATAAAGGCCCTAACTGCCGAACCAGCGGGAAATTCTGCTGACCAATTCCCCAGATGGAGCCAGATTGGTCTACAAAGAGTGGGAACGGTTGAAGATGTTGGATGGGGTGGTCTACCGAAGGGGCCCCTCAACCAATGCTGAAGAGACCCAACAGTTGTTTCTTCCCACTAAACATAGGGAGAGTGTACTGCGATCGCTACATGATGAGCATGGACATTTGGGCGCAGAAAGGACTTTTAAGCTGGTGCGAGACAGGTTCTATTGGCCTTGCATGAGAGCTGAAGTGGAAAGTTACTGCCATTCATGTCTGAGGTGTATTCAAAGGAAGACCCTACCGACCCGAACTGCTCCAATGAGCCATCTGCAAAGTCAGGGACCCATGGATTTGGTGTGCATTGACTTCCTGTGCTTAGAGCCGGATGCTAGTGGGCAGGGAAATATTCTACTAGTGGCTGATCACTTCACACGTTACGCCCAAGCCTTTTCTACGAAAGACCAACGCGCTCCGACAGTGGCAAAGGTTCTGATGGAGAAGTTCTTTGTTCATTACGGCCTACCAAGGAGAATACACTCTGATCAGGGTAGAGACTTTGAAAGCCGACTTGTTGGGCAATTGCTGGAACTGTTGGGAATCCAAAAGACCCGAACTATACCATATCACCCTCAAGGTGATGCTCAGCCTGAAAGGTTCAATCGCACGCTTCTAAATATGCTGGGGACGTTGTCAAACACAGAGAAGCAGAGCTGGAGTCGTCACATAGCTACACTAGTACATGCATATAACAGTACGGAAAGTGATGCCACTGGATACTCACCGTACCGTCTTATGTTCGGAAGTGAAGCTCGAGTGCCGGTTGATTTGGCGTTTGGACTATATCTGAACCAGACGTCGGTAGCTTCCCATAGAAATTATGTGGATAGAGTTCGAAAGAATCTGGCCTCTGCGTTTGAACAGGCACGTTTGACCTCAGGAAACAGAGAGCAAAGGAACAGACGGAACTATGACTTGAAAGTTCGGATACAGGATCTACAACCTGGCAGAGAGACGTCCTGGGTCGAGCAGAGCACCAAGTATCGGGCGGATGGGTGAGAGGCCTTCCAGGCCATTGTGAAAATAGAAAGCATGCTGCTGTTTGTTTAAAAACCCACAGGGCCCCAACTTGACTAGTCGAAGATACCTCATAAATAACTCACTGGCCAGTTGAATATTGTACCCGGGTACCAACACACACACACACCTACATCCTTGGGACATAACCTGTACGGGACTCACTCCCCAACCACAAAGGGGGTTACAGATATATTTTTCCTTCTTTTCCGCTGTGCGTTTCTCGAATTACGAAGCCTTGTATTTTCTTTTCCGCTGCGCGTTTCCCGCATTACGAAGTACTGTAAATATATCTACGTATACCGTGTTATTCATTATATGCCATTTATTCTAGTAAACTATATAATTTATAAAATCCACGACGGTGCTGGAGTATATTTATTCCCTAGTGCGGGGAGACTGACCCGAGGTTCAATTTCAGTGGCTCCCCCGGGAGTGAGCGCTACACTTACTTTCCAGCTGCTTCCACTTTGCAAATCACCCTAATTAATCCAAGGTTCCAGCCCTTCCCATGATATGTTAATCTGTATATTTGTGTTTTGTTTGTAATAGTTTGCATTTTATTGCTTTGTATTTCTGTAACAACTGTAACCACTCAATGTTCTTGAACCCAGGACATACTTGAAACGAGAGAAATCTCAATGTATCCTTCCTGGTAAAATCCTTTATAAATAAATAAATAAATAAATCAAGTGGATCACACATAATTACAAAGATTTCATATCAAACATGAATATTAGGTTTTACATAAGGGTTGCTACCCCCCTCCCCCCTCTCTGTCTGACCTCAGTCAAAGGTTAAAAGTTCAGGTTTGTATCTATGTAGTAAGTTTTTGTTTATGGCTTAACCCTTTCGCTGCTGAGGCATTTCACGCCTGTGTGCTGAGCTAATTTTTACCCGTTTCGCTCATCATGTTTAAACGAGATTTGAAGTCACTTTTTATTATACAACCCAGACAAATTATATATCGTTCTTTCCGGCAGACCCAGCAGATTCATAATATATCATTATTATATGTATACGTCATGTCCTGTCTGAATATTATAACAAAAAGTCAATAAAATTTGAATTTTCAATCATCTACAGTGTGTAAAGTGGTTTTTTTTTCACATTTTATCATCTGAGCCTTTGCGGTTTTTAATTCTAAGGGTTAGGCCTGTTAAAAAAAATTTAACTGGGAACCCATTACTTTTATTTTTCTGCAAAATTATGTGATTTTAGCTAAAACCCATCCCAAAAAAAAAATCGCTAGGGCAACATCATTGTTTATATTAGAATTGAAATGTGAACAATAATGCTGCATTAATAATAAAAATAAAAAAAGCAGTTATTTTTAAAAAAAACTGGAGGAGGGTTACTTATGTAATACACACAATCTCTGTATTTTGTTAAATATCTTTGTATTTATGTGTGATCTAACGTTAAAACCACTTGATCTTACCTGATCTAACAAAGATCTATGAGCCTGAATGTTTTTTGTCAGAAAATTCAATGGGGGGGGGGGCTAACCCGTCTTTATTAATCACTTAATAACTCAGTAATTATGGGTGATCTAACGTTAAAACCACTTGATCTTACCTGATCTTGTAACCGGAATCGCTTGGTTCACTTGGACGAGGCCGGACCGGACACGAGCAAGGATTGTCTGAACACGAGCCTCTTCAGGAAAGGCAAACTTTATTTGTGTCGTCACACAAATGCTCACACAGGATTGAATCGCAAAGAGTGAGCATCAAACTCACCGTGACATGAGATCTTATACCCCAAATACATAATTAGGTACATCCCAATTAACCCATCTCCCGATGACACTATCCCACCCCACGTGGGTTAATACCTCCCTTAATCTAATACAAAAACATTCCATTAAATTGGCAAACTTCATGTTAGTTTCGACAGATCATGATTTGCTGTTACCCTCAGTCCGGGCTGTGCGCACCTCCCTAGCGCCTGTGTTTATTTGTTGCGGATAACACCTGGTCTGTCTTCTATGCTTCCCTTTGTCTCTCTGCGGGCCTCTGTGACCTTGGTGTATCCACTTCTCATTCTGTCCCTTCGTGCCAGGAACAGCCTAGATCTTTCTCAGGTTTTAATTGCTTTTCTGCTAATCTAACACATTCCTAAATTTCTACGTATACTTCATTCTAGTTTCAGCTAAAACCTACCTAGTTATTTTCAAGTGAACCAATATTCTGAACAAGATGGCCGCCTGGCTCATAATGGCGACCATCTTCCAGCCTGATTCCACTTCATTCCCCCCTTGGCTCAAGCCCCAGGTTCTTCTCCTGAGGCTTGTAGCCATTACACCCCACTACTATTATTCTTAAGTTCCTCATACTTTAGGGGACCTAATTTTGTTGGGAACATGTCTTGTGGGATAATCAGTGGTATCTTCTGTGTCTGTGTGGGTGTCAGTGCCCTCTTGCATAGTGGCCAGAGACAGAGCCCTATGCGGTACAGTAGTGTCCCTATGACCAAGATCACCACCACCATCAAAATCATTGATCCAATCTGTGAGATGAATCTCAGAATGGATCCGAACCAATCTCCGATTGCTCCGAACCCACGGAGTGGATTCCAGCCTTCAGCAGCGATCCTCCTTGCTGTGTTCTGCAACTGTGCTACCTTCTCCTGGTGATCTTGGATTACCTGGTAATAGTCTGGGACGTCATGTGTAGTGTTCTTGATGAAAGTGCAACATTCATAATGCATCGTCATCTCACACAATCCATTCAGAGCCGCACTGATCTGTTCTAGTGCCATATCATGTATCATTTGTACCTTCCGTATCTCCCGTACTTCCAGATTCAGTAACTGAATATCCATACTAGTCTTATTCAAAATCTCGTCCATCAGACTGGCATAACTGTTCATTCTTACCATCAACTCTCTTCCCCATCCAGTCCATGCCGGCAGCCATGCCCATATTCGATCCACTTTCTTGAACAACTCTCTCTTCTGTCTCTCAAACACCAATGGGTACCTAGGGTGGAGTGCTGTGTCTGTATTAGTGTCTTCTCCCCTTACCCTCTGAATTGGGATCAATTTAGCTAGATAACACATTCCCGTTATTGTAGGTGGTACCCATGTGTAACACACCCTTTTACAACACACCTGGTACCTTCCTTTCACTATAAATGGTGATAAATGTAGTGTTCCCTTTGATATTTCTATCGTAAGTTGTCTCAGCCGTCTCATCATATCCAGTGCACCCTGCCTCCCATTGGCCACATTCGCAATCACCGCCTCTTGGTCTCTAGTGAGTTTTCTACATCGTATGTATAGAAAATTTTGCCTTCTCTCTTGTGTTGAATGTGTAAATGTATGATGTCCAGTTGAATTTACTTGAGTAACACAACCCACCCTCGTTATTTGTTTCTCTATCTGGACCTAGTTGAAAACTCCATTCTGGTGGGTACACTGGCCCTATTATGGGATACCCGGGACTGAATAATTCTGTTTTTTCCCTTGGTGCATCAAAAGCATGTATTGTGACATTTCCTGATGCAAACATACTCAAATTCATTGGAATAGAGGCAAATGGTATATAAATTGTCTCTGGGTGCAGTCTACTACACACCCAGCATGTGGTTTGCCCAGACTTTTTAGCATAGTCATATTTAAATTGCACAAGTAAGTGTCCTCTTGGCTTGGTTCCAGATAGCGCCTCTCGTTTTTGTCTCCACATGGTACGGTTCCCCATCACCGGGTGTGTACCATTCCAGATGTGGGAGATTTCCACTTTCTTGGTGGTGCTTGGGCACCTGGGGCATACTCCACGTGATAGTCCATAAATCAAATTTGCAAGATACAAAATCAGTACCAGAAATGCCCCAAATGTCAAAATCCCTTGGGCAATTCTTTTCACAGTCACATAAACCCAATCCCTCCCCACCGGAATTTCAAGGACAAAAGACATTTCCGGTTGATCAAGGGTCAGGGCCGGGCCCCTAAAAATAACCCTTTCGGCATCCCCCATTAGTGGATAGTCAGACCTCGTTGTGTCCATCAAAACACCCACGTGTTGAGTATCTTGGATGCTCTCAGTCGAATTTCTCAGGGGCTCACAACTGTGGTCTTTGTTAGCTTTAGCCTCAGTGGATTGGTCTCGTTGGTAACGACCTTCCATACTGGTTCAGGATTGGCTGCAGCTACCTTCAGTCTGGAGTGATGTATCCACGGGACCACCTCGGCAACCTTCACTGCTGTAGGGGTTGATAACAGGACAAGGTAAGGACCTCTCCATTTTGGGCCTAGTGGGTCATTTTTCCACTCCTTCACCCATACCGAGTCACCTGGACAATACTTAAGGAGTGGGGGATATAAAAAGTGAGGTATATTATCTCCCACCCAAGTATTCAATTTCTGCATTGATTTTCCCAACAGTACAACCTGATCATTTAGTTTAGTTTTTCCCCAATGCCCGAAGGTCCCCCCTTAGTCCATTAATCAGAGGGGTAGGCCGTCCGAACATAAGCTCGTACGGACTTAGCTTCAATGGGGGGGTTGGCCTGCACCTAATGTGCAATAGAACTATTGGCAGCACATCCAACCAGCCTAGAGACATCTCTTGGCACAGTTTGGACATCAAAGTCTTTAGGGTGCAGTTCATTCTTTCGACTTTTCCCGAGCTTTGGGGCCTGTAAGCAGTATGTAGCTTCCAGGTGATGCCCAACAGACGGGCAAGCTGTTGTAGACAGTTCTGTATAAATGCGGGGACATTGTCTGACCCTATTTCGAGAGGAAGTCCATAGCGTGGTATTATTTCTTTCATTAGACTCCTCACCACTTCTGCTGTCTTGTTGTTCTTCTTGCTGTTCTTGTTGGGAAAACTTCTACCCATCCCATCAGGGTGCACACCATTACCAATAGATATTTGTATCCTTTGCAGGGTGGCAGTACTGTGAAATCTATCTGTAATGATGCCATTGGGGACAGCCCGATTGGCTGCTTCCCTGGAAGTTGAGATGGGCCTGTTCTTGGATTATTTTTGGCACATGTCACGCTCTGCTGGGCTATTGCTTTGCAAATTACTGACAGTCCTGGCACGTAGAAATGTGGCTCCAATTGTTGTTCCATCATTTCTCTTCCTCCATGGGTACTTGCGTGGAGCGTTCTTACAATCTCAGGCGCCAATGTTGCTGGTAGGACTATTTGTCCATTCTTTAACTGGAACCATCCATCTTCTCCATATCCGCCTTGTTCTTCCGATAGCCATTTCTTCTCTTTCTCTGAATACACAGGTGTCCATTCACTCAGTGGCGCCGGTAGGAGTGCAGCCACCACCGGTGTTGCCTTGTATCGTGCCAATTCTCCCTGGTTTCCCCAGACAAATTCTTCTTTTGGGAAATAGTATCGCCAGGCAAAGAACAGCAGATCTTGTCTTTCCTTGCGTATCTCTTACTGCTGATACAAAAAAGTTCATCACACTTTTCTTCTTTCTTGGCAATTTATTTTTGATAAGGGTCTCTTTGAGAAAGAACCTCACCAACGGGGCTTGGTATTCTTCTGCTCCCAACTCTCCCAAATTTAGCAGTATTCGTGTGATCCTCAGATTATTATGAGGGTTGGCTGTTAGGCTGTCAAAACGTGAGACGAAATTTTCTGCTCGTTCAACTTCGATTTCTTTTGTATCTTCTCCATACTCCCCCATTAATTTTACGCCGAAGAATTTCAGCATCATTTTGTATGCTCTGCGGAGTCTTTGCTGAACTTCTGAGGTGTTAATCATAAGACGTGTTTCTTGAGGGTTCAGAGGAGTGGAGTAGAAATTTCGGCCTTGGGACCGTGTTGGGAAAAGACATTGGATATAATCAAGATTGAGTTCTAATAGTACATAGTCATTGTGCCATTTGTGTAAAATAATTTCAATAAATTCGCCTTTTGGTTCAAATTTTCTCCAATTCATGTAAAACTCGTAATTTGGCATGGGAGGTTGAGCTTCTTGCTTGCAGAGCAGGACCTTGGCTTGATCAGTTGTTAGCAATGGTTTTGCAGCCGCTTTTGCGGCCTGGTCAGCGCGCCTGTTGCCTTTTGGGATTTCATCATGACCTTTCTGGTGGCCACGACAGTGCATAATACTGACTGCACTTGGTTTCCATACAGCTTCTAGGAGGGCTGCGATTTCAGCTGCATACTTGATTTGTTGTCCTGAGGAAGTAAGTAGGCCTCTTTCTTTGTAGAGTGCACCATGTGCATGGACTGTCATAAAGGCATATTTGGAATCAGTATAAATATTTACTCTTTTGCCTTCGGAGATTTCCAGAGCCCTGGTTAGGGCTGTTATTTCAGCCAGTTGTGCAGACGTATGGCCTGGTAGAGGATTTGCTTCAATAATTTCTTCTGCTGAGACAACTGCATAGCCGGAGACTTTCTTCCCATCAGCCATGTAACTGCTACCATCAGTGAATAGCTGTAGATCGTATTTGTCTAGGGGTACGTCTTTCAAATCTGGCCTGCTACTGAACACTTCTTCCATGACTTGGAGGCATTCATGATCTGGATCCTCTTCGCAGTCAGGCAGAAAAGTAGCAGGGTTCAAGGTAGCGATGAGGTCCAAATGAACCCGTGGATTCTCACACATCATAGCTTGGTACTTCGTCATCCGGCTGTTGCTGAACCAGTAGCTTCCTTTCACATCAAGCAGGGCTTTGACAGCATGCGGCACCTTGACATGAAGAACTTGTCCAAGGGTCAGCTTGTCTGCTTCTGCTATCAGCATTGCGGTGGCTGCCACAGCTTTCAGGCATGGGAGTAGGCCACAGGCCACAGGGTCAAGTTGTTTGGATAGATAGGCCACAGGCCTTGGCCATGAGCCAAAGTTCTGAATCAGCACTCCTGTAGCTGTTTGATTGTGTTCATGCACGTACAGCTGGAAGGGCTTGCTGTGATCTGGCAGTCCTAGTGCTGGAGCTTCCATTAGTAAAGTTTTTAATTTCAAGAAAGCTGCTGTTTGTTCTTCTTCCCAGAGGAAGGGGTCATGCTCTCCCCCTTGGTGGCTTGATGAAGGGGCTTAGCAATATCTGCGAAGTTGGGGATCCACAGGCGGCAGAAGCCTGCAGCTCCTAGGAATTCACGGACTTGTCTCCTTGTCTTTGGTTGGGGTATTCGGCATACTGCTTCTTTTCTTTCTGCCCCCAGTGCACGCTTGGTACCTGTTAATTGACAACCTAGGTATTTTACATTTTATTTGCATATTTGTGCTTTCTTTTTGGACACTCTCTAACCTGCGTGGCACAGCAGATGCAGCAGAGCATTTGTGGCGGAGAGACAGTCTTTTTCTGTGGAGGATGTAAACAATAAATCATGTACATATTGTACTAAAACAATTTTGTCTGGCTGAGCGTTGAAGGACAGCAGATCCTGGCTGAGCCCGCAGCCATTGTAGATTCCTCCCACTGAAAAATAAAAAGGGGTTGGCTTGCCGGAGCCAGACGGATGCATAAAAAAGCGTCTTTTAACCCCTTCGCTGCGGCGGACGCACTCAGAGCGTCCAACCGCATGTCACGTTCCATGCGGTGGATGCGCTGAGCGCGTCCTGCCTTTGGGGTCAGCGTTTGGCCGGGTTCCGGTCGATCGCTGGCCCCCCCGGTGCGGGCTGACATCCTCGATGTCAGCCCAGCATCCGGAACCGCCGCCGGAGTAATTAGGTGTCATCGCGGCGGCGCGATGACACCTAATTCAGGCGCCCCCCCCGCATGTGCGGAGGAGGCGCCTGAGAGGGAGGGGGGAGGTCCTTCGGACCTCTCTCCCTCCCGATCGGCGGCGTTGCGGGGGTTACCCAGGCACCATTTGGAAGGGCACAGCCTGCCCTTCCAAATGGTACCTGGCATTAACCCCTGGGGAGCCGGATCACGAATCGGCGCTGAAAAGCGCCGGTTCGTGATCCTTTCCCGGAGCTGGCCGACATCTTGGATGTCGGCCAAGCCTCCGGGAACTCCCCCTGAGGACTGGCGTCATCATGCATAGCACGATGACGTCAGTCCTGGAGTTAACCCCTAGCTGCCACCAATGGTGGAGATAGGGGGTTCCAATGAACCCCCTATCTCCCGATCCGTGGCAGCTAGGGGTTAAAGTTTGGTATTGTTGGATCGGCCAGAGCATGGCCGTTCCAACGATACCAAACACGAATGTGAAAAAAGTTTGTAAAAAAAAAAATATTTAAAAAAAAACCAAAACAAGTTTTTTTTATTTTTTTTGGTTTGTTAATGCAGCAATATTGTTCCCATTTCAATTATAATGTGAACAATGATGCTGCACTAACGATTTTTGTATGCGGTGCGTTTGTTAAAAATCGTGTAATTTTCCCCAAAAAAAAAAATGTAACGATACCCCATCTCTAATTTTTTAACAAGCGCACCCCATACAAAATATAACCGCAATTGCTCGCATGTTAAAATGTGAAAAAAAAACACTTTACACATTGTAAATTATTGAAAAATCATATTTTATTGCATTTTTTTTTATAATATACAGACAGGTCATGACGTATACATATAATAATGACATATTATGAATCTGCCGAGTCTGACGGAAAGAACGATATATAATATGTCTGGGTCATATACTAAAATAAGCCTTCAAAACACGTTTAAACATGATGAGCAAAACCGGTAAAAATGACCTCAGCACAGGGGCGGGAAAAGCCTCAGCAGCGAAAGGGTTAAATCAAGCACCGTGTATTATTTTGTATCACCAAGAATTAATGCCAAAAAATTATATGGATTGGGAACCACAGGGTGTAGAGTTACTGTGGCTTCGTTGACGGCCCGTAAATCTTGGACTGGGCGGTACTCTTGTGTGCCCTCTTTCAGTACTGGTAACAGGGGTGTGGTCCACGGTGACACGCAGAATTTCAATATGCCATGGTCTTTAAGTCTCTGCAAATGTGTCTGGATATTCTGCTTGGCTTTTTGTGGGATATGGTGCCACAGGCGTTGCACCAGGCTTTAAATCCACATATACTGGAGGAATATTTACAGCTAGTCCGGGCGGGTTTTCCTCCGCCTAGACTCCATGAATTTCAAGGAGTAGTGTGTACGGGTCTGGGGCGTCTGGCAGGGTTGGTGCCGTTCACTACTTTTCTTCTCTTGGCATAATTACAGCAATTTGTTTACAGGTTGGGTACGCTGGCTGGCTGGGCTGTACTGCCGTGAAGAGCTGCCACTCTCAGACAGGTCTAATCTAGCGTGTCCCCCGGGAAGAAATGTAATTCGGGCTTGCAATTTGAAAAGGATATCCCGCCCCAGGAGCTGGATGGGACATTCGGGCATATACATATACACATTGTATGTTTTAACTAAAAAGAAAGACCATCTACATATACAAACAATATTCACAGAGGTCTCTCTCCCGTAGCCAAAACGGACTCTTAATACCACATCGGAAAAAAATAAAAATAAAATCCGTAATCATATAAAATACTCTTATAACAATAGAATAACTACAGTTGTGTTCAAAATTATTCAACCCCCAATGCTGTAAAGGGTTTTAGGGAATTTAGTGTACATTTGTAATTGTATTCAGAATGAAATTCTACAAGGACTTTTTAAAGAACCATATGCAACTAAAATGACATCAATTGGTTTTGTAATACAGTAGTAAATGTTTCTTTTGTGAATTCTTCATTGACACAATTATTCAACCCCTTAAAGACTACCACTCTGAAGAACAGAGGTTCATTCAAGTGTTTTCAATCAGGTATTGAAAACACCTGTGGATGTCACGGAGCAGCAATAAAGCATAATAAGCACCAATTAGGCAGCTTTAAAATGACTGTGATACTCAGCTCCTTCTAGACATTTACTGGTGTGGTTACAAACATGGTGAAGACAAGAGAAGAGGTGATTACTCTTCACAGGAAGGGCAATGGCTATAAGAAGATTGCAAAGATGTTAAACATACCAAGAGAGACCATAGGAAGCATCATTCGCAAATTCAAGGCAAAGGGCACTGTTGAAACGCTACCTGGTCGTGGCAGAAAGAAGATGCTGACTTCGACTGCTGTGCTCTACCTGAAGCGTAGAGTGGAGAAAAGTCCCCGTGTGACTGCTGAGGAACTGAGAAAAGATTTGTCAGATGTGGGTACTGAAGTTTCAGCTCAGACAATACGGCGCACACTGCGTAATGAAGACCTCCATGCCAGAACTCCCAGGCGCACCCCCTTGCTGTCTCCAAAGAGTAAGAAGAGTCGACTACAGTATGCCAAAAGTCATGTGGACAAACCACAGAAGTTTTGGGATAGTGTTCTGTGGACTGATGAAACAAAATTAGAACTGTTTGGGCCCGGCCCATGGATCAACGCTATGTTTGGAGGAGGAAGAACAAGGCCTATGAAGAAAAGAACACCTTGCCTACTGTGAAGCATGGCGGGGGGTCAATCATGCTTTGGGGCTGTTTTGCTTCTGCAGGTACAGGGAAGCTTCAGCGTGTGCAAGGTACCATGAATTCTCTTCAGTACCAGGAGATATTGGATGACAATGTGATGCAGTCCGTCACAAACCTGAGGCTTGGGAGACGTTGGACCTTTCAACAGGACAATGATCCCAAGCATACCTCCAAGTCCACTAGAGCATGGTTGCAGATTAAAGGCTGGAACATTTTGGAGTGGCCATCGCAGTCACCTGACTTAAATCCGATTGAGAACCTCTGGTGGGACTTAAAGAAAGCAGTTGCAGTGCACAAGCCTAAGAATGTGACTGAACTGGAGGCTTTTGCCCATGACGAATGGGCGAAGATACCCGTAGATTGCTGCAAGACACTTGTGTCAAGCTATGCTTCACGTTTAAAAGCTGTTATAACTGTAAAAGGATGTTGTACTAAGTACTAAGATTGAATGTCACTTGGGGGTTGAATAAAACTGATAACGATGTGAGCACAGAAAAGACATTTGTGGTTATTTCATTATAGATGTTATGTTCTATTTGTCTGACCTACACGTGCCTCTTTGATTTAATTGTAAGCAAGATGACTGAATGATCAAAATCAATGTCAAACTGGCCAAAACACTCAATTTCAGTGGGGGTTGAATAATTTTGAACACAACTGTATCTCATCAGAAATTAAATAGAAATATATATATATATTTTTTTAATCATACTTTTGCTATATCTTAACTATATAGGACATGAAACAGTATTAAACTAGTTACTTTAATTATTTGACGAACTGCTCTTTTAATATTATCTTCTAACCGTTTCATATATTTCTATTTAATTTGTTAAAATTTTTTTATTATATTTTGGTAGACAATATTGTATATTATTATATACTTTAAATTTACTTCATAAAATACATGTTGTATTATAAATTCTCACTATTGTTTCACTCTGTAACAATATAAAAACCAGGACACCCTCTTTTATTTAATTCTAGCTCTGTGAACAAAACTTGAGTTTTTGGAATAATATCAACACATTACACAATATTGCTTGAAACAAACGGACAACAATGCTAGCCAATATAAAACGTTCTCACATATAGCCTAGATTATATAAAACTATTTTAAAATAGTCTGTCAAGACAGACTTAACCAAATATATCAACACAAAATAAAAACATACATCTTGCACTCGACAGACTTCATGCATTCTATTGTAGCACACATTAAAAATTAGCTAAACATAGTAATTTTTCTTCTTTATTTCTCTGGTAAACTTAAATTCGCTGCACAGACACATAAAGGGTTACTTTCCTTTTTCGTCAGAGAACAAAAAATTGACTCCCTCCCTCCCCTCCGTGCAGACAGTGTGTGCCAGAAAGGAGGGGGGAGCGAATACGAGAAAGAAAAAAAACAAACAACTGTTCTCTCTTTCTTCTGGCCCAGGGGGAAGTGGGGGCTCAGAGACTCCTGCAGATCATTACATAATCCACACACAGAGCTTGTAAATTATCTTTGTTTAATTTACTGGTATATTAAAACACTAAATATATATGTAGACTTATTTTCACACTCATATTTATATTATTTGAGGGCATACCTTTTTTTCTTTGCCCTACTAACATAACAAAATGGCTTTTATCTCTCACACAGTACCTCCATATATCTATATACGGGTACTGTTCAGGATGCCCGCATTTCCCGGTGACTTGGGAGTGCACTCTCTGTATTAACTCCGGATCCATAGACCCCTGTTCTGGCCAATCTGGAACTAACTGTGGCCACACCATTGTACACAATAATTTTAACCTTTCTTTACTCAAATCCATTCCATAATCATGTGTTGCATACAACACTTCAAAATTCCGCACCATATACCCCAAGGGCGTCTCACCCTTCTTAGCCTTCTTGGGTTTGGACGACCCGTTGCCCATTGTTACTCTTACGGGCGGTAACCTTCTCACAATGCAGATATTACGTTTAGCACAAAACACTTGAACTTTACTGTCTGGTACTCAGTCAACAATTCATATATATCGTATTCGCTTCCTCCGTCAGTAGCCGATTGCAGTCGCCTGAACCGGAAACGTACCTTGGGAGTCCACGTTCAAGTTTGCCTCCTCGCTAGGCAAGTAGGCGCACAATCACTCACAGCACTCTCAGCAATCACTCACAACCCATACTGTTCCAGATACTTTCAGCACAAAACAATACATAAACAATTCTACTCTTTCTACTAGCCGAGGGCACGCCGTCCCTCCTTTTGACTCCTTATACCCAGTTAATTGAACTCTAACTCTTGTCTGCTTGTGACTATGTGCACCCCGTTCTATAACTACACTTCCGTCTGCAATTCCAATTTGCCTATGGGTAATTCCACCCACTCGGCACCACTTCCTCTGCAGCTACCGCTGGCCCCAATGGGCCCTCTTCACTACACGACGTACACACTAGCACTGACTCAGGGCTCTCAGCCCGGTCACAGAAATCCCTCCTCCTTTCCTTGTCCACGTACAGAAGCTCTATTTACAAACACTGACTACGACTATGCAACTCCACGTGGCTACCCTCTCCCTCACATACAGAACTACCCTTTGGTTAACATCTGATCCCCCGGGTTCAGACACGCGCTAGCCACTCTGGCTCCTTTGCTTGTCCGTGCTGTCGGCGTGGGGTGCGGTATGTCAACGAAATCGTGGCTGCGGGTTTCCTTTTCAAACTATGGTTGGACGTTTCCCTTTATACCGGTATCTCCATTACACATACAAACATAGAAGACACTTTACCTATCGCCGCGCTGCTTGCTGTTTCCTCGGACTCGGTGGTGTCCCAGTGTTCCCGGGCCGGGGGTCCGTTTGGGACGAGACAAGGTCCACTGAACAGGAAATCCTGCTTGGCACCTGCAGATGTCAGCTCACCTTCAACGGACGCCCAACCAGCGAGATCACTCGTACCTGCAGTCAACTGCTACAGTGTTCAGCAGTCGTTGCCATGCCGGCAAGGGCCCGTATCCCGGCTATCGAACCCCCAAGAAATGTAACCGGAATCCGCTTGGTTCACTCGGGACGAGGCCGGACCGGACACGAGCAAGGATTGTCTGAACACGAGTCTCTTCGGGAAAGGCAAACTTTATTTGTGTCGTCACACAAATGCTCACACAGGATTGAATCGCAAAGAGTGAGCATCGAACTCACCGTGACATGAGATCTTATACCCCAAATACATAATTAGATATATCCCAATTAACCCACCTCCCGATGACACTATCCCACCCCACGTGGGTTAATACCTCCCTTAATCGAATACAAAAACATTCCATTAAATTGGCAAACTTCATGTTAGTTTCGACAGATCATGATTTGCTGTTACCCTCAGTCCGGGCTGTGCTCACCTCCCTAGCGCCTGTGTTTATTTGTTGCGGATAACACCTGGTCTGTCTTCTATGCTTCCCTTTGTCTCTCTGCGGGCCTCTGTGACCTTGGTGTATCCACTTCTCATTCTGTCCCTTCGTGCCAGGAACAGCCTAGATCTTTCTCAGGTTTTAATTGCTTTTCTGCTAATCTAACACATTCCTAAATTTCTACGTATACTTCATTCTAGTTTCAGCTAAAACCTACCTAGTTATTTTCAAGTGAACCAATATTCTGAACAAGATGGCCGCCTGGCTCATAATGGCGACCATCTTCCAGCCTGATTCCACTTCAATCTAACGTAAAGCTTCCAAAATAGCTACGTGTTTGGTTCATTTTTTGATAAGGGGGGGCTGATGACGGGTTAGCCCCCCTTACAATAATTGTTAATATCTCTTTTTCTATGTATGATCTAACGCAAACAACTATTGATCTAACAAAGCTCTCACCAACTGCATGAGTTTTGTTAAAAAAATTTGATAAGGGGGGGCTAACCCGACTGAGGTTATATGGTCTGAGGTCTGTGGGTGGGTGTATATATATATCTGCGTGATGATATATACGTATATATAGGTCTGCGTGTTGATATATACGTATATGTCTGTGTGTGGTATCAATGCATCCCTACTCTATACACAGCGCTCTGTGTCCCTATAATATATTTGATATGGGGTTATCCTTTTTTTATATTTTTATACTATTCCTGTTAAATTAACAGTAATTTTTGATGTATTTTATTCAGTAGAAACTTTTTTTGCCTATATAACATGTGCTTTGTGAAAATAAAACGGTTTTGTGTGTACATTTTAATTTAGTTAGTGGATTCCTGTCCAGTGCGGTGAGAAGCAAACGTAATGTAGTGTAGACCCACTGCGAGGCGGAGCAGAGTGAAGTCAAGCCTGCAAAATGTTTGCTTCTCTTTGCTTCGCTGTGCGTCGCTACACGCTCAGTGTGTCTCAGCCTTTATTCCCGCAGCGCTAGTTTACCGAATCAGTTTGTATACTTGTTACTGACCCTGCTTGTTCTGAGGATCCGATCTGTTGCCAACTTTGCCTGCCATTTGACTATTCTCTCTGTGTATTCCCTGCCTGTTCTGTTTGCTTCTACTGGTGTGCGCCGATTCTCACCATATACAGTAGGGCAGTACAAGTGCCTAAACATTGCTGACCCGGTTTTGTTATAGCTGCTGATGTAACTGAATAGATCGGGGATCTCTTCTGCATTACCAAAACCTCCCCCACTGCACTCTTCCACAATACCACCGAGGGGTTACTTACCGTGTGAAGGCACTTGCTGCCCCCAAAGGCACAATATTTGGGTGCACTGCCACTGACGCCTATACCAGATTCATATCATTTTAATATTGGACCGCAGGGTCCAACCCTGCACTCTTCCACAATACCACAGAGGGGTTACGGTGTGACGGCACTGTTGGCGACACTAAAGGCCCAATTTTAAAGCACCTATTGTTACTTTCATCCAAAGCCTGTATAAATTTCACCATAATTTAGCCAAAAAAATCATTAAACTTGTTCTGCGTGTCCTAAAACGTCTCCTCTTTTCATACAGGCTGCCGCCCCAAGCAGCTGTTTATGAATAGATTAAAGGAAAACTATTTACCGTCATTTGAAACGTCATTTTTTTGTTTTTAAATGTTTCTATACATCCTAGAAATCCGCCACTTCACGGGCAGGTTATGGGGACCTCCTAGGCACGATATTTGAAGGAATTTTTTGTTTTTATTCTTAACCTTTATTTCATGGGAAACTCACTGTTCCTTTAAAAACTTTTTTTTTTACTTTTTGTCCTTGTTTCCTGTCCCCCAGGGCACTACCCGGACCCCCATACACCTTTTATGGCAAATATCTAGCATATACTGTATGCCCTCTTGGAGGGCACTCTAAAAACCGAATTTTTGAGTCCCATTGACTTGCATTGAGTTCGTGTTCGAGTTTGAACTTTTGAAATTGTTCGAGTTCGAATGCGAACCGAACACGGGGGTGTTCGGCTCATCACTAAATATGGATAGAGCAGGTCTAATGGAGGAGACACAGAGTGATATGGATAGAGCAGATCTAGATGTACATAGTTGGTGCAGAGCCGGCACATTTCAGGAGCTTACGTTCTTATCTGTGAAGCTCTCGACAGATATTGCCGAGTCCTGCTTGTGTCATCTTGCCTAATCGCGTGTATTCGCTGACATTTCCTTACAAGATGTGGTATCCTAATGTAAAGTCCCCACCACGAGGCTGACTTTACCAACAGTGAGTCTAAATTGTACCAGTGTTTTTTTCTCTGTACCTTGAGAGGATTTAAATTTCAGCTATGGGATTCACCTGTTTAAACCTGTCAAACTGAAGCACCGAAAAACAGGCATTGCACCAATTCTTCAGTGTCTCTGAATAGATTAGCCATTACTTCTCTGTGGGACAATTTCAACGTCACCGAATTGCGGCGATTGGAGGCGAATTGCATTGTATTTGCACCATATTTCACTGATGTCGAACAGGCACCGTATTTCACTGGCAATTTGCCAATATTTGGCGAACTGCTTGCTCTCTGAATAGCCAAATGGCCACGAAATGTCACCGTACGGGGAAATTCCCTGTTCTGTTCAATTCAGTGGCAAGTTCTGCTGTTATTGAATAACCCTTTAGAGTTAAGAGGTTATTCAGAGAGAGCCGAATTAGCTCCGAAATTGCACCGAACAGTGAATTTCCCCGTACGGTGACATTTCGTGGCCATTCGACTATTCAGAAAGCGGTCAGTTCACCAAATTTTGGCGAATTGCCAGTGAAATATGGTGCCTCTTTGACGGCAGTGAAATATGGTGCCTGTTCGGCGACAGTGAAATACGGTGCCTGTTCGGCGACAGTGAAATACGGTGCTGTTCGGCAGTGAAATCCCCATAGAGAAGCGATGGTTAATCTATTCACATTGAACAGCAGAGAAATGTCAGTGAAATTACATTATTATTCATAGGACCTTATATGTAATTTTCATGCAGTAGTTTTTTGCAAACAGCTTTAAAAAGTTGCTCCTTTTTTAAAACAATTTTTACCCCGTTCGTCTGATGGTCGTCTGTGTTCAATGGGTCATTGGCTTTTTTCTGTTGCTCTCAACAGTTTTGCGGCGGCTCGTCGGGTGTGTTCTGCTTTTTGTCGGCGGGTTATCGGATCTGATGTTTTTCAGCGTTTTTTTCGTTCGTTGCAGCGGGTTTTCGGATCCGTTCGGTGACTTTTCCCTGCACTTCGGGGACTCTGCGGTGCAGGGGCGTCGCTACATGGGGGCGGGGGTGCGGCCCGGCACCAGGTGACACCCGCCTTTAGGGTGACACCGTCACCCTAAGGGCGGGTGTCTCACCCTGCGCCGTGTGTTCGCTCCCTGCGAGCGTCCGAAGCTGTGCAGCTTCGGCGCTCGCCTGGGGGAAACACGTCACCAGCCAATCGCGGCTGGTCACATGCTCCCCCAGGCGAGCGCCCAAGCTGCACGCCGCCGGACGCTCAGAGGGAGCGAACACGCGGCGTAGGAGGTGAGCTGGGGCCATTATCCATGAGCTGCTGGGCCATTATCCACGAGCTGGGGGCATATCCATGAGCTGCTGGGGCATATCCATGAGCTGCTGGGGCAGAATCCATCAGCTGGGGCAGTATCCATGAGCTGGGGCATTATCCATGTGCTGGGGCATATCCATGAGCTGGGGGCAGTATCCATGTGCTGGGGCAATATCCATGAGCTGGGGGCAGTATCCATGTGTTGGGGCATTATCCATGAGCTGGGGGCAGTATCCATGTGCTGGGGAAAATCCATGAGCTGGGGCAGTATCCATGAGCTGGGGGCATATCCATGAGCTGGGGGCATATCCATGAGCTGGAGCAGTATCCATGAGCTGCTGGGGCAGTATATCCATGAGCTGGGGCAATATCCACAAGCTGCTGGGGCAGTATATCCATGAGCTGGGGCAATATATCCATGAGTTGGGGCATATCCATGAGCTGGGGGCAGTATCCATGTGCTGGGGCAATATCCATGAGCTGGGGGCAGTATCCATGTGCTGGGGCAATATCCATGAGCTGGGGCATTATCCATGAGCTGGAGGCAGTATCCATGTGCTGGGGCAAATCCATGAGCTGGGGCAGTATCCATGAGCTGGGGCATATCCATGAGCTGCTGGGGCAGTATCCATGAGCTGGGGCAGTATATCCATGTGCTGGGGCAGTATCCATGAGCTGGGGCATATCCATGACCTGGGGCAATATCAATGAGAGGAGCTGGGGCAAAATTCATGAGAGGAGCTGGGGCATTATCCATGAGAGCAGCTGGGGCAGTATATCCATGAGAGGAGCTGGGGCAAAATCCACGAGAGGAGCTGGGGAAAAATCCATGAGAGGAGCTGGGGCAATATCCATGAGAGGAGCTGGGGCAATATCCATGAGAGCTGCTGGGGCATACCCATGAGAGCTGCTGGGGCATTATCCATGAGAGCTGCTGGGGCATATCCATGAGAGCTGCTGGGGCATATCCATGTGAGCTGGAGCAGTATCCATGTGTGCTGGGGGCAGTATCCATGTGTGCTGGGGGCAGTATCCATGTGTGCTGGCGGCATATCCATGAGAGCTGGGGCAATATCCATGTGTGAGCTGGTCTGGGGCAATATATCCATGTGTGAGCTTTTCTGGGGCAATATATCCACGTGTGAGCTGAGGCGCAATATATCCATATGTGAGCTGGGGCAATATATATCCATGGGTGAGCTGCTGGGGGCAATATATAATTGTGAACTGGGGCAATATATCTATATGTGAGCTGGGGGCAATATATATCCATGGGTGAGCTGCTGGGGGCAATATATCCAGAGCTGCTGGGGGCAATATATTTCCATGTTTGCTTTCACTGCCTTCAAACAGGCACCGTACTTGCTGGCAGTTGGCAAAAATTTGTGTGAGCATATGAGAGAGCTCCACAGCAATAAACCTCACAGTAATGTGCGCTGTGTGTATGAGCATTCAGTGTTATATGGGAGTACTGATTTAGGAGTCAGAGTAGTTAAAAACAAATCTGTAAAACTCGGGGGGGGGTGACACCATAAGTTACCACACCGGGTGACACCAACCCTAGTGACGCCACTGCTGTGGTGAATGCTGAATTCACAGCAGGTTCGGGGAACGAAAGAGCACTGAAATTCCAGTGGAATTTTGGTGCTCTTTGAATAACCCTGTTAGTGTTATGGTTACAGTTAGGGTTAGAGGTATAAATAGGTTTAAGTTTTGGAAGTTTTGCCAACGTGTATTTAAACAATGCTACTACCGTTGTTTGAAGCAGGAAATTCACTTCCTACACTGCCGTTGTTTGAAGGTGCTCACGGAGATTTTCGTACTTGACATGAAATAGTCTTTTTAAACCCAGGGACATTTCTCACTCACTGTTAACAAAGTCGCCCACAAGTTGGTGGCTGAGAGTGCGACTCTGCGATAACAGCCGAGCTGCAAAAGCCAACATGTGCTCAGTGAATCATTGCTGTTTCTCCAACCCAGGACATACTGAAACGAGAGAAATCTCAATGTATCCTTCCTGGGAAAATACATTATAAATAAATAAATTAGTATATTTCTTTTTATATGTAAATGTCCGTGTATTATCTCCTTCCGGCTAATGATAACAGGTAAACGACGAGCTGCATCGATACATATCACCGCTATCAAACCACGGAATGTAAGGAGCGGAAACACCCCTTTAAATAAAACCACATAATATATCACTTGGGAACGAAAATCTCCTGAACTCCCAGAAGAGCTTGTATTAAATCTAAAGAATACAGAGATTTTTAAATATATATCATGATTCCATTCTATTCTTACAAGCTTTTCTTCCCATATAATGAGACTAAATAGAAATGACAGAGGAGGAATTCAATGGGGGCGAGTTAAGGCACACGGAGGCTGATCAACGCCTGAGCTCTGCGTCAATCCGTAGTGACTCGTTTGCATATGAATCGAAGCATTTTACGCAGAGGTGGAAAACAGGAAAGCAGCGACATAAGCGTGCAATGATTTACAACTTAGAATAATTACACAGAACAATATGTGACTTTATTCAATTCATCTTAATGCGTCTCATCGCAAACAATCACGGGATTGGACGATACAGATTGTTTAATGTCATCGATGTATCTTACAAACTGCTAATAAGTGCAAGGACACAGGTAAAGCTGCGATACATGAGCGCACTGACTGTCTGTGTGGCCACTCTTCCTTGTGTCCTTCGCAGCTTTGTGATGGCTTGACGTGGGGGCCACACGGTGTAGTGTACGCACTACTTGCACACGCTTCCACCAGACATGCTTTCAGCCTCCCCGTCAAAAAGCTACGATGGAAGTAGGGTGGGGCTACAAAAGCGTGATCCTCCATAGAAGCGCACGAACTATGCTCAGCGAGGTGTCCATGCAGGCGTCAGAGTGGAAGGAACTTCCAAACTCAGACGTTCCTTCGGCTCTCAAAAACATGTGACCATATAGCCTTATATGATGTGTACCAATATATCTATCTGTATCTATATGTAACTATCTGTACATCTAATGTTTATACCGGCTATTGAATACGTAGATGTAATGTATGCAGCCGCCCCGCAAACACACAGTTCATAAACTTACTACATTGTATAACTCATTCTGCCGCTTTGTGCAATGTAACTACATGACCCACCATTGTGACATGTTAAAAGAGCTATATACAGAATGCACCTGTAAACATGTAACAGTGACTATATACTGAATGCGCCTGTAAACATGTAACACAGTGACTATAGGGATCCTGGAGGGATCAGCCAAATGACAAATGATTTAGGTAAACTAAAAAAATGGTCGGAGTTGTGGCAATTGAGTTTTAATGTGGATAAGTGCAAGATAATGCACCTGGGACGTAAAAACCCAAGGGCTGAATATAGAATATTTGATACATCTGAGGGTTGGGATTTAGGGGTTATTATTTCAGAGGATCTAAGGGTAAGTAGTCAATGTAATAGAGCAGCAGGAAATGCTGGCAGAATGCTTGGTTGTGTAGGGAGAGGTATTAGCAGTAGTAAAAGGGAAGTGCTCATGCCACTGTACAGAGCACTGGTGAGACCTCACTTGGAGTACTGTGTGCAGTACTGGAGACCGTATCTCCAGAAGGATATAGACATCTTAGAGAGAGTTCAGAGAAGGGCTACTAAAATAGTGTACGGCTTGAAGGAGAAAAGTTACCAGGAAAGGTTTAATGATCTTAACATGTACAGCTTGGAAAAAAGACGGGACAGAGGAGATATGATAGAAACATTTAAATACGTAAAGGGAATCCACTAGGTAGAGGAAGGGAGTATATTTAAAAGGAAACAAAGTAGCAAAACAAGAGGACATAGTCTTAGATTAGAGGGGCAAAGGTTTAAAAGTAACATCAGGAAGCATTATTTTACTGAGAGGGTGGTGGATACATGGAACAGTCTTCCAGTAGAAGTGGTAGAGGCCAAAACAGTAATTGAATTTAAGCAAGCATGGGATAGGCATAAGGCTATCCTAAACAAAAGCTAAATCCAGGTAAAGTATCCATGTAATTGGGCAGACTAGATGGGCCAAAAGGTTCTTATCTGCCGACATTTTTCTATGTTTCTATGTTTCTATATACAGAATGCACCTGTAAACATGTAACACAGTGACTATATACAGAATGCGCCTGTAAACATGTAACACAGTGACTATATACAGAATGTGCCTGTAAACATGTAACACAGTGACTATATACAGATGACTATATACAGAATGCACCTGTAAACATGTAACACAGTGACTATATACAGAATGCGCCTGTAAACATGTAACACAGTGACTATATACAGAATGTGCCTGTAAACATGTAACACAGTGACTATATACAGATGACTATATACAGAATGCACCTGTAAACATGTAACACAGTGACTATACACAGAATGCACCTGTAAACATGTAACACAGTGACTATATACAGAATGCGCCTGTAAACATGTAACACAGTGACTATATACAGAATGCACCTGTAAACATGTAACATAGTGACTATATACAGAATGCGCCTGTAAACATGTAACATAGTGACTATATACAGAATGCACCTGTAAGCATGTAACACAGTGACTATATACAGAATGCGCCTGTAAACATGTAACACAGTGACTATATACAGAATGCGCCTGTAAACATGTAACACAGTGACTATATGCAGAATGCGCCTGTAAACATGTAACACAGTGACTATATACAGAATGCACCTGTAAACATGTAACACAGTGACTATATACAGAATGCGCCTGTAAACATGTAACACAGTGACTATATGCAGAATGTGCCTGTAAACATGTAACACAGTGACTATATACAGAATGCGCCTGTAAACATGTAACACAGTGACTATATACAGAATGCGCCTGTAAACATGTAACACAGTGACTATATACAGAATGCACCTGTAAACATGTAACACAGTGACTATATACAGAATGCACCTGTAAACATGTAACACAGTGACTATATACAGAATGCACCTGTAAACATGTAACACAGTGACTAGATACAGAATGCACCTGTAAACATGTAACACAGTGACTATATACAGAATGCTCCTGTAAACATGTAACACAGTGACTATATACAGAATGCACCTGTAAACATGTAACACAGTGACTATATACAGAATGCACCTGTAAACATGTAACACAGTGACTATATACAGAATGCACTGTAAACATGTAACACAGTGACTATATACAGAATGCGCCTGTAAACATGTAACACAGTGACTATATGCAGAATGCGCCTGTAAACATGTAACACAGTGACTATATACAGAATGCGCCTGTAAACATGTAACACAGTGACTATATACAGAATGCACCTGTAAACATGTAACACAGTGACTATATACAGAATGCGCCTGTAAACATGTAACACAGTGACTATATACAGAATGCGCCTGTAAACATGTAACACAGTGACTATATGCAGAATGCACCTGTAAACATGTAACACAGTGACTATATGCAGAATGTGCCTGTAAACATGTAACACAGTGACTATATACAGAATGCGCCTGTAAACATGTAACACAGTGACTATATACAGAATGCACCTGTAAACATGTAACACAGTGACTATATACAGAATGCTCCTGTAAACATGTAACACAGTGACTATATGCAGAATGCGCCTGTAAACATGTAACACAGTGACTATATGCAGAATGTGCCTGTAAACATGTAACACAGTGACTATATACAGAATGCGCCTGTAAACATGTAACACAGTGACTATATACAGAATGCACCTGTAAACATGTAACACAGTGACTATATACAGAATGCGCCTGTAAACATGTAACACAGTGACTATATACAGAATGCGCCTGTAAACATGTAACACAGTGACTATATGCAGAATGTGCCTGTAAACATGTAACACAGTGACTATATACAGAATGCGCCTGTAAACATGTAACACAGTGACTATATACAGAATGCACCTGTAAACATGTAACAGTGACTATATACAGAATGCGCCTGTAAACATGTAACACAGTGACTATATGCAGAATGTGCCTGTAAACATGTAACACAGTGACTATATACAGAATGCGCCTGTAAACATGTAACACAGTGACTATATACAGAATGCGCCTGTAAACATGTAACACAGTGACTATATACAGAATGCACCTGTAAACATGTAACATAGTGACTATATACAGAATGCTCCTGTAAACATGTAACACAGTGACTATATACAGAATGCACCTGTAAACATGTAACACAGTGACTATATTTCCTGCATATTTATTTTCTGGGTTAATCTGTATATTTGTGTTTTTAATATCTTGCATTTTATTACTTTGTGTTTCTGTAACAATTCAATGTTCTTGAATCCAGGACAAACTGAAACCAGAGAAATCTCAATGTATCCGTCCTGGGAAAACACTTTATAAATGAATAAATACATAAATAATTGTATCTCTCTTTATCTGTCTGTATCTATCTGTGTCTGTATAAGGGCAGTGGGTGGTACACAAGTCTCATACAAGACACTAGATTGTAAGCTTTCTTGTCTTATGTTTTTGACTTCTAAAATTGTGTTTGCTATTTTTGTTTTTTTAACCCTTTCACTACCAAAAATGTGCATACGTGACAATTATTAGCATATAAAGCCCGTTCGCCTTGTTATTTAACGCAAGATGAGTGTGAGATATTACTGCTGTCACCACGTCCTTTATCCTCCTCTTTGATTTATAGCGGTCGATTCATTCCATGTTATCTATTTGATTCTGCTGCCCATGCAAGGTGGCTCCGGTCTGTAAGATGCACCGAGGTATAGTCATATCTTGTAGCTAAATGGATTCTGGGGTATTTTGCACGTTAACACATTCCCATGGAATGAAATGACACCTTGTTTCCAGCCTGTTGTGTCTAATTATTTCTAAATCCTTCTGATTTGCTGCTGTTTAAGTTTCCTGTCGCTGGTTTATCGCTCAGAATTACTGTCCCGTCTGCTCCGGGCGGAATAAATCATGTGTAGAAAAAAAAGCATTAAACTTACAAATGTGGCATTTGGAAAACGGAACTGTTTTATAAACAATCATAATGTAGCAATAACCATAAAACAAAGCAAGTGCGTCCAATGTAATACACTGATAACGGATACATACCATGGATAATGACAACAGGAACCTGCTTTAAAAAAAAAGATATTGCGGCATTAGAAAAAGTACAGAGGTGGCAAATAAACGAATGCGGGGAGGGAAGGGTTAACAAACTTAAACCTGTTTAGTTTAGAAAAACAGCTCCTTAGAGGGGTCTGATAACTATATATAAATATATACGGGGCCTCAGAGGGGTCTGATAACTTTATATAAATAGGGATCTGATAACTTTCTATAAATATATACGGGGCCTCAGAGGGGTCTGATGACTTTATATAAATATATACGGGGCCTCAGAGGGGTCTGATAACTATATATAAATATATACGGGGCCTCAGAGGGGTCTGATAACTATATATAAATATATACGGGGCCTCAGAGGGGTCTGATGACTTTATATAAATATATACGGGCCTCAGAGGGGTCTGATAACTTTATATAAATAGGGATCTGATAACTTTATATAAATATATACGGGGCCTCAGAGGGGTCTGATGACTTTATATAAATATATACGGGGCCTCAGAGGGGTCTGATAACTATATATAAATATATACGGGGCCTCAGAGGGGTCTGATAACTATATATAAATATATACGGGGCCTCAGAGGGGTCTGATGACTTTATATAAATATATACGGGCCTCAGAGGGGTCTGATAACTTTATATAAATAGGGATCTGATAACTTTATATAAATATATGGGGCCTCAGAGGGTCTGATAACTTTATATGATTATATACAGGGCCTCGGAGGGATCTGATAACTTTATATAAATATATACAGGGCCTCAGAGGGTCTGATAACTTTATATAAATATATACGGGGCCTCAGAGGGGTCTGATAACTTTATACAAAAACAGTATATACAGGGTGCAAGATGTTTGTGTTGTCTTTGTTAGGTGTGAATACTGTTATTGCTGATATCATTATTGTCTATCAGGGTTATACAGAGGGCACCAGAATGTCACCGACATTTCGATGCTCCCTGATTTGCTGCACGTTCAGATGAGTCCGATTCGCTGACCCTGCAGTGAATTCAGCATTGTCATGTCCCTAGCCGCCGGCGCCATAAGAGAGCTAAAGGCAAGTTGCCTCGTACTGCTAAGACTAACAGTGAATCTCCTGAAAAGCCTTGCTGAGCCAGTAACCAGATGCTTGCTAATGCCTGCTGATTTCTTCCCTACATAAGAGGACCACAAATCACCACACCTATCCCAAAATGCTTCTGCATTGTTCTAGTAAACCAGGGATCTCCTCACTAGTAGGAAGCTGCCTCCAGTTCCAAGCTACCTGCCTGGACCTTTATTGTATCCTGTCTTCAGTATAACCCCATGTACAGTTACCTCTCTGCTACCGGGACCTCTCTGCTACCAGGACCTCTCTGCTACCGGGACCTCTCTGCTTCCGGGACCTCTCTGCTACCAGGACCTCTCTGCTACAGGGACCTCTCTGCTTCCAGGACCTCTTTGCTACCAGGACCTCTCTACTACCGGGACCTCTCTGCTTCCGGGACCTCTCTGCTTCCGGGACCTCTCTGCTACCGGGACCTCTCTGCTTCCGGGACCTCTCTGCTTCCGGGACCTCTCTGCTACCGGGACCTCTCTGCTTCCGGGACCTCTATGCTACCAGGACCTCTCTGCTTCCGGGACCTCTCTGCTACCAGGACCTCTCTGCTACAGGGACCTCTCTGCTTCCGGGACCTCTCTGCTACCGGGACCTCTCTGCTTCCGGGACCTCTATGCTACCAGGACCTCTCTGCTACCGGGACCTCTCTGCTTCCGGGACCTCTCTGCTTCCGGGACCTCTCTGCTACCAGGACCTCTCTGCTTCCGGGACCTCTCTGCTACCAGGACCTCTCTGCTTCCAGGACCTCTCTGCTTCCGGGACCTCTCTGCTTCCAGGACCTCTCTGCTACCAGGACCTCTCTGCTACCGGGACCTCTCTGCTTCCGGGACCTCTCTGCTTCCGGGACCTCTCTACTACCAGGACCTCTCTGCTACCGGGACCTCTCTGCTACAAGGACCTCTCTGCTACCGGGACCTCTCTGCTACCGGGACCTCTCTGCTACAAGGACCTCTCTGCTACCGGGACCTCTCTGCTACCGGGACCTCTCTGCTACCAGGACCTCTCTGCTACCGGGACCTCTCTGCTACAAGGACCTCTCTGCTATCGGGACCTCTCTGCTTCCGGGAGCTCTCTGCTACAGGGACCTCTCTGCTACAAGGACCTCTCTGCTACCGGGACCTCTCTACTACCGGGATCTCTCTGCTACCGGGATCTCTCTGCTACCGGGACCTCTCTACTACCGGGATCTCTCTGCTACCGGGATCTCTCTGCTACCGGGATCTCTCTGCTACCGGGACCTCTCTGCTACAGGGACCTCTCTGCTACAAGGACCTCTCTGCTACAAGGACCTCCTCTGCTGCAGATCCCCTTCTGCTGTAAGACCCCCATTTGCTGCAAGAATCCTCTGATCCTGCTGCCCTGCATCCCGCAGAATCCTTAGATCCTGCAGAATCCTCAGAATCTGCTGCTGTACAGACCCAGGACTCCCTGCAAACCCAGGACCCCCTGCAAACCCAGGACCCCCTGCAGACCCAGGACTCCCTGCAGACCCAGGACTCCCTGCAAACCCAGGACCCCCTGCAGACCCAGGACTCCCTGCAGACCTAGGACTCCCTGCAAACCCAGGACCCCCTGCAAACCCAGGACCCCCTGCATACCCAGGACCCTCTGCAGACCCAGGACCCTCTTCCTCAAAGACTCTTCCGTTTCTACTTCCTATTTATTTTCTAAAGATCTCCTTCACCCTTCATTCTCCTATGTTGCTCTCCATATCTGGTTTAACCCTGCTCTAATTTCTATATCTACTCTTTCTCTTTATATGTAAGTACTATAGTTTAGTTTAGTATTGCTCCTTTTTGTCTACCTTTCTCTCAGCTTGACTTTTAGTTAATCTCATTGCTGATTATTATTTATACAGTGTTTCCCTTCCTATCATTTATTACCCAGCTACATCATATTTGTTTATTCAGATTTGTTTATTCAGATTTGTTTACTGCCTTTTTATGCTTTACTCCTAATAAACCCCTTTTGCTTATATACGTCTTTCTACGTCCTATCATTGCACATTGGGCTCAAACCTGCCACCCCGGAACCAGCTCCTTTACATAATGCAGAAGCCAGTACCAATTGAGCCCGCAATGATAGAAACCCTCACAGGGTTAATTCAGAAGGCCCTTCAGGAGTTCCTGGCTCACCTGATTAAACTCCTAAATCTACAGCTTCAAAGACCATGGAATCCTTCCACTATCCCCAGCAGAACGTGCCAGGAGACTGAATGCCAACCTCTGTATCTATTGCGGGGCGCCAGGCCATTATATACCGCTCTGCCCTGTAAGACCACCTAAGAGGACCCCAGCATCTAAGTCTAAAGCTACTCCTGCAGCCAAATCCGGTCCTAGGAAATACACCCCAGTTCCTAAACCTGCAAATATTCCTGATCCTGTTTATAGAGCGCCTTCTACCCCTACACCACTTCCTTCATCTCCGCCAAAGCCTACCAGATCCCAACCTTCAACGCCTGTACCTTCTGAACCTATGGACTATGAACTATCAGTACCCGACGATTTTGATAAACCTATGGAGACATCGCCTGTATTTGCCACCGGCACTATTGCTCTCAGCCAGCAATCTCAGAATCCAGTAATTTTGTCAAAACAGGTCAGTTCTCTTAAGGAATATATACCCTCAAACTGTGTTATTGCTTCAAACGGAACTGTGGTCTGCAAAAATGACTTGGACCTGTTTGAAAAAGCTTTAGAAGCTAGAAATACAGTACGTCAGTCAAAAAGGCTAATTATGGCAACAACTAATCCCATCAACCCCAGCCATCATTCTGCCTATGATCCTGGTTCAGAGGGCTGGGACACTGACTCTTCAGAGATGTCATTACAGGTCGCCCGTCATCCCCATGGTGGCCCAGGTCGGCGTATGAGAGACACCGCTTCTACTACGAACACGACCTATAGTAAACCACAAAAAGATGGCATATCTTCCTACTATTTACTACCTACAGATTTTGATGAAGAATGGGACCTAAGCGGTGAGGACCCTTACGAAGAGGTTGGAACTACCGGGACTGCTACTCCCACCTCTCGTACAGTTCAGGGCTCCTATACTCTATGCTCCTATACCTATTTCCTCTTCAGCTGCAGAACCTAAAACTGGAGCACCTTATCCAATGTTCTGTGGTGCCACGTTTACAACTTTGCCTATCCAACCCCCAAACGGTTCTCCCTGTTCCTGCCTCTAATACTGGCACCCCGGACCCGGCTCCTTCAATAACCACCCAAGAGGATGAGTGTGGGAAACCTGACGCCTTAACGGCAAAAGAACAATTGCTGTGCCCCCTGCAGGAGCTTCATTTCATGCCAAAGAGCCCGTAGCCGAGACTTCGGTTCCTGCCGAAGTGTTCGTTGCTGCATCGCCCGCTGATGAAGTTCCTAGTCATGCCAAAGTGCCTGCTGTTCGGGTACCACCAGTTGTCTTGCCAACTACCAAGGCACCTACTGCTGAATCGCCTCTGGTTGATATACCCGCTACTAAGGCAGTACTGTCTGGTACCACACATCTACCTGCTGAGTCGTCTAATACAAAGACAGTATTAGCTACCAAGACTCCATCACTTGCAGTGGGATCCACTGATGAAATTATGGCCCATACTACAGTCTGTGCCACCGACACCATACCTGTTATTGTATCCTCCGTGGCAATACTTACTGGTCAAGTTAGTGCAATAGCTCAAACTTTAAACAAACAACAGTCTTTAATCATCGCTTTACAGAACCAGTTACAGAACGCTCTCGATCCTGTATTGCCTCTGCTTTTTGATACCTCTACCTTTTTGTCTATACAGAGCCCAGATACAGAACCGTGCAGACCTGTTATTCCCGTGTGATACCCCGGGATGGCTAAGGTGGATCTTCCAATCATCAATACCAGGAGGATCATGCCAATGAAACACCTAACCCTGGATACAAACACATCTCCCATTTCTTCAGATTCTGAAGACCCTTATGGAATCCCTACCACTACAGAAGATTCTGAGGCGCCTGCGACAATCTTATCCGCCCAGAGTGCGTCCCTTGTTGGGGGGCTATGTCATGTCCCTAGCCGCCGGCGCCATAAGAGAGCTAAAGGCAAATTGCCTCATAGTGCTAAGACTAACAGTGAATCTCCTGAAAAGCCTTGCTGAGCCAGTGACCAGATGCTTGCTAATGCCTGCTGATTTCTTCCCTACATAAGAGGACCACACCTATCCCAAAATGCTTCTGCATTGTTCTAGTAAACCAGTGATCTCCTCCTCACTAGTAGGAAGCTGCCTCCAGTTCCAAGTTACCTGCCTGGACCTTTATTGTATCCTGTCTTCAGTATAACCCCATGTACAGTTACCTCTCTGCTTCCAGGACCTCTCTGCTACCAGGACCTCTCTGCTACCAGGACCTCCTCTGCTGCAGATCCCCTTCTGCTGTAAGACCCCCATCAGCTGCAAGAATCCTCTGATCCTGCTGCCCTGCATCCCGCAGAATCCTCAGAATCTGCTGCTCTACAGACCCAGGACTCCCTGCAAACCCAGGACCCCCTGCATACCCAGGACCCTCTGTAGACCCAGGGCCCTCTGCCTAAAAAAAAGACTCTTCTATTTCTATTTCCTATTTATTTTCTAAAGATCTCCTTCACCCTTCATTCTCCTATTTTGCTCTCCATATCTGGTTTAACCCTGCTCTAATTTCTATGTGTAGCGCTGCTTTAAAGACTGTGTTCTGCTGCATTTAATTATTATGGCCACCTTAGGGCGATAGATACAATATGGACTATGCTGGACAAACACTGAACTACAGTTTCCATCATGCTTTGCGTGAGGACAGGGAGGAGGAAGAGGAAGGAGATCAGCAGCCTCGTGGAAGGCATGTTCAGAGTGAGCTGAGCGGTGAAAGGTGGAAGACGCACGTGCGAGCTGTTAAGGATCGTGACCAGGCCAGAGTACAGACGCTGCCTCACTGGTGCTGGGGATCGGGACAGTGACCCTGCTGAGACCTACCTACGCAGCGCTGAGAGGTCTGAATGACAAGCTGGTTCCGGCTGGAGCCCGAGTTAGGAGACCGCCGCTGATCGATTGGGAGTGCAGGCGGTGGATCGTTGTTCCTCTTGCAGAGATTCGACAAGCGGGGAGCGGATCCAGTGGCACGGAGTCCCAGTACACAGAGGAGAAGATCCTTGATCGGGTGCTGGACAGCTTGCATATCGGATGGGTGAGAGGCCTCCCAGGCCGGAGTTCCAAAATAAGAAATGCACGCTGCAGTATTGTTTAAATCCACAGGGCCCCAACGTGACTAGTCGAAGATTGTTTTGTTTCATTCACTGGCCAGTTGAATACAGTACCCGGGTACCCGAGACAATACACATACACATTTCTGAGCTATTATTCACGGGACTTACACTCCAGAACTGAGGGGGTAAATCTTTTTCTTTTGCCGCCGCGTGTTTTTCCCGCGTTACGAAATCCTGTAATTTATAGGGATGTGCGTTTCGGGTTTCGGAATTTCGGAATTTTCACGAAATTTCCCGATTCGTGTTTTTGGATGCGGGCGAATTTCCGAAAATTTTTATATCCGAAAATGGCAGATCCGAAAAGTTTTCCGAGCCGAAACAAAATATTTTCGGAATTTTCGAATGGACTTGAAATGTGTCAAATCGAAATTTATTGCTTTGAAACGAGGAGAACAGACGTTCCGAAAAAACGAAAATTTCCGAAATTACGAAAAGTTGATACAAAAAACGAGTAAAGTGACACGAAAATACGAAAAACGGACGAAATTCCGAAAAATGAACAATTCCGAAAAACGAAAATTTCCGAAATTACGAAAAGTTGATACAAAAAACGAGCAAAGTGACATGAAAATACGAAAAACGGACGAAATTCCGAAAAATGTACAATTCCGAAAAACGAAAATTTCCGAAATTACGAAAAGTTGATACAAAAACCGAGCAAAGTGACATGAAAATACGAAAAATGGTCGATATTCCGAAAAAAAATGTACACGAAAAACGAATCGAGCCGAACCGAATCGAAACAGAAATCGGTCGAAACAAGCCGAATCGAAAGGTTTGAAAATCCGAAAAATCGAACCGAATCGAAAAAAAAAATCGGTGCACAAGCCTAGTAATTTAAATACCGTATCTACGTATTATATGCTGCTTTATTGGGATCAGTAAAGAATATAAAATATAAAAATCCACCAGTGCTGGTGTATAGTTATTCCCTAGGGCGGTGAGACTAACATAGAAACATAGAAACATAGAAAAATGTCGGCAGATAAGAACCTTTCGGCCCATCTAGTCTGCCCAATTACATGGATACTTTACCTGGATTTATCTTTTGTTTAGGATAGCCTTATGCCTATCCCATGCTTGCTTAAATTCAATTACTGTTTTGGCCTCTCCCACTTCTACTGGAAGACTGTTCCATGTATCCACCACCCGCTCAGTAAAATAATGCTTCCTGATGTTACTTTTAAACCTTTGCCCCTCTAATCTAACACTATGTCCTCTTGTTTTGCTATTTTGCTTCCTTTTAAATATACTCCCTTCCTCTACCTTGTGGATTCCCTTTACGTATTTAAATGTTTCTATCATATCTCCTCTGTCTCGTCTTTTTTCCAAGCTGTACATGTTAAGATCATTAAGCCTTTCTTGGTAACTTTTCTCCTTCAAGCCGTACACCATTTTAGTAGCCCTTCTCTGAACTCTCTCCAAGATGTCTATATCCTTCTGGAGATACGGTCTCCAGTACTGCACACAGTACTCTAAGTGAGGTCTCACCAGTGCTCTGTACAGTGGCATGAGCACTTCCCTTTTCCTACTGCTAATACCTCTCCCTACACAACCAAGCATTCTGATAGCATTTCCTGCTGCTCTATTACATTGACTACTTACCCTTAGATCCTCTGAAATAATACCCCTAAATCCCTTTCCTCAGATGTTGAGGTTAGAACTGTATCAAATATTCTATATTCAGCCCTTGGGTTTTTACGTCCCAGGTGCATTATCTTGCACTTATCCACATTAAAACTCAATTGCCACAACTCTGACCATTTTTTTAGCTTACCTAAATCATTTGTCATTTGGCTGATCCCTCCAGGAACATCAACCCTGTTGCAAATCTTTGTGTCATCAGCAAAAAGACATACTTTTCCATTAATACCTTCTGCAATATCACTAATAAAAATATTAAAGAGAATGGGTCCAAGTACTGACCCCTGAGGTACCCCACTGGTAACAAGACCTTGCGCCGAATAAACTCCATTTACCACAACCCTCTGTTGTCTGTCACTCAGCCACTGCCTAATCCATTCAACAATATTGGAATCCAAGCTCAAAGATTGCAATTTATTGATAAGCCTTCTATGCGGAACAGTATCAAAAGCCTTACTGAAATCTAAATAAGCAATGTCTACTGCACCACCTGTGTCTATTATTTTTGTTACCCAATCAAAAAAATCAATAAGATTAGTTTGGCATGATCTCCCTGAGGTAAACCCATGTTGTTTCTGATCTTGTAATCTATGTGTTTTTAGATGTTCAACAATCCTTTCTTTAACATGGTTTCCATTAATTTCCCTACTACTGACGTAAGACTAACTGGCCTATAGTTCCCCGATTCCTCCCTACTACCCTTCTTGTAAATAGGCACAACATTTGCTAATTTCCAGTCTTCTGGGACGACTCCTGTTAACAAGGATTGGTTAAATAAATCTGTTAACGGTTTTGCTATTACATCACTGAGCTCTTTTAATAATTTAGGGTGGATCCCATCAGGCCCCATTGACTTATTTGTCTTTACTTTAGACAGCTGCTTTAGAACCTCCTCCTCTGTAAACTGATATGTAAATGTCTCGTTAGTGTTTCCTCCTAACTGAGGTCCCTTTCCTTCCTTTTCTTCTGCAAAGACTGAACAAAAATATTTATTGAGGCAGTCAGCGAGACTTTTATCCTCTTCTACATACCTTCCTTCCTTTGTTTTTAATCTAACTAATCCTTGTTTTACTTTTCTTTTCTCGTTTATGTATCTAAAAAATGTTTTGTCCCCCTTTTTTACTGACTGAGCTATTTTCTCTTCTGCGTGTGCTTTGGAAGCTCTTATAAATTGCTTTGCCTCTTTCTGCCTAATCTTATAGGTTTGCCTATCTTCTTCACGCTGAGTTTTTTTAATTATTGAATGCTATCTTCTTGTTCTTCACTATTTTGGCCACTTCTGCAGAGTACCACAGTGGTTTCTTCCCTTTTTTGTTTTTGCTAACAAGCCGAATGCAATTTCCTGTGGCCTTCAATAATGCTTCCTTTAAATAATCCCATTTCTCTTGGACTCCCTTTAAATTCCTCCAGTCTGATAATGACTCCTTCACACAAAATCTCATTTTAGAAAAATCTGTTTTTTTAAAGTCTAAAACTTTTGTTTTTGTGTGGTGCGGCTCCATCCCTGTTCTTATATTAAACCATACTGACTGGTGATCACTAGATCCCAAATTTTCACCTACAACAACGTCCGATACCAAACCTCCATTTGTGAGTATTAAATCCAATATGGCCTCTTTACGGGTCGGCTCCTCAACTACTTGTGTTAGAGATAATCCCAGTAAGGAGTTTAGAATATTTGTACTCCTGGTGCACCCAGCTGTTTTGGTTTTCCAGTTCACATCAGGAAGATTAAAGTCCCCCATGATAATAACTTCCCCCTTCATTGCCATTTTGGCTATTTCCTCAACCAGCAGATTATCTAGCTCTTCTACTTGTCCAGGGGGTCTATACATACACCTACACGAGCTACTGTATGATTGCCAATGTTAGTGTAACCCAAACTGACTCTATGTTCACCTCGCTCACTTTTATTTGGTTCGTTTTTATGTTGTTTTTCACATACAGGGCCACTCCTCCTCCTTTCCTACCTTCTCTGTCTTTTCTATATAAAGAGTACCCCGGTATTGTTATGTCCCAATATTTTTCTCACTGAACCATGTCTCAGTAACCGCCACTAAATCTACTTTTTCAGCTGCCATCATTGCCTCCAGTTCATTGATTTTATTGACTAAACTGCGAGCATTTATAGACACGACTCTGAGCTTGTCATTTTTTACCTCGCATGTTGCTTGCACCCTCCGATTTAGTTTTGGGGGACAATCGGGCAGATTGTTTACCCTTTTGTCCCCCCCTCCTAGTTTAAATATTTCTTTGTGAAACCTTTGAACTTCTCACTGAGAACATATGTTCCCCTATGAGTAAGATGCAAACCATCTTTTTTATACAGTTCCTTTCTGCTCCAATTAGAGCTATCATGGGACACAAAGCCAAATCCTTGCTCCCGACACCATTCCCGAAGCCATAAATTGAATTCCTTATTGCGCATCTTTCTATCTTGAATGTTATGCACAGGCAAAACTTCAGAGAATGACACAGTGGACGCAATCTGCTGTATTTCACCTCCAAGAACACAAAAATCTTCCTTAATCTCAGAAACCTCATTGCTAGCCAAGTCATTTGTCCCTAGATGGACTAGAACATCTACTTCCCCTTGCTGCTTTGCTTCTTTGACAATATTGAGAATACGTCTCCTGTCTCTACGAGCAGTAGCCCCAGGAAGACATCTCACCAAACCACTACTCTCCAGCTCAACACCTCTTATGATAGAATCACCCAGCAACAATTTCCTTCTATCCAGTCCCACCTTTTCATTTTTGTCCTTGGTTGCAGTGCTGCATACCTTAGGCATAGTGGATGGTGGTTCTTCAACTATGGTGTCTGAGCCTGCATCCGTCTTACCACTACACTCTGAAAGTGCCTCAAAAGAATTAAGAAGAGCCACAGATTGTGGGACATGCTTTCTATCCACAACGCTAAGTCTACCAGATCCTACAGTAGTCCATCTGCCGCTCCTAGGAGGCCTCTGTGGCAGTGGCTTTGTAACAGTCATAGCCTGAGTTTGTCTAACAGATAATTTACAAATCTCAGACTTCAAACAGGCAATTTCCTGCTGCAATAAAGAGAACTGCCTACATATCAGGCACACTCCAAACCTCCAAAAATTGGATCTAAAAACAAACGCATGACAGCTCTTACACTGGACCAAGCCTGCCATTATAAA
Source organism: Leptobrachium leishanense (assembly GCA_009667805.1). NCBI lineage: Eukaryota > Metazoa > Chordata > Amphibia > Anura > Megophryidae > Leptobrachium > Leptobrachium leishanense. The sequence goes on along the minus strand of CM019066.1, from coordinate 386,112,682 downwards.
AGAATGGATTTAAAACCAGCAAATCTTACCTTTTTGTAGGTTTTTTACCTCCTGTCAAACCTCAGACTACCTCCAGAGTATCTCCAGAAGATCTCCTGTAAATTCACTTTGAAGACTTCACTTAGAAGGCTTGCCAAGCTCAATTAGAACAAGCTAATATTCCACAAGCTTTATATAGCCCCCTAAGAACACCTCCCCCAGCAAGGCGTGGACAAGTTTAACCACTTTAGCAAATAGCACGCAATTGATTCCAATTGTATGCTAATCAGTAAGAGGAATGAGTCACCAGCCTAACCTAATTTACACACCAGACCTAATTTAAAACCTTAAGATGAATAGAAAAGATCTGTTTTAAAACAAAAATCTAAATCACTCACCAGAAGATCTCCTGTAAGTTCACTTTGAAGACTTCACTTAGAAGGCTTGCCAAGCTCAATTAGAACAAGCTAATATTCCACAAGCTTTATATAGCCCCCTAAGAACACCTCCCCCAGCAAGGCGTGGACAAGTTTAACCACTTTAGCAAATAGCACGCAATTGATTCCAATTGTATGCTAATCAGTAAGAGGAATGAGTCACCAGCCTAACCTAATTTACACACCAGACCTAATTTAAAACCTTAAGATGAATAGAAAAGATCTGTTTTAAAACAAAAATCTAAATCACTCACCAGAAGATCTCCTGTAAGTTCACTTTGAAGACTTCACTTAGAAGGCTTGCCAAGCTCAATTAGAACAAGCTAATATTCCACAAGCTTTATATAGCCCCCTAAGAACACCTCCCCCAGCAAGGGTGGAACAAGTTTAACCACTTTAGCAAATAGCACGCAATTGATTCCAATTGTATGCTAATCAGTAAGAGGAATGAGTCACCAGCCTAACCTAATTTACACACCAGACCTAATTTAAAACCTTAAGATGAATAGAAAAGATCTGTTTTAAAACAAAAATCTAAATCACTCACCAGAAGATCTCCTGTAAGTTCACTTTGAAGACTTCACTTAGAAGGCTTGCCAAGCTCAATTAGAACAAGCTAATATTCCACAAGCTTTATATAGCCCCCTAAGAACACCTCCCCCAGCAAGGCGTGGACAAGTTTAACCACTTTAGCAAATAGCACGCAATTGATTCCAATTGTATGCTAATCAGTAAGAGGAATGAGTCACCAGCCTAACCTAATTTACACACCAGACCTAATTTAAAACCTTAAGATGAATAGAAAAGATCTGTTTTAAAACAAAAATCTAAATCACTCACCAGAAGATCTCCTGTAAGTTCACTTTGAAGACTTCACTTAGAAGGCTTGCCAAGCTCAATTAGAACAAGCTAATATTCCACAAGCTTTATATAGCCCCCTAAGAACACCTCCCCCAGCAAGGCGTGGACAAGTTTAACCACTTTAGCAAATAGCACGCAATTGATTCCAATTGTATGCTAATCAGTAAGAGGAATGAGTCACCAGCCTAACCTAATTTACACACCAGACCTAATTTAAAACCTTAAGATGAATAGAAAAGATCTGTTTTAAAACAAAAATCTAAATCACTCACCAGAAGATCTCCTGTAAGTTCACTTTGAAGACTTCACTTAGAAGGCTTGCCAAGCTCAATTAGAACAAGCTAATATTCCACAAGCTTTATATAGCCCCCTAAGAACACCTCCCCCAGCAAGGCGTGGACAAGTTTAACCACTTTAGCAAATAGCACGCAATTGATTCCAATTGTATGCTAATCAGTAAGAGGAATGAGTCACCAGCCTAACCTAATTTACACACCAGACCTAATTTAAAACCTTAAGATGAATAGAAAAGATCTGTTTTAAAACAAAAATCTAAATCACTCACCAGAAGATCTCCTGTAAGTTCACTTTGAAGACTTCACTTAGAAGGCTTGCCAAGCTCAATTAGAACAAGCTAATATTCCACAAGCTTTATATAGCCCCCTAAGAACACCTCCCCCAGCAAGGCGTGGACAAGTTTAACCACTTTAGCAAATAGCACGCAATTGATTCCAATTGTATGCTAATCAGTAAGAGGAATGAGTCACCAGCCTAACCTAATTTACACACCAGACCTAATTTAAAACCTTAAGATGAATAGAAAAGATCTGTTTTAAAACAAAAATCTAAATCACTCACCAGAAGATCTCCTGTAAGTTCACTTTGAAGACTTCACTTAGAAGGCTTGCCAAGCTCAATTAGAACAAGCTAATATTCCACAAGCTTTATATAGCCCCCTAAGAACACCTCCCCCAGCAAGGCGTGGACAAGTTTAACCACTTTAGCAAATAGCACGCAATTGATTCCAATTGTATGCTAATCAGTAAGAGGAATGAGTCACCAGCCTAACCTAATTTACACACCAGACCTAATTTAAAACCTTAAGATGAATAGAAAAGATCTGTTTTAAAACAAAAATCTAAATCACTCACCAGAAGATCTCCTGTAAGTTCACTTTGAAGACTTCACTTAGAAGGCTTGCCAAGCTCAATTAGAACAAGCTAATATTCCACAAGCTTTATATAGCCCCCTAAGAACACCTCCCCCAGCAAGGCGTGGACAAGTTTAACCACTTTAGCAAATAGCACGCAATTGATTCCAATTGTATGCTAATCAGTAAGAGGAATGAGTCACCAGCCTAACCTAATTTACACACCAGACCTAATTTAAAACCTTAAGATGAATAGAAAAGATCTGTTTTAAAACAAAAATCTAAATCACTCACCAGAAGATCTCCTGTAAGTTCACTTTGAAGACTTCACTTAGAAGGCTTGCCAAGCTCAATTAGAACAAGCTAATATTCCACAAGCTTTATATAGCCCCCTAAGAACACCTCCCCCAGCAAGGCGTGGACAAGTTTAACCACTTTAGCAAATAGCACGCAATTGATTCCAATTGTATGCTAATCAGTAAGAGGAATGAGTCACCAGCCTAACCTAATTTACACACCAGACCTAATTTAAAAACTTAAGATGAATAGAAAAGATCTGTTTTAAAACAAAAATCTAATCACTCACCAGAAGATCTCCTGTAAGTTCACTTTGAAGACTTCACTTAGAAGGCTTGCCAAGCTCAATTAGAACAAGCTAATATTCCACAAGCTTTATATAGCCCCCTAAGAACACCTCCCCCAGCAAGGCGTGGACAAGTTTAACCACTTTAGCAAATAGCACGCAATTGATTCCAATTGTATGCTAATCAGTAAGAGGAATGAGTCACCAGCCTAACCTAATTTACACACCAGACCTAATTTAAAACCTTAAGATGAATAGAAAAGATCTGTTTTAAAACAAAAATCTAAATCACTCACCAGAAGATCTCCTGTAAGTTCACTTTGAAGACTTCACTTAGAAGGCTTGCCAAGCTCAATTAGCTGAGGTTAAGGCTAGGGTCAGACTAACGCATTTTTCACGTTGTCCGTGAAAATGTGCGTTCGAAGAATGGACGTATTTTTTCACGGAATACGCAATAGCGGTCATACGATGCGCAGTTTCATCCGTGATTTTGTACGGATCATCAATAAAACTCTTTTTGCGTCTGGACGTTATGTTGGCCGGACATTAGCAGCGTCTGATGTCTCCAATTCACGCACACACGCCGCTAGTGGACGCAGCGCACTCTGTACGTCAGTACTAGTGGTTTAACGTTCTCGAAAAAATGCGTTCATTTTCCACTTGCGTTGCGCAGCCGGACTTTTGTGCGACCGTACTTCGTATATTGGCCGTCATTGCCCGGCATCTGCTGCTAGCACGGCCGTGATTAAGTGCGCCAGAACGCGCGTTCGCACTGCCTCAGTCTGACCCTAGCCTTATTCAGCGGCTCCTCCGGGAGTGAGCGCTACATATGTAAGTACTATAGTTTAGTATTGCTCCTTTTTGTCTACCTTTCTCTCAGCTTGACTTTTAGTTAATCTTATTGCTGATTATTATTTATACAGTGTTTTCCCTTCCGATTTGTTTACTGCCTTTTATACTTTACTCCTAATAAACCCCTTTTTTGTTTATATACGTCTTTCTACGTCCTATCATTGCACATTGGGCTCAAACCTGCCACCCCGGAACCAGCTCCTTTACAAGCATTCACCGCAGGGTCCCCGAAGCGTGGTGAATCGGCTGCCTCAAACCCGCCAACCCACCGTACAGCTGCCGCAAACACGCCGGACAGCCGCCAAACACAGCCGATGAGCCGCCGAGCACAGCGCCGACCTGCTGCAGAAAAAAGCCTAGAAGCAGTCAGAAGGGTGAAACAAAAAAAAAAGAATGTGTGTGTCAAAATTGAAACACTGTTTGCAAAAAGCTACTGAACGAAAAATATCTGGAATTTACATTTAAGATCCTATGAATGATAATAAAAAGGTCTGTTAAAGTGTTTTTTTTTTTTCTCCAACAAAAATCCCTTAAAATGCCTAAAAGATACTAAAATAATCTATAAATAGACTTTTTGCTGCAGTTTAAAATCATAAACGGTTTATTATATATTGAATAAATCGGAAATATTTTTAACATTGAAACCTATGGGATTCGTCTGAATAAACCTGCCGAATGAAACCACTGAACATCAGGGCATTTCACTGACATTTCTCTGCTGTTCATTGTGAATAGATTAACCATTGCTTCTCTATGGGGGATTTCACTGCCACCGAACATGCAACATTACATGCTGGCAATTCGCTAAGATTTGGCGAATTGCCTGCTCTCTGAATAGCCGAATGGCCCCCAAATGTCACTGAACGGGGAAAATCACTGCCATTTCAGTTTCACCGTTCAGTGCCAGATCGGCTCTCTCTGAATAACCCTGTTAGTGTATCTGTTATTATGGTTTATATGATTACAATGTGTCTCACTGCAGCCTTTTCCAACTCCCCAAATCTGGAATATGTTTGCATCTGTTAAAGGTTGGAGTGGTCTACTATTGTTTGGTGCAATGTTGCATAATGTCTCTTGTTGACCAGAGTTAATCCCTTTATCTGTCCCTGGTCTAATAAAATGACAGGCAGAAGAACAGGCAGAGAGGCAGTAATTTCTGATCAGTCACAACCATATTCCAGGGGAGGGATTTAATGATGAAGTGCAGTAAATTGCCAGTTTGTTATTTTTCATTGGCCGCTATACCCCGACTGGCACTGTATTTATTATTCATTAAAGGCTTAGTTCCAAGCTGACTGTTCTAACCCAAGATCTGAGTGCTAAACTCATTACTGGGGAATGCTATCACAGCGCATTCAGTGAACCCGTCCTTAAGCTTCAGCTAAGGGTTGGGGAAAGGAATGAAAGACTGATGGTGGAAGAATGGGGGTCCGGAAAGGAAGTGGCATTAACAGATGTGACCCAGTCGGGGAATGGATATCTGTTACAAAAACTAATAAAGCTGTGGAATTCTCTGCCTGTTTGGGTGGTTGGGTCAGAGACTTTAAAACAATGACTGGATGACTTATAATAGGGTTACACTATTTAATATGTGCTAATGGCTGCTCGATTTAAAGAGAAATCCGATGCCATTCTGGGGTCAAGAAGGAATGTTTTCCCAGTATGTTGCATATTCGACGAGAGCTTCGGTGTTTTTTTTTCACTCCTTTGGATCAACAGCAAATAAGTCTAATTCAAATCAAATCAGTTTTTGGCGTGACCACCCTTTTGCATCAATGCTTACAGTGGAGCTCTTCATAAACGCACAGGAATTTGTAGGATCAGAATCCGGTGGATGATTAACCAATTATACCAGGTTAAAGCAGGTGTTGATGATCATCAATTTCATATGTAGGTTGAAACACAGTCATTAACAAAAAGAGAAACAGCTGTGTAGGAGGATTAACCCTTTCACTGCGCAGGACTGTGGGGATTGTCCTCATCGACTCCCGCTATATGCGGAGGACGTGTGGGGAATGTCCTCATCAACTCCCGCTATATGCGGAGGACGTGTGGGGAATGTCCTCATCAACTTCCGCTATATGCGGAGGTCGTTGAATCCCCATATCTCCAGATTGGTGGCAGATAGAGGGGTCATGTTTGGTATCATTTGAAAGGCCACGGCATGGCCATTTGAATGATACCAAATATGACCCTGTTAATAGTAAATAAAAGTAAATAAATAAATTTTAGGAAAATAAAATAAAAAAAATGTTGTGTTTTTTTATTAATGCAGCAATATTGTTCACATTTCAATTATGATGTGAACAATGATGCGGCACTAATAATTTTTTTTCTATGGGGTACGTTTGCTAAAAATCACGTAATTCCCCCCCAAAAAAATGTTACGAGTCCCCATTTCTAATTTTTTTAACATAGAAAATATAACCGCAAAGGCTCGTGTGATAAAATGTGAAACAAACCACTTTACACGCTGTAGATGATTGAAAATTCCGTTTTTTTTCTCATTTATAATTTTTTATTTTATATGTCAGCGTATAATCAAACAGTGAGGGCCTCGCAGGGCCACAAGTGGACATCAATGAAAACACAGCAGAAGGAAAATAACAAAATGAGGGCCTCGCGTGGCCACTCGAGTCATCTATAACAGCACGGCATAGGGAACAACAAAAAAGAGAAGAGAAAAAATAATTAAATAAATAAAAACAAAAACACAGCTCAAGATAATACAAAAAGGCATCTACAGACAATGGGGCAATGGCCAAAACCGTGCCTTCCCTGGTCAATTCCTGCGAGCCCGCAGGGCCAGGGGAAACAAATGGCACTAGGCCGGGGTACTCGGGGGGGGGCCAAGCCATGCGCCAGGCCACGCTGGCACACCCCGGGGAAACCCGTGAATGCCACAAAACAAAAATAAACTTAAAATGGGGGAAATGAACAAAACAAAATACACGGCGAGGAGAGGTTAAAGGGAATCGTCTGCTAAAGTAAACTCAAAACTTTGGTCTGCAGAAAAAAAAAATGATGGGAAGGGGAATGACTCGTCAGATGTGCGAGCAAGTCTGCAGAGTCACCAGCAAAAATCAAAACGAGTCCTCAGAACGGGGGGGGGACTATAATAAAGCACAGCGGTATCAAAGTGATAAAGCAAAAAGACATCTGTGGGTTAAGATGGGGAGCACATCTAAAAGATCTTTCAAGGCGGACAACTAACGATAACAAAGACGTGTGTCCTGTTAAAAACTATGGGGCGAGTCGCTTCAGCCCATGTCCAAAAATGGGACCGGGGCCACAGCAGGCAATTCTCCGCAGCCAAGGCATGTCACCTCTGCAAAGCCGACGTCGTAGAGCCAGTCCCTCAACACATGCAGTTTCCAAACCGCATTGTGAAGCAGGACACCAGCCTCGGATGCAAGAGCTCCAGCCACCAGCGGGGCAAGAGACAAAGTAAGAGATCCAGACTGCGGCTTCCTCCTGGCAAACACCAAGGGGTGCTCCTCCATCTCCAGACTGTACTCACGGCCGTCAGACCCTGCCACAGAACCATCAGGCCCCACGTAGCCCGGAGATCCATAGACAGCAAGCACACCAGGATCACACAGCAGCGCCAACTCTTCCTTCCGCATAGACAGGGATTTTTAGAAATCCCCCTCATCATAGGGTTCTCCCACGGTCTCACAGTCAGGCGCACCGGCCGTCCCTCTCCACGACGGGGCTCCGCTTGGGGAATCCACAGCTCCGCATCTCACCTCCGCTTTCGTCAGGGTCACCCCCTCTCTGCTGCCCCTCAGTGCCGCCATCATCTGGCACCAGATGCCTAAAGGTCATCGGGCGTCATCATCTTCTGCCTGCAGCAGCCACCATACCTCCAGAAAGGGGAGTGGAAGCCCCTCGTTGTCCACCTGCCAAGTCATCCGTCTCACCCGGCCGACAGATGGCCAGAACAGCCAGGAGACGTGGGCCCACCGCCTCCACAGCCCCCGACACTGTGCCAGACCGGGAGAATGCGCTCAGCACTTTAGAGCAAGGGAACATCCGGAGTTGAATGGTAGGCCGCAAGATGGCCACCAGCATCGTGGTGGAGACAGCAAGCAGCTCCAGGATAAGTCTCTGGTCTGGGTGGGGGGCAACAAGGACCCCAGACATCTCGGTTCCGTTGCCCAGCCCTTCAGGTGCCCCCAAGTAGTCATCAGGTAGAAAAAAAGTCGTCAGGAAGACCCTAAAGTAAAACGCTGAAGCAGAGCTCCTCTAAAGAACGGCTGCGCTCATCAACGGCTGGCCACGCCCCCTCGAAAATTCACATTTTAATGCATTTTTTGTTATAATATTCAGGCAGGACATGACAAATACATATAATAATGATATATTATGAGTCTGCCGGAAAGAACGATATATAATATGTCTGGGTCGTATAATAAACCGTGGCTTCAAATCGCTTTTAAACATGATGAGCGAAAGCGGTAAAAATGAGCTCAGCACAGAGGCGTGAAATGGCTCAGCAGCGAAGGGGTTAAAACTGGGCGAGGAACTACTCTGCTACTAATGGGAGGTTGTGGAAGTGAAGACCGTTTCATGGCTCAGGTCATACACCTCGGCACTGACCACACGTTTGTTAATTGATAAAAATAAACTATTATCTTTTCTAGTTTTGAAAGCATTCTCACTTTACAGCTTTTTCTCGCACCTCCCTAAACCTTTTGCACAGTACTGAGCATATGAAGGTGTGATGTGTTATGAGCAGATGGTTTGGATTAGTCACACAATGTCTTTGTATTCGATGAAGGTGAGAGACAGTATCAGTTAGTGAAATCGTGTTCAGATAACACCGAGAGATGTGAATGAATACTGATTTTGTCATACAAGTCTATCTCCCCTGGGGGGCGTCTGTCTTCATTCTGCATTCATTTTCATGCTGCCTAATGGAACATTACCTCCTCTCCATTCTTTGCTTTGGAAGAAACAGAGAGCAGTATTTCTCTACAGTCCCAGTGTTGTAAACTGGATACCCATCATCCTCAGACTTGATTATGATCTTAGGACGATAACTGGCCAATGATGAGCCCAAAGGCTGGAATGCGCACTCGTTCCAAACATATACACATTTAGGAAAATAGACCAAATATTTAAAACCATGAAAAAATACTAAATAAATCATCCAGCATGTTTTATACAAGTTCACAGTGAACAATCGTAAAACAACCTCCTGTAAATCCTGAAATGATGCCACTTTGAGCTCACCTACAAGTGCCTACTCAGCTATTGCCGAAAAAGCCCACAACATCAAGTTATTATCAACTTTTATCCAAAATGTCTACATTGGAGGCATTCCACCATGTCGGCATTTCTCCATTGCCAGGGTTCCACTGTTCTGACATATCTCTATTTAACGTGTTTCACCATGTGGACACCTCTTCTTTGGGGGTGTTTCCCCATGTCGATGTGTCTCCGTTGGTGGTGTTTTTCCAGATTGACACATATTCGTTATATTCATATTAGAGTTATTCCACCATTTTGGCATTTCTCAGTTGGTGGTGTTCTGCTATTTTGACATAATTTCATTGTAGGCATTTTACCTTGCTAGCATGTCTCCATTGGTGGCATTCCAGAATGTTGACATTTGTCTGCTGGTCTGCTGGTGGTGTTGCACTATGTTGGCATGTCTCGGTGGCGTTCCGCTATGTTGATGTTTTTTCAACTGGAGGTTTTCTACTTTATTGACCTGTCTTTGTTGGTATGATTCAGTTGGTAGCTTTCCACCATGTTGACATGTCTCTGTGGCATTCCACCATCTTGATGTGTCTACATTAGGGATGTTCTACCATATTGGCCTATCTTCGTTGGTGGTGTTCTCCCATGTTTTAGCCTTTTCATTGGTGGCATTCCATGATGGCATTTTTTACTTGGTGGCATTCAACCACATTGGCATGTCTTCATTGGTGGAATTCCACCTTGTTGGCTTATCTCTGTTGGTGGTGTTACACCATGTTGGCATGTCTTGACTGGTGACATTCCTTTGTGTTGGCATGTCTCTGTGGCATTCCACCATCTTGATGTGTCTACATTAGCGGTGTTCTCCCATGTTGGCGCCTTTTCGTTGGTAGCATTTCCCCATTTTTCAGTTGGTGGCATTCCATGTTGGCATTTTTCAGTTGGTGGCATTCCACCATGGTGACATGTCTTCATTGGTGGCTTTCCATGTGTTAGCATATTTCTGTTGGTGGTGTTTCACCATGCTGGCATGTCTTTGCTGGTAGACTTCCTCCACACATTTTGGTTATTTTAATACATGCTGTGTATATACTTAATTGAGTGTATAGAGATGAACACTGGTGGATAAGTATCCTATGATTTGTGTGTCTATCAGCAAAATTTCTGCTTTACTTTATGCCTCTGTGCTACAGTGTCCAACCTGTCCCACGTGACATGTAACAGTTATGGTAAAACAGAAAGTGTCTGGCAGTGAAGGTGTTTAATGTAGATCCTGCTGGTTGTGTTCGGATGTTCGGTATTTAACCCTTTTACTGCTGAGGACGTGTGGGGAACGTCCTGATTGACTCCTGAGGAAAGATAGGGGGTTCCTTTGAACCCCAATATCTCCACCCCTATCTCCCTACTGTTGGCATCTAGCAGGGTCATGTTTGGTACCATTAGAAAGGCCAGAGCATGGCCTTTCCAATGATCCCAAACATGATCATGTTTAAAGTAAAGCAAAAACATAATAATACAAATAATAAAAAAAAAAAATTTAAAACGTGAAATGGCTCAGCAGTGAAGGGGTTAATCCACAAACTGAGTACAGAGCCGCGTTCAATACCTCAGCCGCTGCAAGTGCTAAATTAGCAACATGCCATTGAACGCCGTTCAAACGCTCAGCGCTCAGCAGTGCTAACCTAGCACTTGCAGCGACCCGAGGAGATGCTGCGAGTAGCTGAGTGTGACGTATTAAAGATGGCCGCAGCCACGAAGCAAGTAATAATTCCGTACAGCAATGTTAATTTTGAGGTTTTTGTTCAACCAAAGCACAAAATATGTATTTATTATTTCCCGCTGCACATAGACATATATTACAGTTCAATTCATATATTGTTTCAGAAGTAAACATAACGTTTATTCATTAAAAACTATCATTTGTGGTGTGTGCATACAAAACGGAATTGTGCTGACTCCTTTTATTTATTATATTTTGTCCGAGTGATCCGAAAAACAATCTGAATTTTTCATTAAGAAATCGTCGGCCATTTTGGATTCAAAATTCGCATCCAAAGCGTTCAATGACACTCCTGCAGCAAACTGAATTGCTGCGCTGCAGCAATTCAGCAGCTGCTGAGGTATTGAACGGGCCTCTGGTGATCGTTAATGATATTTATTATGTTTTTATAGAATTATTTGTAACTTTAACAAACATAACGTTGCACTGATTAAAACGTTTGCTCACCTGGTGACGCTATGATTGGGGACATTGAGATAAATCAGATTTTCTTTATTTCCCCCCATCCTGAAATATCTTCTCTTTCTTCCAGTGACCCAGGGGAGAGTCTTTCGATACTGCACCCCAGAGGGAACATGGCAAATGAAGGAAAACTCCAGCGTGGCCTGGAGGAACCTGTCCGAATGTGAGGACAGATCACTGAAGGTAAGCACCGGCATCCAAGAGTGGAGCAGCCACCATGGTAACACAGGGATATACGTACCTGCAGACCGTCTCACATATATAAACCTAAAGCTGCCTCCATGAATGATCAACAATATGAATCAATATGGAGCACGTTTCAGTGTGACGTAAGGAATTAAACAGACTGATACCTGAATATAGATACATAAGTAACAGTTTAAAAATAATAAAATAAAACACATTTTAAGGATTGATGTGTAAAGAGATGCTTCACTAAATCATGAAAATCAAGTAAATGTCAACAGGAAAGCCCTAAAAAGACACCCACACCTCCAGAATATATGGAGGAGCCCCTAAAAAAAACACCCACACAACCCGAATATATGGAGGAGACCCTAAAAATACACCCACACACCCTGAATATATGGAGGAACCCCTAAAAACACACCCACACACCCTGAATATATGGAGGAACCCCTAAAAACACACCCGCACACCCTGAATATATGGAGGAACCCCTAAAAACACCCACACACCCTGAATATATGGAGGAGCCCCTAAAAAGACACCCTCACACCCTGAATATATGGAGGAGCCCCTAAAAAGACACCCACACACCCTGAATATATGGAGGAGCCCCTAAAAACACCTACACACCCTGAATACAGTTGCAAGACAAAGTATGTGAACCCTTTGGGATTACGTGGAGTTTTGCATGAATTGGTCATAAAATGTGCTCTGATCTTCATCTAAGTCACAACAATTTGAAAAACACAGTCTGCTTAAAATAATACAACACTAACATTATATGTTTTCATGTGTTTATTGAACAGAACATGTAAACATTCACAGTGCAGGGTGGAAAAAGTATGTGAACCTTTGGACTTAATAACTGGTTGACCCTCCTTTGGCAGCAATAACCTCAACCAAACGTTTCCTGTAGTTGCAGATCAGACCTGCACAACGATCTGGAGTAATTTTGGACCACTCCTCTTCACAAAACTGTTTCAGTGTAGCAATATTCTTGGGATGTCTGGTGTGAATCGCTCTCTTAAGGTCATGCCACAGCATTTCAATCGGGTTGAGGTCAGGACTCTGACTGGGCCACTCCAGAAGGCATATTTTGTTTTGTTGAAGCCATTGTTTCGTTGAATTACTTGTATGCTTTGGATCATTGTCCTGTTGCATCACCCATCCTCTGTGGAGCTTCAGTTGGCGGACAGATGGTCTTACGTTTTCCTGCAAAATGTCTTTATAAACTCTGGAATTCATTTTTCCATCAATGACAACAATCCATCCAGGCCCTGAGGCAGCAAAGCAGCCCCAAACCATGATGCTCCCTCCGCCATGTTTTACAGTGGGGATGAGGTTTTGATGTTGGTGTGCTGTGCCTTTTTTTCTCCACACATAGTGTTGTGTGTTTTTTCCAAACAACTCAATCAATTTTGGTTTCATCTGTCCACAGAATATTTTGCCAGTAGTGCTGTGGAACATCCAGGTGCTCTTTTGCAAACTTCAAACGTGCTGCAATATTCTTTTTGGACAGCAATGGCTTCCTCCGTGGTGTCCTCCCATGTACTCCATTCTTGTTTAATGTTTTCCTTATTGTAGATGTGTCAACAAAAATGTTAGCATGTGCCAGAGATTTCTGTAAGTCTATAGCTGACACTCTAGGATTCTTCTTTACCTCATTAAGCATTCTGTGCTGTGCTCTTGCAGTCATCTGTACAGGACGACCACGCCTAGGGAGAGTAGCAACAGTGCTGAACTTTCTCCATTTGTAGACAGTCTGTCTTACCGTGGACACATGAACATCAAGGCTTTTGGAGATACTTTTGTAACCCTTTCCAGCTTCATGCAAGTCAACAATTCTTGATTGTAGGTCTTCTGAGAGCTCTTTTCTGCGAGGCATGGTTCACATCAGGCAGTGCGTCTTGAAACCAGTAAACCCAAAACTGGTGTGTGTTTTTAAAGGGCAGGACAGCTTTAGGTAACACATCCAATAATATCACACTGGTTGGACTCAAGGTTGGCTCACTCCTGGCTGCAATTAGGCTAGGGTCAGACGAAAGCATTTTTCCCCGCGAACGTGAAGAAGTGCGTCCGAACGCATTGACGTATTTTTTCACGGAATGCGCAAAACGGTCAGACGACGCGCATTTTCGGGCGTGATTTTGTACGGATCGTCAATAAAACTCTTTTTGCGTCTGGACGTTATGTTGGCCGGACATTAGCAGTGTCTGACATCTCCTAATCACGCAAACACGCCGCTATGCCGCAGCTGCGCACTCAGTACGTCAGTACTAGCGGTTCAGCATTCTCAGAAAAATGTGTTCAAATTCCACTTGCGTTGCACGGCCGGACTTTTGTGCGGCCGTACATCGTATATTGGCCGTCATTGCCCATCATCTGCTGCTAGTGCGGCCGTAATTATGTGCGCCAGAACGCATGTTAAAAGTGCGCTGGTCTGACCCCAGCCTTAGCTCTTGGAGAAGTCATTAGGCTAGGGGTTCACATACTTTTTCCACCCTGCACTGTGAATGTTTACATGTTCTGTTCAATAAAAACATGAAAACATATAATGTTTGTGTTGTATTATTTTAAGCAGACTGTGTTTTTCAAATTGTTGTGACTTAGATGAAGATCAGAGCACATTTTATGACCAATTCATGCAAAACTCCACGTAATCCCAAAGGGTTCACATACTTTTTCTTGCAACTGTATATGGAGGAGCCCCTAAAAAGACACCTGCACACCCTGAATATATGGAGGAGCCCCTGAAAAGACCCTGGCTGTGGTTATGTATGTAAGACCTTTAAAGGCCATTTACATTTCTCTCCCAGCCAAACTTCCTTTGTTTAAAACACAAGTACATGATACATTTTGAATGTTTGGAGATTATAATGGAGTCACAATGATTTTGTTTTGATCTGTCGTGGTATGTCCGGCTGCACCTCTCCCGTACACACGTGTCTCTTCTCTCTGGAAAGGAGGACCATGTTTTCTTTCTACAGGTCTCTGCGAACTCTGGAGATCCTTGCAGTGACCTCAAGAAGACAAATACCTGGATTTTATACATTAAACACTGGAAATAGCGGCACAGTTCCTGGCGAGCAGTGGTCGCTTGATGTACAGTTGTGTTCAAAATTATTCAACCCCCACTGAAATTGAGTGTTTTGGCCAGTTTGACATTGATTTTGATCATTCAGTCATCTTGCTTACAATTAAATCAAAGAGGCACGTGTAGGTCAGACAAATATAACATAACATTTATAATGAAATAACCACAAATGTCTTTTCTGTGCTCACATCATTATCAGTTTTATTCAACCCCCAAGTGACATTCAATCTTAGTACTTAGTACAACATCCTTTTACAGTTATAACAGCTTTTAAACGTGAAGCCATAGCTTGACACAAGTGTCTTGCAGTGATCTACGGTATATCTTCGCCCATTCGTCATGGGCAAAAGCCTCCAGTTCAGTCACATTCTTAGGCTTGCGCACTGCAACTGCTTTCTTTAAGTCCCACCAGAGGTTCTCAATCAGATTTAAGTCAGGTGACTGCGATGGCCACTCCAAAATGTTCCAGCCTTTAATCTGCAACCATGCTCTAGTGGACTTGGAGATATGCTTGGGATCATTGTCCTGTTGAAAGGTCCAACGTCTCCCAAGCCTCAGGTTTGTGACGGACGGCACTCACACATTGTCATCCAATATCTCCTGGTACTGAAGAGAATTCATGGTACCTTGCACACGCTGAAGCTTCCCTGTACCTGCAGAAGCAAAACAGCCCCAAAGCATGATTGAACCTCCGCCATGCTTCACAGTAGGCAAGGTGTTCTTTTCTTCATAGGCCTTGTTCTTCCTCCTCCAAACATAGCGTTGATCCATGGGCCCAAACAGTTCTAATTTTGTTTCATCAGTTCACAGAACACTATCCCAAAACTTCTGTGGTTTGTCCACATGACTTTTGGCATACTGCAGTCGACTCTTCTTATTCGTTGGAGACAGCAAGGGGGTGCGCCTGGGAGTTCTGGCATGAAGGCCTTCATTACGCAGTGTGCGCCGTATTGTCTGAGCTGAAACTTCAGTACCCCACATCTGACAAATCTTTTCTCAGTTCCTCAGCAGTCACACGGGGACTTTTCTCCACTCTACGCTTCAGGTAGCGCACAGCAGTCGAAGTCAGCATCTTCTTTCTGCCACGACCAGGTAGCGTTTCAACAGTGCCCTTTGCCTTGAATTTGCGAATGATGCTTCCTATGGTCTCTCTTGGTATGTTTAACATCTTTGCAATCTTCTTATAGCCATTGCCCTTCCTGTGAAGAGTAATCACATCTTCTCTTGTCTTCCTGGACCATTCTCTTGACTTCACCATGTTTGTAACCACACCAGTAAATGTGTAGAAGGAGCTGAGTATCACAGTCATTTTAAAGCTGCCTAATTGGTGCTTATTATGCTTTATTGCTGCTCCGTGACATCCACAGGTGTTTTCAATACCTGATTGAAAACACTTGAATGAACCTCTGTTCCTCAGAGTGGTAGTCTTTAAGGGGTTGAATAATTGTGTCAATGAAGAATTCACAAAAGAAACATTTACTACTGTATTACAAAACCAATTGATGTCATTTTAGTTGCATATGGTTCTTTAAAAAGTCCTTGTAGGATTTCATTCTGAATACAATTACAAATGTACACTAAATTCCCTAAAACCCTTTACAGCATTGGGGGTTGAATAATTTTGAACACAACTGTACGACTTGGGGAAACACAAACCACATTAATGTAAAAGCTCTAGGAAAATGGGGAGCTATGGGAGCTCAAGATTAATTTGTTTGATCACTGAGGACGTTGAAAAGGCACGGGATGGTATTTTAGGAAAGTAAACATTATATAGCCCGTACGATATGTCATCTGTTACTGCAAATCCCACCAGCTCTGCCAGGAAGCCACCAGCACCTGTCATGCCTGTTGGTGCTAATGCAGTGCGGCCTTCCCAACAGAGAGGGCGCCAGTCTCTGAATCAGGCCACTTTGAATGCCGCACCTGGTCAGGGATCTAGGCCTTTAAATATCAGTCACTGACTGTGCTCTGAGCCCTGACGTGGTTTATTCTAGCCCTCAGCGCGTCTCTTTAGCTTCTGCATATTGGTTTTCTGGTTTGATTTCTGGCTTGTATATTTGACTGTGATTTCTGTGTTTATCCCTTGGCATATGTTTATCTCGTGTATCGACCTCTGGCTTGTTATTACTACGATATCTCTCCTGTCCCTGATCTGTACTTTAATGTATTTTAGATTAGTACCTGGCCATTCTAAGGACCAGCTTCTCAGATTAGGGTTTTTTCTTGCCTTTCTGGGTTTTGTCTGCGTGCTGGGTGACTCTATATCCTTACAGCACCGGCTCCAGAAACAAGATGTGCAGAACGGATCCTCAAGTTTTACTCGTCCTGTCCTTCTACAAAGTCACGAGTAACGCGCCAGCTCTCCGTTTAATCAGTGGCTCTATCTCTGCGCGACGTGAAGGACTGGCCATAAAGAACGACTCAGCGCTCGTGGAAAATGTCATCTTGCTGTATTGGGTCCATTAAACCAGGCAGAAACCTTAAATGTCCCCTGTCACCTCATATATTCCAGATATATTTTGGTTTTATCTCTTGACGAAATCATTTCTGGGTGCTTCATGGCTCATGCAGACCCTCTGGGGTGTAACGTGAAGCCCGTTGATTCTATATGGGGCATTATGTCATGTACTGGTCAACCAAAACCATCTTCATTGGGGGAGTGGTACAACCAAATCAATCACATCAAGCCAACATTCCAAGTCAAATGGCAACGATTGCGTAAGTCTTGGTAATTACCACGTGCCTTATCCAATCGTTATGGCTTCACATGATACCCCTGTGCCCTTCTATTACTGACAAAAAGAGACAATGTATTCATATGGAAATTGTGGAATCCAAGATCCCTGTACTCATGTACTTGATGCAGAGAAGATGCAAACATGTTGTTGTAACAGAATAACACAATAAAAAACAAAAATAGGACAACATATGTCCCAAAAAGTGTTGGGGGAAAGGTCTACCCAATGGGACTAAACCCTTATTACCTAATGTGAAGGACTGGCCACGACAATGTTTATTTGCGATGTCATTGCCCTCTATTTAGTGTAGAGTGTTGCATTAAACACTGTGGTTTTTCCCCTTGTGTATTTTGTAACCATGTGCCCTGCTTCCACCCATCGCCCAGATCTGGCTGTAATCAGAACTCTTTATCAGTTTCCTTTGCTAGGAAACCGAGGTGTGCGTGTGGGGAGAGGAGGCCGGTCGTGTTCTTAGGTTTGAATGTCTAACTGAAAACCTCTGAATAAAGGCATTCTGCGGTTGGTGTTCAATCTGCAAGGATTTCTCTCACAGTCTATGTGTCGTCTATGCTGTGGGGGTACGATCAGCACCTTGCACAGTGGAAAGGGCTGCCCAGACGGAGGTTGCCGAGCTTGGGGTACCAGTATCCGTAACACCTACTAAGTCAGAAAGAAATGTCAGTGCCAGTGACCCTCTGTGAAGAACTCAAAGCCAATGTTACTTACATCTGTTCTAGAATGAAGAAAAAACCTACAAAGATACACAGACTGAGGTGGCTCTACATTTAGGCTAAATAGGCAGTCTTAAGGAATCACTCAAACAGAGGCCTCACCTGATATGGTTTGTATGGAATTTCAGCCTGTGTTCATGTGGCTGTTGATATTCCACATAAATACACTCCTACATCTACGTACACCAGTTTGCCAAGACCGTAGCTCAACCTTCATTAATTATAGTTTTTTGGGGGGTCAGTTACTGCATTTTTGTGCAATATTGGGGGCCTTACATTTGAGCTTTGCTTAAGACCTCACTAACTCTAGAGCCACTTCTGTACACAGACCACAGGGATTCATATATATAGGAGCTAAGAGAACCTCTTGGGTCAACTTAAAATATACTCACTCCTAGAAATCAAACAATCGAAGGCTCCTTATCGTTCAATGACTGGTCCACTTCAAGGGTGATAGGGTGTAGGTGAGAGCTGAGATATGGAACATTTCATTCCTATGTATTCAATACCTTTTGATTTTATTGCCACCACCTCGTGGTCTTGTTCAAGCGGTGACGCACATCAGCCCCCACGATTCATGCTGGCCGAGCCCTTTCGGATAGCTGCTAGTCAAGGTATTGGAAACGTGAGAGGGATTGATCACCCAGAGAGAGAACATGAGGACCAGTACTATAGGTCCCGTATGGTGGAATTCTCATTCCGGGTCCCTCTGTGCCTGGTTTTACAGCACTCTCTAGCAGTTCACCCACTCCTTCTCTTCCTAGCGCTGCTGGTAATGAGACGCTCCTCTTTGTAGTAGCTTTTCTTCTTTTCTGTCGATGGGAGATTGGCTTTTATATATTGCAGGTTGCCAGGACTGGATTTACACCTCAGAAGCCTATGGGCATAGAAATTTGGAATGCCACCCCCTGCAGCCAAACGGAATACATGGACATAGAGTGCAGGCACAGGGGTAGATAATGATGGGGCAGTGAGACAAATTGATGGGTAGGCATGGGGTGCATAGAGACATGGGTAGATAGGGGGTAGATATGGAGGGCACCTTTCTCAGGGAACCTTGCCCTGAAAAACTGGAAAAAATAATTCTATTTTACAGAGCAAGTCACCCTTTTATGGTGGGTGCCTGTAGTCAAATGCCTACTTTGCCTGATTGTAAATCCAGCCTTGCAGGTTGCATTCTCTCTTTTGGTCCATTTTGCGAGCACCGCTCAAGGGTCACAGCTTCCCCTCGGAACTGGGCGAGTAATGGGTAAACGGGTACATTGATGCATTGCAGGTAAAGCAATTCACACCTCTTTGAGAAATAAAATAAAAGATTTGTGAAGGCAGCTCGGATTCATAGCTTCTTCTCCTTCATGTCACCACTCACCAGGTGCAGCCCGAGGAGCAGCTGTCATCTCTGTCTGTCATTTACACCATCGGGTACTCCCTCTCCTTCTCCGGGCTGGTTATCGCAACATTCATCCTGGTGAGATTCAGGTAATTATCTATACAGGACGTTTATTAATGCCTCACTGACACCGGGTAATTATCTACATGGGACATTTATTAAAATCTATCTGTATCTATCTGTACTTACCTATCTGTATCTATCTGTAACTATCTGTATCTATCTGTACTTATCTATCTGTATCTATCTGTACTTACCTATCTGTATCTATCTGTACTTACCTATCTGTATCTATCTGTACTTATCTATCTGTATCTATCTGTACTTATCTATCTGTATCTATCTGTACTTATCTATCTGTATCTATCTGTACTTACCTATCTGTATCTATCTGTATCTATCTGTATCTATCTGTATCTATCTGTACTTACCTATCTGTATCTATCTGTACTTATCTATCTGTATCTATCTGTACTTACCTATCTGTATCTATCTGTAACTATCTGTATCTATCTGTACTTATCTATCTGTATCTATCTGTATCTGTATCTGTATCTGTCTCTATCTGTATCTATCTGTATCTATCTGTACTTACCTATCTGTATCTATCTGTATCTATCTGTATCTATCTGTATCTATCTGTACTTACCTATCTGTATCTATCTGTACTTATCTATCTGTATCTATCTGTACTTATCTATCTGTATCTATCTGTAACTATCTGTATCTATCTGTACTTACCTATCTGTATCTATCTGTAACTATCTGTATCTATCTGTAACTATCTGTATCTATCTGTAACTATCTGTATCTATCTGTACTTATCTATCTGTATCTATCTGTACTTATCTATCTGAATTGATCTATCTGTAATAGATCTCTGTCCACCAACTGGTTCGCATTTGTTAATGTCGCTCCCTTGCCAGACATACAGTATTGTATGTCTCCCGTATACTGTTCTCCCGCTAGCAGTCTTTCATGCCTTCTCTAGCCTTTAGCTAAAGCTTAAGGATGGATACACTGAAAGTGGGGTGATAGCATTCCCCAGAAGTGAGGCAGCACGCAGATCTCGGGGTTGAAAAAACAGTCAATACAAACATTAACTGGTGCCAGGAAAACCTTTATCTTCCCTGATAATGGGGCAAACAGACAATCAAAGAACACTCAAACCTTTCACAGATGTAAACCTATTCTAGATAGGGGGAGTTGGAAAAGGCTACAGTGACCCACACAGTAATCCTATCAGCAGATAGTAACAGATAAACACAGACAGTACCGATAATAACAGTAACAGTATTCATGCAAAGCACAGACGACACTAACACCCTGCACCTAGAATTGTAGATACATGTTAACTTTAACATAGAGAGCAGGGAAACAATTTAGAACATCAGGAACAGCATACCTCCCAAATACATCTCTAGGTCCATGTACCCCAAGAGCAAAGTGCCGCACGTCACACTGTCTGTAACTATCTCTCTACATTATCCCGGTCTTATCAATGTGTAATTTCTGCTCTTTGAAATCTGTTTATTAAAATATTCAGAATTAAAGTTTATTAAATCTGCAGCTGCTGAGCAGACGGAGGAAAAGCCGTGTGTGTTAGAAGAATAATAGAACTCTCGCTGATATTTATACAGATGTGTCCCGTATAATATATATCATCCCAAATTCCCTTATCACTGATATACTGTATCTGTTACAGCACCTGCACGCCACGTGACCTCTCTCATGATACAGTAACCCGTGCCCTCCGTCCCTGTATCTATTATTACAAGCGACCGTCCTTCCTGAACATTGCACGACTTCTCCAGCAGAACCTGTCACGCGACTTAGAGCTTTATATCATCAGACGCTTCTTCATAGAAGAAAACATTATTGACAAAAAAGCTAAAAAGAGATTTCTATTTCTCTGATCACATGATTCCAGGATCATTACCTTATCGCAGGCGGGGGCCGGTGAAGCCCGGAGAGAGCGGGGTTCCTGATGCCCGCGCGTTAAAAAAGGAAACATTAAACAATCCTTTACTTAGCGCTGGCCTCGCAGTGCACAGGACGATGCAAACCGCCGCCTCCCATCACTGTAAACAGGAACAAGGAACAAATATCAGCAGATCCCGTATATCACATGTTGAACCATTAAAGGCACGCTGCCTCTAACATAAACTATAACCAGATTACATGTGTATTTAAAACAAAACCACATTATAATACACATTATAAACACTGTATAAACACATTATGAACACCTTATAAACAATGTATGAACACTTTATAAACACATTATAAAACACATTATAAACACCATATAAACACATTATGAACACCTTATAAACACTGTATAAATACATTATGAACACCTTGTAAACACTGTATAAACACATTATGAACACCTTGTAAACACTGTATAAACACATTATGAACAACTTATAAACACTGTATGAACACTTTATAAACACATTATAAAACACATTATAAACACCATATAAACACATTATAAAACACATTATAAAACACATTATAAACACCATATAAACACATTATGAACACTTTATAAACACTGTATGAACACTTTATAAACACATTATAATACATTATAAACACAGTATAAAAACATTATGAACACCTTTTAAACGCTGTATGAACACATTATAAACACATTATAAAACACATTATTAACACCATATAAACCCATTATGAACACTTTATAAACACATTCTAAAACCCATTATGAACACTTTATAAACACATTCTAAAACACATTATGAACACTGTATAAACACATTCTAAAACACAATATGAACACGGTATAAACACATTCTAAAACATATTATGAACACTTTATAAACACATCATAAAACACATTATGAACACTTTACAAACACATTATTCACACCGTATAAACACATTATAAACACATGATAAAACACATGCTGCTGTTTTTTCTTCGTTGGAAGTAATTTCATGTAAACAGGAAAAATAAAATTAGGTTTTATCTCCTGTTCCCATGATGCAACATTTACCAAACTTATGGCAAGTCTCACTTTATGGCTGTGGTTTTGGATAAAGCAGTAGTGAAGAAGCAATGGGTGGGGGCGGGAATGTCTATACAAAGCCGCAGTGTATCTATTGTGCTGGCTAGGCTTCCTGAGATAAGAGATGGCAGCTGAATGAGATCTGATAGTGGGCTAACATCACTTTAATCCACCCCCTGGTGAGCTCATTTACATAAAACCCCCACGCAATGCAATCCTTATCAGTTTTTTTATTTTTAAATCTGAGCCATTTACTCCATTCTATGGCCAAAGCCACACAGTGAGGAGCAAGTGATGGAAAGATACAACACAAAATATCACACAATGGATGCACCCAGTGACACATATAGAGGAAAAAAAAATTCTAAACATACAAGAGAAAAACAAACACATGTACCATATCCGCAACATGAAATAAACACAATAAGGAAAAATTATATTTTGGTGCTAGTGGCCCTCTAACACAGTGGGTCACTCATCAAAGAGCTGGTAACAGGGAGTTGGTAATACTTAATGACACGCGTGAATTTCTGCCCATAGCGGCTCCTTATTATCGGCCCAGCCTGAATAATACCAGATATATAGTCATACTGATAACAATTACATACTGTATGTGCGTTTCATTTGTTCTGAATAGCAATTCGGACAAAATTATACGGATTCGTATTTCGGTAGCACTTCTGAAATAACGAATCGATTTAATCCGAAACTGAACAAAAACGAATCTACACGGTATTTAGCAAATTTATTCTATTTTTACGAATTGATTCTTTATACCGTTTCACTTGGACTTAGCACAGCATCCCTGTGCCATGTCCCCTGCTCTACCCGGCGGGTGGCAGCAGCGTCCTTGGGGCTCGCTGGCTGGCTGAGTGAAATAACCGGTGATCGCGGCCACGAGTCGATGATGCAGACGGGGCGCGGTGTGATGACAAAAGATTCAAAAACAGGGATGTGAAGTAAGCCCATTGCCCTGTCATGGTTTAACCTACTCAGTGCGGTCCATGCTTTTCTGCTCTAAAGTTCTCTCGTGTATGACCCTAGCTCTGTGTGGCTACCCGTTCTGGCATTAACCCCTGGCTCTGTGTGGCTACCCGTTCTGGCATTAATCCCTGCGTCTGTGTGACTACCCATTCCGGCATTAAACCCTGGCTCTGTGTGACTACCCATTCTGGCATTAACCCCTGGCTCTGTGTGACTACCCATTCTGGCATTAACCCCTGGCTCTGTGTGACTACCCGTTCTGGCATTAACCCCTGGCTCTGTGTGACTAACCATTCTGGCATTAACCCCTGGCTCTGTTTGACCTCCCCTCTGGCTCTGACTCCTAGTTTTGTCTGACTGTGTATCCCAGCTCTTAACCCCTGGCTTTGTATTAGTTTTCACTCTGGTTTACTAACTTCGGTTTACCCTGATTTCCTTTGTTCTGTTTGTCTGTTCTGTGTCTAGCAATCCGGCTTACTTAAAGACCGGCAGTGTAGGTAGTTTGTGTCTTCGTGTAGGGATCATAGATATTCGTGACACGGGGTTGTAAAAATAAAAAATCGAACTTTTTAAAATTGCAAAGCAGAATATTTTTAAGCGGCGCAGCTCAGGTCTTTTGCGTTTTATGCAGACGGCACGTTCTTACAGCAGGGCTTATCTCACTGTATATTGTTTCACTGTAAAAGTAAAGATATTTCATGCACAGACGGCCCGTATTTTATCTACACAGACAGAAATATTTTATGCAGGCAGTGTATATCACGTTCGATATTTATTTCCGTTTTAAACATATATTTTAGGACAGGACACAGAATATTTTTTATGCAGAGTGTGTTTTATAAAACATACTGAATATTCCTGATGCACAGTGTGTTATTTATTTTGTGTGCAGAAAATTTTATTAAGCAGTATATTCTTTCCTTGGATGCAGATTAAAATCTTTTTAATGCATTGTGTTAATTATTTTGTGTGAATAATATTTTTCATGCAGTGTGTTATTTCTTTTTTGAACAGAACATTATATATAGAGTGGGTTATTTATTTTTAACAGAACTTCTATATTTCAGTGTGTTATTAGTGCGCAGAATTGTTTTGCAGTGCATTATCTTTTGTGTGCAGAATATTTTTCTGTAGTGTTATTTTTTTGTGTGCAGAATACTTTTTACACAGTGTGTTAATTTTGTGAGCAGAATATTTTTATGCAGTATTTTTCTCTTTGGCAAAACATTTGTATGTACTGTCTGCGGGTTGTTATTTTGTTTATAGAATATTTTCTTGCAGAGTATTTATATTGTATGTAGAATATTTATATGCAGCGAATAATTTATTTTGTGTGAAGAATATTTTTAGGCAGTCTGTTATTTATTTTATGTGCAGAATATTTTTCATGCATTGTGTTAATTTTTGTGTGCTGAATATTTTTATGGGGTTATTTCTCTGTGTGCAGAATATTTTAATGCTGTGTGCATTATTTTTTTGTACAGAATATTTTTTAGCAGTTTATTTATTTTGTGTGCAGAATATTTGTATGCAGTGTGTTATTTATTTTGTGTGCAGAATATTTTTTATACAGTGTGTTCATTTTTGAGAGTAGACTATTTTTTACACTGTTAGTTTTTTGTGTGCACAATAATTGTATGCAGTGTGCATATAATTCTCTAGCAGTTTGTCATTTATTATGTGTGCAGAATATTTTTTACACAGTGTGCTGTTTATGTTTGTGCACAAAATATTTTGTGCAATTAGGTATTTGTGTGCAAATTTAAATTTATGCAGTGCATTATTATTTTCTGCTCAGAATATTTTATATGTAGTGTTAGTTTTTGTTGTGCAGAATATATTTGTGCAGTGTGTAATTTGTGAGCAGAATATTTTTTATGTTATATCATTTGATGCAAAATATTCTTTACACCAACAGTGCGTAATTTTTTTGTGTAGAATATTTTTCATGCAGTGTTTTATATATTTTTGGTCCAGAATATTCTTTATGCAGTCAGTGTGTTATCTATTTGTGCGCAGAATATTTTTTATGCTTTATTATAATTCATGAGCGCAGAATACTTTTTTGTAGTGTTATATATTTTTGGTGCAGAATATTCTTTACGCAGTCAGTGTGTTGTTTATTATTTGTATACATAATCTTTTACACAGACAGAATGTTATTTATTTGTATACAGAATCTTTTACACGGACAGAATGTTATTTATGTGTATACAGAATATTTTACACGGACAGAATGTTATTTATTTGTATACAGAATCTTTTACACGGACAGAATGTTATTTATTTGTATACAGAATCTTTTACACGGACAGAATGTTATTTATTTGTATACAGAATATTTTACACATACAGAATGTTATTTATGTGTATACAGAATATTTTACACGGACAGAATGTTATTTATTTGTATACAGAATCTTTTACACGGACAGAATGTTATTTATTTGTATACAGAATCTTTTACACGGACAGAATGTTATTTATTTGTATACAGAATATTTTACACATACAGAATGTTATTTATTTGTATACAGAATCTTTTACACGGACAGAATGTTATTTATTTGTATACAGAATATTTTACACATACAGAATGTTATTTATTTGTATACAGAATCTTTTACACGGACAGAATGTTATTTATTTGTATACAGAATATTTTACACGGACAGAATGTTATTTATTTGTATAATAGAATCTTTTACACGGACAGAATGTTATTTATTTGTATACAGAATATTTTACACATACAGAATGTTATTTATTTGTATACAGAATCTTTTACACGGACAGAATGTTATTTATTTGTATACAGAATCTTTTACACGGACAGAATGTTATTTATTTGTATACAGAATATTTTACACATACAGAATGTTATTTATTTGTATACAGAATCTTTTACACGGACAGAATGTTATTTATTTGTATACAGAATATTTTACACATACAGAATGTTATTTATTTGTATACAGAATCTTTTACACGGACAGAATGTTATTTATTTGTATACAGAATATTTTACACATACAGAATGTTATTTATTTGTATACAGAATCTTTTACACGGACAGAATGTTATTTATTTGTATACAGAATATTTTACACATACAGAATGTTATTTATTTGTATACAGAATATTTTACACAGTGTATTTTTTAATACACAAACACTATAAACATTAAATTGTGAACATTCTGAGATTCTGCTGACACTTTGTGCTGTGTTTCCTCTGTATCTTTCAGGCATCTCCACTGCACCCGCAATTACATTCACCTCAACCTGTTCACATCCTTCATCCTGCGCGCCATATCCGTGTTCATCAAGGACTCGGTGCTCCGGTGGATGTACAACATAGCGATTTACGACAACCACTGGGATGGGCTCATCAGCTACCAGGTACACTCTCGCTGGAAACGCCATGTTTATACATTGTGGCAAATATTGTGGCATTATGAAAACTCGATTTGTATGAAACATCGAAAATAACTTTTTGAACTCAAAAGCTTGTATTCGGGGAGGCCGGGGAGGAATGTCATGGGAATATACTGACCTGGAAAATATACATCGATGACGGTGGGATTATTTAAAGGCCCCCCTGAAGTGCTAGTCTATAGGTGGATGTGATCCCTGTTGTTTAGGCAATCTCTCACTATGCTCTAAATCAGGTATAGGGTCTAAAACCTTGTTGTTAGGAATAGAGGAGATTTGATACTTTATCTCTCTCTCTGTTTATATGTTTCTATGATGTTCTTGTTCTGATGTGATGAATATGACATCATAGATACCTGCAGTAGAGGTGTGCATTCATTTCGTAACGAATCTCAATTCGTTAATTCGTGTTTCGGCAGTACTTCCCAAATAACTAATTGGTTTCATCCGAATCTAAGTGAAAATTAAACAAAACGAAACAGTATATAATGAAATTGATTTGTTATACTGTTTGTTTCAAAAGAAAAACATTGAGTGATTCCTCTATACACACTGCAGCGAAACGGTAATTTAACCCTAGCTTGCCTTTTAACCCCCATGTTTAACTATAATCTAACAGTAATTGAGCAGGATTTAATTTATTGTTTTTTTAGTGATCTGAAATTTCGAATCGAATCAAAACTAACAAAATTAAATGAAACTACAAAAACGAATTAGTATTCAAACAAAACAAAAGTAATGTTTCAGCTGTGCACACGTCTAACCTGCAGGAGGTGATTTGATATTTCATTTTAAGACTGGGTACAGGGTCATACAAGGACACAGCGGGTCTTTTCTTTCTAAACCTAACCCATAATATTGTTGATCTACTTCTGGCATAGTAACATTTATTTACACATACCACTTGTCGTGTTTCACTTTTTATTTCTAATTCTATTCTTTTTTGTCACTGTTGGTTTTTGTTTGTCCCATTAATAATTAAATAAAAAAAGGATGATTTTAAATTGTTAACTCGGTATCCCCATGTTGGGGTGTGCTCTCGATGAGCAGATTGTATGTACTCTTTGATGATTGTTGGGTTAAGCCCTTTAATTACTGGGTAAAATATGAGATCTGATTTATAATTTCATTGGGACTTTATTGTTTGTATGATATAACATAAAGACTTTAGTGTAAAATGCTAGTCATTATGATATAATATACATACATTAGTGTAAAATGTGATGTATTATGATATAATATATGGACTTTACTGTAAAATGCTGGTTATTATGATATAATATAAGGACTTTACTGTAAAATGCGGGGTATGATGCAATATACAGACTTTACTGTAAAATGCGGGGTATGATGCAATATACAGACTTTACTGTAAAATGCGGGGTATGATGCAATATACAGACTTTACTGTAAAATGCGGGGTATGATGCAATATACAGACTTTACTGTAAAATGCGGGGTATGATGCAATATACAGACTTTACTGTAAAATGCGGGTTATTATATAATATGGGGACAATACAGTAAAATGCCGGTTATAATATAACATACAGCCTTTACTGCAAAATGCAGGTTATGATATAATATAGGGATAATACTGTAAAATGCAGGAAATAATATAAGGACTTTACTGTAAAAGGCGAGTTATTATGGTATAATATACAGACTTTACTGTAAACTGCAGGATATGATATAATATATGGACTTTACTGTAAAATGTGGGTTATTATATAATATGGGGACAATACTGTAAAATGCCGGTTATCATTTATCATACAGCCTTTACTGTAAAATGCAGGTTATGATATAATATATGGACTTTACTGTAAAATGTGGGGTATGATGCAATATACAGACTTTACTGTAAAATGTGTATTATAATATGGGGACAATACTGTAAAATGCTGGTTATCATTTATCATACAGCCTTTACTGTAAAATGCAGGTTATGATATAATATAGGGATAATACTGTAAAATGCGGGATATGATATATAGACTTTACTGTAAAATGCGAGATATAAAATGCGGCTTTTACAGTACAGACATTGCGAGTTACGGATTGGTTACACTATACAGTCAACCTGTACAGTCAATACAATACAGTCAACCCATAATGCGCAATGTCCCTACTGCAGGACCTTGAATTTTACATTAAAAGGAAATAATTTTTACATAAAACACAAATTTTCTTGAAAAAAAGAACACATTTTTAAATGAAACTCATTTTACATTTGAAAAATATTTTTTTACGGTAAAACACTCTTTTTTTGCCTAGAAATTGTAACTCTGCACGAAGTGACGCCGTCTGTAGATGTATATTAAATGAGTAAGTGGAGGCGCCGTGCTCAGCAGTGATCTTTCTGTCTGTCCGTCTGTCTGTCCTAGGAGTCGCTGAGCTGCCGCCTGGTCTTCGTGATGATGCAATACTGTGTGGCGGCTAATTATTACTGGCTGCTGGTTGAGGGCATCTACCTGCACACGCTGCTCGTCGTGTCGGTGTTTTCTGAGCAGCGGCTTTTCAGGTTCTATCTGTGCATTGGATGGGGTGAGTAGCTGCCGCCGCCGCCGACGACTCTCGTGACATTCATTTAACTACGTCCGATGACTATAACTTCTAGTCTGCACTGTGTGTTGTATGAAACCATTCTCTGTCCGTGCTGCCCTTCATCAGGAACGTACGGGGCATTTTATTGTGAAATAACATGTTCATTAATAATTCCCTGCCGGGGCGGGGAGTCCTGCTGACCTGCCCCCTGATTTAATGACCTCTCCAGTATAATGCGAGGTGCGCGAGGACCTCTGTGACCGTCAGGACTAATCAAATCACCTCGTTTATCCCAAATAATTAGATTAAATTAAACTTTTATACATATAGATAAAAGAAAGTCGCAAATTGCCGTATTGTATCCGGCGTCGCTCGCACATCCTTTTATGCTGGTGTTTTATTTTCTGTTCTGTTCTGTTCGGACAGACGTACTGACGGAAGATACTGTAGACACCACACGGTCTGTTTTTTTTGGCGGATGTAGAAAAAAAAGGGAATTATGGGAATTAAAATTAAATGACAGGTACAGTCAGCCAGACCATAAAAACCTCTGAGCGTCAATGTGATGGACTTCGCAAATGCGCTGTGTCTGACGTCGCGTCATCGCGTACACAGGCCGCTACATGGACGCTGCGCACTCTGGGCGTCCGTCGTAGCGCTTTTACGTCGAGGCCTAAATCGCGTCCGTTGGCACCTGCGTGGTGCGTGTGCACTTTGGTGCGCACGTACTTCGTGTTTTGGTCTCTATTGATCACAAATCAATGCTACGACGGAAGTTAAGGCTAGAGACAGACAAACGCATTATGAGCACACAGTGCGTGCATAACGGACGGACGTACTGACGGATGATACTGTAGACGCCACACGGTCCCTTTTTCTTGACAGACATAGAAAAAAAAGGGAATTATGGAAAATAAAAATAATATGAAACATGGTAAAAATTTGAAAAGGATATGTAAAGCCATTGTGTGCGTCACGGTGCTGGACGTCGCAAATGCGCTGCGTCTGACATCTCATCACTCACACAGAACGCTACGCGGATGTGGCGCACTCTGCGCATTCGTGGTGGTGGTTTTACGTTATTGCCTAACTTGCGTCCGTTTGCCACGTGCGTTGTGCGTGTGCAGTTCGGTGCGCATGTACATCGTGTGTGGGTCTCTATTGCTCCTGATTCTATGCTACGATGGACGCTAAACTGTGCGGCAACACGGACGTGATCACTGCGTTCGTCTGACACCGGCCTTAACTGTGCGGCGACACAGTTGTGATTAGGGATGAGCTGTTCGGTTCGATCAGTTCGGAGTTTGATTCGAACATTGGTAGTTCGAAAGTTCGCGAACTTCGAACTTTTTGGCGTGTTCGTTTCGAGATCGGAATTTTTTTTTTAAAAAAAAGTATAGAAAATGCTTAAAAAATACTAAAAAATCTAAAAATAAAGAGACTCTTTACTGTAGAATATTATAAGCAACGGTTTATTAGATAATGAATTAAAACGGGAATATTTTTAACATTGAAGCCTATGGGATAAAACATTCTTGTTACTAAAACATCAGCCAGACAAGGCCCTCTAATCAGGCACTGTAGAGGGCCGCCTGCAGGGGCCTCCCAAGGATCCCCTTGAGGAGCATTGAGGAGCAAGGAGCATGCGGCTGCCAGATGACAGAGCTGCGACTGTGCTGGCTAGCCACCTGGGTGCATGTGGCAGAGACAGGCAGCGCAGGGAAGGAGCCACTGCACCTGCGGCCACGGCAGACCCCCCAGCCCCCACCAGGATCCTGGGAGCCCCCACTGACCACCAGGCTAAGGTAAGGCGACACATTTCTAAAAAAAATAAAATCCGAGGACATTTTTAAATGTCCCCGGGAACATAAAATATATATTTTTTTTCTTTCTCTACCTGGCTGAATGTATTTAATTATATATATTAGATACATTCAGCCCGGTAGAGGGGGGTGGCATGTGGGCTGCGCGGGGTCTCAGGCAGTGGTTTTTTTTTTTTGTGTGTATTGTTAGCAAATTTATAGGGGAAGGTAAGGACAGGTATGATATACTGTATATATACTGTATATCTGCGTGTTGATATAAAATTTTCGTTTCAGCTCGTTTCGTTCGTAATTCGACAATTTTCATTTCGGATCGTTCCAGCCGATTTCCGTTTCAGTTCGTTTCATTTCGGCTCGTTTTCGTATCGACTTTTCTTTGTGATTTTGGACATTTTTGTGTATTCGGTGTGGGAAATGTTTTGCCCCATAGACTTCAATGTTAAAAATATTCCCGTTTTAATCCAATATCTAATAAACCGTTTATTATTATATTCTGTAGTAAAGAGTCTCTTTATTTCTAGATTTTTTAAACCTCACAGTAATGTGCGCCGTGTATTATGAGCATTCAGTATTATATGGGAGTACTGCTTTATGAGTAAGAGTAGTTAAAAAAATAAAAATAAACGTAAAACTCGGGGGGGGGGTGACACCATGAGTTACCGCACTGGGTGACACCAACCCTAGTGACGCCACTGACGGTGTGAAGGCACTTGCTGCCACCAAAGGCACAATATTTGGGTGCACTGCCACTGACGCCTATACCAGATTCATATCATTTTAATATTGGACCACAGGGTCCAACCCTGCACTCTTCCACAATACCACAGAGGGGTTACGGTGTGACGGCACTGTTGCCGACACTAAAGGCCCAATTTTAAAGCAGCTATTGTTACTTTCATCCAAAGCCTGCATAAGTTTCACCATAATTTAGCCCAAAAATCACTAAACTTGTTCTGCGCGTCCTAAAACGTCTCCTCTTTTCATACAGACTGCCGCCCCAAGCAGTTGTTTATGAATAGATTAAAGGAAAACCGTTTACCGTCATTTGAAATGTCATTTTTTTGTTTTGAAAGGTTTCTATAAATACTACAAATCCGCCACTTCACGGGCAGGTTATGGGAACCTCCTAGGCACGATATTTGAAGGAATTTTTCGTTTTTATTTTTAACCCTTATTTCATGGAAAACTCACTGTTCCTTTAAAAACGTATTATTTTAAACCTTTTTTTCTTTGTTTCCTGTCCCCCAAGGCACTACCCGGACCCCCATACACCTTTTATGGCCAATATCTTGCATATATGCCCTCTTGGAGGGCACTCTAAAAATCGAACTTTTGAGTCTCATTGACTTGCATTGAGTTCGGTTCGTGTTCGCTTTCGAATTCGAACTCTTGAAATTGTTCGAGTTCGAATGCGAACACGGGGGTGTTCGGCTCATCCCTAGTTGTGATGGCTGCGTTCGTCCGACGGTAGCCTAAATTGTACAGAAAAGATTCAGGCAATTCCAGGCTCAGGAGTGCTTGACCTGAAGTGGAGGAGCAGCACGCTGCGAGGGGGAAAAAGGGAGTAAAACAACCAGAAAACAGAAAACAAATAATAATAATAATAATAATAATTGGGCTGGGGTTTCCAGCAGGATCTACACCATTATTTGAGGGCAAAAAAAAGGAAATTCTATTTTATAACACAGTGTGCTTTTAATTAATACTTGTCTGGGTACAATGTTGTGGTAATGCAATAAAAGCCCCGGTTGTAAGATTGCAGGAGCTTCAGTGCCTAGATTACATATTAATGTGCATAATAATAATAATGTCATTTATAAGATTGTTATTCCATTTCCTACACACTGTGCAGAGACGTCTGTGTTGAAGATCTGTCGTTGCGTAATTTCACTCTGTGTAACTGAATATACGCCGAGAGGTTAAAGGTCGGGGTTTGCCGTCGCCATCGTATTAACCTGAAATGTTTCAGGACGCGCAGCGTATCGAGGGATCTTGGTCCTGATGGGTTCCAACTGGAAATGTTTTAGACAGAAAAGATTTTGTACGTGATCTGATGAACTCTTTTTTGCTGGAACATTTCTAGTTGTGATTCAGAATTACGTCGTTGAAAGAAGATTTGTTCCAGAACCTTCCTCCCTGCGCCCACCAAATCTTTCCTTCCCAGTTATCAATGTATGAAACAAACACAAAGGTTGGGATTGTGTATCAGTATAAATGCGTCACGTGATTAGTGTGTCTGACCAAAGGTCTATGATTATGATTGTGGACGGTTCTATCCACATGACGGTCAGTAACAATGTATCCGACACACAGCACATAATGCTCAGACCATGCGGCCCCATTTATAGTCACGTTAAACAATTTATTGTTATTCCCACCCCTTTATTGCTTTGTTCTCTTTATATGGTGATGTATGAGCTTCAAAGTGAAGAAATACACATTGCCCGGCCAATAAAATGCACACCCTGTAATATGGATAATACACACTGCCCGGCCAATAAAACGCACACCCTGTAATATGGATAATACACACTGCCCGGCCAATAAAATGCACACCCTGTAATATGGATAATACACACTGCCCGGCCAATAAAATGCACACCCTGTAATATGGATAATACATACCACCCGGCCAATAAAACGCACACCCTGTAATATGGATAATACATACCACCCGGCCAATAAAACGCACACCCTGTAATATGGATAATACATACCACCCGGCCAATAAAACGCACACCCTGTAATATGGATAATACACACTGCCCGGCCAATAAAACGCACACCCTGTAATATGGATAATACATACTGCCCGGCCAATAAAACGCACCCCCTGTAATATGGATAATACATACTGCCCGGCCAATAAAACGCACACCCTGTAATATGGATAATACACACTGCCCGGCCAATAAAACGCACACCCTGTAATATGGATAATACATACTGCCCGGCCAATAAAACGCACACCCTGTAATATGGATAATACACACTGCCCGGCCAATAAAACGCACACCCTGTAATATGGATAATACATACTGCCCGGCCAATAAAACGCACACCCTGTAATATGGATAATACATACCACCCGGCCAATAAAACGCACACCCTGTAATATGGATAATACACACTGCCCGGCCAATAAAACGCACACCCTGTAATATGGATAATACATACTGCCCGGCCAATAAAACGCACACCCTGTAATATGGATAATACATACTGCCCGGCCAATAAAACGCACCCCCTGTAATATGGATAATACATACTGCCCGGCCAATAAAACGCACACCCTGTAATATGGATAATACATACTGCCCGGCCAATAAAACGCACCCCCTGTAATATGGATAATACACACTGCCCGGCCAATAAAACTCACCCCCTGTAATATGGATAATACATACTGCCCGGCCAATAAAACGCACCCCCTGTAATATGGATAATACATACTGCCCGGCCAATAAAACGCACCCCCTGTAATATGGATAATACATACTGCCCGGCCAATAAAACGCACACCCTGTAATATGGATAATACACACTGCCCGGCCAATAAAACGCACACCCTGTAATATGGATAATACATACTGCCCGGCCAATAAAACGCACCCCCTGTAATATGGATAATACATACTGCCCGGCCAATAAAACGCACACCCTGTAATATGGATAATACACACTGCCCGGCCAATAAAACGCACACCCTGTAATATGGATAATACATACTGCCCGGCCAATAAAACGCACACCCTGTAATATGGATAATACACACTGCCCGGCCAATAAAACGCACACCCTGTAATATGGATAATACATACCGCCCGGCCAATAAAACGCACACCCTGTAATATGGATAATACATACCACCCGGCCAATAAAACGCACACCCTGTAATATGGATAATACACACTGCCCGGCCAATAAAACGCACACCCTGTAATATGGATAATACATACTGCCCGGCCAATAAAACGCACACCCTGTAATATGGATAATACATACTGCCCGGCCAATAAAACGCACCCCCTGTAATATGGATAATACATACTGCCCGGCCAATAAAACGCACCCCCTGTAATATGGATAATACATACTGCCCGGCCAATAAAACGCACACCCTGTAATATGGATAATACATACTGCCCGGCCAATAAAACGCACACCCTGTAATATGGATAATACACACTGCCCGGCCAATAAAACGCACACCCTGTAATATGGATAATACATACTGCCCGGCCAATAAAACGCACACCCTGTAATATGGATAATACATACCACCCGGCCAATAAAACGCACACCCTGTAATATGGATAATACACACTGCCCGGCCAATAAAACGCACACCCTGTAATATGGATAATACATACTGCCCGGCCAATAAAACGCACACCCTGTAATATGGATAATACATACTGCCCGGCCAATAAAACGCACCCCCTGTAATATGGATAATACATACTGCCCGGCCAATAAAATGCACACCCTGTAATATGGATAATACATACTGCCCGGCCAATAAAACGCACACCCTGTAATATGGATAATACATACCGCCCGGCCAATAAAACGCACACCCTGTAATATGGATAATACACACTGCCCGGCCAATAAAACGCACACCCTGTAATATGGATAATACATACCGCCCGGCCAATAAAACGCACACCCTGTAATATGGATAATACACACTGCCCGGCCAATAAAACGCACACCCTGTAATATGGATAATACATACTGCCCAGCCAATAAAACGCACACCCTGTAATATGGATAATACACACTGCCCGGCCAATAAAACGCACACCCTGTAATATGGATAATACACACTGCCCGGCCAATAAAACGCACACCCTGTAATATGGATAATACACACTGCCCGGCCAATAAAATGCACACCTTGTAATATGGATAATACATACTGCCCAGCCAATAAAACTCACCCCCTGTAATATGGATAATACACACTGCCCGGCCAATAAAACTCACCCCCTGTAATATGGATAATATATACTGCCCGACCAATAAAACGCACACCTGTAATATGGATAATACATACTGCCCGGCCAATAAAACGCACACCCTGTAATATGGATAATACACACTGCCCGGCCATAAAACGCACACCCTGTAATATGGATAATACATACTGCCCGGCAATAAAACGCACACCCTGTAATATGGATAATACACACTGCCCGCCAATAAAACGCACACCCTGTAATATGGATAATACATACTGCCCGGCCAATAAAACGCACACCCTGTAATATGGATAATACATACCACCCGGCCAATAAAACGCACACCTGTAATATGGATAATACACACTGCCGGCCAATAAAACGCACACCCTGTAATATGGATAATACATACTGCCCGGCCAATAAAACGCACACCCTGTAATATGGATAATACACACTGCCGGCCAATAAAATGCACCCTGTAATATGGATAATACATACTGCCCGGCCAATAAAACGCACCCCCTGTAATATGGATAATACATACCGCCCGGCCAATAAAACGCACACCCTGTAATATGGATAATACATACTGCCCGGCCAATAAAACGCACCCCCTGTAATATGGATAATACACACTGCCCGGCCAATAAAACGCACACCCTGTAATATGGATAATACACACTGCCCGGCCAATAAAACGCACACCCTGTAATATGGATAATACACACTGCCCGGCCAATAAAATGCACACCTAATATGGATAATACATACTGCCCAGCCAATAAAACTCACCCCCTGTAATATGGATAATACACACTGCCCGCCAATAAAACTCACCCCCTAATATGGATAAATATACTGCCCGACCAATAAAACGCACACCCTGTAATATGGATAATACACACTGCCCGCCAATAAAACGCACACCCTAATATGGATAATACACACTGCCCGGCCAATAAAACGCACACCCTGTAATATGGATAATACACACTGCCCGGCCAATAAAACTCACCCCCTGTAATATGGATAATACACACTGCCCGGCCAATAAAACGCACCCCCTGTAATATGGATAATACACACTGCCCGGCCAATAAAATGCACCCTGTAATATGGATAATACACACTGCCCGACCAATAAAACGCACACCCTGTAATATGGATAATACCACTGCCCGGCCAATAAAACGCACACCCTGTAATATGGATAATACACACTGCCCGGCCAATAAAACGCACACCCTGTAATATGGATAATACACACTGCCCGGCCAATAAAATGCACACCCTGTAATATGGATAATACATACTGCCCAGCCAATAAAACTCACCCCCTGTAATATGGATAATATATACTGCCCGACCAATAAAACGCACACCCTGTAATATGGATAATACACACTGCCCAGCCAATAAAACGACCCCCTGTAATATGGATAATACATACTGCCCAGCCAATAAAACGCACCCTGTAATATGGATAATACATACTGCCCAGCCAATAAAACGCACCCTGTAATATGGATAATACACACTGCCCGGCCAATAAAACGCACACCCTGTAATATGGATAATACATACTGCCCGGCCAATAAAATGCACACCTTGTAATATGGATAATACATACCGCCCGGCCAATAAAATGCACCCTGTAATATGGATAATACACACTGCCTGGCCAATAAAACGCACACCCTGTAATATGGATAATACACACTGCCCGGCCAATAAAACGCACACCCTGTAATATGGATAATACACACTGCCCGGCCAATAAAACGCACACCCTGTAATATGGATAATACACACTGCCCGGCCAATAAAACTCACCCCCTGTAATATGGATAATACACACTGCCCGGCCAATAAAACTCACCCCCTGTAATATGGATAATATATACTGCCCGACCAATAAAACGCACACCCTGTAATATGGATAATACACACTGCCCGGCCAATAAAACGCACACCCTGTAATATGGATAATACACACTGCCCGGCCAATAAAACGCACACCCTGTAATATGGATAATACACACTGCCCGGCCAATAAAATGCACACCCTGTAATATGGATAATACATACTGCCCAGCCAATAAAACTCACCCCCTGTAATATGGATAATATATACTGCCCGACCAATAAAACGCACACCCTGTAATATGGATAATACACACCGCCCGGCCAATAAAACGCACACCCTGTAATATGGATAATACATACTGCCCGGCCAATAAAACGCACACCCTGTAATATGGATAATACACACTGCCCGGCCAATAAAACGCACACCCTGTAATATGGATAATACACACTGCCCGGCCAATAAAATGCACACCTTGTAATATGGACAATACATACTGCCCAGCCAATAAAACTCACCCCCTGTAATATGGATAATACACACTGCCCGGCCAATAAAACGCACACCCTGTAATATGGATAATACACACTGCCCGGCCAATAAAATGCACACCTTGTAATATGGATAATACATACTGCCCGGCCAATAAAACTCACCCCCTGTAATATGGATAATACACACTGCCCGGCCAATAAAACTCACCCCCTGTAATATGGCTAATATATACTGCCCGACCAATAAAACGCACACCCTGTAATATGGATAATACATACTGCCCAGCCAATAAAACGCACACCCTGTAATATGGATAA
The DNA here is from genome assembly GCA_009667805.1 of Leptobrachium leishanense. Taxonomy (NCBI): domain Eukaryota; kingdom Metazoa; phylum Chordata; class Amphibia; order Anura; family Megophryidae; genus Leptobrachium; species Leptobrachium leishanense. The sequence continues at coordinate 386,073,753 of CM019066.1, read as the reverse complement.
TACATACTGCCCAGCCAATAAAACGCACACCCTGTAATATGGATAATACATACTGCCCGGCCAATAAAACGCACACCCTGTAATATGGATAATACATACTGCCCGGCCAATAAAATGCACACCTTGTAATATGGATAATACATACCGCCCGGCCAATAAAATGCACCCTGTAATATGGATAATACACACTGCCTGGCCAATAAAATGCACAACCTGTAATATCTGGTTGTGTCGCCTTTTGTTGTGATCACGTCACGCATTCGCCGCGGCATCATGTCGACAAGCTCATGCGATGTCACAGCATTTACTGGCGCCCAGAGCGGCATTAATTTGTGGGCAAGATCTTGTATTGATGATGGGAGAGGCGCGGCGCTGTGTAAAGTCTTCTCCAGCACATTATCCCAAAGATTAACCTCAATGGGGTTAAGGTCTGGACTGTGCGGTGGCCAATCCATGTGTGACAATGATGTCTCATGCTCCCTCAACCACTCTCGCACGATGTGACCCCGATGAATCCTGGCATTGCCATCTTGGAATATTCCCGCTGTGCCATCAGGGGAGAAAAACCCATTGATGGAAAAACCTGCTCATTCAGTATATTCAGGGAGTCACATGACCTCATTTTATGCTGAAACATATTAATCACTGCAGGAATTATCCAATGGAAGGCTCTTGCCTATTGGGTGAGTTACATCCAGGTGGAGACCTTATTTTGGCTGGGCAGTGTGTATGGCTTTCACATGTTCGGACATTTCACCATGAACCTCCTTCATGGAAACACAACGACAAGAAAAAATACTGTGAATACTTATGATTTATACAGACAGACAAGACCTGGAACTTGGCCGATTCAAAGGGGATTAGTAGGTTTACATCAGGCAAGGTCCCGGTCATGGTCTTAGAAAGACGAATATTGGACAGCGGTATTACCAGTCCCCTATTACAAGACAGGGTGACCCAGACGACTGTGAGCACCTGAGGGTGCTGTCCTGTCCAGCATTGGTCAGCCTCCATATATATTTTTTAGACACATAACCCACAATGCTCCATGCAGACCATAGAGCCGTGAGTGGTCAGGGCGCAGTACAAGGTACCGATTCAGAAACCTGTCCTTATTGGAAGGAGATGTCCTAATAATCTTGTCCTAACCTTGGGTGGAAGCTTGGATGGTGTACAATGTGAATGGAGACAGATTGCTATCATGGAGGTTGCGATGGAGGCATCACAGGGTACAAGTCCGGATTCTACACCGCAGGTCCAGACTTCTCTGTCTCCAAACCTGAAGAAAGTCGTCTTAGTGACTTGGTTATGAATCAGCCCTTTAGACATGTGGAGGAGTCAGTACCCTGATCAGGGAGGGACAGGATAAGTTTAGGCACCATAGTAGCAATGGTTTTAGGTACAGATTCCCCTTCCTAATATTAAGTGACCAGACTCCTGGGAACCAAGTCTGCTCTATAGGCGCCTTGTCTGCAGGTGGATGGTCGAATAAGACCAGTTTGAGTCCAGTAGGACATGTCGTGAGCAGCTCCAAGTCCATATGTTGATGGTGGACTTTATAAAAGGACAGTGTACCTACTCACATGGGGGATGCTCAGAGACAGGAACGTCCGGGAGCATCCAAAGCGTAAACCTAAGTCCAGCTCTTCCCAGGAAGGTCAGCCAAAAACTATTTATTTTATTCGAACATTTCGACCAAACCTGATCTCTTTCAAGTTGTTGAATTCTCTATGTAGGAAGCTGCTACTCAGAGGCGGCTCTACAATTAGGCCAAATAGGCAGGTGCATAAGACCTCATTCACACAGGGGCCTTGCATGATGGTATTTGTGTGACAACTGATATACCACACAAATAAACTCCTACATTAACATACACCGATCTATCAGGACAGCCAACCGATCCTTCATTAAATATGTTTTTTTGGGGCTAATTTCTGTATTTTTGCACAATATTAGAGCCTCACTGTGATGTGGCAGCCTCACTTCAGAAGGGCACGTGACTCAGCTAAGTGGGTGAAGGGATAAAAATCACTATTTGTCTCCGCTAGACCCAAAATAATGAGTAAATAACCCACCAACCCAATTCTCTTAGTTAAATACTGCCACCACAGGTCGTCACCAAAATATGAAACGTAGGTGACCTGAAACGCCTCATTCAATTAAACCCACAAACAAAGTCTAGTAGACTGACCGCACCAAACCCAACTTAGTAGATTGTTTAGAAACTCAAGGCCTCGAGGCTATTAGGACAAATGTCTCTTCAGGTAACGTGATTATTATATCAAAGGCAGAGCATAATAAAGGAGTATTTATTATGACAAGAAAAATAGTCACAATGCATATACAGTATAAAAAGATATTACAATTAATATTTACACACCCACAAACAGGAAACAAAAAAGAACTCGGATTTCACTTAGATTGACCCCCAAAGTAAAGCACATGGCCCCTCGTGTAGCTGAAATTTATACGACTCTCCTGGCTCTCAGATTTCAGGGACAGAGCAGGAGGTGGCAAGATCGGCTCCTTGCCAGCCCATTTCAACTCTTATGCATTCTCCTCTCACGTTATACCTTACATTTCTTAGATCACCCAACATATACTATACACCCCTGGAATGATGTATATACAGTATTTTTGAAACAGTTATATCTTCTTCATTCCGTAGACATCTCACACAATTAAGAATGTGCTTGGTCTCATTCCTCCAGAATGGTCTTGTTGGAGGACATTCTGTAAGATAAATTCTTGGCATTGCAAAAATATATGTCGTGAACATTCCCTATGTATGTCTGGAAATATAACTCATATTTTAGGATAAATTTTGAGAACAAAAGATCTGCTACTTTGATCTTAATCATATAGGGAATGAAAATGTGGAGACAGTGCTTGTATATCAGGGTTATTCAGAGAGAGGGGAAAACCAGGAGAATGACTGGAGAAGTGAAAATTCTAGATCAAAATAGCCAAACCAGAAAAATTCTCGCATTTATCTCACTTTCCAAATCTGCTATTTGGTCTAGATTGTTCATTCTCTTGGCAGTTCTCCTGCTTTTCACCTCTCTCTGAATAACCCTGTATGTGTTTTATCTTGTATGTCAGGATAAAGTATTAGGGTGGGTGCTGCCGCTAGAATATAAAGTGTCCACACACCTCAAAAGACACAATAAGATAAAGCAAGAGAAAGGGTTCCGGGCAGCCTAATGGTTATGAACTAAAACAGCATCTTACATATATATAATAAAAGCAGTTTGCAATAGAAAATGTACTATATACTGAATAATTCACGCGTGTTTGCATGATTCATCTTAATCATGGCAACTTTGGCTCCACTCGGTCTTGCGATGGTGTCCTTTCCTCTCTTTGTGATCAAAGGACCCAACGGATCACAAAACAAGACTTTCACACCTAATCAGTTCAAAGGAACCCATGGACCATTTCCTTTGATGCCCCCTGATGACAAAAGGTTTACCAGATTCTAGTCACCCCTGCTTGGAATGTGAATAAAGTAAGTAATGCCTGCATACAGTGTAGTGCTGTACAGTTTATTAATACTTTACCAGGTGGTCCCAGGACATAGCCCCTGTCCGTAACACTCACAGTTGAGGTCGGCCTTAGGCCTCATTGACTCTAGAGTCGCCTCTGCTGCCTCAGTATTTTTTTGTAGTTTTCTCCGTTCCTACCACGTCAGTTTTTGACAAAGTTGTTCGGCGTAGATTTCACCGTAGATTCCATCTGTTTTTCAGCCTTGATTTATTTGAGGACAATCCCAAAAATTTACAGAATAAATTTTTGCAATTCAGACATTTTTCGGTTCGGCAGATTTGATCGCCTATTTGTCTGAGCTCCGGTTCCTCTCAGACTGGATCTGGCATTGTCCATGCTGGCACAGAGGAGGCCACGGGGTGAAGAAGACGTGTCATCATTTATCGTAGAGCGGCGGCTTTGGTTTCAACGTCAAATCGTGAGTTTTTTGTATTTTACTCTTTTTTTTTAATGAGCTGAAATGGGATTTTCAGGAACGTGTGACAGACGTTCTAAGCAGACGGTGACTGACATTCCCCGGCAGTGTGATGGACGCCTTCCCCAGCCACGTTCGGACCGTAGCAGACAGCTATGTGCTCCCAGCAGGCAGAACTTGGCATGGACAGCAAAGAAGCTCCAAACCGGCAGAAAATCAGCGCGGATTAATATGTCCGTCATATCTCAGTGGGAAAACTTGCTAAGCAAGAAGTGACGCCGCTTCCCAGAAAGCGCATTAACCACACACAGAGACGTACGTCTGGGTGAATGATCGCCACGCGCCAAGCGCCATTCATCTGGAAGGGAGACCCGGCGTTCAGATGTGAGCAGATTACGAGCGCTCCAGAGAGGCTGCGCCAGGAGACATATTTCATCGGATTATGTAAGAGCCGCCAGAGACGGCAGCGAGCGGATAATTAAAACGACAAGTCTCGCTGCTGGAAGCAATAACGGAGGATCCCGGCAACGCGGCTCACCAACAACCATTACTGTGAAGGACATGGAATCCCACGATTTGTAAACATTGTCCCCCCCCGGGCCGGACCCAGGACCCGCGGGAATATCTGCTTTAAACAGAAATCCTGGAAAACACGGCCATTCGTCACCTGTGCCACGTAAGAAGATAGCGAAGCCATGCAGGAAATGCGCATTATACAAAACCACAAAGAACAGGAGGCTGAGCCAACAATGAGGAGAGGGGGGAAGGAAGAAAGGAAAAAGAGAGAGGAAGGAAGGAAGGAAGGAAGGAAGGAAGGAAGGAAGGAAGAAGGAAGGAAGGAAGGAAGAAGAAGGAAGGAAGGAAGGAAGGAAGGAAGGAAGGAAGGAAGGAAGGAAGGAAAAAGAGAGAGGAAGGAAGGAAGGAAGGAAGGAGAGGAAGGAAGGAAGGAAGGAAGGAAGGAAGGAAGGAAGGAAGGAAAAAGAGAGAGGAAGGAAGGAAGGAAGGAAAAAGAGAGAGGAAGGAAGGAAGGAAAAAGAGAGAGGAAGGAAGGAAGGAAAAGAGAGAGGAAGGAAGGAAGGAAAAAGAGAGAGGAAGGAAGGAAGGAAAAAGAGAGAGAGAGGAAGGAAGGAGGGAAGGAAGGAAGGAAGGAAGGAAGGAAGGAAGAAGGAAGGAAGGAAGGAAGGAAAGGAAGGAAGGAAGGAAGGAAGGAAGGAAGGAAGGAAGGAAGGAAGGAAGGAAAAAGAGACAGGAAGGAAGGAAGGAAAAAAGACAGGAAGGAAGGAAGGAAGGAAGGAAGGAAGGAAGGAAGGAAGGAAGGAAGGAAGGAAAAAGAGAGGAAGGAAGAGAGGAAAGAAAAAAAGAGGAAGGAGGGAAACAGATCAAAATGTAAAAGAGTGGAAGGAATGAAGGAGAGAAACCAATAAGGAAGGAAGAAAGGAAGGAAAAAAAGCATGGAAACCAGTAAACGGATCATAAGGAAAGCAGGAAGGAGAGAAGCATGGAAACCGTTAAACAGACAAGGAAGGAAGGAAGGAAAGAGAGACAGATCAGAAGGAAAGCAAATGAGAGAGAAAAAAGGATGGAAAGTGGGGCACAGAGAGAGAACATAAGAAGAAAATAGTGAGGAAGCGAGAGAAATACAGAAAGAAGGGGAAAACAGAAAACTGAAGGAAAGAGAGAGAGGACGGAGCGAAAGTGAGAACAAGAAGAGAGAACAAGGAAGAAAAGCAACACAGAGGGAGACAAGAAAGAGAGACAGAAAAAAGGATGGAAAGAGGGAATAAGAGAGAGGAAGATGAAAAAAGGAATTAAGGAAAGGGGAAGAGAGAGAACAAGGAAGGAGAGAAAAAGATAGGAAGAATGGAAAGGAAACGAGAAAGAGATTACAAGAGAAAAATGGAAAGCAGGAAGAGTAAAACAAGGAAGCAAGAAGAGCGATAAAAAGGGTGAAAAGAGGGAATAAGAGAGGCAGAAAAAAGGATGGAAAGAGGGGGGGAACATGGATAGAGTGATAGAGGAAGGAAACAGGAACACGGGAGAGGAATGAAAGGGGAAGCAAGAGGAAAGCAGGAAAATGTAAATACTATGCCCATCATATGACTACAACTCCCACCACGGGAATATTATGGTCATATCATGGTCATCATGTGAAGACAGCTCCCACTGTGTGAATACAACTCATACTAAATGAATACAACTCCCATCATGTGAATACAACTCCCATCATGTGAATACAACTCCCATCATGTGAATACAACTCATACTAAATGAATACAACTCCCATCATGTGAATACAACTCATACTAAATGAATACAACTCCCATCATGTGAATACAACTCATACTAAATGAATACAACTCCCATCATGTGAATACAACTCATACTAAATGAATACAACTCCCATCATGTGAATACAACTCATACTAAATGAATACAACTCCCATCATGTGAATACAACTCATACCAAATGAATACAACTCCCATCATGTGAATACAACTCATACCAAATGAATACAACTCATACCAAATGAATACAACTCCCATCATGTGAATACAACTCATACCAAATGAATACAACTCCCATCATGTGAATACAACTCATACCAAATGAATACAACTCCCATCATGTGAATACAACTCATACTAAATGAATACAACTCCCATCATGTGAATACAACTCATACTAAATGAATACAACTCCCATCATGTGAATACAACTCATACCAAATGAATACAACTCATACCAAATGAATACAACTCCCATCATGTGAATACAACTCATACAAATGAATACAACTCCCATCATGTGAATACAACTCCCATCACATGATTCCTGCTCCCATCATGCAGATGTATTGCCTGGCTCTGCGTGGCAGGTTCTGGCTTGAGCCGCTCACTGGGTGTCAGGATTTTATTTTTTATTATTCCTTCTCTCAGTCCTGTATTTTATTGATATTTACAAACTGAATCTTGAATTTTCCACTTATTTAATTTTTCACAGATTTTATCCACTTTGTTGACGCGTTGACGGATTTTTTTTTCATTATTTACATTTTTCCTCCAGTTTTCTCTCCCTGATTACTTCGGATTCGCTGTTTGTGCAGAAAATGAATAATCTTGAGTGTAGCGCACTTAATGAATGTTTGTCTTTAAAATGATTACTCGCCGCGTATCACGCTGAGCGCTGCGATGCTGCTGCTTATAATGATGCTTGTGATCTCTGTGTGCGTTATGGATGGGACGTGGCCGGTCACGGTGAAGCTGTTTCCCGTCGGGACATGTCGCTTCACAAACCGTCCTAATTGAATTAGACGCGGATTTGTACATTTCAATAAGCCGTGAGAGTCGACAGGACGGGCCTAACAAACCCCGTCTGCTTCACACCTGTCTGACTGCAAGTCACCGCAGCGGTAAGTTATGATCTGTGCTTGTCACCGGCATATTAATCACCGGCCACGCTCTGCAGCAAAATAAGCGTCAACCAATGGGACGGTGTGCGTGAGACTGATCCACTGGGAGTGATGTGCGCCGCGCTGCTTTACCAAACGTAATGATAAGAGCTTAATGAACAATCAGGACAAGCGGCCAATCAGATCACTAATCAATGTCACCCAATGGGGAGCAGATCCCTAATTAATACCACCCAATGGGGAGCAGATCCCTAATCAGTGCCACCCAATGGGGAGCAGATCCCTAATCAATACCACCCAATGGGGAGCAGATCACTAATCAATGCCACCCAATGGGGAGCAGATCACCAATCAATACCACCCAATGGGGAGCAGATCGCTAATCAATACCACCCAATGGGGAGCAGATCACTAATCAATGCCACCCAATGGGGAGCAGATCACCAATCAATGCCACCCAATGGGGAGCAGATCAATAATCAATGCCACCCAATGGGGAGCAGATCACTAATCAATACCACCCAATGGGGAGCAGATCGCTTATCAATACCACCCAATGGGGAGCAGATCACTAATCAATGCCACCCAATGGGGAGCAGATCACCAATCAATGCCACCCAATGGGGAGCAGATCAATAATCAATGCCACCCAATGGGGAGCAGATCACTAATCAATGCCACCCAATGGGGAGCAGATCACCAATCAATGCCATCCAATGGGGAGCAGATCACTAATCAATGCCACCCAATGGGGAGCAGATCACCAATCAATGCCACCCAATGGGGAGCAGATCACTAATCAATACCACCCAATGGGGAGCAGATCACTAATCAATGCCACCCAATGGGGAGCAGATCACCAATCAATGCCACCCAATGGAGAGCAGATCACTAATCAATGCCACCCAATGGAGAGCAGATCACTAATCAATGCCACCCAATGGGAGCAGATAACTAATCGATACCACCCAATGGGGAGGACATTATCATGCCCCTGGCGTCTGTTAATCATATTTCTGATATGTGTTTTGTTGTGGCTTAATTAATCTAGTAAGCCTTTTTATTTTACTGCTTCTAGTTTAGGTTTGCAAAGTTTTGTAGATCCTAATAGCCTGCTCTTCTCATGGAGGTGGCCATGTGTTTTGCTTCCTCTCCTATATGGCAGGGATTAAACATCTAAGCTGTGTGACTGACAGCTCAGTCTGGGATGTCGTGGGGAGAGGAGGAGAGTTTCAGTTAGCAAGGAAATTTCTAATATTAACTCTGAAAGGCTGAAAAGGTTTTCCCCCACACTCACTCAGCTGCAGTGCAAACACACCAATATATATATATATATATATATATATACACACACGAGTATATTTATATAACCACTGTTCCCCAAAAACTAAATTTACTTAGCTGACACTTGTAGGGGAATCACAGCAGTGCAGGAAAGGGTTAACAGTTGAACCTTACTGAGCATCCAGCATCCCTATCTGTTCAGAGGATCTGGGAGTCATTTGTAAATGCGCTGAGTCTGGAGGGATTTCTTGTTCAGTTGCAGCTCTGGGGGATTGTTGGAGTGTGTTTGCTGTAAACTTTATCTTGTGATCGCTCTTTATCCCTTGACTCAAATCACAAATCAAACAAGTTCCAAATTACTGTGGGAACAGAGTCAAAAAACCACACGACAAGGTGCAGGTTATAAGTCTGTGTTAATTTGTCTATTGTTTCACGTGGTTATATAAGGGGTTATTCAGAGAGCACTGACATGTTGCTGACATTTCAGTGCTCTCTCATTCCACGCAGTTCCCTGCACTTCGGGGAATCAAAGTTCCCCACCCTGCGTTGAATTCAGCATTCATTCAATATTTAAAGAGACTTTTGCAGCAGATTCAAATAATAAACGGTTTATTAGATATTGGATTAAAACGGGAATATTTTTAACATTGAAACCTATGGGATTTGCCTGATTAAACCTGCCGAATGAAACCACTGCCCTCGACCAGCACCCTACATGCAGGCAATTCTATACTCGGTCTGCAAGGAGCCTCCTGGTGCCTCGATATAGAGTCTAGTCGATATGGTGTTCCACCAGAGCAATGCAAAGGAAGTTTGATTATCACAATCAAAATTCATTTGCATTTGTGCCCCAGAACATGCCCCTCACGTTTTAACAGCGTGGGCATGATGCACGAGGTGCTAACACTTTAGAAAACCAGCTGAGAATGTGTCTGAATTACATCTCCCAACTGATCCTGCACGGAGACCTGAACTGCAGTAACTCCTTTTTACTAACAGGTGGCGACATACTCTACCAAATAGGTTATTACAGTAAGGAATACACTGGGAATATTCCCAGATATTTCTTACTGTATAATTCATTAAAAATTATTTCAAAAACACTCAGGATTATTCAGAGAGAGACGATCTGGCCCCGAAATGGCACAGAACGTATGATGCAAATTCAGGGCCATGCTGTCACGGTTCCCGATCCCACCACGCAGTCCTTAAAGCCCAACACTCCACAGAGCCCAAAAGCTACCAACAGGGTAGCCGTGGAAGAATCCCTAACTGTCTGGTCCTTAGAATTGGCCAGGTATACTAGCTAGACAGAAAGGGTTAATCAAAGACAATGTCGTAATACAAAACCAGGTCAGCAACACGGGGGTAGTCCAGTGGTGTATTTAGGTTTTGTGCTGCCCTAGGCCTGACTAAACTCGTGCACCCCCTAATTTAAATTTGAGGCACCCTTCCTGTCAAGGGCACACCTCTTCCTGGTTAATCCCCACCCTTCCTTTTTAAGCTCAACCTTTTCCTCTTAGAGCTCCACCTTTTCCTCTCTTTATATTAAAAGTGGATACCAAGTGCCTACTTGTATATTTTGTATACCATTTCAAATATATCTATTGAGATAAATAAAATTATGAAATGTTTAAATTCAAGCATTTTTACAAAGAACAGCCACGCATGTCAAGTATACTGGATCACAGCCGCTCTAATTGGTTGAACAATAAAATCCACAGAAACGTGCACTGCATATGAGCGTATCACAGAGCTGCACAGCAATAAAACCCACAGAAATGTGCACTGTATGAGCATAGCAGAACTGCACAGCAATAAAACTCACAGTAATGTGCAGTGTGTATGAGCGTATCCCAGAGCTCCAGGGCAATAAAACTCACAGTAATATGCAGTGTGTATCACAGAATCCACAGCAATAAAACTCCCAGCAATGCAATGTGCAGTGTGTATTAGTGTTTTTAGAATCCACAGCATGCAAACTCCCAGCAATGCAATGTGCGGTGTGTGTGTCAGCGTGTCACGAGCCTGGCCTAGCAGATGTGCAGAAATGTGGGTGTGAGCCCAAGGTGCAGTAAACGTATCAGAAGGCAGGATACAGGGTAACAGGGTTTATTTGTGAATACAAATAAACTGACAACAGACCAGGAAAATAAACAATGGATATAGAACATATAAATCAGGCGCAGGTACTAAATAGGAATAGGCAATAGAGTGGTCAAGAATTAGCAGAGATCTGGTACACGGGTATATCAATAATGGAAAGCAGAGGGTACAGGGGGCAATGGAGGATACCGGTAGAGAATGTCCAGAAATATCAGAGGGTGTACAGGAAGGTGTATGGATCAAGAGCAGGAGGGGTTCCAGGCAAGGATCTGTGGAAGGCAGGTCTGCACTAGCTAAGCTAGGAACTTCAATGAGGATGCATGGGATCAGGGGTGTAGCTTCCTCATATGCAGGATCAATTAGGGAGATGAACGGCAGGTGTGGTTCCATGTCCATTATGCAAATTATAGTTCAAGAAGCGTATGGAGGAAAAAGTCCTAGAACCTGCATATCAATGCAAAACAGGGCAAAAGGAGAACAAAAGAGGGCGCCAGAGGGTCTGGTGGTTTGGACCGTGACAGTACCCCCCCGACAAGGGGCAACCTCCGGGTGCCCCAGAAGTGGCCGAAGACTGGCAGGTGCAACATTCATAACCACAAGACGAACCCCAGAAAGTCTGAAGAATCAGGAATCTGTGGAATCAGTCTAACTAGAGTCATCAGAATAGATGTCGAGTGTTCTCCAGAGCTCGGGGTAGCGCCTGAGCACTGCCAAGTACTCCTCCCGGACCAACACACCAGAGGGCGTCCTGGTGTAGCCTGTAGGGGCAGGTCCTGTAGCAGGGTACATTTTGCCAGTCCAACTACCCGGATCCTGGAAGTCCTCATTGAGAGCAAGAAGAATAGCCCTTTCAGACTCAGCATCAGGAATCGTGTCACGGGTACAGCTCGGCGGTGACACATTGGTTGCAGGGTTCGGTGGGCAGCGCCCTTGGCATGGCTCGGTGGGGCAGCGCCCTTGGCGATGGCCGGTGGGACAGCGCCCTTGGCATGGCACGATGAGGCAGCGCCCTCGACGATGACCGGTGGGGCAGCGCCCGCGGCGAGGCTCGGTGGGGCAGCGCCCTCGGCGATGACCAGTGGGGCAGCGCCCTCGGCGATGACCGGTGGGGCAGCACCCCTGGCAAGGCTCGGTTCAGCGGCGACCTCGGCGCAGCACGGCTCTTGGGCGACCTCGGCGCAGCACGGCTCTTGCTGGGCAGTGAGCGGCTTGGCCTTACGGTGGCGTCGACGGCCCCGTGGCGGTGACAGTTCTGGAGAACCGGGTTGCAGGGCAGCGACAACTGGAGATCCTGCGGGTTGCAGGGCAGCGACAACTGGAGATCCTGCGGGTTGCAGGGCAGCGACAACTGGAGATCCTGCGGGTTGCAGGGCAGTGACAACTGGAGATCCTGCGGGTTGCAGGGCAGCAACAACTGGAAATCCTGCGGGTTGCAGGGCAGAGACAACTGGAGATCCTGCGGGTTGCGGGGCAGCGACAACTGGAGATCCTGCGGGTTGCAGGGCAGCGGCAACTGGAGATCCTGCGGGTTGCAGGGCAGCGACAACTGGAGATCCTGCGGGTTGCAGGGCAGCGACAACTGGAGATCCTGCGGGTTGCAGGGCAGTGACAACTGGAGATCCTGCGGGTTGCAGGGCAGCAACAACTGGAAATCCTGCGGGTTGCAGGGCAGAGACAACTGGAGATCCTGCGGGTTGCGGGGCAGCGACAACTGGAGATCCTGCGGGTTGCAGGGCAGCGGCAACTGGAGATCCTGCGGGTTGCAGGGCAGCGACAACTGGAGATCCTGCGGGTTGCAGGGCAGCGACAACTGGAGATCCTGCGGGTTGCAGGGCAGTGACAACTGGAGATCCTGCGGGTTGCAGGGCAGCAACAACTGGAAATCCTGCGGGTTGCAGGGCAGAGACAACTGGAGATCCTGCGGGTTGCGGGGCAGCGACAACTGGAGATCCTGCGGGTTGCAGGGCAGCGGCAACTGGAGATCCTGCGGGTTGCAGGGCAGCGACAACTGGAGATCCTGCGGGTTGCAGGGCAGCGACAACTGGAGATCCTGCGAGGTGCTGGGCAGCGACAACTGGAGATCCTGCGAGGTGCAGGGCAGTAGACTCTGGAGATCCTGCGAGGTGCAGGGCAGCGGACTCTGGAGATCCTGCGAGGTGCAGGGCAGCGGACTCTGGAGATCCTGCGAGGTGCAGGGCAGTGGACTCTGGAGATCCTGCGAGGTGCAGGGCAGCGGACTCTGGGCATTGGGGTTCAGAGTTTTCAGACAGACGAGAAACTGTGGGTGACATAAAGACAGTACCTATGTAGGCTGTTCTCTGGTCCGGAGTCAAGGCTTGATGGTACCGGGGAACAGCGGCTCGATGAGGCTTTCCAGCAGAACAGCAGACAGATCCAGGAACGCCAATATACCCCATTAACTTAGTGTTACGGCCTGGACCACCGTGAGGATGTCTGGCTGTCTGTTTAGGCCATTCCCCCTGTTTCCACGGAACTCCACTCAGAGGAACCAGACTCCTGGTCATAATAGTTTGGGGAGTCTTGATGGCTCGAAGTGATGGGCCTCACACTTGTAAGCAAGATTGGCTCGATCTCCATCTGCACCACTGGATCTCGTTCTGTGGATTCCTGCTCCATGGGCTCTTCATAGGTGGATCCTGGTTCAGTGTACTCCATTGGGGTCTCTGATTCTTCTTCAGAGGTGGAGTCCAGCGATACCCTTCTTCTGGGCAGTACGGGTACAGATCTCCTGGGAGCAGGAGCGGATAGGGTTTTTTTCTTGGGTGCAAGCTTTCTTGATCTGACAGTTGGTGAAGTTATATTCTGCGGGGCAGGCACCGATTTTACCAACAACTTCCTGGATAGCATTTTCTCTTTATGTGTAGGGAGTCTGGACTTCTCTGGAGTATTCCCTGAGGGTTGGCTAGGCGCAGGCTTCTTTGACACAGGTACAGGAACATTTTTGGTGCCTGGCTTTGGTGGGCGCAGTGGGCAGGTCAATACTCTATGCAAATGACCCCCGCAATAGTAACAGAGGCCTTGCGTCCTTCTCCTTGCCCTTTCCTCCTCGGTCAGGGGTCCTCGAGCACATTCTGGGACCGGAGTGCATACCTTAGTAGATGTGCCATTAGAATTCTGCTGCAGGTACTCCCATAACGAATGCAGATGCTGCTGGACCTTTTGGTTGGCATTTTTCAGTCTTTGTACAAAGGCTATGATCACTGCAGGCTCACTGTTTTTAGGCTTCCTCATTCTGTCACGAGTCTGGCCTAGCAGATGTGCAGAAATGTGGGTGTGAGCTAGGGATGTGCGTTTCGGAATTTCGGAATTTCACAAAATTTCCCGATTCGTGTCTTCGGATTTGGCCGAATTTCCGAATCGGATCGGACCCGAAAACCGATAGATACGAAAAGTTTTCCGAGCCGAAACGAAAAATTTTCGGATTTTTCGAATGGACTTGAAATGTGTCAAATCGAAATTTATTTTTGCTCTATGCATGATTTCGGTTCCATTCGTGATTTTGGTTCCATTTCGGTAATTCTGGACATCGTATATTTAACTATTATCGGTTATATCGCTGATTCTGTAAATTTTGTATTTGTAAATGCGTATCACTTGTTTTTTTTGTTTCCAATGATCCGATAATTCTGTCGATACGATAATTCCTTCGTAATCGGGTCGGATCCGATTCGTCCGCGGGTCGCGCATGCTCGCGCGCGGATGTCGTAACTTTATTGAGCCAGTTTTTTGACAACTTTTTGGACAAAATATTGTTTTTATTATTCATCATGGCTGCAAGAGACGAGTGCCATTCAGACACCTCCTCATCTTCTTGCACCCATGAAACACCACCCAGAAAGAAGCGGGCCAGCAACATGGCATTTGACGAGATGCTGGAGCTGGTCCGCATCTTTGATCTTAAGGACTACGACTGCCGTAAGGGCCCTTACGGCAGGAAGAATAATTCTAGAAAGGACCGTATCCTCGATAAAGTTCGCACCACCATCCTGGAGCTGTTCGGGAAGGACCGGACGAAGGACCAGCTCCGAAAACGCTGGTCCGACCTCAAGACGCGCGAGCAGGAGCAGCTGAGGCACATCCGTCGCGTCATAGCCAAACGTAAGTGTCATGTTATATTGTAAAGCGCTGCGCAAACTGTTGGCGCTATATTTATAAATCCTGTATAATAATAATAATGTGCTTGCATGTGCTAATGTGCACAGAAATACGTTGATTTATCTAGTCCTTTTTTCATGCAATGTGATTGTGTATAGCTTTGCGTTTTCACGACTCGTCATACATGCATTTTTGCCATAGCTCTTCCTTTTTGTGATTTTACGTATTCGTGAAAATTGTGACATTTGATTTATGTAGATGAAGTTACAATGCTGGAGTTCTTTTGGCACTGTGTGTAGTCTGTAGTGTGCTGGGGGGGGTTGTTGTGATTGAGTGATGCATACGAGATGACCCGCAGCTTGCCCAATATTGGCTCCCACCTGCGCATCAACAAAAATCTCTGCGTCTCTGCTAAGTGGTAGGATGGGACATGTAGTTCTTCTGAAAGTGCATCCAAACAGAGCCGCGTTCAATACGTCCTCAGCAGCTGCTGAATTGTTGCAGCGCAGCAATTCAGTTTGCTGCAGCAGTGTCATTATTGAACGCTTTAGATGCAAATTTCAAAACAAAATGGCGGATTTCTGTTGTTTCTGCAATATCCAGTTTTATTCGCAGAAACTGAAAGTGAAACTGAGGCTGAGGCATCTATAAAATAACTAAAAGCAGTCGCACAATGCGTTTTGTACGCACACAACACAAATAATAGTTTTTATTGAATAAACGTAATGTTTACTTCTGAAAAAAATATATAATTGAACGGTAATATATGTCTATGTGCAGGGGAAATAAATAAATATTTTGTGACTTTAGAACAATGAGATGGGAGTAGTGGTGGGTCAAGCTGGTAGTGCTAGTGGGTAGTGGAGGGGTGTCGCAATACTTTCGGCAATATATTGTATAGATATACCACTTTTTCCAGTCTGCATTATTTACGTGTTATTTTTTGGATTTGGCAGAAGACAGGAAGAAGGCAGCATCTGCCCCGGCGGGCACCAGTACCCCAGTGGAGGAGGCGCCACGGGCGACCACCAGCGCTGGTATATACTGTTTTATTTTGCAACGACTTTTGGACAAAAATAAATCAGTTTTGTTGTTTACTGTATTTTTTATTTCTTTAATTTCTTAGATATAGCACTGGATATGCAGACGGTGGTGGTGGGGGAGGAGTCGGAGGAGGAGTCGGAGCCTCAGGAGGCCGCCAGCACTGGTATATACTATTGTTATATTTTTTCAAAACTTTCAGTCAAAAATAGAAACCTGCTTTACTTACTGTATTTTCCTTCTTTCATTTATTGGATATATAGAAGGAGAAGCCAGACCGGACACGTCCTCCAGTGTCAGGATAATAAATCGGGAGGCGATCGGCGAGCTACGCCTGGCTGTTACGACCATCGATGCCATCCAGGAACTGCTCCAGGAATTGCGGGAGCACATAAGCAATGCCGCTGACATCCTGGAGCGGCAGTGAGACCAGCCTCCTCCCGAAATGTAACCGGAATCTGCAGGTTCACTCAAGACGAGGCCGGACCGGACACGAGCAAGGATTGTCTGAACACGAGTCTCTTCAGGAAAGGCAAACTTTATTGTGATATCACAACAGATGCTCAAACAGGATTCAATCGCAAAGAATGAGCAGCGATTTTCACAGTGACATGAGATTTTATACCTCAAAATACATGATTAGGTACATCCCAATTAGCCCACCTCCCGGTTACGCTATCCCACCCCACGTGGGTTAGTACCTCCCTTTGGCTAATACAAAAGACATTTCATTAATTTGGCTGTAAATTGGCAAACTTCATGTTAGTTTCAGTGAATCATAATTAGTTGCTCCCACTGTTCCGGGCTGCGCCCCGTTCCCTAGCGTCTTCACTCATTTGTTACAAAAGGCACCTGGTCTGATCTCTATACTCCTTTGTATTTCTGCGGGCCCCAACGACCTTGATGTATCCTTTCTCTGTGTTGAAAACAGCAGAGACATTTCTCAGCGCTTTGATTGTTTTTCTTCCAATCTCAGCACATTCCTAAATTTCTATGTATGCCTGCTTCTAATTTCAGCTAAAAACTGCATAATTATCTCAAGTGAACCAATATTCTGAACAAGATGGTGGTCGCCTGGCTTACAATGGCGGCCATCTTCCAGTCTATTTCCACTACACTATGTTTGTTTGTGTTGTTTGTGCCCCTGTTGGGCAGTTTGCCATCCTTGGCATGTTCCCTTCCCTTCCCCATGTTGTAAATAAATTTTCTATTTTTTCTATATTTTCCTGTTTGTGTGCGTTGCTTTTCCTTACTTAATAAGTTAATATGTATTGCTTGGTTTCCACACTGTTAAAATTATATGTATATAAATGTATTGACATTTCTATGGACCCTTTGTCATAAATTTGTCAACATATTTGTGGCCATGAATGTGACTGTGCACATTCTACACTTCCTGCCTGGCCAAAAAATGTCACACACTAACACAACCTTGTTGTACTGTCTTGAGATTTGATTACCGTGGCATGGTTTTGTTAAGCTTAGGCGATGTCACAACAACACGGATTTTTGTCCACAGTCACATTCATTGTATAACCAAGAATTTATCAAAAAATATTGATGGCAGCACTGCGTGAAGTCTTCTCCGACACAACCCAAAGATCCTCAGTGCGGCTCAGGTCTAGTTTATTTGTCCCTGTTTGCAGCTTCACGCAACACCTCCTCCCAGCTATGAGCTCTCTCTCCCACCGCTGCCCGCTAAGACGCTGCCCGCCAACATGGTCACGTCTTTGCAGGAAGACAACAGCGTGGGGGAACGGCAGCTGCCGACAGTCCCAAGACCTCGTCACAATGACGTCAGTTCTGGAGTAAACCCCTAACTGCGACCAATGGTGGAGATAGGGGGTTCCAATGAACCCCCTATCTCCCAATCCACGACAGCTATCGGTTGGTTAATGTTTGGTATCTTTGGATCGACCAGAGCATGGCCTTTCCAACAATACCATACATGACAATGTTAAAAATTATAAAAAATTAAAATATAAAAAATAAGTAAACAGGTTTTTTGTTTTGTTTTGTTAATGCAGCAATATTGTTCCCATTTCAATTATAATGTGAACAATGATGCTGCACTAAGGATTTTTGTATGGGGTGCGTTTGTTAAAAATAGTGTAATTTTCACCCAAAAAATATAACAAGTCCCCATTTCAATTTTTTTTAACAAACGCAACTCCTAAAATATAACCGCAAACACTCGCATGTTAAAATGTGAAAAAAACACTTTACACCTTGCAAAACAAACATTGAAAATTCTAATTTTATTGCATTTTCTGTTATAATATACAGACAGGACATGACGCATACATATGATAATGATATATTATGAATCATCTGCCGAGTCTGCCGGAAAGAACGATATATAACATGTCTGGGTCATATTATAAAATAAGGCTTCAAAAAAACGCGTTTAAACTTTTAAGGAGCGAAACTGTTAAAAATTAACTCAGCAGCAGACCGCAGTGCCGCACACAGGCGTGAAGGGAAGCCTTGAAATGCCTCAGCAGCGAAAGGGTTAATTTATATTTTTGTCTGTTTTAAATCATTTTTTTTTTTTTTTTTTCAGATCATTTTGATCAACTATTTTTCCGTTTTAAAACCTTTTTGTTCCGGTTTTTATTTTTAAAGTCAGACCATTCGGGTCAGTTTAGCATTTTTTAAATCGTTTTGTTCTTTTTTTTTTGTTCCTTGGCTTTCATACCATTTTTTAATGTGATTAAATAAAGTTGTGAAATGTATATTCATAAGAAAAAAAGGATCTTTATTTAATTTAAAAAAAACACGATAGAATGAATTATCGGATCCGAAAAACAAACCAAAAATTTATTATAAAAAAATATATAAAGTATAAAAAAGTAAACCATAGTAGTTTACGTCAAAACGAATAGAGTTAGACAGCTTTGAAATGAGGAGAACAGACGTTCCGAAAAAACGAAAATTTCCGAAATCACGAAAAGTCGATACAAAAAACGAGCAAAGTGACACGAAAATACGAAAAATGGTCGAGGAGAACAGACGTTCCGAAAAAACGAAAAGTCCCGAAATCACGAAAAGTCGATACAAAAAACGAGCAAAGTGACACGAAAATACGAAAAATGGTCGATAGTCCGAAAAAAAAATGTACACGAAAAACGAGTTGAGCCGAACCGAATCGAAACAGAAATCGGTCGAAACGAGCCGAAGCGAAAAGTTTAAACATCCGAACAAATCGAACCGAATCGAACCGAAAAAAAAATCGGTGCACAAGCCTAGTGTGAGCCCAAGGTGCAGTAAACGTATCAGAAGGCAGGATACAGGGTAACAGGGTTTATTTGTGAATACAAATAAACTGACAACAGACCAGGAAAATAAACAATGGATATAGAACATATAAATCAGGCGCAGGTACAAAATAGGAATAGGCAATAGAGTGGTCAAGAATTAGCAGAGATCTAGTACACGGGTATATCAATAGTGGAAAGCAGAGGGTACAGGGGGCAATGGAGACGGTAGAGAATGTCCAGAAATAGCAGAGGGTGTACAGGAAGGTCTATGGATCAAGAGCAGGAGGGGTTCCAGGCAAGGATCTGTGGAAGGCAGGTCTGCACTAGCTAAGCTAGGAACTTCAATGAGGAAGCGTGGGATCAGGGGTGTAGCTTCCTCATATGCAGGATCAATTAGGGAGATGAACGGCAGGTGTGGTTCCATGTCCATTATGCAAATTATAGTTCAAGAAGCGTATGGAGGAAAAAGTCCTAGAACCTGCATATCAATGCAAAACAGGGCAAAAGGAGAACAAAAGAGGGCGCCAGAGGGTCTGGTGGTTCGGACCGAGACACAGCGTATCAGAATCCACAGCAATAAAACTCCCAGCAATGCAATGTGCGGTGTGTATGAGTGAATCAGAATCCACTGCAATAAGACTCCCAGCAAACCGAGTGAATATGAGCACACAGCAATTATTTATTCTATATTTACCGGCCTCTGTCCGCGGTAGGGCTGTGTGCAGAGTCAGCAGGGACTGTGTACGGACTCAGCAGGAGGTCCCTCCAGGCCACGTTAGGATCGCAGCTGTGCCTGTGCGTGGAACCATCTTGTCAGCAGTGGGGTGCCACTGCCAGAGGGTGCACCATGACTTTGATTCCCTTCCCAGTGGGTGTTCAGTCCAGAATAGAGTGAGAGTCCGTATTAACGAAAGGGCGGGCAGCTGCGTGCGTGTCACGTGGTTCAGCCAGTCAGGTGGTACTGAGACTCAGTACCACCTGAGGCCGGACCACGTGACCTGCACGCACTCAGCCTCACCAGGAGCCAGGCAGCTCAATGACAAATTTCTATCACTGCAGTTCTGGTTAAGGAAAGGTCCACTTTAAACAGCAGTAAGCAGACAGGACTTCATATTCTACTGATCCCCCCCTTACCTGCCATTTACTGTCATCTTCTCTCTCTGCACACAAATCGCATCCCCCTCCCCTCTCCTAGGGCTGCTGCCGGGCAGGGGAGGAGCTATGGAGGGAGGAAAGGGGGATTTTTATTCTATTCGATTTTATTCCTTATGCAAATGCCCTGCTCCGCTGCTCAAAGCTGACACACAGTGACAGTGGCACCTCCTAGTACCCCTTAACGACACCCCAATAATCACTGGTACCTGGGGTACCGCCCTCTGCCACTCCCCTAAGTACACCACTGCTCTGTGATATGCTGACACACAAGTTTGGCGAACTGCCAGCAAGTACGATGGTGTTTGAAGGCATTGCAAATCCCCATAGAGAAGTAATGGTTAATCTATTCAGCGAACACCAAACAGCAGAGAAATGGCAGTGAAATTCCCTGATGTTTGGTGGTTTCAATCAGAAGGTTTATTCAGGTGAACCTCATAGGTTTCAATGTAAAAAAAAAATTCCCGTTTTTATGCAATATCTAATAAACCATTTATTATTTTAATCTGCAGTAAAAAGTCTTTATTGATTTTTTTAGTACCTTTTAGTAATTTTTCAGCAAAATTCCCCCCCCCTTTTTTTAATAGCGTTTTTTCTTTTTTTTGTACCAGAACTTTTTATTATCAATCATAGGATCTTATATGTAAATTCCAGACATTTTTGTTCAGTAGTTCTTTTGAAAACAGCAGGCCACGGGTTTGCGGGGGCAGCATTCAGCAGCCAACTCCATGCACTTTGGGGACCCTGCGGTGAATGGTGAATTCACTGCAGGGTGGGGAAATTTTATTCCCCGAAGTGCAGGGAACTACAGAACACCAAAATGTTGGCGTCATTTCGGTGCTCTGAGTAACCCACTTAGTGGTGGGTTTTTTGCTGCCCCCTGGAAAGTGAAAGCCTAGGCCTTGCCTACCCAGGACATACTTGAAAATTAGTGAAATCTCAATGTATCCTTCCTGGAAAAATACTTTGCAAAAGTAGAAAAAAATGTTTTATTTTTTTTTAGGGGTGGGGCCACCAGTGCGGGCCGCAGTCCCCTGGAAAGTGCCGCCCTAGGCCTAGGCCTTGTTGGCATAGGCTAAAATACACCACTAGGGTAGTCAGACGAGTCAGAATCAGGAATACAGAGTATAGAATAGTCAAATGGAATAGCTGGGTCGATATCAGTGCAGAAGCGTAGTACAAGGAAAATAGTCTAGGGCAATGGAAGGCAGAATAGTAAGAAAACAAGCAGAGGTCAATAACAGGTTAAATCATGAGAGACTTCAGGTACAAGGAGCTCAGGTATGGATAACCACGATCTGGAACTGCTTAGAAGGAACTGTTGGTTTTCAAAAGACCTTCACCAGACCGCGCCCCCCTCTCAAGCCGCACCTCATGCAGCCACCTCCCTGCCTGTCTCTATTTAAACCGGGTGTTGGTGAGTGAGCTGCATCAGACATGCTGCCTTCAAGCACACTGGAGAGGCTGGAAGCCCCCAACGTTACACATACGGCTATTCAAGAAGCAGGCAGTTCGCCAAGTTTTGACGAATTGCCAGTGAAATACGGTGCCTGTTCGACTGCATTGAAATACGGTGCCTGTTCAGCGCCAGTGAAATACGGTGCCTGTTCGACGGCAGTGAAATACAGTGCCTGTTTGGCAGCAGTGAAATACGGGGCCGGTTCAGCGCCAGTGAAATACAGTGCCCGTGCGGCGGCAGTGAAATACGGTGCTGTTTGGCGGCAGTGAAATATGGTGCCTGTTCGGCGGCAGTGAAATATGGTGCCTGTTCGGCAGCAGTGAAATACGGTGCTGTTCGGTGGCAGTGAAATACGGTGCCTGTTCGGTGGCAGTGAAATACAGTGCTGTTCGGCGGCAGTGAAATCCCCCATAGAGAAGCAATGGTTAATCTATTCCCATTGAACAACAGAGAAATGTCAGTGAAATGCCCTAACGTTCAGTGGTTTAATTCGGCAGGTTTATTCAGGCGAATCCCATAGGTTTCAATGTTAAAAATATTCCTGTTTTATTCAATATCTAATAAACTGTTTATTATTTTAATCTGCAGCAAAAAGTCACTTCATTGTTTGTTTTTTTTTGGTTTTTTTTAGGATCGGCATTTTTCTGATTTTTTTCGGCAATTTTTTTTCGGTTCTTTTTTAAATCGTTTTTTATTTTTTCTGTAACAGCCCTTTTTATTATGATTCATAGGATTTTATATGTAAATTTCAGACATTTTCGTCCAGTAGTTTTTTTTGCAAAAGTGTTTTAATTTTGACTCCTTCAAGTTTCCTTCAGCTTTTTCCGGCGGCTGGTCTGCGCTGCGTTTGGCGGATTTTGGCTTTTCCTGGCGGCTGGTCTTCACTGCGTTTGGCGGATTCCGGCTTTTTCTGGCGGCTGGTCTGCGTTGCGTTTGCCGGATTTCGGCTTTTTCTGGCGGCTGGACAGCGCTGCGTTTGGCAGATTGTCGACTTTTTCCGGATGTGTTCGGCTTTTTTTTTTGCGGTGGTTCCAAGTGAACCGATACTTCGGATCGTATCAGCTGCGTTTTTCTGTGGATTTTCGGCTTTTTACGGTGGTTTTGCGGCAGATTTTCGAGCCCCTTCCCTGCACTACGGGTGAGAAATTTGATTCCCGGTAGTGCGGGGAACGAGCGAGCACCATAATGTTGGCGACATTTCGGTGCTCCGTGAATAACCCCTACTGGATCCTGATGGTAGTTTTCTGGAAAATCTCTTGGTAGTGAAGGGGTTAACCGTACTAGGAGGGGTTTGAGTGCGGCATAAAATGCTAGTGATCTGTCACTGCCATCGATATTGTGAGAAGTAACCGTGACTCTGTTCTTTTTCCCAGGTGTCCCGATGCTCTTCGTTATCCCCTGGGGTATAGTGAAATATCTTTATGAAGACGACGGGTACGTGACGGCTCCATCTTTTACAATCACAGTGTGTCCTGCTCGCCTCCCGGTGCGCTCTGTGCAGAAAGTATTGTTATTGCTTTGTGTCCTCGGCGTTGGAGTCTGGCTTCTGGAAAGTCTGACACACATTTTAAGGGAAGGAAACGTGTGAAACATTCCATATATGTATATATATTTTATATTTATGTAAAAATATACCGCGCGTCTCTCTCTACCCATAAAGAAGCCACAGAGTCCCGCAGTTAATTAAAGGGAGGCACTATTAAAAAGCAGATTCCCCTTTATTTGCCCTTAAATAATTGGGTAGATCCTGCTGATATCCCCTGCACAATTATTATTTTATTTTTTTATTTTTGGGTGATCGTTCTCCCCTTTTCCCCCTCGCCACGTGCTGCTCCTCCTCTTTTTTCGGCTCAGGGATCCCGAACCAGGAAGTCCCCCGAAGCTTTTCTGCGCATGCACAGATGTGATCCATCGCTGCCTCTCTGTGAACGCCCGCTACAGCGATTGGTCTCACAGGGCGACGCCGGCTGCTCTCTGTGTGTGACATCACTAGAGACCAATCTGGTGACCGGCAGCCGGGAAATTCTAAATCCTGGTTGCTGGTGACATTGGCGGGGTAAAACCAGATCAGGGCAGGAGGGGGTGATAAAACTAGATTGGGGCAGGAGGGGGTGGGAGAGAAGGGTGGGCACTCCTCACCTTGACTCCTTTAAGGCTGGCTGTCCACTGGGTCCGTATTTGTGCGATGGTGCGATCATCCAATATCGTCTGATGTCGTCTGACCGATCCTACATCATGCAGGTGAATCAGCCTCTTCCACTGCATCCGACTTCCATTGGACGACTTCAGACGATTTTATGTGTTTACAACAGATGTGCAATCCTTTCCATTTCAATTGATTTTATCGGACGATGCTGGGACGATCTGATACAGGTTTACATGAAATAGATGCAATGTATAGTTAAATGTCTGTGCTTCAGGGAAATGTGAAAAGATGCAGGGCTATATTACAATGTTGGTGCTAACTTAACCAGAGCTGTTGTAAACTTAAAACCTCCATAGACTATAATGGTTCTGGGAAGTTTACAACAGCTCTGGTTAAGTTAGCACCAAGTATGTAATATGGCCCGCATTGTATAGGAAAACCACTGTATGCGAAGCCCATAGGATTCAATAGAAAAAATATTCTCGTTTTTATTTATTTTTTATTCAACCATTTATTTTTTTAATTCGCAGCAAAAAGCCTTTTTATTTATTGATTTTTTTTTTTGAATTTTTTTGGTATTTATCTGGTTTTTTTTGACGAACTTTTGGGATCCGATTTTTTTCATTTTTTTTTTATTTTTGTATTTTTATTTTTTAAAGGCGAGGCTTTTTTTTTCTCACACGTCTTTTTTTTTTTTTTCTTCTCTCAAGCCAGCTTCAGCATTGCTCTCCCTGGTGCTGAAACATATTAATCCCCCCCCCCCTGCAGCCTGGTGAGTTTTTGTTTTGTTCTCACTGTGAGCCGGCCGTGCTGGACGGGTGCTGTCCCTGATGCCAAAACTCCATTTTTTTCTCCCCGCAGCAGCCTGGCAGCAGGGTTTTTCATTGTTTTTTTTTTTGTTCATCGGCCAATCTGGCTCGTCCACACTTGCTTCCAGTGGACGACCCCTGATCAGACGGTGGCGTTGCCTGAGTCGGGTGACCAAGTCGGTTGCCTGAATACTGTGCCAGTGGACGGCCAGCCTAAAAGTGTAACGCGGTCAGCATGAGCAGAGGGTCCCTTTAATAAAATCATGCAGACATGACATAGAACATAAAGTCCAAAACCAAAGAGAATAATAGACACAAAAAATCTTTTTTTAATCTCTTTTATTCTGATGTTTAATAATTCTGTATTGATAAATAATTTCTCCCAAACTATTAGAAATGTTGCTGAAATGTTCTTTATAAAAACGTATTAATATGTTCCTTATCACCCGCGCGAGGCTGTGAATGGAGGCTCATTGATGTGTGCGACGCGCGCACGGTAATGCCACCTTTTCTCTCCTGATTGCATTACCTTTCCTCCGGCGATAAGTGTAACTTTAGGAATAGATCCTGCTCCGCGCTGACACAACGGATGGGCAAATAAAAAAGGATTTTTGCAGGGGAGAACACAGCCGTTACCCTGCGGCACTTACAAGCCATAATCGTCTATTTAAAGCAATATGGTCTGAGCCTCGAAGTCCAATTCCACCGTGGAGATTGATCCAGACATGATTGCATGTTAATGGTCTTGCTGTTAGGCTAATGATTCCTCCGCTTCGGGGTGATCTACACCAACACGGAGCCTCATTACACCGGAGACATAAAAACAAGAGTTTTACTGTTTACTGGGGAATAAATACAGTGCGCGGATTATTCTCAGACATCGCCGACAGTATAAACCATAATCCTATGTAAATCGACATCAGGACGTTCACCGAGGGGCCCCGTCCGTAGAGCGTAAAACACATTTACTGTAAATATGATCTTTTCCTAAAAGTCAGTAACATTCCTAATAGATTCTAATTGAATTGTATCAATAGGAAAGAGTTTTCATTTAGATTGTTTGTGCCACTTGTGACCCATTCAGTCAGTGGAGGCTGAGACACACACAGATTGAGTTTCTATGCCCGACCCGGGCATTCGTTTACTCATCAGTATCCGGAACGAACTGACAATGACTGTGGGTGAACGCTCAATCTTAGACTAAGTTAAAGCACTTTAGTTTATTTAAAGCAGATGTGCATTTCATCTTCAGTGGAGGAGTTTGCTGGAGGTGAAGGGAAGGTGCTAGACTTGTGCGGTTTGGACCCATTCCTAAATGGTCCGAAACGTTGGCAATTCAGCAATTTGGATCAATCTGGATTACGAATTATTGATGTCCAAACTGTATTGTTTTCCAAATAAAAAAGCACAATCATATGACACCAGGAAACTGTAACCCTAACCCGA
Organism: Leptobrachium leishanense; assembly: GCA_009667805.1. Classification (NCBI taxonomy): domain Eukaryota; kingdom Metazoa; phylum Chordata; class Amphibia; order Anura; family Megophryidae; genus Leptobrachium; species Leptobrachium leishanense. The sequence continues at coordinate 386,047,563 of CM019066.1, read as the reverse complement.
GCCCTAATCTAACCCTGGCCCTAACTAACTCTAGACCTAACCCTGGCACTAACCTAATCCTATACTAACCCTAGTCCTAACACTCTCCCTAGCTCTAACCACAGCCTCCTAAACATTTTTTTGGTATTATACATAAAAGTTACGTATATCAGAAACAAACTAATATATACAACATTTTCCGATATTATGAATTGCTCCATCTTGAGTATAGAGGGACAGTTCCTGAGCATAGAGGGACAGTTCTCGAATATAGAGGGAGAGTTCTTGAGTATAGAGAGAGAGTTCCTGAGTAAAGAGAGAGAGTTCTTGAGTATAGAGGGAGAGTTCCTGAGTATAGAGGGAGAGTTCCTAAATAAAGAGGGAGGGATCCTGAGTAAAGAGAGAGAGTTCCTGAGTAAAGAGAGAGAGTTCCTGAGTAAAGAGAGAGAGTTCCTGAGTATAGAGGGACAGTTCCTGAGTATAGAGGGACAGTTCCTGAGTATAGAGGGACAGTTCCTGAGTAAAGAGGGAGAGTTCTTGAGTATAGAGGGACAGTTCCTGAGTATAGAGGGAGAGTTCCTGAGTATAGAGGGAGAGTTCCTCTTGTGTAAAGAAGGGGAGTTCATATTGGGTAAACAATAGTTAAACTTGAGTAAAGATGGAGAGTTCAACTTGAGTAATGAGGGAGAGTTAATTTTGAGTAACGAGGGAGAGTTCGTGTTGAGTAAAGAGGGAGATTTCCTCTTGAATAAAGAAGGGAAGTTCATATTGGGTAAATAATAGTTAAACTTGAATACAGAGGGAGAGTTAATTTTGAGTAACGAGGGAGAATTACTTTTGAGTAACGAGGGAGAGTTACTTTTGAGTAATGAGGGAGAGTTACTTTTGAGTAATGAGGGAGAGTTCATGTTGAGTAACGAGGGAGATTTCCTCTTGAATAAAGAAGGGAAGTTCATATTGGGTAAATAATAGTTAAACTTGAATACAGAGGGAGAGTTAATTTTGAGTAACGAGGGAGAGTTACTTTTGAGTAATGAGGGAGAGTTCATGTTGAGTAACGAGGGAAAGTTCATCTTGAGTAAAAGAGAGCTCTTGTGTAAATGAGAGTCTATCTTGAGTAAAGAGGTAGAGTTGGTCTTGACTTGAGTAAAGAGGGAGAGTTCCTGAGTATAGAGGGAGAGTTCCTGAGTATAGAAGGGGAGTTTCTGAGTATAGAGGGAGAGTTCCTGAGTATAGAAGGAGAGTTCCTGAGTATAGAGGGAGAGTTTCTGAGTATAGAGGGAGAGTTTCTGAGTATAGAGGGAGAGTTCTTGAGTAAAGAGGGAGAGTTCATGTTGAGTAACGAGGGAGAGCTCATCTTGTGTAAAGAGGTAGAGTTGGTCTTGAATAAAGAGGGAGAGTTCCTGAGTATAGAGGGAGAGTTCCTGAGTATAGAAGGGGAGTTTCTGAGTATAGAGGGGGAGTTCCTGAGTATAGAAGGGGAGTTTCTGAGTATAGAGGGAGAGTTCCTGAGTATAGAAGGAGAGTTCCTGAGTATAGAGGAGAGTTTCTGAGTATAGAGAGAGAGTTCCTGAGTAAAGAGAGAGAGTTCTTGAGTATAGAGGGAGAGTTCCTGAGTATAGAGGGAGAGTTCCTAAATAAAGAGGGAGGGATCCTGAGTAAAGAGAGAGAGAGTTCCTGAGTAAAGAGAGAGAGTTCCTGAGTAAAGAGAGGAGAGTTCCTGAGTATAGAGGGACAGTTCCTGAGTATAGAGGGACAGTTCCTGAGTATAGAGGGACAGTTCCTGAGTAAAGAGGGAGAGTTCTTGAGTATAGAGGGACAGTTCCTGAGTATAGAGGGAGAGTTCTCGAATATAGAGGGGGAGTTCCTGAGTAAAGAGGGAGAGTTCTTGAGTAAAGACGGAGAGTTCCTGAGTAAAGAGGGAGAGTTCTTGAGTATAGAGGGACAGTTCCTGAGTATAGAGGGGGTGTTCCTGAGTAAAGAGGGAGAGTTCCTGAGTAAAGAGGGAGAGTTCTTGAGTATAGAGGGACAGTTCCTGGGTATAGAGGGAGAGTTCTCGAATATAGAGGGGGAGTTACTGAGTAAAGAGGGAGAGTTCCTGAGTAAAGAGGGAGAGTTCTTGAGTAAAGAGGGAGAGTTCCGGAGTAAAGATGGAGAGTTCTTGAGTATAGAGGGACAGTTCCTGAGTATAGAGGGAGAGTTCTCGAATATAGAGGGGGAGTTCCTGAGTAAAGAGGGAGAGTTCTTGAGTAAAGAGGGAGAGTTCCTGAGTATAGAGGGAGAGTTCCTGAGTATAGAGGGAGAGTTCTTGAGTAAAGAGGGAGAGTTCTTGAGTAAAGAGGGAGAGTTCCTGAGTATAGAGGGAGAGTTCTTGAGTATAGAGGGAGAGTTCCTGAGCATAGAGGGAGAGTTCTCGAATATAGAGGGAGAGTTCTTGAGTATAGAGGGAGAGTTCCTGAGTATAGAGGGAGAGTTCCTGAGTATAGACAGAGAGTTCTTGAGTATAGATGGAGATTTCTTGAGTAAAGAGGGAGAGTTCTTGAGTATAGAGGGAGAGTTCTTGAGTATAGAGGGAGAGTTCCTGAGTATAGAGGGAGAGTTCCTCTTGTGTAAAGAAGGGGAGTTCATATTGGGTAAACAATAGTTAAACTTGAGTAAAGATGGAGAGTTCAACTTGAGTAATGAGGGAGAGTTAATTTTGAGTAACGAGGGAGAGTTCGTGTTGAGTAAAGAGGGAGATTTCCTCTTGAATAAAGAAGGGAAGTTCATATTGGGTAAATAATAGTTAAACTTGAATACAGAGGGAGAGTTAATTTTGAGTAACGAGGGAGAGTTACTTTTGAGTAACGAGGGAGAGTTCATGTTGAGTAACGAGGGAAAGTTCATCTTGAGTAAAAGAGAGCTCTTGTGTAAATGAGAGTCTATCTTCAGTAAAGAGGTAGAGTTGGTCTTGACTTGAGTAAAGAGGGAGAGTTCTTGAGTAAAGAGGGAGAGTTTCTGAGTATAGAGGGAGAGTTTCTGAGTATAGAGGGAGAGTTGGTCTTGACTTGAGTAAAGAGGGAGAGTTCCTGAGTATAGAGGGAGAGTTCATTTTGTGTAACGATGGAGAGTTCATGTTGAGTAATGAGGGAGAGCTCATCTTGTGTAAAGAGGTATAGTTGGTCTTGAGTAAAGAGGGAGAGTTCATTTTGTGTAAAGGAGAGTCCATCTTGAAAATGAGTTTGGGAATTAATGGGGAGTTTATCTTGAATGTAGGAGGAGAGTGCATCATGTGTATCAGTGTAGGGTTGCGTTTGTATAGTCATCATCCTGGTTATATGATGGACGTAAACATCGTATTCATGAGGAGTATTCATTTAGAGCAGTGGTTCCCAACTTCGGTCCTCAAGTAACCCCAACAGGTCAGGTTTTCCAGATAGCTGAAGCACAGCACAAGTGATATGATTTGCTGCTCAGTGATTGCAGGATTCAGTCTGCATTTCCCCAAGGTGATCCCTAAAATCTGGCCTGTTAGGGGAACTTGAGGACCGCGGTTGGGAAGCACTGATTTAGATTATTGGAAGTGACCGTTCATCCAGGCTGGCTATGGATGATTTACCATATGTTTGAGACGTAAGATTCATTTGGGGGGACTTTTATATTCTGAAGTCCCATTGTCTATTGACGTGACCACCTGAGGCATCTCCCGTGACCGCTCCTACACATCATTTCTAATAATAAAACACCAAGACCAGTGTTTCCCAAACCAGTCCTCAGGACCCTCCGCCTCGCCATGTTTGCCAGATAGCTGAAGCACAGCACAGGTGATATGATTTGCTGCTCAATGATTGCAGGATTCAGTCTGTATTTCGCCCAAGGTGATCTGCAAAGTCTGGCCTGGTTGAGGGTCCCGAGGAGAGGTTTGGGAAACACTGACCTAGACCAATCAGAATATTTGGTGCTTTGTTCAGATTTGTGGAAAAAGTCAGATATCTGAAATCTCTGTTAAATAATTCCTGCTGCGTTCCTTTCACATTATCCCTTATTTACTGACTTCCGAATAAATTCCAAGCCGAAGCTGCTCCTTGTGGACAATATCAGGCTGAAGAAGAGCACGCTGCACTAGCTGCACGAGCCGCACTAGCTGCACTGGCCACACTAGCTGCACAAGCTGCACTGGCCACACTAGCCGCACTGGCCACACTAGCCGCACTAGCTCAGACGCTCACACTTTATTGCTCAATGTTTTCTGAATAACATCTCCAATAATAGTCCAGGGATGTAGAACATCTCCAGGGTAAAACACAGACGTTCCGTCTGGAACATCATTCAGTGGCTGGAGGTGTCTGCAATCTGCCGCTCATTAAACTGCAATACGTTTCCAGGATGAAAATGTTTGGTTTCACTTGGATCACACCGGATTATTTATCTGCGATGTGTGTAAATAAAAGTGAATGAGCAGGAAAGCTGCTTGGTAAACACCGTAAAGTCGTGCGCCCCGAGTTCCGCTCCATTACGCGGCTTTATAGGACTCTGCGGGAATAGCTGCAGACTGTAGAGCGCATATACATCTTACAGAGGTGCGTGCAATGCTTCAGTCTGCTTAGTTACGTGCAGGCTGCTTTATCGCTTATACTTAATAACACAGCGATATATGACATTAACTAAGAAGTATGGGGTGGAAACGCGTTTCACAGGTCGGCTCGCCTCTATGCCTTCACTCCTGAAAGCTGAGCCATGAGACGCGCAATCAGCAGCAGGATTTATTAAATAAAAGCACAGAGGAGGCTGAACATGAGGAGGACCTTGGCAAGAGGTCACTAAGCTTAAATTCAGAGCAGAAAAAAGAAGAGAATCCAGGCACTACTAATGAAGTCATTGATGGAACCAGAGAGGGGGCACAGGGGGCAATTGTCCTCTCCCTTCCCCAGGCTGCAATTAAAGGTGATACAGGGGACATCTGGACATTTGAAACAATGTATCTCATTCTCCGGTTCCCCACATGGTCAAGTGACATATCATTGGAAAGGTCAGAGTCTGATCTTTCCAGTGATACCAAGCAATACCATGTACAGTGTGAAAAGAAGGGGAAAAAAAGAAATATAAAAAATATATATGTTTTTTTATAATTTTTGGTAAAAATTGCATATTTCCTTAGAAAAATACAGCGACAGGTTCTTTACTTCTAAGGGGTCTCCTTTCCGGTTGGTGGTTGCTTCTGCGTGCAAATGGTGCAGAAAAGCTGCAGGGACTTCTGGGTTCGGGATCCCTGAGCCGCAGAGGAGGAGCTGCGCACTGCAAGGGGGAAAAGGGGAGGAAAATCACCAAAAATAAAATAAAAAATAATAATATATGTTCAGCAGGATCTGCCTAATTATTTAAGGGCAAAAAAGGGAAACTCTGTTATCAAAATTCATTTAAATCCGTAAATTGCGGGTTTAAAAGATGATTATAAAATATTAATGTACGGACTTGACGTTATTACTGTAACGGTGAGAAATTAATTTACGGATTTGCACATTAGAATTATAATAAAGTGTAATGTGCGGAGAATTAAATTTACATTCCAGCGTTTGAGCGTTTTTACTGTAAATGCAGATCCTAACCATGTTACCAAAAATATTAATTAATTCAAATAATGATTATAAATAATTTCTTAAATAAAATTGTTATTTATAAACATTTAATTATTAAAACAATTATTTAAACTAATTTAATGACATAAATTAATTAAAAATGAGGATCCTGATTTAAGCCATTTAATCAGTTTCAATAATTAACAATTTTTAGTAAACAGGGACTTTTTCGACATTTGTCTCGGGACGATTTCAAACAGAATCAGCTGATATTTTGAAAAATATTTTAAAAATTGCTGATAGAATTAAATGGATTCCAGAGTGTCTTCAATGACCTGGAATGCGTTTTTTGTACTGTTATGCCTACAAGGACATGTTTCAGGATGTGCGGTGATATGAAAGCGAATGTTCTGAATGTGATTGCAAAGTTTCAGATGATTAGGTCCTAAACACTTATCATAAATATTCACAGAGAAGTGTAATGAACTTGATTTAATGCAGAGGACGGTCCTCGTTAGGCTGAAGGAGAACCGGGTGGGATGGTGCGCGTTGCTTCCTCATCGTAGAGCTGGAAAACGCGCCGTATTAAATATTTTATTCATGGTGAGAGGAATTTGCATTGATGGGGTTTGTTGCCGTGTGAACGTATAGACACATTTTTAGAATGTTATTCAGGTGATTTCTAGTAGACGGCTATAAAAAAAAAACATGTTAAACTTTGTAACAAAGCGAGAGGAAAGGGAACGAATCCGAGCGACTACACAAACACCTGATTAGACGGGACGTCATCCAACCGTTGATTTGGCGAAATGCATAAGGAGGGAGACACTTATTAAAGATATTAATCGGCACATGAGATTCCGAACGTTCTCACTGTAACCACAGGCGTCTGATTATTTCAGAGTTTCTTAAAGGGCCAGTACCACCAAAAAATGCAATGTCCTTATTGTGTATATTTGATGTTCCTTATATCTTACAAGTGTTTGTTTTTCTTGTATGTTTAGTTAAGAAAATATTTTCCTCTATATGAGTCATTGGGCGCATCCATTGTGTGATATTTTCCTCTATATGTGTCACTGGGTGGTATCCATTGTGTGATATTTCCCTCTATATGTGTCACTGGGCGCATCCATTGTGTGATATTTTCCTCTATATGTGTCACTGGGCGCAGTCATTGTGTGATATTTCCCTCTATATGTGTCACTGGGTGCATCCATTGTGTGATATTTTCCTCTATATGTGTCACTGGGTGTATCCATTGTGGGATATTTCCCTCTATATGTGTCACTGGGTGCATCCATTGTGTGATATTTTCCTCTATATGTGTCACTGGGTGTATCCATTGTGTGATATTTCCCTCTATATGTGTCACTGGGTGCATCCATTGTGTGATATTTTCCTCTATATGTGTCACTGGGCACATCCATTGTGTGATATTTCCCTCTGTGTCACTGGGTGCATCCATTGTGTGATATTTTCCTCTATATGTGTCACTGGGTGCATCCATTGTGTGATATTTTCCTCTATATGTGTCACTGGGTGTATCCATTGTGTGATATTTCCCTCTATATGTGTCACTGGGTGCATCCATTGTGTGATATATTGTGTTATAAACTGCCCCCCCGTATCTTTCCATCACTTGCTCCTCACTAGACATGTGCATTTTGTATCGTCAAAATTTCGTTTTCGTCCAAGATATGAATTTTCATTATTTTTTTCATTTCCGAAAAACGTAATATCGGCCAACCGATACTACGAATCGCCCGAAATTCCGATTCTAAGTCGATTAGAAAACGATCCGAAATTATATCAAACGATTCGAAAATGATCCGAAACAAAATGTTCAAAAATGAAAAAAACTGAATGAAAATAACACAGAGCGAAACTGAGATTTTTTTTAACATTGTAATTTATAGGATTGGCCTATAGGTTTTAATGTTAAAAAAATCCCAGTTTTTATTAAATATTTCTTAAACCGTATATTTTTTCACTTGCAGCAATAAGCCATTTTGTTTATTTATTTTTTAGAATTGTTTTGGCATTTTTCGAGATTTTTTGGGTGAAATTTTCTGTTTCCTAACTTTTTTTTAAAGAAACAAGGCTTTTCCCCCATAGTTTTCAATGTAAAAAAAATTTGCATTTTTATTAAATATTTCTTAAACCATTTATTTTTTTCACTTGCAGCAATAAGCAATTTTTTAATGAATTGTTTTAGGATTATTTTGGGCATTTTGCAGAATCTTTTGTGTGAAATTTTAGGTTTCCTAACTTTTTTAAAGTTTTCGTTCAATAGTTCTTTTGCAAACAATCCGATATTTTATTTATTTTTTTGCCTGTACCGTTATAAGTTGGATTGCAACGGCATTATAATTCTGCCATAAAATCATGGCTACCGTTGAAAACATGGAGGCCCTTACAGACCCACTGGTCGAGACCCCCTTCCCGTATCAGTAAACAAATTAAAAATAACACATTTTGGGTCATATTGCATTCCTTGCGCATCGGTTTTGCGTGCACGCAAATGCGCATTTGCGCGAGGACAGAACCATTTGCGCAGAACGTCGTATTTCAACGTTCGCACAAACGATGCGCGTTATCGTTTGACGCGGATGGACTTGCGCGAGCGTGATGAACTGTGCTCGTCCTACACTTAACATTGTGAGCGCAAATGCATTAAGCGGATGGTATTTCAATAGATGCGCATCTTTTTACGAACGACGTTTGCGCGCATAATTTTAACATCTTTGAAAACTTGCAGGGTTATTCAGAGAGAGGTGAAATGCAGGAGAATGACTGGAGAATGAAAAATTCTAGGTCAAAATAGCCAAACCAGAAAAATTCTCCCCTTCATCTCACTTTCCAAATCGGCTATTTTGACCTAGAATTTTTCATTCTCCAGTCATTCTCCTGCTTTTCACCGCTCTCTGAATAACCCTGTCTGTGGTAACGGCAAATCTGAACGTTCTGGCTGAAACAAAATACACCAGCACGAAAAAAAAAATACAGCACAGTATAGTTACACATTCTACACATACCCAAACAATAAAATTGTGAATTCGTGCATATTTTTTTATTGCTGCAGCACGTATACTCAGATTTATTTTGACAGGCGCAAAAACATTAGTCAAATAAGGTAAATTGATGTCAATTAAGGTTCTTAATTCTGATTGGCTGAATCCCGCGAAAAAAACAGTCTGCGTACTGATTTACATGCGCAACATTACTGCGCGCGTATTACACTTCGTTTTGCGCTTTTTTTTTACTGACGTTATTTTTTGACGGATGAGAAAATGCGTTCGGATCCGAATATCACGTTAATTTTGGTGCAATAACGCTGGACAATGCGCGCCAAAAAAATTGCGCTGCGAGACCGCATTTGCGCAGATAATGTACATATGGCCCTTTGCCTCCTCTCCTGCTCACCTTATGTTACAGGGAGTGCGTTAAATCCATGCTGGTCCAGCAAGGGGATAAAAAGTGTTCCCTGGTGGGAGAGCGTTCACTCTGCAGCTCTTCAAGGTGCAGACAATACTAATCGTTCCATCGGTGATGAGTCAGAGTGATCTTTCTGGCCCCAGATGCTGCGGCCCACCGGGATATAGCATGGTATCCCGGTGCGCCCGAGAGAAGTGACGTAAAAATCCCTTTTAGTAAAAATGTATAATTATTCGAACTCATTAACTTACTTAACCACTTCAATGCGGTGGACGCGCTCAGCGCGTCCAACCGCATTGGTAGTTGGCTGCGGAGGACGCGCTGAGCGCGTCCTCCCTTTGCAGCCCGCGATCAGCCGGTATTCCGGCTGATCGCTCGGCCCCCCGGTGCGGGCTGACATCATCGATGTCAGCCCAACCTCCGGGACCCCGGCGGGCACGATAGGCGTCATCGCGCATGCGCGATGACGTCTATTTCAGGCACCCCCCCTGCCATTGCAGGGAAGGTGCCTGAAGGGGAGGTCCTTCGGACCTCTCCCCCTCCCCATCCGTGCGGGCCAGCGATTAAAGGCAGGCACCGCATGGAAGGGCACAGCCTGCCCTTCCAAGCGGCGGCTGTCTTTAACCCCTAGGGGGCTGGATCGCGATATGGCGCCAACATGTGCCGTATCGCGGTCCCCTCCCGGAGCTGGCCGACATCTTGGATGTCAGTCAAGCTTCCGGGATATCCCCCTAATGACTGGCGTCATTGCGCAGAGCGCGATGGCGCCAGTTTTTAAATTAACCCCTTGCTGCCACCTATAGTGGTGATAGGGGGTTCCAATGAACCCCCTATCTCCTGATCTGTGACAGCTAGGGGTTAATGTTTACTATCATTGGAACAGCCAGAACATGGCCTTTCCAATGATACCAAACATGACCATGTAAAAACTAAAAAGAATTTTTTAAATAAAAATAGAATTAAAAAAAATAAAAATAAAAAAAAAAAGTTTTTGGCGTTTTTTTTTTAGATTTATTAATGCAGCAATATTGTTCCCATTTCAATTATAATGTGAACAATGATGCTGCACTAACGATTTTTTCTATGGGGGGGCGTTTGCTAAAAAACACGGAATTTTCCCCAAAAAAAGTAACGATTCCTCATTTCTAATTTTTTTAACAAGCGCACCCCATAGAAAATATAACCGCAAACGATCGCATTTTAAAATGTGAAAAAAAACACTTTACACGTTGTAAATTATTGAAAATTCATATTTTATTGCATTTTTTGTTATAATATACAGACATGACATAACGTATACATATAATAATGACATATTATGAATCTGCACAGTCTGACGGAAAGAACGATATATAATATGTCTGGGTCATATACTAAAATAAGGCTTCAAAACACGTTTAAACATGATGAGCGAAACCAGTAAAAATGAGCTCAGCACAGAGGTGTGAAAAGCCTCAGCAGCGAAAGGGTTAAATCAGGATACGCATTTCTATTTAAGTAATATAGTTTTTATTTTTATTTAAGTAATAATGTTTTTATTTTTATTTAAGTATTATAGTTAGTTTAAATAAGAAAATGTTTTAACAATTAATTTCTAAATTATTTTATTTTATAAACACTTATTTGAAATCAATTAATATTTGAAATAAAAAATTTTAATAATTTACTTGGGATCTGCACTTACGGTAAAAAAAGGCAATGTTTATAATGTAAATTTAATTCTGTTGGGACATTACAATTTACACTGTTACAGTCCTAACGCTCAAATCCATAAATTAATTATATAACTTTTACAGTAAAATGGCAAGTCCGTACATTAACATTTTATAGTCACATTTCCAACCCGCCAGCAAGTCCCTGCTTTAATATATTTCACCATTAATGTACAACCTGCGAGTCCGTACTGTAATTTTTCCAGTTTTACACTCAAAACATGCAAGTCCAGGGTGTACAGTAAGACTCGCGTACACAGTAATTCTAAGACTCACATTTACAGTATATACGTTAAAAACTGCGCATGTCTGTAATTTACAGTAAGATGCGCATTTTCTGTAAGACGAGTTTTTGTGGGACATTACATTACAATGCGCAAGCTCAGGATTCAATTTAAAACGCGCAACGTGCAATCTCCGTACAGTAAAAACCGGGCGATACAGGCATTACAGGCGTCTGAAAAGCCATTTATCATCAGCTTTCAGCACTTGATATATTTTCAGAACTCGAAATCCCAATAAAACTCAAATTTAATCTCTAAAAGCCGATATTTCCACCAAAAGTCGAGCCGCGAGACCCGTCGTTTGATTAGAATTTTTATCGTGATTTGAAATCCTGGTAAACCTGCACTTAGATCTCCCAAACTGAAAAAAATGGATATGTCCATCGGGACGAGTTAAATCGATCCCTTAGTCTGGAGTGGAAAGTTACTGTCAGGTTCATTCATTAATGTCAATCAATCAATGTCTCCCATTCTGTCTCTATCATATCATAAGTGAGAGACGGAGACAGGATTCATCCTGTTCAAATGGTCTTTTGTCACAATTACAGCCGCTTTGCATTATTGATGGAGTCCGTCTTACTCTGCTGCTGCCAACTAAACTAACGTTGAGGAGAAACGCGTGGGATTCCTTTGAACGTTGATTGCGTGACCTCTCTGGGATCCGTAACCGCAGCGCGTATCAGCGGCGAGAGGTTACAGTGGAGATAATTCCCAAAAACCGCAAAGTGCTCATTAACTCTGATGTAATGAACATGAGTTCAGGGGTCGCAAGCCACTCGCTAATCACGGGAGTGAATAAACACCTGCTGATTGGACGGAGCACGACTGGGGGATGACCCAAAAATGCCAATCGACGCAGAATATTAACGTCTTATTTCTAGAACAGAAATCGTTCTATACGTTTCATCAGCAACAATGTTAAATTATTCTTGCTGTGGGTTGAATCTCCAAATTATACAGCTTAATGTTATAGGACCCTATTCCCTAGATCAGTGGTTCCCGACCGCGGTCCTCAGGTCCCCCTAACAGGACAGGTTTTAAGGATCACCTTGGGGAAATGCAGACTGAATCCTGCAATCACTGAGCAGCAAATCATATCACATGTGCTTCACATTTCCTGCAAACCTGGCCTGTTAGGGGAACTAGAGGACCGCGGTTTGGAATCACTGCCCTAGATGACACTAACATGGAGACAGCAAGCAGGATACTGTGCGCTTGCAGATTCTCCCTTACCGTCTCCGTGTTAACGTCATAGTCTAGGGAAGGTACTATCTCAGTATCTCGCCCCTCCCTGAAACCCGTATTAGCACTTCCGCACCACTGCCACTTTCTGCTCCTGGAGTCCATAGGACTCCATCGAGGGTTGTTTTTCCGGGCCGCGAGATCGCGCAGCGTCGTGGAATGATCGTGGAAGGAGACTAGGAACCGTTTGTGCCAGTCTCACTCTGCTCCCATGGAGAACAAGCGGCAGATCGGGCCACCCCTTTCGTCGCGGGATAAGAGGGGAGTATGGAATTTAATGGGGGGAGGGGTTTAGAGTGTGTTAAAAGTTTGTAGAATCATTTAGCACCAGCTTTTTGGAGTTGTTACAATTCTTCATTTCGAGTCTCGATGTTAACTTGCACCAGCACTTTGTAATACGTCACTTGTCGAGATGCTGAAAATAGATTGCGCTCCCCATGTTACGTATAGGATGCGCTAAAAATAGATTGCGCTCCCCATGTTACGTATAGGATGCGCTAAAATAGATTGCGCTCCCCATGTTAAGTATAGGATGCGCTAAAAATAGATTGCGCTCCCCATGTTACGTATAGGATGCGCTAAAATAGATTGCGCTCCCCATGTTAAGTATAGGATGCGCTAAAAATAGATTGCGCTCCCCATGTTAAGTATAGGATGCGCTAAAAATAGATTGCGCTCCCCATGTTACGTATAGGATGCGCTAAAATAGATTGCGCTCCCCATGTTAAGTATAGGATGCGCTAAAAATAGATTGTGCTCCCCATGTTAAGTATAGGATGCGCTAAAAATAGATTGTGCTCCCCATGTTAAGTATAGGATGCAGTAAAATAGATTGCGCTCCCCATGTTAAGTATAGGATGCAGTAAAATAGATTGCGCTCCCCATGTTAAGTATAGGATGCAGTAAAATAGATTGCGCTCCCCATGTTAAGTATAGGATGCAGTAAAATAGATTGCGCTCCCCATGTTAAGTATAGGATGCGCTAAAAATAGATTGTGCTCCCCATGTTAAGTATAGGATGCGCTAAAAATAGATTGTGCTCCCCATGTTAAGTATAGGATGCGCAAAAAATAGATTGTGCTCATCATGTTACGTATAGGATGTGCTAAAAACAAATTGCGCTCCCCATGTTAAGTATAGGATGCGCTAAAAATAGATTGCGCTCCCCATGTTAAGTATAGGATGCGCTAAAAATAGATTGTGCTCCCCATATTAAGTATAGGATGCGCTAAAAATAGATTGTGCTCCCCATGTTAAGTATAGGATGCGCTAAAAATAGATTGTGCTCCCCATGTTAAGTATAGGATGCGCTAAAAATAGAATGTGCTCCCCATGTTAAGTATAGGATGCGCAAAAAATAGATTGTGCTCATCATGTTACGTATAGGATGTGCTAAAAACAAATTGCGCTCCCCATGTTAAGTATAGGATGCGCTAAAAATAGATTGCGCTCTCCATGTTAAGTATAGGATGCGCTAAAACAACAACTGGCCAGTTGGTCACGTGATGAGGTCATTTTGTCCCAGAAAATGGGGACAAGGAATGCGTAAGAATGTAACCAGGAAGGAGCACGGGATGGTTGTGTAGGTGTGGCCCATTGTGGTTTACAAATGGTGAGATCTAATATAGAGAGATTGTTCCTGAAGATTAGGGGAAAGAGTGAGAATGGGTCACGAGGTGGGAAATGGTGGTTTCAAGCTGAAGGCATTTGAGAGGTGAAGAAGACTGGAGGCTTTATTCCAGAACATGGGGGAAAAACAAGTGATAAGGAGAGAAGGGAGGAGGTCATGGTGATGGGCTGACAGTGGTTTGAGTTGTAGATCAAGTTCAATCCAGAAGATATAAGCAACAAGTGAGGATCAGCAGAACCAAGAAGGAGCATCAGAAAGAAATGGGGTGGGGGGTCTTCAGTTGTAGTGATTTGGCAGTGGGATTTCAATGTGGGGAGGTTTTTTTTAGAAGATGGGCATGAGAAAGGGCAGGACTAGAATGGATGAGCACAAGGACTAAGTGGTGGGGTTTGGGTAGGAGAGATTTGGCAGTGGTGACTGTGGTATTGTCACAGTCCACCCGGGGTACCCATATTGCTCAGCCTGGTCCTGACTGCCTTTTGTCCTGGAATGCTTCTGTATTGGGCTCCAATCCGGGGTTTACTTCAGCCCAGTGCCATGTCCAGGCTCCTGGAGATCCAGCCTGGGTTTTCCTGTCAAGCCTAGGAATTACAGCTGAGGCCCATCTGCTATCAAGCCTCCTTAAATAGCAGGGAGACCCAACTAGCAGTGGGCCTGCATTATTGCTATCCTTGACTGAGGTCATCTGGATGTGTGCTTACCTGCTCCATCTTATCCAGCTTATCCTGTGTATCCAGTGTCCATCCATCTGCCCTGTTATTCCTGGATACATCTGTCTGTGCAAGGGACTCTCAGCGTTCTCTACCTGTGGATCATCAGTTAATCTCTGTCTCTGACCAAGGTACCGCTGTCCAGACTTCTCCTTGGTGGGCCCTGTCTGCAGCCTGGGACTGCATAGCCCACAGACCTCAGACCCTACAGTCTAGAACTCTCCCAGGACTTTATATATTTCCTTTGTTCGTTCAATTACCTGCAGTTAAGGACTATTTATGTTTCATTAAAGTATCTTCATTGTATGATTTCTGTTTGACCTCCCCTCTGTGTCGCCGCCTGCTGGGCTCATACCAGAACCGCACACGCCTCGTGACAGGTATCAATGTGTATCATGAGGATTTAGGGATTGTTCCACCAATTTACGAGTAGCGAGATGGAACATTCTAGAATAACTTTTTGTTGGAAATAGAAAAGCATGTACTATAACATTTAACCTGCAGGTGGTGCTGTTGTTAAAGGGTACTATGGGTTCTGCACTTGTTGGTATATTCACAGGAAGGAAGTCTTTTGTCTCTCTTTCTCACTTCCTGGATATCTCTGTGTGTAATGCTGCCTCCTGCTGCTCACAGTCACTAGTCTGATAATAGTTGTTTATTGTTTTATGCACTAAGTAAAGTTTCTACTGCAAGTTCACAAGATTCCAGCGCCTCTTTCATACATAACCAACAGGATATGGGCCCAGACACTGAAAGGAAACCACAAATCAGTAAGTGCTGCATCTATGATCCAAATACCTGCTGTGTGAGAAAACAAGAGCTGCATCCAATATACTGAAAAATGGCAAGTGGCTCAGATGTGAAATTTGCAATAGCAAAGCTAAACAATACTATCAGCTGTGGAAGTTTAAGCTGCAAATGCTGTTATCCAAAGATGACTTGTGGCACATTCTGGATACAAACAGACCCACTGACAACCCAGAAGAACGGGACAGAAAAACAGGCAAGCAAAAGCAGTTATAAGCCTGTTAGTGGAGGATGATCAACTTATACATATAAGAAAAGAAAACACAGCTAAGGAAAATATGCATGGTGAAGAGAATGACAAAACAGAAGTAGCTGTAAAGGTGAATGAAAACACAAAACAAAACAGAGAAAGCAGAGTGTGTTTTCGGTGCAAAAAGGTTGGTCATTTAAAACAAAATTGTTCCATCTGGAAAGCAGAGCAGTGAAGGAGAGAGACATTCACAGGAGAAAGAGCTAAAGCAGCCACACTGGAAACCACAGATACGTCATGGAGTGCAAGCTTTAAAGTGACTCAGAATACTACCCCACATGGATGGTACATTGACTCAGGAGCAACAAGTCACATGACAAGTGATGAGACCTTCTTCACAGAAATTGATTTTAATGCAAAAGACAAAGTCTTCCTAGCAAATGGGAAAAGTATTACATGAGAAGGTAATGGTCAAGGGTTTCTGAACTGCAACACACCTTCAGGAGGTAAGCGAAGCGTCCTTGTAAAGAATGTTTTGTATGTTCCAAGTCTAGAAGGAAGCCTCCTATCAGTGAAAAACCTTGCTAACAATGGACTCACATTACAATTCCGAGGTAATGAATGCACAATTCGAAATAGAAAAGAAATCCTAGCAAAGGGAAGGTTGAATGAACATCTATACAAACGCGTCAAAACAGTCACTCATATATCTGATGAAACACAAAAGTGAGACAACTGATAAACTCCAAGAATTTGTAGCGATGACTAGCAACAAATTTCAAAGGAAACCCGGAATAATATGCACCGACAATGGAGGGGAATATATGGGTAAGGAAGTGGAATCATACCTAAAGAAACACGGTATCATACACCAAACAACTGTACTGTACACTCCTGAACAAAATGGTGTAGCGGAAAGGAAAAATCGCACTCTTATAGAAATGGCCAGATGCATGCTTTCAGATGCCAACCTACACAACAAGTACCGGGGAGAGGAAATAATGACTGCAACATACATACAGAACAGGCTACCATCTAAAGCAATTGAAAGTACCCCATATGAAATGTGGAACAGATCAAAACCTAGTATAGGACATATTCGAGTGTTCGGCTCCAGAGCATACACTTACATTCCAAGTGAAAAACGATCCAAGTTGGAGAACACAGCCATAGAAGGCAAGAATCCTTCATCCAAAGACCAACAAGGTCACAGTAAGCCGCAGTGTTTATTTTGATGAAAGCCAAACATCAGACATAATGACTCTCGAAAAACATGAAGAAAATTTGCCAACTGAAACAGCAAGAGATGCTGCCCAAAGTGAAGCTGTGCAGGAGTCAGACCAAGAGGTGGAACTCACAATTGATGACATACAGTTGTGTTCAAAATTATTCAACCCCCAATGCTGTAAAGGGTTTTAGGGAATTTAGTGTACATTTGTAATTGTATTCAGAATGAAATCCTACAAGGACTTTTTAAAGAACCATATGCAACTAAAATGACATCAATTGGTTTTGTAATACAGTAGTAAATGTTTCTTTTGTGAATTCTTCATCGACACAATTATTCAACCCCTTAAAGACTACCACTCTGAAGAACAGAGGTTCATTCAAGTGTTTTCAATCAGGTATTGAAAACACCTGTGGATGTCACGGAGCAGCAATAAAGCATAATAAGCACCAATTA
Source organism: Leptobrachium leishanense (assembly GCA_009667805.1). Taxonomy (NCBI): domain Eukaryota; kingdom Metazoa; phylum Chordata; class Amphibia; order Anura; family Megophryidae; genus Leptobrachium; species Leptobrachium leishanense. The sequence goes on along the minus strand of CM019066.1, from coordinate 386,030,335 downwards.
GGCAGCTTTAAAATGACTGTGATACTCAGCTCCTTCTAGACATTTACTGGTGTGGTTACAAACATGGTGAAGTCAAGAGAATGGTCCAGGAAGACAAGAGAAGAGGTGATTACTCTTCACAGGAAGGGCAATGGCTATAAGAAGATTGCAAAGATGTTAAACATACCAAGAGAGACCATAGGAAGCATCATTCGCAAATTCAAGGCAAAGGGCACTGTTGAAACGCTACCTGGTCGTGGCAGAAAGAAGATGCTGACTTCGACTGCTGTGCGCTACCTGAAGCGTAGAGTGGAGAAAAGTCCCCGTGTGACTGCTGAGGAACTGAGAAAAGATTTGTCAGATGTGGGTACTGAAGTTTCAGCTCAGACAATACGGCGCACACTGCGTAATGAAGGCCTCCATGCCAGAACTCCCAGGCGCACCCCCTTGCTGTCTCCAAAGAATAAGAAGAGTCAACTGCAGTATGCCAAAAGTCATGTGGACAAACCACAGAAGTTTTGGGATAGTGTTCTGTGGACTGATGAAACAAAATTAGAACTGTTTTGGCCCATGGATCAACGCTATGTTTGGAGGAGAAAGAACAAGGCCTATGAAGAAAAGAACACCTTGCCTACTGTGAAGCATGGCGGGGGGTCAATCATGCTTTGGGGCTGTTTTGCTTCTGCAGGTACAGGGAAGCTTCAGCGTGTGCAAGGTACCATGAATTCTCTTCAGTACCAGGAGATATTGGATGACAATGTGATGCAGTCCGTCACAAACCTGAGGCTTGGGAGACGTTGGACCTTTCAACAGGACAATGATCCCAAGCATACCTCCAAGTCCACTAGAGCATGGTTGCAGATTAAAGGCTGGAACATTTTGGAGTGGCCATCGCAGTCACCAGACTTAAATCCGATTGAGAACCTCTGGTGGGACTTAAAGAAAGCAGTTGCAGTGCGCAAGCCTAAGAATGTGACTGAACTGGAGGCTTTTGCCCATGACGAATGGGCAAAGATACCCGTAGATCGCTGCAAGACACTTGTGTCAAGCTATGCTTCACGTTTAAAAGCTGTTATAACTGTAAAAGGATGTTGTACTAAGTACTAAGATTGAATGTCACTTGGGGGTTGAACAAAACTGATAATGATGTGAGCACAGAAAAGACATTTGTGGTTATTTCATTATAAATGTTATGTTATATTTGTCTGACCTACACGTGCCTCTTTGATTTAATTGTAAGCAAGATGACTGAATGATCAAAATCAATGTCAAACTGGCCAAAACACTCAATTTCAGTGGGGGTTGAATCATTTTGAACACAACTGTAACTGTTCACAATCCAGTTGAACAACCAGAAATCAGAAGATCTACTCGGATAAGAAAAGGGATCCCACCGTGCAAGCTGTCATACACTGCTAAGACACATGAGACACTTGAACCAGCATCTTGGGAAGACATCGAAAAACTGCCAATCGGTGGAGAAAGGCGGCTGAAGAAGAAATAGAATCACTTCAGAAAAATGAAACTTGGACTCTCCCTGAGCTCCCTCCCGATCGCAAACCTATAGGAAGAAAATGGATTTTTAAAGTCAAATATGATGCAGAAGGAAATATTCACATATACAAGGCAAGATTAGTTGCCAAGGGATATTCCCAGAAATATGGAGAAGATTATGATGAAACTTTTGTTCCAGTGGGAAAACACACAACCATTAGAACATTCCTCAGCATCGCAGCTGAAAAAAGAATGCAAGTGAAGCACCTGGATGTCAAAACAGCTTTCCTATATGGAGATATCAAAGAAGAACTCTACATGGAACAACCACCAGGATTTAATACAGGACAGAACCATGTGTGTAAACTGGAAAAGAGCATCTATGGTCTCAAACAAGCAGCAAGAATGTGGAATGAAAAAGTGAACAAAGTACTCACATTAGAAGGATTTTCAAGAAGTAAAGCTGATCCTTGCCTATATTCAAAGAATCTCGAAAACAAATGGATATACATACTAATTTATGTTGATGACATTATAATTTGTTTCGAACAAGAAGGGGATTAGTTACAAAACTGAAACAAAACTTTGAGATTAAAGAACATGGGAACATCTCTCACTATCTAGGAATTCAAATCGAGAGAGAAGAGGATGGAAGTGGTATGGAAGGATGGTATCTTCTTAACCAAAGTCAGAAAATGACAGACATTAGACATGTGCATTTGTTTTAGTACGAAAACGATTTAGTCTGAATTTTGGGATAATTTAGTTTTCGTTTGACTCAAGAGATACGAAACTGCTCAGCCCAAAAATTGAAAGAAACTAAAGTAAAATGCACTACATTTTAGTTTCAGTCCTTTTTGTGATATTACATTGATGAGTGAAGGAGACCAGCAATGAAGAGCGCAACATCGCAAAGCTACAGAAAAGGTTTGTATGCGTAATCCTTCCTGACCCCTACCTGAAAATCTGACAGTGATAGAGCTCCAGAAGACTCACTCGCAGCACAGACAGCCAGCACAGGAGAGGAAACCTTTACTTAACCCTTGCATGTCTATGAGACAGACAAGATGATAAAAGCAGCTGGAGAAGGAAAACATTCAAATAAATCACACTGAAAGCTAATGACAGAGGAGGGCTGGATAGTAAAAACCCCTTTATAACAAGCAGCGCTGGGAGAAGAGAGGGACTTTATAAAACGTGTGTTATCTCCCCTCCCGCTCTGCATAATAGGGGCTTAGGTCTGATACATTTTATATTATCCAGGAGCACTATCCCCTTTCCTCATCTATAATACACGTTTTATATAAAGTCCCTCTCCTCTACCAGTGCTGCTTGTTATAAAGGTTTTTTTATGTCTGATACATTTAGTATCCAGCTCTCCCAATTACTCTGTCATTATGAGCCTTCAGTGTGATTTATTTGAATGTTTTCCCTGGATTTAAAGTGCTTTATTTTATTATAAAAATAAATTTGCGCCAGTCATCTCTTCTCTGAGTATTCAGACCGATTTACGTTAATATTTTCCCTCTCCCTTGCTTTTATAATCCTGTCTGTCTCCCCCACAGAGATACAAAGTTTAAGTAAAAGTTCCCTCTCCTGTGCTGGATAAGCATTGCATTCCGAAGTTCTGCACCCTCCACATGCCAATGCAGTAGGATGTTCTCTTCTATGCAGAGAGGGGCATGAATTAATGCAGGAGGATGTTCTATACATTATACAGAGAGGGGTATTAATTAATGCAGGTGGTTGTTCTATACATTATACAGAGAGGGGCATGAATTAATGCAGGAGGATGTTCTATACATTATACAGAGAGGGGTATTAATGCAGGAGGATGTTCTCTTCTATACAGAGAGGGGCATGAATTAATGCAGGTGAATGTTCTATACATTATATAAAGAGGGGTATTAATTAATGCAGGAGGATGTTATCTACATTATACAGAGAGGGGTATTAATCAATGCAGGAGGATGTTCTATACATTATACAGAGAGGAGAATTTTTCTTTGAGTCCTTTAAATACAGTGGCTGTTAGTGCTGAGATCGGCTGCTTGTTATATTATCTCTCAGTACAATGTATCAGGCTCAGCTGTTACAGTAACTGCTGCTCATCACAGCACTCAGAGTTTCAGTAAAACAAGGAAATAATATTGTTATGAGCTCTTATATATAAAAATATTATTTACTAGTTTTACTGAAACTCTGAGCGCTGTGATGAGCAGCAGTCAGTTACTGTAACAGCTTTGCCTGACACATTGTGCTGAGAGTGAGAGATACTGTAACAAGCAGCGATCTCAGCCCTCTGAGGAGCCACTACAATAGTAATTGTATCCACTGGTTTTCGGATGAATGAAATTAGTTTTCATACTAAAGAACTGAAAACGAATTTCTTTAGCAACTAAATAAATTGCGTTTTAGGACTAATCCATTAGTTCAAAATGAAATTTTGTATTGTGCACATGACTAACAGACATTTTGGAAGAGTTTCACATGCATGTCAAAAAGCAATTTGGATTCGTCAACTTCTATTGGATATGGGACTGGACACGTCTAAACCGATACCCATCTTCGAAGACATGGGACTGGACACGTCTAAACCGATACCCATCTTCGAAGACAATCAGAAAGGATCAACCCTAGAACCAAGCACATTGACGTAAAATATAATCTGCTCAGGGACACACAAGAGTAAGGACTTATCAATATTCAGTATTGCCCATCAGAAGCAATGACTGCAAATGCACTCACCAAACCATTGCCAAAGGAACGTCATTGTTTTCTTCAAAAGAAGCTGAATGTTGTATGATTATGCACATGCTGTTGAGAAGGGGTGTTGGAAATACAAACGCATGTACTATAACATTTAACCTGCAGGTGGTGCTGTTGTTAAAGGGTACTATGGGTTCTGCACTTGTTGGTATATTCACAGGAAGGAAGTCTTTTGTTTCTCTTTCTCACTTCCTGGATATCTCTGTGTGTAATGCTGCCTCCTGCTGCTCACAGTCACTAGTCTGATAATAGTTTATTGTTTTATGCACTAAGTAAAGTTTCTACTGCAAGTTCACAAGATTCCAGCGCCTCTTTCATACATAACCAACACTTTTAAATATAAAACAAGACATGTTAGAGTGAAGTCACTGCTATATCTCAAGCCAGAGGGATGGGTAGAATGGGGCAGATATGAGCAGAACGGGGGACAATAAGGAACACACGGGCAGCAGCATTTGTCATCTGCTGAAGCAGCTCTGGAGACGCGGCACATCACATCAGAGAATCTGGAACCATAAAAATGTATTGTCCTATTTTCCTACAAGAACACTGATGACTCCCCGCTTCTTCCTTTTATTGCTCCGGAGCCGGGGATTTTTCCCTGTGTGAGCTGCTGCTTTATAGACTTCACTCCTTTAACATGTCGAGAGCCCTCCCTACTCTTAAGGGTAATTAAGGGTAATTTTACATTTATATATGCACCGGGTGACATTTAATAACGCCGTCCTCGCGCGCGTTTCACACGACTAACAAGTGGGAAATCCATTAAGTCGCTGTATAATCAGGCCGGCAGGAGGACGTCTGGGTGGGAGATCTTGGTGGAGCCCGGCTGGGATGGGTAGTTCTGGATAAATCGCTTCGAACGACATTAAAACGTAATTGCGAATCAAGGGAAAATAAACTTTTGCTAATATAGCGAGATCCAAAACCAGTCAACACCGAAACCAAAGAGTATCCCCCATTATTGACTAATATATGATTATTACACGGGGGCGGAGCTTGATGTATGGCCAAAAACTAGATTTCTGTTACCGAAAAATCATAATGCAGCCAGACCAGCCCATCCCAAATAACCAATAACCAATCAGTATCTTCTGTTCAAGGTGCTGGACCCGGAATTACAACATGAACTACTGGCTGATCATACGACTCCCCATCCTCTTTGCTATTGGGGTGAGTGACGTATTGTATGTCGCCTGCGAACACGTGATGGCTTAATTAACCCCCTGAAGTCGTCCGGCTCTTGGGACGGTCACTGGATTTTATTGACAGTACAGATCTGTACGTCACACGAGATTACAGCTCAAAAAATCAAATTTTCTGTATGCCGGGACCGCCCTTTGGGAGGAGCAATCCGAGCCGGGAATTTATCGTTTCTTCCAGGTGGTTTAGTGTTTTAGCATTAAAAGAGGTGGGGGAGGGGATTCCGCGGTGCCAACATCTCTCTCTCGAGTGCCCACTCAGGTGTGGGGGTAAGATAGGATGTGGGGGCTCCACGGTCTCGATTTACCCAGGAAACCATGAGGGTTTAGAGTGTCTGTGATTGGACGTTATAGAAACCAGTTTCTGTGTTCAATTCATTTAATGTCTCAGACCTCTCGCCTTCTGATTGGCTGAAGTTGAAACATTTTTTGTTTGTGACCAGGTGAATTTCGTGATCTTTATCAGAGTGATCTGCATCATCATCTCCAAGCTGCAGGCCAACCTCATGTGCAGAACGGACACCAAATGTAGGTGAGTCTGAAACCCGTGCCTCTCGGTGGGTCACTCAGATTCGGCTGACAGTGACAGCCTCTGCCCAATCATCCTTTTTTTTCCAGTTTTTTGTGATTTTTCTCCCCTTTCCAAAATCAAATATATAAAATGAGAAATGAACACAAAAAATACTATTTTAAGTTTGGTCTCAGAGGGTGACATCGGTCGTTCTATGTGTGACATCACTAGTGACCGATCTGTGAACGGCAGCCGGGAAATTCAGAGATTGGTGTGTAATACAGAATATACCGTGTGAGATTGGTGTCAGGACAGAATATACCGCGTAAGATTTGTGTCGGGACAGAATATACCGCATGAGATTGGTGTCAGGACAGAATATACCGCATGAGATTGGTGTCAGGACAGAATATACCGCATGAGATTGGTGTCAGGACAGAATATACCGTGTGAGATTGCTGTCAGGACAGAATATACCGTGTGAGATTGCTGTCAGGATAGAATATACCACGTGAGATTGCTGTCAGGACAGAATATACCGCGTGAGATTGCAGTCAGGACAGAATATACCGTGTGAGATTGCTGTCAGGACAGAATATACCGCGTGAGATTGCTGTCAGGACAGAATATACCGCGTGAGATTGGTGTCAGGACAGAATATACCATGTGAGATTGCTGTCAGGACAGAATATACCGCATGAGATTGGTGTCAGGACAGAATATACCGTGTGAGATTGCTGTCAGGACAGAATATACCGCGTGAGATTGCAGTCAGGACAGAATATACCGTGTGAGATTGCTGTCAGGACAGAATATACCGCGTGAGATTGCTGTCAGGACAGAATATACCGCGTGAGATTGCAGTCAGGACAGAATATACCGTGTGAGATTGCTGTCAGGACAGAATATACCGTGTGAGATTGCTGTCAGGACAGAATATACCGCGTGAGATTGCTGTCAGGACAGAATATACCGTGTGAGATTGCAGTCAGGACAGAATATACCGCGTGAGATTGCTGTCAGGACAGAATATACCGTGTGAGATTGGTGTCAGGACAGAATATACCGCGTGAGATTGGTGTCAGGACAGAATATACCGTGTGAGATTGGTGTCAGGACAGAATATACCGTGTGAGATTGGTGTCAGGACAGAATATACCGTGTGAGATTGCTGTCAGGACAGAATATACCGTGTGAGATTGCTGTCAGGACAGAATATACCGCGTGAGATTGCTGTCAGGACAGAATATACCGTGTGAGATTGCTGTCAGGACAGAATATACCGCGTGAGATTGCTGTCAGGACAGAATATACCGCGTGAGATTGCTGTCAGGAGGACTTCCTGCGGCCGGCGAGTGAGCGAAGCTTCATCCGTAGTTGCAGCCACTCTGCATTGTTTTACCTGCTGAGCTCCGCCTCCTGTCATGTCAGTCCTCCAATGTCAGGAGAGGTGAGGGTGGAGCTAAACGTGATGACACATCAAAGCCCAGCATTCACCGTTCTGGTTAAGAGTAGAGAGAGCGCGACTCAGCGCCACACGAGAGAGAGCGCGACTCAGCACCACACGAGAGAGAGCGCGACTCAGTGCCACACGAGAGAGCGTGACTCAGCGCCACACGAGAGGAGCGCGACCTCAGCGCACACACGAGAGAGACGCGACTCAGCTGCCCACACGAGAAGAGCGTGACTCAGCGCCACACGAGAGAGCGCGCCACTCAGCGCCACACGAGAGAGCGCACCACTCAGCGCCACACGAGAGAGAGCGCGACTCAGCGCCACACGAGAGAGCGCGCCACTCAGCGCCACACGAGAGAGAGCGCGACTCAGCGCCACACGAGAGAGCGCGCCACTCAGCGCCACACGAGAGAGAGCGCGACTCAGCGCCACACAAGAGAGCGCGCCACTCAGCGCCACACGAGAGAGAGCGCGACTCAGCGCCACACGAGAGAGCGCGCCACTCAGCGCCACACGAGAGAGAGCGCGACTCAGCGCCACACGAGAGAGCGCGCCACTCAGCGCCACACGAGAGAGAGCGCGACTCAGCGTCACACGAGAGAGAGCGCGCAACTCAGCGCCACACGAGAGAGAGCGCACGACTCAGTGCCACACGAGAGAGCGCGACTCAGTGCCACACGAGAGAGGGCACGACTCAGCGCCACACGAGAGAGAGCACGACTCAGCGTCACACGAGAGAGAGCGCGACTCAGTGCCACACAAGAGAGAGCACGACTCAGCGCCACACGATAGAGCACGCCACTCAGCGTCACACGAGAGAGAGCGCACGACTCAGCGCCACACGAGAGAGAGCACGACTCAGCGCCACACAAGAGAGCGCGACTCAGTGCCACACGAGAGAGAGCACGACTCAGCGCCACACGATAGAGCACGCCACTCAGCGTCACACGAGAGAGAGCGCGCGACTCAGCGCCACACAAGAGAGCGCGACTCAGTGCCACATGAGAGAGAGCATGACTCAGCGCCACACGAGAGAGAGCACGACTCAGCGCCACACGAGAGAGCATGCCACTCAGCGTCACACGAGAGAGAGCGCGCGACTCAGCGCCACACGAGAGAGCGCGACTCAGTGCCACACGAGAGAGGGCACGACTCAGCGCCACACGATAGAGCACGCCACTCAGCGTCACACGAGAGAGAGCGCACGACTCAGCGCCACACGAGAGAGCGCGACTCAGTGCCACACGAGAGAGGGCACGACTCAGCGCCACACGAGAGAGGGTGACTCAGTGCCACATGAGAGAGAGCACGACTCAGCACCACACGAGAGAGAGCACGACTCAGTGCCACACGAGAGAGCGCGACTCAGTGCCACACGAGAGAGGGCACGACTCAGCGCCACACGAGAGAGGGTGACTCAGTGCCACATGAGAGAGAGCACGACTCAGCACCACACGAGAGAGAGCACGACTCAGTGCCACACGAGAGAGAGCACGACTCAGCGCCACACGAGAGCACGCCACTCAGCGTGACACGAGAGAGAGCGCACGACTCAGCGCCACACGAGAGAGCGCGACTCAGTGCCACACGAGAGGGCACGACTCAGCGCCACACGAGAGGGCACGACTCAGCGCCACACGAGAGAGAGCACGACTCAGCGCCACACGAGAGAGAGCACGCCACTCAGCGCCACACGCGAGAGAGCGCGCCACTCAGCGCCACACGAGAGAGAGCGCGCCACTCAGCGCCACACGAGAGAGCGTGCCACTCAGCGCCACACGAGAGAGAGCGCGCCACTCAGTGCCACACGAGAGAGCGCGCCACTCAGCGCCACACGAGAGAGAGCGCGCCACTCAGCGCCACACGAGAGAGAGAGCGCGATTCAGCACCACACGAGAGAGAGCGCGCCACTCAGCGCCACACGAGAGAGCGCGACTCAGCACCACACGAGAGAGAGCGCGCCACACGAGAGAGAGCACGACTCAGCAGCAATCTGTCAGACCCAGCAGCACTCCCAGGCCATGACTGTTGTGATGGTGGATGCGTACGGAGTTGTACCATGAGAGGTGTGGTGTGGAGAGGTGTGGTGTGGAGAGGTGTGGTGTGGAGAGATGTGGTGTGGAGAGATGTGGTGTGGAGAGGTGTGGTGGTGTGGTGATGTGGAGAGGTGTGGTGGTGTGGTGATGTGGAGAGGTGTGGAGAGGTGTGGTGTGGAGAGGTGTGGTGGTGTGGGGAGGTGTGGTGATATGGAGAGGTGTGGTGTGGAGAGGTGTGGTGGTGTGGGGAGGTGTGGTGGTGTGGAGAGGTGTGGTGGTGTGGAGAGGTGTGGTGTGGTGTGGGGAGGTGTGGTGGTGTGGGGAGGTGTGGTGGTGTGGAGAGGTGTGGTGGTGTGGGGAGGTGTGGTGGTGTGGGGAGGTGTGGTGGTGTGGAGAGGTGTGGTGGTGTGGGGAGGTGTGTGGGGAGGTGTGGTGGTGTGGTGGTGTGGGGAGGTGTGGTGGTGTGGGGAGGTGTGGTGGTGTGGAGAGGTGTGGTGGTGTGGGGAGGTGTGGTGGTGTGGGGAGGTGTGGTGGTGTGGAGAGGTGTGGTGGTGTGGGGAGGTGTGGGGAGGTGTGGTGGTGTGGTGGTGTGGGGAGGTGTGGTGGTGTGGGGAGGTGTGGTGGTGTGGAGAGGTGTGGTGGTGTGGGGAGGTGTGGTGGTGTGGGGAGTGTGGTGGTGTGGGGAGGTGTGGTTGGTGTGGAGAGGTGTGGTGGTGTGGAGAGGTGTGGTGTGGGGAGGTTGGTGTGTGGGGAGTGTGGGGAGGTGTGGTGGTGTGGTGGTGTGGGGAGGTGTGGTGGTGTGGGGAGGTGTGGTGGTGTGGAGAGGTGTGGTGGTGTGGGGAGGTTGGTGGTGTGGTGGTGTGGAGAGGTGTGGTGTGGTGTGGGGAGGTGTGGTGGTGTGGGGAGGTGTGGTGGTGAGGGGAGGTGTGGTGGTGTGGGGAGGTGTGGTGGTGTGGAGAGGTGGTGGTGGTGTGGGAGGTGTGGTGTGTGGGGAGGTGTGGTGGTGTGGAGAGGTGTGGTGGTGTGGGGAGGTGTGGTGGTGAGGGGAGGTGTGGTGGTGTGGGAGGTGTGGTGGTGTGGAGAGGTGTGGTGGTGTGGGAGGTGTGGTGGTGTGGGGAGGTGTGGTGGTGTGAGGTGTGTGGTGTGGGGAGGTGTGTGGTGTGGGGAGGGTGTGGTGGTGTGGAGGTGTGGTGGTGGGGAGGTTGTGGTGGTGGAGAGGTGTGGTGGTGTGGAGAGGTGTGGTGGTGTGGGGAGGTGTGGTGGTGTGGGGAGGTGTGGTGTGGGGAGGTGTGGTGGTGGGAGAGGTGTGGTGGTGTGGGGAGGTGTGGTGGTGAGGGGAGGTGTGGTGGTGTGGGGAGGTGTGGTGGTGTGGAGAGGTGTGGTGGTGTGGGGAGGTGTGGTGGTGTGGGGAGGTGTGGTGGTGTGGAGAGGTGTGGTGGGCGTCAGTCGCAGGTTGAGTCAGTCGATTCCTAGAAAAGCAGATCAGACTCTTTTGTTAATTAGGAATAAAGGAAGGAAATTTAATGAATAAAAAGTTTGGATTAACGCACGGATTTAATCCAGAGAACATTCAATAACAAATGCAATGTGACACGTCCTGTCCTCTCAATAGATTCCAAATGTCTGGGCATAATCCTGCTTTTCCTGTCCTCTCTCTCCGGCCGCAGACTCGCCAAGTCCACGCTGACACTCATTCCTTTACTGGGGACCCATGAAATAATCTTCGCCTTTATCACGGACGAGCATGCGAAGGGCGTCATACGCTACATCAAGCTCTTCTTCGAGCTGTCCTTCAGCTCCTTCCAGGTAATGAATAAACACAAGTGCTTCCCGGCAGCTCAGGAATGATGCGGTGCTACCCAGCAGCTCAGGGATGATGCGGTGCTACCCAGCAGCTCAGGGATGATGCGGTGCTTCCAGGCAGCTCAGGGATGATGCGGTGCTACCCGGCATTTTAGAGATGATGCGGTGCTTCCCGGCAGCTCAGGGATGATGCGGTGCTATCCGGCAGCTCAGGGATGATGTGGTGCTACCCAGCAGCTCAGGGATGATGCGGTGCTTCCAGGCAGCTCAGGGATGATGCGGTGCTACCCGGCATTTTAGAGATGATGCGGTGCTACCCGGCAGCTCAGGAATGATGCGGTGCTTCCCGGCAGCTCAGGGATGATGCAGTGCTACCAGGCAGCTCAGGGATGATGTGGTGCTTCCTGACAGCTCAGGGATGATGCGGTGCTTCCCAGCAGCTCAGGGATGATGTGGTGCTACCCAGCAGCTCAGGGATGATGTGGTGCTTCCCGACAGCTATGGGATGATGCGGTGCTACCCGGCAGCTCAGGATGGTGCAGTGCTTCCCGACAGCTCAGGGATGATGCGGTGCTTCCCGGCAGCTCAGGGATGATGCGGTGCTACCCGGCAGCTCAGGGTTGATGTGGTGCTTCCCGGCAGCTCAAGGATGATGCGGTGCTACTCGGCAGCTCAGGGATGTTGCAGTGCTTCCCTGCAGCTTGGGATGATGCGGTGCTTCCCGGCAGTTTATGAAAAATTAGCTTCCACGTAGCTTCCTGGTTTCCCCAGCAGATTGCGGGGCAGGCGTTGAGTCCGGCTGCCTGCCACTTAGTGATCGCTAAGCTCACAGATGCTGGTGGCAGAGCTAAAGCGTCGTCCCCAGCATCCCCTCCATTGCATCCATAGGACTCCATGGAGGATGGTGCTGCTGGGTCACATAGCCTCTCACGAGATCCTGCTGATTGGCGGAATGATTGTGGAGGGAGACAGGGGACTTTCTTCCCCCAGTCTCCCTCTGCTCCCAGCGGCCAGAAGCAATGGATCGGGCCGCCGTTCTTGCCGTGGGATGAGAGGTATGTGATTTTTTTTTGGGGTGGGGGTTGAGCTGCAGGTAATGGGTTCTGCAGCAGCGCAATCCATTCCCTGCACCTCTGAGCTGGGGGGGGGGACTTTTTCATTAGCGCCAGCTCTTAGTAACCAAGGGATCCTAACGCTAGTTACTCTGCTTTCACTTTGCGCTCCCCGTGTTAGGTATAAGGCAGCGCAAAGTACAGTAAACGCGCACTGCAAATCGCAAGTTATCGAGCGCTAACGGGTTTTTTACCCGGTAGATACTCGAGTATAGCGCGACCCGAATATAACGTGATGGATAGAGATTTATTATGGAAATGAGAGAATACTCACGACTCGAATATAACGTGAGGAGAAAAATTATACTGTACCGGTAAACCATTCAAATCCTTCCAGGTTCTCTTAACACAGTCAGGCCCCCCCTCAGGCCGGGGTGCTCTGCTCTAGAATGATTGCAGTTGTTACTAAGTATAAGGCCACCGGCCATCCGTCTTCTTTACTAGCGATTAGAAGGCCGGCGGAGGCGAGTGAGGTGAATGATTGGCTTAAACCAAGCGTGCCCTCTGGATCCCACCTCTCCTGAATCCGGGAGTTCCCGAAGTGTTTGCAAGCATCAGGGAGCCCGCATTCACTTCAGTGAGACTTTCGGAACTTCCAGGAGACTTGGGATCCAGAGCAAAGCAAGTTTGCTTGTTTTTTTAAACGTGATGCAGATGTCTCGAATATAAGGCGACCCCTCCTATTTTAAGGTAAATTTTTGTCACCAAAATCTAGCGGTATCTACAGTAATCCCTATTTATGTCAGTCAGGGCTTTATTTGTCAATATTTCAAATATATTGCACATCATTTGTTTTGCATATTGGTAAATTTGTATCAAATAATCCAAGTTCAATCCGAAACTCAGGAAGCAAAGAGCGCAGCATAAAATCGCTTCCCCCAGCTGCAGCGCGTAGAGATATCGGTAACTTTGTGCTTAATATTAGACATGTGCATTCGTTTTAGTACTAAAACGATTTAGTCCGAATTTTGGGATAATTTAGTTTTCGTATGACTCAAGAGATACGAAACTGCTCAGTAGAAAAAACGAAAGAAACTAAAATAAAATGCACTACATTTTAGTTTCAGTCCTTTTTGTAATATTACATTGATGAGTGAAGGAGACCAGCAATGAAGAGCGCAACATCGCAAAGCTACAGAAAAGGTTTGTATGCGTAATCCTTCCTGACCCCTACCCGAAACTGACAGTGATAGAGCTCCAGAATACACACTCGCAGCACAGACAGCCAACACAGGAGAGGAAACCTTTACTTAACCCTTGCATGTCTATGAGGCAGACAAGATGGTAAAAGCAGCTGGAGAAGGAAAACATTCAAATAAATCACACTGAAAGCTAATGACAGAGGAGGGCTGGATAGTAAAAACCCCTTTATAAAAAGCAGCCCTGGGAGAAGAGAGGGACTTTATAAAACGTGTGTTATCTCCCCTCCCGCTCTGCATAATAGAGGCTTAGGTCTGATACATTTTATATTATCCAGGAGCACTATCCCCCTTTCCTCATCTATAATACACGTTTTATATAAAGTCACTCTCCTCTCCCAGTGCTGCTTGTTATAAAGGTTTTTTTTTACGTCTGATACATTTAGTATCCAGCTCTCACAGTTACTCTGTCATTATGAGCCTTCAGTGTGATTTATTTGAATGTTTTCCCTGGATTTAAAGTGCTTTATTTTATTATAAAAATCAATTTGCACCAGTCATCTCTTCTCTGAGCTTTCAGACCGATTTACGTTAATATTTTCCCTCTCCCCTGCTTTTATATTCCTGTCTGTCTCCCCTACAGAGATACAAAGTTTAAGTAAAAGTTCCCTCTCCTGTGCTGGATAAGCATTGCATTCCGAAGTTCTGCACCCTCTACATGCCAATGCAGTAGGATGTTCTATACAGAGAGGGGCATTAATTAGTGCAGGTGGATGTTGTATACATTATACAGAGAGGGGTATTAATTAATGCAGGAGGATGTTATTTACAGAGAGGGGTATTAATTAATGCAGGAGGATGTTATAAACATTATACAGAGAGGAGCCATTTTTTTTATCCCATTAAATCCAGTGGCTGTGAGCGCTGAGATCGGCTGCTTGTTATATTATCTCTCAGTACAATGTATCAGGCTCAGCTGTTACAGTAACTGACTGTAACAACGCTCAGAGTTTCAGTAAAACAAGGAAATAATATTTGTTCTAACCTCTTATATATAAAAATATTATTTGCTAGTTTTACTGAAACTCTGAGCACTGTGATGAGCAGCAGTCAGTTACTGTAACAGCTTTGCCTGACACATTGTGCTGAGAGTGAGAGATACTGTAACAAGCAGCGATCTCAGCCCTCTGAGGAGCCACTACAATAGTAATTGTATCTACTGGTTTTCGGATGAATGAAATTAGTTTTCATACTAAAGAACTGAAAACGAATTTCTTTAGCAACTAAATAAATTGCATTTTAGAACTAATCCATTAGTTCAAAACGAAATTTTGTGCTGTGCACATTTCTACTTAATATGTATTTAATTTATGTTTATGGAGAAAAGGCTAAAACTATTTAAGTCACAATAATTAAAGGGAAACATTGTCTTAATATTCCGTTTGTTTTTTTCTCTGTATTTGAAATTTCCAAACTATCATAAGATCTAACTTACTATTTTTAATCTTTATTATTTTTCAGCAATTTATTAGATATTTGGAGTCGTTTCCTTTTATTTGGCTGAAGATCTATTTAACAATTATTTAAATACAAAAGGGCACAATATAAAATGCTATGATAAAAAAATAGAAATATTTACAATTTACTGAAACCTGCCGTGTTGCCTGAGAGCCAGAAATGAATTCTAGGTCAGTCCTCGCATAATTCTCATGTGTTTTCCATTGACTTGGTACCCACAGGGCAAACCCCTAATGTTCGCAGGGAACAAACTAGCAAGGTGAAATCTAACAATGCTTTTGGGCTAAAAAAAGAATAAATTAATAATAATCATAAAATAAACTCCACTAATCCAGACAACTGTGCTTTATGAAGAGGCTATGGTGCCAAGACCTTCTTACTATATTCACAGCTTCAAAAAGGAGATGGGGGGGGTCTAAACCCTGAGGCCCTGTCAATCAGAGAGCCGGGTGCTACAGTTCTTGGCTCTCAAACCCTGAAATATCCCTACATTGTATCAGCATGTGCTGTGATAATTGCATGAAAAGTCTACTTGGCCAAAACGGATTTCCTGTGTCTCCATAAAGATATATAAACATTTAATATGAAGAAGAGTAATAAAGAGGGCACCTTGAACGTTACTGGCGCCGAGCTGACGGGTTGTTCCATTCAGTCCATTTCAGGGTGTTCTATCGGTTTGCCGTATTGGCTGATATTGGTAACATCCACGTTTGTGTTGTTTTATTGCGATAAGATGTTGATTTTTGCTGCTTTTTCGCTCACTGTCATTTCGTTCATGTTTAGGGGCTGATGGTGGCCGTCCTGTACTGCTTTATCAATAACGAGGTAAGATAGAGGTTTCATTCCCCGGAAGATACTTCTCACTCACGAGTCAGGAGCTAATGGGGAGACACTTACCAGCCCTCAGTCCTACTTACGTCCGGAAAGCGAGGATCACATCGATGAAAAAATAATGATGAGAACGAGAAAGAAAATCTAAAGAGGTTATTCAGAGAGCACCGCAATGTCACAGACATTTTGTTCCCCCCAGAGTCAAATTCCCCGACCCTACAGTGATTTCAGAATTTATCGCAGGGAAAAGAGGCTGAACGGAACCAAAAAAAAAAAATTCTCGCCGATACGATCTGAAAAATTGGGTTGATCAGAAAACCCACCGAACGTACCCGACAATCTGTCGCATACCTGCCAAACACATCAGAAAAAAGCCAAAGATCCGCCGAACACATTTCAAACGCTGTTTGCAAAAAAACTACTGGACGAAAATGTCTGGAATTTACATATAAAATCCAATGAATGATAATAAAAAGGACTGTTACAGAAAAAAATGCTATTAGAAAAAAATCAGGAAAATATTTTTGCTAATAAGATCCCGAAAAATGCCTAAAAAATAAATGAATAAAGAGACTTTTTGCTGCAGATTAAAATAATAAACGGTTTATTAGATATTGAATAAAACGGGAATATTTTTACCATTGAAACCTATGGGATTCGCCTGAATAAACCTGTCGAATGAAACCACTGAACATCAGGGCATTTCACTGACATTTCTCTGCTGTTCAATGTGAATAGATTAACCATTGCTTCTCTATAGGGATTTCACTGCTGTCGAACAGGCACCGTATTTTACTGCCGTCGAACAGCACCGTATTTCACTGCCGCCGAACAGACACCGTATTTCACTGCCGTCGAACAGGCACCATATTTCACTGCCGTTGAACAGGCACCATATTTCACTGCCGTCGAACAGGCACCATATTTCACTGCCGCCGAACAGGCACCGTATTTCACTGCTGCTGAACAGGCCCGTACTTGCTGGCAATTTGCCAATATTTGGCGAACTGTCTGCTTTCTGAATAACCAAATAGCCCCGAAATTATTAATATTATTCTGTATTTATATAGGGTAATATTAATAATAATTTTGGGGCCATTCGGCTATTCAGAAAGCAGACAGTTTGCCAAATATTACACTGTATGGGAAAATGTATTTTTCCTGTAACAGCCCTTTTTATTAACATTCATAGGATTTTATATGTAAATTTCAGACATTTTCGTTGAGTATTTTTTTTTGCAAACAGCGTTTCCATTTTTGACACTTTCAATCATATTATTTTTTTTTACCCGGTTCGTCGGCTTGTGGGTTTTTTCCGGCGGCTGGTCGTCGTTGTGTTTGGTGGATCGTCTGCTTTTTTCGGAAGCGTTCGGCAGGTTTGTGCCATATCCTTGGGTGTGTTCGGGATTCTAGCAGTGACTATTGGATCGATCTGACATTTCGGACCATATTTTTCAGCGTTTTGCGGTGGATTTTCAGGTCCGTTTCTGAATTCACCGCAGGGTCGGGGACTTTGATTCCCTGAAGTGCGGGAAACGAGAGAGAGCACTGAAATGACGGTGACATTCCAGTCTGAATAACCCCCTATTGTGTTATTATCGTGTCATCTTACAGTTTGCCAATAAGTTCCTCATCACGATGGAAGTTGGGAAGTCTGTCAACTTACGGCAACTGTCACTGGAGACCAAGTTATGTTGACAGAAGATCATATTCAGGGGAGGTTGGAGAAGTGGGCGCATCGCGTGACGAGAAACACCGAATAAACAAGCTTTCATTGAAATACATGTTTGAGCTGCCCTCGTTATATCGTTGCTGTTAGCTCTACATTTGGACCTTCCATCATATTCATGGCTTCATGAAGTATTCCGGAAATGTGTCGATGGCTCAGTGTCATGTTGTGTTAACCTGTGTATTAATTTCACATCTTCACTCCATCCACACCTTTCTCCTGGATCTGTCCGGAGTTTCACTGTGTAGACCACATGGCGCAACGTTCACGGTGTACGACCATGTCAATCCAAAGTCCTGTATTGGTTCTTTTAATCACACATAATACGTTTTTTTCAGCTTAATTGCAATTTCTTTACTTTTTATCACTTTGTTTTACCGGTAGGTCAGACTGAATTTCAAAGAAGGTGGGAACGATGGAGGTTGGAGCATCTCTACAGCCAGAGAGACAGCAGCATGAAGCCCATTAAATTCCCAGCCAACAGCCTGAGCAGCGGGGTAACGGTTGGCAGTAGCGTCTGAATTCCGGCTTTTTGGGATCCCCGTGGGTCGCGAGCGCCCCCTTTGTCACCATGGATCCGGCACAAGAGTTTTCCACAAGTAGTGATGATACCCATCAGTTATTTCATCCCACAACAAGAAGACCCCGCGGACATGCATCCACAGGGCAGCGACGCACATATTCCGCGGGGCTGGAGCTCGAGGCTTGTGTCGTGTTGGTCATTTGGCAAGTGGACATCATCGCTTTCTCAACCGCTGGGAACGTGTGGGTTAAGATGGAAACAAAAGAGAACTTCCTCAGGAATTTTAAGTGGCAGCTTGTCGATATTTATGGTTTGTTATAGACAGGACGGAATTAATAAGTATATATATATACAGTATCACAGTGACATTACAGCCATGCGCAGCCGTATCCGACTTTTATAGAGCAGATCATTTATCATTTCTAACAAATCGACGAGAAACATTAACCAAACTAAGTCTATTTTTTTGACTTCGGTGAAAACCAACGTACGCTTCTATTTTTTGAGTTTTCACCTCGAAGGGCTTACAGTTCCATTTCAAGGGAATGTTTCCTTGTTCAATGATCTCAGGTGGTTTGGGAGGAATAACGGACATAATACCCATAAACACAGATATACGTCATCACTGTAACTTCATACACGGAACCCGAGACCTCCGACGGCTTCACAAACTCATTGGTGGCTTCTCTGTGTCGCAATAGAAGTGTCATATCTTGTGCAGAGCTGGAGGAAACATCATTTCACACAACTGACATCCAGGTCACTAAGACTCTAAGGTTGGGCGGGGGGGTCTTGTATGAAATGGAAAGATGTAATTCACCCGGGAACGTCATGTAATTCCCACCCTGTGGTTATTAACCCTCACAGGCCTCCTCTCTGAAGGCTGGGATCCAACAGCGAGCGGTTCACTAGTTCGTTCTGAGACAATAAAGTTATTTTGTGGCCTGAAACATTGTTGTCATGAATGAATTTTATGTTGCGAGGTTCGATGGAGCAGGTGGGATCCCGTCACTGGAGATCAGGCTCAGGATAAGTGACTAGAATGAGGAATATGTGAGGAACCGACTGGGGATTATTGAGAATTAAGACCATAAAAACCGTCAAAAAGGGCAAAAAACCGTCAAAAAGGGCAAAAAACATCAAAAAGGGCAAAAACCCATCTCCAGCTTCATTTTAGCTTAATATCTTAAAAACTAAAACAATGAATTGCTGAATTTTCTAAAGGTCCAATTTTCTTTTTACTCGTTTATGGAACCCACACATATTATACACCGTTTTTCTCGCCATTAAATGGACTTTCGAAAGATACCATTATTTTCATCATATCAAATAATTTACTATAAATTTTTTTTATAATTTATGATGAAAAAAATAAAAAAAAAAAACACACCTTTTCTAAATATAATCCCAAAATCTACAACCGCAAAAAAAAGACCCGGGTTAAATAGTTTCGAAATATTGTTCCGAGATTAGAAAAACCCAATATTTACATGTTTCTGCTTTTTAACCCCTTCACTGCTGAGCCATTTCACCTCTGTGCGCTGCGCTCATTTTGACTGTTTTGTGCTGATCATGTTTAAACGTCACTTGACGTCCCATTTTATTAAACCCCCAGACAAGAATTTTCATTTTAAAAAAACTTTTTAAAATTATTTTACATTTTTTTTTTTTTACTTTTATACCCAACCTAGTCATGTTTGGTATCTTTGGTATCAGGATCAGGCCTTTCCAGTGATACCAAACATGACACGCTAGCTGGATCGGGAAATACAGGGATCCAAAGGATCCCCCTAGTTCCACTTGGCAGCTAGGGGGTTAACTGGCCGACTGACGTCATTGCATATATGGTGATGATGTCAGTAGGTGGGGGGTGACCCAGAGGCTTGGCTGACATCCAAGATGTCAGCCACTTCCGGGTTCGAATCGTGATCTGGCACCTAAGGGGTTAAAGAAAGACACTGCTGAAAAGGGCAGACCTTTCTTTTCTTATAACCCTAGCCGTTTGGGAGGGAGAGGCATCCAAAGGACCCCCCACTCCTGTTTCTGGTTCTCCCTGCAGGAGCCGGGAGACGCCTGAAAGTGACGTTATCGCGCACGAGATGATGTCACCGCGATAGCTGGAGCCCATAAAAACGCTGCGCAGGCTTTAACAAAGTCATTCCAGCGTGGGTCCTTGGCCAGAGAGGTGAGTATAGGGAGGGAGAGGGGATAAAGGACCATATCGTACATAATACGTCCTTGGTCCTTAAGGGGAATTATCCCCAGGATATACTATGTACGTCAGTGATCCTTAAGGGGTTAATTTCCCGAAAAATTAATTCCCATCCCGAAAGGAATTAATAAATGTATTTTAAGGCAGAGAAACAGGGAAAGTCAGACTGAAAATGTTTTTTAACCCCTTCACTACCGTGATGGTGTATACACTACCAGTGGTAGCAGACACAGCAGCCAGAGATTGTGAAACACAATCCGGTGCTATTCTGTATGACTTCATATGAAATTCCTTTGTTGGAAAAAATTTTGTTTGCTTTTGGGTTTCAGAAGGTGCCCCCAGAGTTTTAGCCTTCTGAGAATAATGGCCATGGTGCTACAACTGGTTAAAATCAGCTCCGACGCACAGAGCTACCTGCTGCAGTTCTACCTGCAGTAACTCCTTTTGGCCAGCAGGTGGCGACATCTCCTGCCAAACAGCTCATTACAGTAAGGAATACGCTGGGAATATTGCCAGATATTTCTTACTGTATAATTCATTAAAAATGATTTAAAAAAAAATACCCTGGTTACTGACAGTAGATTTTTAGAAAATCACTTGGTAATGAAGGGGTTAAACATCAGTTTCTTCAAACAGGCACGCTTAAAAAAATCAATACAATCCTGGCGAAATCAAAAATCTGCATTTTTTTTCAGCCGTACCAGCCAGATGGTTTTTTGGATTAACACAAGCTCTTGATTTTTGCCGCTTGGTGAATTTTATCGGTTGAAGAATATTGAAGAATTTGAAGAACAAAAAAAAAAAAATGTCACCGACAACTCGCCGATACTTTTGTTTTAAATTTCTGCCGATGGAAATAAATGAAGCTCGGCAGGATAACTTCCCGCTCGTCTCGTCCCTGACAAATCAACACGTCGCGTCACGACTCGCTTTGATATTAGCAAAAAAAAAATTCTGGTTTCTGGGAAATGCTATTTATTATTATTTTTCATATTTACTTTCCAATACATTATTTGCTGTCCCCCCCCGCACACACAATGTACCGGCCCACGAGGAATAATTTGCGTTATGAAGTGGTTCCGATGAGCTACGATTATCGCAGGTAACGCCGCATTACGCCGTGATGGCCTTCAGCTCATTCATTGCCGCGGTTTGGAGAGACTCTCCATAAATCCAGCTAATTGCTTTCATTATTCCGGCCGCGCTTCCATCTCGTGTCACATGATCTGGGCTGGGATATTTATATATACTTTTTTGTTATTATCATTTTTTTCTGCGTGATTTTTCGCCATGACGATCTTTTTATTTTTTTTAAATCCATTTTAATCTGGGGAAAAAAAAACACAAAGTGTATAATGAATGGAACATCAAGGAATACTTTGTATAAGTGCGTACTTGTGTCCAGCCGCCCCGATCGTAATTACCGCCTCTGAGGGCTTTTCAAACGTAGAATCTGATGATCGGAAAAATATGTTGTTTGTCCCAGATTCCCCTCTTTGTGATGTCACCGGATCTCGCAGGACACGGCCACAAGAGCTAAAGCACAAAATAATAAAAGGTCAATGCTGTACGAGGCCAAGATTTCCACCAAAGTGATCAAGCAGATTCCTTTGCTGTTTACTTTAATATTAAATAATCTTTATTAAAATAGCACAAGCCTTTGTATTAGACTCAGGATCCCCAGTGCTGTCCTGTATTACACCAGGGATCTGCAGTGACGCCCTGTATTACACCAGGGATCTGCAGTGACGCCCTGTATTACACCAGGGATCTGCAGTGACGCCCTGTATTACACCAGGGATCTGCAGTGACGCCCTGTATTACACCAGCGA